>RSEF01000002.1:46834188-46968768 GCA_003993805.1 Himantopus leucocephalus
GTCATCTCTCAGCCAGCCCTCGTAGGCAGGTAGTACAGTAAGATATGGCTCAGCACATTTAATACTCCTGTTGCATTCATTTAGCCCTGTATTTTGGCAATGGATTCACTGTAGTTATAAAGTGTTTGGTTCTAACCTATTAGGATAAATTGATTTCTATGGGCATTGAGTGAGACACATACCCAGGAACTTTTACCACTTTTTTTGTGCTTTCTACAACTCCTATTGTTATGGCCTTTGTTGATGTTATTGCTTGCTTGAATTAGAGTAAACTGGTCAAAAAATACAGCTTTGTACTCTCCTCCTTTATCATGCAATTATACTCTGCTAGTTGGCCACAGGTTTATGCTTTATATTTATCTATTTGTGATCTGCATTAGAATAGCTGAAAGCACCCCATTCAAAGTGGGAAGCATTCTATCTGGGGCTATATGAGCATCTCTGAAGGGATCATGCTTACCTTAAACAGTCTTTGACATAAATGAATAGGCGGAAGAGGAGTGAAAATGAGGGGAAGAGGGAAATGAAAGCCATTGAGGAAACAAGGCTTGCCTGATATGCATGGGACTTCTAGTTATATTTAGTTAAAATATATTTTGCCAGGTGTGTATATGCCTTTTTCTGAAGTCATGCATGTAATTTTTATGGAAGTAGAAAATTTCTTTTGTTGTAAAAGCAAAAAAAAAAAACAACCAACCCCAAAACCCAGGAAGGATATTAAGTTCCTAGTGAATTTAACTGTACTACATAATTGGATGAACTCTATCCATTCCTCTCATGGATAAACCCCATGGTGGGGTGAGTAGAGCCTATTTCTCCTCAGTGTTGTCTCTGCCAAATTCTTGAAACTGAGCCTCCTTTGGGGGAATGGAGACAGCAGAACTGCTGACACTACAGCTCCCTCCTCGCATTCTCTACGTTCAGATGGAAATAACATTCTGTACTCCGAATAGTCCCATTTCTTACTATGCAGTGTAACGAAGTTAGCTGGGCAATTTGTTTACTGAATTTCAGTGTGTACATTTGTAGAAGTTTGAATAATCAGTGGGATCCCAGCCTAAAAACATCCTCAGTGGATCAACACTGCCCGTCCTTCGTCGTTTTACAAACATACTTTAATTGAAACAGGCCACACCAGGGTGTGCGTTAATGGGCTGCTGTTGTACTGCTTGGGCGGTAAAAGGTAATTGGTCTCTGGTCCAGTGCTTCACAATGCTCCAAAGGCATGTGCCAATGGTCTGTTAATGCATACCCTGTTGTGACATTGCTTAATTAAAATCTTAGGATATCAAAAGCAGCAAGGTCTAATGAAGAAGTTTCTTTCAAACTGGTAAATAAAACTGTATGACATATCAACCAGTGTAATGTATGCTGGCTGGTTCTGGCCCGCAGAATGCTTAGTCAAATCAATGAATAGAAAAGGAGTGAGTATTGGGGGATGTATCCACAGTTACTGGAGTGTGCAATGCAATAACCAGACTTGTGCAGCCAGGTCCAATTTATTCAGTGCTTTTTCTGTGGATCTGTTTCTTGCCTGATGAATTTGAGCTTTATGCTACCAAATGATAATCAACTGCGTTATGAGGTATTTTCTAATGTTTAGCAGTAGATGGATTTTAAATCAAAAGACTAATTCAAATTTGGTTATGTAAAGGTATCCTTTCTGCCCTCATTTTCATTGGGTGAAGCAAGATAAGGTACTTCATAAATCAATTTTCCTGATTTTCACCGGAAATGTTGATTTGAGCACACCGTTCTTGCCACTGTGCATGTTATACACTTTCAGTAGTCTGACTGTTGGCATATGATCACAGCCATGCCATCTACAAAATGAAATTAGAAGGGGAGGGGCTTTTCACTATGCGTTTTCAAAAGGAAACATACAGGTTTTGTGGGTTTTTTGTTTTATTTTTGTAAAGAGACAAGTGCAACCTGCTGAAGGCGTTGCTGTAAATATAAGAAGTGTGTTTTTTATGTGCTGCCCTGCCAGATGTGGATGTGTTTCCACTAGGCATCAAAAGTAAGGAAGAAACTAAAGATCTGCTTCTGATAACGTGACGGAAGATACACAGAAGGCTTTTGGAACCACCAATCTGCCTAGTCAAAACTGACGGCAAGGATGCCCACCTGCCTGTTGTACTGATCCAGTCTGTGGAGTCCCTGAACATTACAGCTAGCTAGGTGTGTGTGGTGATGCTGTGCGCACAGTCCTCCAACTGCCCATGCAGGCATAGAACATGTATGCTGTGCAACCCAGAACATATATGCTGCACTCACCCATACCAGTAAAAGAATGAGTCTTGTTAATCCCTCTGTTTCCTCAGGAAGTCTGTATCTTTTAGAATTACTCTCAAGGTACAGATTCCTGTCCATCTTCTCCTTTGTACATTCAATGACACAGTCTAGCTCTCCTAAGCCCAAGGCAATGTTAAAGCCTGCAGAGACAGCCTTTGGAAATGGAAGCCAAAATACAACATACAGAAGCACTCTGGAGCCCCAAACATAGGCTTTAATTTGTCATGAATATTAAATTCATATAAATTTCCTGGTGAGGTATTTGCAATTCTTTATTCCCTTCCCTCGGGCAGCCGAAGAGCTACAGTGAATTTGCAAAATTGTTCCAGGAAAACTGGTTTTGAACATTTGGCAGTTATAATAGTCCTGCATGGATGTTCCACTGTGGGGTAAGCCAGCCTGTACTGAGCTCTGCGCTGATATGGTTAAATTGTGTCTGAGTGAGTCAATTTAAATCCAGTAGGAATGTCTTTATCTTACACTGTGTTCTTCAACACAGATCTAGCCTTCAGATGTCCCCTTCAGGACAAAAAGTCTTTTTCAGATGGTTGGTTATAGTATTTGCAAACAAATAACCATTTCATTTCAGGAAGGGTTATTAGCTATTTTGTTTTTTCATAAGGAACTAATCTGTTTGGCCTTAAAGAACCTAAAGTTGCTAAAACCTGAGCAAGAACACCTGAACAGATCCAGAGGAGAATGAAATGGAGGCTTCCTTTCAATCAGAGAAAAGGGACTCACAGAATTTGTTGCCTACTTTATTACTTGGAAGCATTATCTCTACCCTCTGCTGATATCTGCTTTCTTTCCTATGTAATTCAGTAACATGTAATGTGGCTTTAATCTCCTGTTCCCTCCTGTCTGTGTGCTGTTAGACAAGAGAGACAGATGAGCTCGGAAGTCAGGGGCCAGTGGAGCTGCAGCACACAGCTGCGTACCTGTCAAGTCTCCTCAATCATCCATTTGATCACGCTGCTTTCAAGGCCTGTAGAGATCAAAAAAACCCTGTACACACCGCAGGTCCCCAGGGAGACAGCAATTGAACCTAGTCAGAGAGATGTGCAACGGAAGAGAGGAGGTCTTCCGAGAAAAACAATTTCAGGCCTTCTGCTGGTGCAATAAGGTCTTGTCTAATTTGAAGGGCTTTGCGGGTACAGTTACGCTGGCAGAACTGCACAAACAAATCCTGCGACTGGCATTATAGCTTATACTAGAAGGAATCTTAAAGTAGTTCTTAAAGGGAGTGATCTGTCCTTTTGTGTTCCTATAACTGCATTTATTCAAAAGAATTTGCTTAGCGACGTAGGTGTTCTGGCACATAAATTTAGATGTGGCATAAGCCTAAATAAGTAGGGAAATGGATGTGCTATGGATGTACTATCTGTAAATGCAGAATTTTCCAGGCAGAGTGCTTCTTCCTTCTGCCTTTTGTAGTCCCAGGCGGCATGGAGACATTGGACAGATATACAAACTCAGGATGGAAAGGGAAACTTCACAAATCTTTGTACCCTGGCCAGCTGAAGTGTAAGCATTGCCCTTTCCAGTCATGGTCTTACCCTGCAGCTAGATTATTACCTAAACATATGTTTTTCCCATCCTGTTTTTCTCCCCAGCAGCAAAATAAAGGCATGCTTTATGCCTTTAGGAAAAGGTGCACTCCCTCTTTCTCCATGGGAGCTCTGCAGGAGGCTATGTAAAGCGTGTGCCAGATCTCCTGGTGCCATATGAAATCTGCTGACATGGAGATGTACCACATCACAGCTCAGCCTGGGCCTTTTATTCCTCTCTCTCGCAGAGGAATTTTGTTCTTTAAAGTCACATTATATGTGTGCTTTGGAGACACGGTGATGTTCTTTCCTGCTTTTGGTGTTGTGAGATGGTTTCTGTTAAATTGTACTGGGTTGGTTTTGATTGTTTACCTTTTTCTTTGTTTCTCTTTATGCTGTCCTGGCCTTTCCTGAGCCTTTATCTTCACTTTTAAATCATATCCCAATGAAAGATTTCCGAGACAAAATCCAAATGTTACAAACTCAGGGCTTGTGCATGCTTGCATGTATACGTAGATACATACAGGCTGAGACATGGAACTAAAATAACTCTTCTTTATAGCATTTCTTTCAAAACTGTTTCAGAAAGCTGCAACTCGCAGGTATCATCTTCTGAAGTCTCATGTTAGTATTCACAAGCTAACAAAGAATATGATCCTTGAACTGGAGAATCCTTACATCAGTGTAGAGTCCTTCTCTGGTGATTCTATAACTCCTCATCCAGTTAAGAGCCACTAGTCCTAAAAAATCACTGGTTGTAGCATGACACACTAAACTGTTATCACCAGCTCCCAAAGGAGTAGTCTGAATTAGTACTTGGACAGAGGACATTTAAAGATGATGTTGCAATGACCCACCTAAAGTAGTGCTGAATCAGTAAGTAATTCTTTGAGAGAGCCCACTATTTCTTAAGCTGTTCCTGGTGAGGAAATTAACGTAGATAGCATTGCTACTATTGGCAACTAAAGACCCACAGGGTAATTCATGTGAAACACAGTCGTCTGCCCAAACTCTTGACTATATTCTGATTACTTACAGTCCTTCGGGAATTCCAGTTAGATTCAGCAGATTCAGTTGGATTCCTTCACAGACTATTTTGTGTATTCCAGATGTGACTGTATTTCAGGGATAGCATATGGAATGTCATCTCTACCTGACTGAGCTGATGCAAAGCTGTTTGCACAGTGTTTGGGGCCTCCCAGTAGGAAAGGCTGTTGAACAACAGTTCCTCAAAATATGTGCGTTGTATGATTTGTCATGTTGCTTTTGTTACTTAGACATCTGCTTTGCTAAGTTCAGTGGTAACTTCAATTGTATCCACATCGTGTAGTTGCAGCAGAATAAATTTTCTTGTGGTCATCAAGTCATCAGAAGCATACCCAGGACATACCTGTGGTGTCATCGACTTGACTGTATTAATGGAGAAAACTTTGGGAACGGTTACAATGCTGTGTTTTCCTTTAGGTGGTGGATTGTCCTTTGTAGCTGTATTTTGGGAAGATAAAGTAGGAGATCAGTGTTGTTTAAGGCCTAGTGCTTTTAACACAGAGGCTTAGTTTGGAGAAGGAGGGGCATCTTTGGGGGGGTCTGTAGCCAGAGAAGCTTCTCTTAAAGCTGCCTTGTCTTGCATGTCTGGATGTCACGAAGGTAACTTGTTGCTGTTGTTCCAGTCTGGCTACAGGGCCTGTTCCTTGCACACTCTTCACTAAATGAGAAGGACAAAGTTATTTTGTTCTGAGTAACAGTAACATTATGTCACTGTTGCTAGGACTCAGTGTGTGGTACTTGGTGAAATAAATATTGTCTGTTTCGGGGTTGTTTTTTCTTTTTTAATTCACTTCACTGAGGTAGAACTATCACTCCCATGAGCTTTGTCTTCCCATGGTGCTTACCAGTCCTTCCTACAAATATGAAACCAAGAAGGAACCTGTTATCGTTGCTTCCTTATGCTTCTCTTTCCATCTGTTCCATGTTTCTTGGTGTTGGTGAACTCTTAGATCAGGCTTCTTTGCTGCCTCAAGGAATAGTTCCTTCAGGACCTAGAACCCATACCAGAGAAATGGTTGCAGGAAACCACAGGGTATGTCAGTGTCTCCAAGGCTGAGCGTCTCGGAGCTGGGGAGAGGAGCTGCCCATTCTGGTGCCTGCAGGGCTAAGCATCTGGGGTTGAGCACTTGCTGTTTTGCCCTGTGGCACTGGCAAGTTCAGGCAGAGACAGGCATGGAAGAAGAATGGAGAAGGCTTATAGTCCAAAGGTCTAGGTGGAACCACTACTCCAGGTTCCTTCTCCCCTGGCCTCTTGCCACATTCCAGTTGCTGTGGGATGCTGGGGCTGTGTAGACTGGTACAGAACTGGTAGGTAGGGTCCAGTGTGTGTGTGTGAGCAAAATAAATCACAGGCAAAAGAAAAGCTAAAGGCATTGCCAGGGTGTTCAAGACCCAAAGAAAGTCTCTAGTGCTCCGGAGAAGCCTAAAAACCCAGTTGAGTAGATGTAGACAGGATGTTTTTGCCTGGAGCACCCTCTCTAGAGCAGTTTTAAAGATTGATCTAGTAAAAAAAAAAACCAACCAAGGTTGGCATTCTAACTGGGAATCTGAAGGTTACTATGCAAAACTTGGCAAGAAGAACAGAAACACATGGATGTTGGAGTAGACCAGGTGCACTGCGCTTCCCTGGTTTGTTTTGTGGTATTAAATAGCTTCTCTACTTGCATGTAAAAAATAATCTTTTAGTGTTTTTGTTGTATTGTCAGAAATTTCGGCTAGGACATTCACACTCTTCTCTCAGCCTCCCCTGTTGTTTCATGTTCCCTTCCCCCATCACCTGAATGTCACTGTCCCTTGAATACTGGGTTTTCTTTTGATAATATTTTTCTCTTTTTGCACAATGCCCATCTAGACAGTGAAGGAACATAATGGGGTACACTTTCAGCATGGGCAATTAGATGTGCAATTCTCATTAACAATAACGGGACTTGCACTGAAAATTTTCCTCTGTAAACCTACCAGCACAAAGCCTTTCCCCTTATGAGCAACAGATGGGTTTTCCATAATGGCTCATTACCTCCTTGCTTTGTCATGCTGCCAGAAATGAAATATAAAGTTATTTATGGTTAGAGAAAGATGCACGAGTCACTGTAGATCATTCCTTGCCATCTTTTATAGTTTATCTAGTTAGTACTTTAAATCTCCCAGGACTAGGAAGTTTCAGAAGATGACAGAGCACTGCCTGAGAATTAAGATGAGTGTCCTTCTGTCTGGTTATTTATCCTGATGGTCTTGCATCTCCAGGGTGATGCTATGGTCTCTACTGGGACTGGTAATTTGGGTGTTTCAGTAGAAAAGAGGCCATTTCTCAAAAGAAATTTTGTCAGCTGTGACAACGCATTTCTGCGAAATTTGACTGGTAGGGGCAGAAGGCAGCACTGTTTTACCATGCATCATAAATTTGAAAAGGTAAACAAGTTACTTGATAATATTCCTTATTTGAAATTAGGAGGGAGGAGGGGTCATTGCTTGGCATGTCAGTGAGAGATGTCATTCCTTTGGCAACTGATAGTGGAGACCAGGAAAGAAAGTCATTCTGATGTGGCCAGTGCTTTTATTTATACATATTTCATGTTATTAAACTCTGTGTATTGGAGTTTATACCCTGGGTGTACCCACAGATTCATTATCATCTCCACAAATCCTTGCTGAAGACCTGCTCCTGCTACAAGTGCTGTCACCTTTCATAAGTAAAGTATTTACAGTGACTAATATGGCATCAGTGTTATTACTTAAGACAGAAGGGAAGCTGATGGCAAAATATATGATAGTGTTTTAACACTACTTACATTAAGATATTTTTTTTTTCCCAGAAGGATTGAGTGAGTTGATCCCAGCACATCTGTGTGTCCTGTCAGAAGTGTGTAAGTCTCCCAGCAGGTTGAGGGATATGTTCACTTGGAGTTCCTCCTGTTCCATTCAGTAGGGCGTTTTAAGTGTATTTAAATCTAATTGAGATCAGTCTGTTTTCAGCACGTGCTTAAGTTTTTTACTGAACATGGTTAGTCCTAACCACGTGTTCCTGGATTAGAGCCTTAGACTACAGGCCAAAGATTTTGTTTATCTTTGAGCTCAGGTTTTGCTCTTTGTTAAGGAACTACACAACCCGAGGATGCTCAGTGAAGTAATTCTAGTGGCAGGAGAGGAAAAGCAGGATCTTTTGTGCTACAGAGGTAATAAAAGTATATTGTGGTGTGACAATGTATGTGGGGCCTAGCAAGACTATAGTGGTTCCCAAATGTTTAAATTTTCTAAAATAGAGCTTGCCTATTTCATAGATTAGCAAATTCAGTGACCTATTTATAGATTCAGTAAGAGACCTTTCTCTGATTGTGATCAAGCATGCTTTCTGCACATGTGAGTTTGAAATGTTGTAGTACTGCTGGGTCCCAGTCTGTGGGAAATGCCTTGTGCAGCTCATATAATGTGTAATGAATAGATGATAACAGGACAGTCTTTATGTCTTCTCTCAGTGCTAATTAGCAAGCAACATAAAAAAAAAATGGATGGACAGTTGGCAATGGAAATATGCTGTGGCTGAATACACTGAAATAGTCTCTCTTCCTGTTATTTATACAAATGATCTCTGGAGTTTCACAGTATGCCAAAGGGTCTGGCCTATGCAAATGAGAGGGCTGTAAAACTAGATGCCATCTAAAGAGGGTGCTGTCTGTTCTCAAATGACCCATCAAGAGCTGATCTATGCCAATATGTTTACCAGCTAGTATTAGTGACAATGCAAGGTATCACTAAAATAAGAAGTATGAAAGAAAGGAAAAAAAGTGATGTTTGTAAAAGTAAATAAATAATCTTTTTTCTCTATTGAAAGTATGTAATTAGATATATTTCTGGAATCAAAATTTGTATCCGTTTTCAATGTCTATTATTGTCTCACTGTCAGTATGTTCTGCTCTTTTCTTTATTACCTTTTTCTTTTCTTTATTTTACTTTTCTTTTAATCAATGTACTTTTTAGTTAAAGATTATTTTTTTCTCCCTCAAGTTTATAGCTGCTGAGAAACATGAACAAAGGTTAATGCAAGATTTCATGTTTTGTTGTTCTGTAAAAATTTAAGATCCATATAAAATTCTTTTAAGCATCAAATTTTAAACATTTGGGATCCACCACAGTCTTGCCAAGCTATCAAGGTTACCTTGTCTAAGATTCTTTTTGTGCCCAGGATAGTTGACCTCTCTGAAAAGGCCAATTTCTTATTGTTGAAATAAGTATCTTGATCACTCCAGAGCACACTTTCTTATCTTTACTCCTATTCCACAGTTCTACAGTTTTTGGAACATGTTCTTGTGGCAGCTTCCGCTGTGTTTAGCAAAGAAAAAAAAGAAAGCATATCCTTGTTTCAACTTCTCCCAGTGTATTGGCTGTAACGTTATTCAGCCTCACAGTTACCTTGTGTCACCGCAGCTTGGGAAGCACATTGAAGCATGATCAAAGCCCTCTTTGGCCTTTGGATTATACTTGCAATTCATTATATAAGACCGTTTCACTATGAGATTTAAACGCTGTTCCACACAGAAGGGAGACTATTTCTACATTAATATATTCCCCCTCCTTCACTGTGGAATTATACTGACTCAGAAAATGCCAAGTTTATGTCTGTTTAACATTCAAAGCACATGTCAAACTGGTGAAAAAAAAAAAAGTGTGTGCTTGCTCTGGTGCATATTTCAAGTTCTTGAAACTATCCCAAGAAAAGACCACTGATTTTTTGGGTTTTTTTCTTCTTAGTTTTATTTCACAAAGCCTGTTTATTAGCCACCTGGTGAGCATTACTGCACCCACAGCTTGTCTTAATAAATCATTGACCTTTTGGTGCTGCTGAGGCTACTCAACTTCAGGTTTGTAAGACCTGCTTGCCTGAGCAAAATAAATGAAGGAAATGGCCAGGGGAGGCAGCTAATAATTGTGCATGGTATTTTAAACTCCAGATGCAGTAAGGTGGAAGCTTGTAATGCTGCCCCCATCCTTGCTGCTGCAGTTACTATAGCAGCAGCCGATGCTGAATTTGGAGGACTTTAATATATTGAGTATAAGGCAAAAAATAAATGCCTAGGGAGGATTTTCTTGTAGGGAGTGGCATGCCGCCTCAGTTTAGGACAAGAACAGCATCAGTAGACCTAGTAAAATGACAAGTTTTTCTAGGGTCTCAGAGATGTCATGATCACCTTGGGGAAACTGCTTGATCCTGACTCTCAGAACTGAACCCAAGATTTTATCACACAGGCAAGAGTGGGCTAAAATAAAATCCCTGTCTATTAACTGAAGAACAAGGATACCAAGAAGATGAGATTCAGTATGACAGTGTGAGTGGACATGAGTTGACTGTAGGACTGTACCCACCACACGTTCCTGTTTCAGCATGTGTGGTGGCAAGGGGTTCAGTGAAGCCTTCTCCGGCACCAAGATCTCTGCAGAAAAGAGGCAAGCCATCACAGAGCTCATTGCGTCTTTTACCCACCAGTCTCCTGCTTGATGGTCTTGTCTGGAGGAGTCAGGATATTTCACTTATAGAACACTGGCAACAGTTTTACGAAAGCTGAAGCCATTGCCCTGTCTTCATCCCTTCCCCTACTCTTTTATTTGAGCAGTGAAGTCAGCTAGAGTTCCATTAGCTTACTGGGAGGAAGGTGGGAAGCAAAGCTGGTTTAGTCTGGGAACAATTCCTTTAAGATAATACTGCAGGGGGATTGAGCTTGAGAGTTAAATGGCTGGCTACAGATCATCTGCTTTCACATAGGTAAACTCATGTGAATAAGACAGATTAGTATGAAGCTATGTTTTCTAATATTGAGAACAGGTATCTTGGGCGGGGGGGCGGCGGTGGTGGTGGTGAGGAAGGGTTGATTTTAGAGGAAACCTCTGATACTACAGTTGGACACTGCAAGGGGCCTTTCTGGCCAGGCAGATCCAGTTGTAAAGCTGAGGTTTGTCTGGCAATATTTCATCTTTGGATTTGAAGTAGCTTATGTCAAGTATCTGTTCTATGCATCATCATGTTTCTTTTGTATAAACTGAGACAAGACATCTTGATTACAAAAAAAGGTCTTTCACTTTGTGGCAGTTAGTGCCAGCTATAGTAGCTGTGTAGATACATACTCCTTAGGAGTTGTAACAAAGCAGGCCCTAAGCAGGGTTTATAGGAGAAAAAGGGCTGTTACGGCTGTCTAGGTAGATCCACCATGCTCTACATTTCTCTGTGCACTGCTCTAATCTTACAGTTTCAGCCTCATTTGACCCTGTCCTCGTTGCTCAACCTTGCAAGTCCCATACTCCTTACAAATGGAGCCAAGTCCTAAGAGATGACTTCAGCATGAGATGCAGGTAGCCAGCACATCTTAAAATTTGACAGTTGGGTAACTCATGCTATGCCTCAGGTCGTAATATAGTTGCCTATTAGATGACTTTCTTCTCCCTCACTTCTACTAGGCACAATGCTACCAAACTGCAGTACATTCGTAATAATAATGGCACTGTGATAGCTATTGATCATTCCTCTAAGGATCTCAGAGAGCTTTATAAATTTGTAATGAGTCTCCTGACCCTATGAAGCCATGCATTTAAAGATCCAGGATGCTGAAGATATCTAGGNGATAGCTATTGATCATTCCTCTAAGGATCTCAGAGTTTTATAAATTTGTAATGAGTCTCCTGACCCTGTGAAGCCATGCATTTAAAGATCCAGGATGCTGAAGATATCTAGGCTCATGTAACTGGTACAAAATGATGTGGATTTGTCGTCTTTCCAGCCCAATGGGAAATGGTATTGGTGTGTAATGACTTGTTGACCAAGGTCAGAAGAGTCGCAGGCTGAAGAGCCTCAGTCCTTGTAACTTAACCATGTTTACTCCTGACATTACTGCTCACCTGTGAAGCGAATTCAGCAGCATTAATTTAAAGCCCAGGGTGAATTGATTTGAGGGAGGGATGGGGTGGGGAAAAGGCTTTTGGAGTATTCATTGAATAGCTTATTGGGGATAAGATGGCCAAACAGCTGGAGCAAAATAGAACGATAAGAGGTAAACTCATTTTCAGTAGCTACTGGGGGAAGGAGATGGAGGGTTCAGCTTTTACATTCAACTAATTGCCTCTATCTGGTTTTAACCTTCAATATGAGGGTATGGTTAGTAGTATGGACCTATTTCAGTCATATATATCTGTATCCAAAAAGGAGGAAGTCTATACTCCTTTATGAGAAGGGCTGGTTATAATGGTGAAGCTGGAAAAAGAAAATAGAGCAGGAATGGCCTGGTTTTCTTTTTCTTTTTTTTCTTTTCCTTTTCCTTTTTTGTCTTTTTTTAACACTGTTATTTGCCATGGACTTCGTGCCCCACCCAGCAATAGTATATAGGAAACTGGGAGCAGAGGCTACACTCCCCTTTCTCTGGAAAATTGGCATGCCCGTGAAAGAACATATTCTAGGTCCTATATAA
Organism: Himantopus leucocephalus; assembly: GCA_003993805.1. Lineage (NCBI taxonomy): Eukaryota > Metazoa > Chordata > Aves > Charadriiformes > Recurvirostridae > Himantopus > Himantopus leucocephalus. The sequence goes on from RSEF01000002.1 coordinate 46,846,526, forward strand.
TGCAGTGTGTTTTAGCTTTTGAAATATTTGAATTATATATTTGTTTATAGTTCAAAAGCAATTCAAGGGTAGTTATTTATCTTCTTTACAAAGCACAAAATAACCCCTCAAAAGTCTTTGCTCTATATGTATAAAACTATAAAACCCTCTGAGCTCTTCCAAATACACAAATGTGCCAGGAACTTATATATTTATATATACCCTTATATAAATTCCTTGTACACATGGCTTAAATCCAAAGGTAATTTTTCTGCATTATTTGAAGTAGAGATCATAGTTAGCCTTTCATGAGTCATAGTTTCTTTTTTAACCCATTAAGAGAGCAACATTCTTAAACACTTTTACAAAGAGTGAATTCCCTGAAATTGTTTGCCTGGGGTTCATTGGTTAGTTGCAGCGTAGGTGACATGCAATCCAAGCGTAGAACTACTGTATTAAGTCATGCAAACCTCAGGCTATTATCTGATGTTTTATATTAATAATGCATAACACCTAAAGTTACTTTAATCTGTAGGTCTCTGTATTATAAAAGTGGTTAAATTATTTCAGTCACAGAGGTTAAGTGGAATGCTATGGTAGCATAGTTAGGAAATTTTGCTATTTGGGACAGAGTCCATACCCCTGACCCTAGCATTCACCTGTGGGATTACGGTGGCTCCCTTACAGTCCTTCCTTAATTTAGGATTACTTGGGTCAGCAGACCTCTCTTTGCTGTTGCATTTCTTTTTCTTTTTTTTTTTTTTTCAACTNCTTTTTTTTTTTTGCCAACTTGTCTTGTTTGCTTTAAAATGCCCGAATTAGTATTAACTTAACATTCTACATTTGAAGGAAATGAAAAACTGACTGTGTGTCTTGAAGTAGACCAAGAAGTTGAAAGGGGGATGGACACAGAGCTGTCTTTTCATAACTGTGGATGGCCTACCTAGGTGAGGGTTGATTTGCTGAAAGTCAGGAAAAAATAAAAAGGAAGCAAACTCTGCTTTTCTTTGCTTTCAGACTGCTCTCTACTGAAAGGAGGTCAGCTTCTAGGACAGTCCCCTTGACTCTTTGCAGGTGTGCTAAATTTGTTTAAATAGAAGTTGAAGGAAAAAAAATTCACTTTTTAAAATGTTGCCTTTTAAAGAGTGTAGACTGTACTTAATTTCCTCAGTTGCAGTCAAAGGCTATGCACCACCACTTGGCTCCAGAGGTCTCAAAGCAGAGTTAATAATTTTTCTAACACTTTTTTGTCTCCTGTTTGGAAAAAGTAACTTTGTTGAATCAGAACCTTCTGTCAAAGCTTTCATTGACACTTCATTTTGGAAAATCTCTACCTAGCACTTTCAATGGTGCTGACGTTGCTGGGAATGAAATAATTTAATATCTCATTTCAAATCAGTATTTCAGATTTTAATGTAAATATTTCAAAGTTCATGCCAAAATGAAAATTTTTAAATGGAAAACAATGTTAGACCAGCACCCCATTTTCCCAAGAACATTCTGTCCTGTTAGGAAAAATCTCCTGGGTTTTATGTTGGGGTTTTTTTTCCCCAAATGGAAATATATGCAAATATTCAGCTACTAAAATCATTTCCATGATAGAAGTTCTAGGGTTTTTTATAGCTCTAGCACAAAGTTGGATGTTGATCACATCGGTGTGTACTGACCGTTGAGTCTGTTGTGCACTGAGGTAATACTCAGTTACTCAACACAGTGCTGTTATGTCAGCCACAGTGAGCAGGGGCAGCCTTTAAGTCTCCCAAGGATGGCTGTGACAGCAGGTGTGCACTGCACATATCCTCCAATTATGTGGTTTTCTTATGACAATATAAGCAGTTTTCCAAGATGGGAAGTGAGCAGTGCATCCATTTCATGTCCTGGGGCAGTTTAGCCCAGCGCTTTCCACCATCCCAAACCTTCTCATGGGGCTGGAGCACATAACTTAAACCACCTCTCAACTTTATTCAAAGATGTCAGATAATGGAGAATTCACCTCATTGTTAAATAAGGATTTTTTAGTTACTGTCCGTACTAAAAATGTGTGCAGTATTTCCAACACAAACTGTCTGGCTTCAGTTTTCACACTTTGGATTTTGTGCATCTTCACCATAAGAAATATTTTGCCCATGTAGTATAAACCACAGACAAATAAATTCCTTTGTTCTGAAAACCTGAGTTTCATTCTTCCATTGTATAGTTTATTTTCCATTCTGTGTGGATGTTTTCTGGACCATTTCCAATTTGCTTAGAGACACTAGCAAGCAGCGGGCAAAATTTGGTACTCAGCATATGTTTACTTATTGCTCTAGCACCCCATTACAGTAACATCAGGATGTCTTGATTGCAGCTGAGCTATAATGTCCTGCACTGTGTAAAGGATTTGGCTCTTTCCCTCTCTTCCCTACTTTTGCTCCTAGTTCCAGTCCCTGTGAGGTAAGTGTTCCTGTGCATTTTGGCCAGACAGAAAGATGCCTTTCAGAACGATTCAGCACAGCTGTTCACTCTAAGTCCTTAGCTAACCAGGTGCTGAGCAGAAAAGTTCCCCCTTGTGCTATTACATAGAAAATGTCATGTAATAATAATCTACTTCCTCCATAACAAACCAAGTGCCTGAGTCAGAGAATCTAAGACTTCCCTTAACTCTGAGTAGCTTTCAGAGCTACTTCTGCAGGCCCTTTCGTAGCCAGCTGCGAATTGTTTGGGCAGAAATTGGACAGGAACAGCTGCTGAACCACCTGCTACAAGGCCTTTGATCTCCCCTACTACAACAATAACTTCTGAGGCTTTGAAAGGATGCTCATCTGGAGGAGAAGCTACAGTTGACACTTCACTGCTGTCAGGGCTGCTGCAAGGTGAAGGTGTTGGAGTGGTGGCAGTTTCCAGATGATTCCTTTATATAGGTGCATAAATTAAGTTTCAAACTGTTTAGGGTTATGTGGAAGTAAATATCCCTGGGTGTTTTCCTGCAGTGAAATGTGGAGCAGCATGTAGTTGTCATACTCTGGGCATTATGTACTCTTCCAGCCTGGCCAGTACCACACTTCCAGTCTCTTTGCTTTAAGGACACAGTTGGATAGTTGTTTTGCTTCTCCCCACAGTTAAACTGTGGTTATCACAGGGTCAGAGATTTGGAGGCATAGAAGGTTGTTGTTCTCTATGTTCTGCTGCTCAGGATTGATTGGGTTGTTGATTCTGCTTTAGACAATGTTCGGTGCTGTTTAAGTGATGTTGGTTGGTAAGAACTCTTAGTGCTTGTGTGCCATCTGAGCTTGCATTTGTTCTTTCTTAAACAACCACTTCCATGGAAATATGAGAAGGATGGTTATGATCCTCATCAGGGAAGTTTAACAGCTGCTTTAACTCTCTTGAGCCTTATGAGGTCAATAGCTGGTCTGGTTAATCTGATATAAACTGAGGAGTTCTAGTGGGACACTAGATCTTGTGTGCAATTAATATTTCTATCATGTATTGGAGTAATCTCTTGCTTGGTTTCTCCTGGCCTGGAACTAATGAAGTATTGATGAGAGCATTTGCCATATGCACTACAAAACCTCATGCCATTCTTTGTATGTACATTTCTGCAACACTGATGCCTTGAATCCTCTAGCTTGCATTATTATGATGCAAGGGCTGGAGTTCTAGGTTTTTTTATAATTGTAGTCCTAAAGGTAGAAAAAAGCACCCCATTTTTAAAAGGGGAAGAATACTTACAGACTAATAAGCAAAAACTGGAACCAGTGGAACTTCTTGTGTTTTTATCTGTTCCTGAATAGCTTGGGATCTGAGATGGCAAAGCAAAGATACGGATGACCGTGTAGTCCCCTATGGCTCTGCCCCTCTCTACTTATAAATAAATATATTATTGACTGGTAATAAATCCTATCATTCCAGCATTAAATAATCTTTTAATGAAGCAGTTAATTGTTACAAATAACTGAGATTACAATTATGTGAATTAGAAATTGGTTTTATAACATGCAGCTGGGAGAAAGCAATTTTGGTGATGCTAATAACATTTTTCTATTATGAACTGTGGAATTTCAGGAATGCTGGAGGTTTTCTGCATCACCCTTAGTCATTCAGTGAAATTCAGGTCTACCTTGGACAAGAACCCTGTCCATGGAGAAACATATTAACTTTGGAACCTACGTGATAAAGCTCAGCAACATCTCTAATATTCAAAACTATACAACTTGCTTAGATGAATACTTCTAATTATTTACATAATTTTAATTTTATGAGATAGGATTCAGTAACTTAGTTCCCTGTGAAGAATGGTGTTATTACAGCTTGTTTTTTAAGTTTATTTGAAACTGATAGAAAAATAGATTGGTTAATGTTATTTACCCTGATGCTGTTTCTCCTTTACTCCCCAAGCAGATCTTAGAGCCTTTCATCGGTGTAGGCAAAATTGAATTTTGTTGCCATAAAGATGAAGGGCAAAGTCCTAACAGTCATAGCCCAGGAGAGGGGATAAGATGAACTTGAGCTGCAGATTGGAAAAAAATAAATTTGTTGTTCCAGCTGTTGTTAGGAAAATGGGGTAAGACTCAAGTGACAACTATTGCTGTTGAGGTGGGATATCCTCTCCCTGCAGTTACTGCTACCCCACTTATCCTAAAATCATTTGGCAAAAGCAACAGCTTTATTTCTGCTTGTTGTGATCCTGTATAGGCAATGCAGATGACAAGGGTTTTTCCATGGTACTGCTTCTGTACGCAAGCAATCCTTTCAACCCTTCTGTAGCCTCGCTATATAGCAAGCTACCTGCCTATTGCTTAGATAGTTATTTATTTTGTCTGTGCCTGGAACTATTTTTGCTCCTTCATGAAGGGGAAAAACAGTAGTCCTAACAGGCAGTCTTTACAACCTGGTTAGGACAGTAAGCCCTCTATCAAAATTTGGTTGTAACAGAAAAGTATGGTCCTGTGCCCTCTTACCCCACTGACGTTTTCCATTAGTGTCACTCACCAGAAGGAAATCTGTTACTAGCAACAACACATAAAACCCAGTTGGCCTAGTTAATTTTATAAATTGTGCTAAAACAATGCATGACCTCTTCTGGCAGCTACTGTGTGGCTCTAGGTCCTTCCAGAGTGTGCAAGGTTTGTGTGTGGATTCAGAAGACATCTGACATCAATTCTCAGGCTTTTTCGGCATTTCTGAGGCTAATTTTTAAGGTCAACATCTGGTAAAGCTAAAGGGTTCTACTGGTAGCTATGTCTGTAAAGCTGGAGACATTTGAAGACTGGAAAGGAATCACTGGGGACCCTAAGAACTGCCATCCATTGACAGCTCTTAGGAGCAGGGTAGGAAACGCTTCTCAGGCCTAGTTAAGCACACTTGATGTAGCCTTTGGCATATGATAAGATGCCTTTACAATGCCTTCCAGTTCTAGCTGGAGTATCACAAGAATCTGAATTATTGGCTCAGTGTTTGTACAAAACTTTTCTAATAATTCTGCATTATTTTTGCTTTCTGGTGCTTTTATTGTAAACTGAACAATGTCTGCGTAGCACTGTCACAGTACTTTCTGGTAATCACAGGAAGGTTTTCTTCTGTGCTGCAGCACTTACCCTGACTCCTGTCAGGGCAACCTCCTCCCGTGGTGTTTTTACTAAACCTTTACTTGAGGCATACATTAACTTAATTTCAAAACTAAGACTCATTTTGACCAAGGAAACAAACTGATTCCTTTTGGAAATGTCAAAACAAGATGATAATTTTTCAACTGTGTAACACACATCAAACGTGATCTTCCATTACAAAACTGACTTTCCCATGACCTGTTTAGTTTTTGTAATAGTTCCTAATAAATAAATAAAAAAATACAGAAAATTCCCAACCAGCTCTAAAAGTGGTATAAATTCCTGGAAGATTGTGTGCTAGTATCTGGAAATGCCTAACACTAAGGAAAAAGGGTGTAAAGGAAGATGAAAACGCAGTTATGTAGGGGGAGATGAGGATGAAATAGTTGTGTCAGATTGATCTATGGCAAAAGAAGGTATGAGAGTTTCTTAAATCAGTATTCAGCGTATCTTTAAGTCGGAATAGTTTGAATGCTAGGAACTCTTTGTGGCATTGATATCTTGCATTGGCAACTTCTTGAGGCACGGGGGGAAAAAGGAGGAACCTTTTCTTGTAAATCAATCAGTTTATTTTCAGCCTACGTTGCCATGGAATTTGACGCCCCATTATGCTGAGCTCTGCACCTTTACACACGCCAGCCTGGCCATGGTAACAAAACTTTTCTTGCCAGACTCATTTTCTTCAACATTGATTCACATTAGCTGAACATCTGGCACTTCATGTTTTTTCACTAAACTGAGTTGTCTTTTCCCAAATTCTCAAAGTATTGGTACCAATAAGAAAATATTAATGAGTGATAACCACAAGCAGGCAAACCTTTTTAACAAAATGCAACGTAAGAGAGTTTATGACTGTAGCAAGCAATGTAAACAAGTTTATATATAGCATGAAGGCCATGCAAATCTTTTACTATACCTATAATCCAGATACTCCCAAATGAGTTGATTTGAGTAGATAGTAATCTAGATACCTGTTAAAACTCATTATTGCCTTATGAACCAGCATTTTGGATGACACCACATTTAAAAGACTTATTGCTTGGTGCTACTTAACCACCTCTGTTATGTGATAAGGTAAAATAGGTGTGTCCATCATTATGTGACTTACTATGATGCTGTCAGGGAAGGTAAGCTTTCTATTGTTCTTCTTGCCCACAGAGTTTAAAAATATTAATTTCATTCTTTGTTCATATGCAGTAGCATCTACAGGTATCAAATAGGTTTTGAAGTCAAAATGGCTCTTTGTTTTGAAAGTAATAGGTCAAATAGGTTCTGGACAAACATTTGTGCCGCAGAATTGTCTGTGATTAACCATATCATGTTAACTAACACCTTTGAAGGCTAGTTTGCTCAAGGATGTTGTAAACAACAGCTGTCATAAAATGCCCATGAGGCAAGGAATCTATTTTGGTGTTATAGATGGAAAACAGCAACTCAGACTGCATATGTGTTTTTACTTAGTTGGCTCTCTTTGCAGTAGAGAAAATAGCTTTTCTAAAGTCGATGGAATGATTCTATGGTTCAGCCAGGAATGGCCAGGTCTTATTCCTGGTAGCCTCTTGGCCATATCCCTACAAAAGACCTAACTTTAATACTACCTTGCCGACTTTTGTTATTAAAGCTTTGTTATAAATCTCACTTTAACTACAAGGCAACCATACTAGAAGCCCAGTTTTTCTCTGGGCTTTGAGATCTGCTTTTGAATAATCTAAAGACTTAAAGCTTTGTGTGTCAGGTATACTTTATGCCTACTCAAATGCTATTAAGATAAACTTCTCCACAAAACCAACAAAACTTCCCCAGCTTACTGGTAGGATAAATTGCAAACTTCCCTTCTTTTTTTTTTTTGTTTTTTTCTCCAGTACTTTAAAACAGGCACACACAAATGAACTAATCAAATTTTTAATCTCGTCTGACTCCTACTTCACTTAGCAAATGCAAGATACTTGATATGCCTCACTTGTTGCATAGTAACCAACCCACTTTGAGAAATGCAACTAGGCAAGCTGAGAATTAGGACTCATTATGCCTTTGCTGAGGGCTCATTAGGATTGCATGCTGAGGGTGCCATCTTAATTAGGGATGAACCTGACCACCTGAAAGTAATTCACACTGGCAGCCAACTGTAGTATTTTCCAATTTCTGATTTGTCTGGCTTCCATCTGCCAGCTTTATCTTAGCAGTGACTCTATCTGTTGACATCAACAATGATGTTCGTAATACCATGAATTGCATCCTGTCTCTTGGGTGCAATCAAGTTCGACAGTTTCCTTCACAGTATGACTCTGTGATGAGGGGTGCTGCTAGCTATGGGAGAATCATGATCAAGATGATGAAATGCGAGACATCAAGTATACGACAAGACGTGCAGTAAATGACCTTGACCTGTAAAAATCCAAAACAATGTCCTGCTGCTTCTAAAAAAAAAAAAAAAAATTAAATGAACAAATCATGCCCTTACGCTTTCTGCCATTATCGCAAGAACACTGAACTGATGCATGAATGGCACAACACATTATACTTCACTGTTCTTCCTAGGATCTGTGGGCACCTTTTTCAATGATACCTGAAAGAATCTGTGTTCATGTAACCCACCAACCAAGCAACTGGAACTTTAGCTGGAGCTTTATTTTTATGCTTGTCATATACCAGTGCAGTCTCAGACAAAATAAGGCAGATGGGTGCAGATGCTATGTAAATTATGTTTTGGTGACAGGGCTGTGATGTAGGCAAGTCTACACAAGAAAACCTACAGAAGTTCAGGAGTATGAACAAAAGTAAGTGACTTAAATTATGAATGAGATGCAAAAAGTCAAAAGGGATGGAAATTCCCCCTTTTATTTCAAATAGAACATGGGACCATAGGCATGCTGATAATCTATCAAAAACAGAAAAAAAGTTTGAAAAAAAAGTTCATTTAAACCACAACAAAATGCTTGTGATTATCAGACTATACTGCAGGCAGACACATCTTCCTCACCAGTGAGGCTAAGAGGAAGTGGAAATTGCAACATCTTGAGCTCCATTGAGATTTGTTTAGTTTTAGCTCCGACACAATCTGCTTTCATGTAGCCACAATTCTTGAAAGTTTGGGATTAAAAATTCAGACAGCCTTTACCATGTTGTGTGAGGTTAATGGAATGGTTTTCCCAGGAGATCTCTTTTCTCCAATTGCTTCTGAAACTCCTATTAATAGGAGAAATTAGTATGCTGTACTTCTTGGCATGTTGATCTTGGCATGTTGAAGCACTATTGAATAATAGTGCTTCATCAGGTATTTAATGTCTTACCTTTCACTCAGGGACTTCTAGCATGGTTTGCCTACTTTCTACATCTGGGGTGGAGCACAACGGTGGTTTACAACATGAAGGTGAGTGCTTGTAGAATATATCTCCTCCAACTGAAAGAATGGAGAGTTATTAAGTGGAAGAGTGGCTGTTGACAAAATTTGGTTAGACTTCTCTGTGTTCAGATCTGGAGAGAGATTTTACGGCATTTCCACATGCTCAGTGTTTCTTGAGAATTGAAGCCTAGTCCTAAACAGAAAAAGATAAGTGATGTTTAACTGTCACTGGGTATGTTGGCTTTACTAACATTTCGAGGTTGGAGCCAGAAGGATTAGAAACCTAAAACATTTATCACATCTTTGTTCGTTTAGTGTCCCTCTGCAGCTGACACTCAAGGACTCGGTGCCCAGCTCATTTTTCACTGTGTTTATGGGGATGACTTATGGAAAGTAGGAGCACACTGAATGGCCACTGTAGCAACAAAGAAGTCGTGCAGGTTCTGTACTCCTAGAAGTTCCCAGATTACATTCACATCTCCACAGCAATCAACAGTCACTACACCTGGACAGGTATCTTTAGAGCCCCATCTCTTCTTCTCTATTGGTTCTCCACTGTGCCTTACTCTGGGTTGAGACAAAACACAAGTATTTCTTACTCCAGCTGCTAGACTTGTGAACTGTTTCATGCAAAGATATCACTTATGAAATTCTGGCTTCCAAAGATAAAATAGCTGTGTGACTACCTACAGACACAAAGCTATTTTGCTCAACATTCTCATGTTTAGTCGTTGGTGTGCTGCAGAAAAGACAAATAATTTAGGGGCATTGTGTTCCCTAGCATGTGTATTTCATCTTGGTAAAAGACAAACCTCAAGGCTGAGGAATTCAAGGTTTAAGGTTGTGGTTTACTGTGGTTTAAGGTTGACCACACCTGTAGTCAGAGGTTTGTTCTGAATTTCTGTAGAATTGAATTTCTAGAGCTGACTTTGCATATACCACTGAGTGTTTAATTACTGGTTTACTTAAAAAAACAGCATCTATGTCATTTGTTAGTCTAAAGTATTTGCTTTGAATAGGTAGGTTCTTCAATGTTTCTATGAGAAGTGCTCACTTGACCATCACCCTCTCTATGACCCACTCTTGTCCCTTTTGATTAATTAGCTTATATGCAGTAGTCTATGCTGCTATTTATATTCTCCCCTCACCAATTGCACCTCATCTCTCTTTGAGTGGGATAAACAACAAGAACAGTCCAGACAAATGTTTATATAGAGAGATTGAAGTTGGCCGGGATTCCTGACTCTTATGAAGAAAAATTCTTGCACATTATGTACTAGTGGAACAGAGGACACAAATACTGTATTTTGTTGAAAGAAAGGCAGTTATGAACAAGCATGAACAGTAATAATATAAAAGATCACCTCACTTAAGCTTTGAAATGAATACCATCTGCAAAACTGCTCACAAGCTGGAGGAGAAAACCACAAGTGACAAAAAAATCTCAAAAGAATATTCAATATTTGAACATGACTGTTTACAGTAAAAAGAATTAGAAAATAGCAGAGAAGATTGTTAAGGCTTAAAAAAAGAATTTAAAAGTGGAAAGAACTGAAAGAGTTCCTATCTATTCCTAGTAAACTGGAGCATCCCAGGATTAACATAAATAAATAAATATCAAGGTGCAAAGCATGAGGCAATTGTGGTTTACTGTTGGAAAAAACATAGACTATCCTTTAAAATGCAGAACTTAATAAGAACCACAGACAAATCTTAAGAGAATTCTCCATAGTGGTTCATTGCTCCTCCTTGGCCAGGATAAAATCAGTCAGAAAGTAATTACAACGTTAATCCTGATACACAGATTTTGTTATTATACGTTGCACAGTATGAGCCTTTAAGAACCAGTTATAAACAGCACAGATTGAGAAGTCAGGTCAATCTAAGGTACTGAACCAAAATCATTTTGTTCTGTTGGATATCTGATGGGTATTGGTGTTGCCCTAACATGAGCTATTACATCCTGTTTTCCACACACTTGAAATTTCTCGGGAAGTGAAAGCTGAAGATGGTGTAGACTGGAAAAGCAAGAGATCACCATGCTAAGAGAGTAAGTGGCTATCCAGACAGTGATTCACTACTGGTAGATGCATTGCTGTAGTTCTGGCAGTTTTAGCACTGGAACTTCAATACTACTGACCATGAGATTGTGTTCTGCTAGTACATGAGTGTCCTGCGGCGAATCATGTTGTTCATTTTTTCTTTAATTCTTACATCTACTGGCAGCTATATCATTTTATAACTCAAGAAATGACACAAGGTTTTTGTTTTGAATCATTTTGGCATGTAAGTGTAATCTTGTGTGGAAAGGCGGTTTATTCTCTATTGGGATTGGGAGGGATTCTGGGAGCTAGAATGTTCTAAAGGTTTTCCGTCTTTCTTTTGCAAAACAGTTGCTGGGACTTGAGTTTTGCATTGTTCTTTCTGCTGCTTCAAGTTCTAGCACTGTCCTTGAGCCACTGACAGTATGTCAGGCAAAACTATTGCAGCAATTTAGCCTGCTTAATATGAAAAGCTTATGAAATTTGCTAATGTTAAGTATATTGAATTCAGTAGGCTGCCACTGAAGTCATTGTCTCTGTTGATGCAGTTGGCTCCAGGTCAAAACATGGGGTTGACCATCATATCCCTTCCTTGGTCGTGTTCACAAGTGTCTTCTGTTCTTGATGGCCTGTCCATAGAAATGTGTAGCAGTCCAGGAGGTGCAACCAGTAGATGGTGAATGATGAGGAAGTGAACCAGGAAGCAGCTCCTGTTGTGTGAACCCTTCACTGGGATGAATCTCCTGGTCAGGCATGACTGTGAGAGCTGGCTACTGTAGCAGATTCTAGCTGGGTCGATGTCAGCCACCGCAGAGTAGAGCAGCCTGAAGACCCTCATTTATCTTTTAGGGGAAGATAAGTTCTGGAGGAATAATCAAACACAACAAATAAACAGAGCTTTAAGGAAACAAGACTGAAACTCTCCCTTACACTACGTCTTCCTTGGAAGAGCTCTCTTTTCTGCTAGGAGTGCTCTCAAACTTCAGATTGTCTTCAATACAGCTTAAAATGGGCATCCTAAAATGTCAGCAATGGTGTGACAGACAGTAGCCAGAACAAGCAGTGCTGGCTGGTGATTTTGCTCCTGTTTAGAATGACACCTTTTTTAGCATTCCCTCAATGAAATGCTCAGCGTGAAAAGAATGTAGATTATAACTAGAGCTCTCACTTGCACGGACCTTCAAAGTGCCATTCTTCTCCAGTAAAAGATGAATTCTTGTCTTTCACTAAAGCACTTCAGTTCATACGGTAATGTTAGTCAAAATTTCCCCTTTGTTTCACCAAGATCATTTGAATGTGCCTGCTGAAAAGCTTTTCAAGAGTCATGGATTGACATCTGTTTAGGGTCAATTTTGGAAATCTCCAACAGTCAGCCAACACTTTGTTATAATAACCTGTGTAAGGTGGGAAGTGGGGAAGGCAATGCTTCATAAGAATTGAGAAAACAATAATAGCTAGAATGACAGAATAATAAATGAGAAGCAAAATGGATAACCTTAGAAAGCAACATGGAATATCTTTCTGTTTCTTTCTTTTATGAGGCTCCAGTGAGGTGTACACAATGCAACGATTTTGCAAGGCAGTATAGAAACTTTCTAAACCCAGGATTAAATGTTTGATGATGTTTCCATTTGGAAGAATTCGAGCCTAATTATTCAGTATTACAAAACCAGAAACCAAGAGTATTTGATAGTGTCTCTTTTGGGCTCTGGACTAGGAAATAGTCTCTCACTGGCTTGGTACTTTTTTAGTGCCCTTCAAACCATACCCTGTTTTTCCTACTAAACCAAACAATTTATTTAATCACCTTGCAAATGCTGCCCTTGTGACAGCTGCAGAAAAGACAGCATGGTAACACCAAAATGTATTAACTATTAGCAGCTGTTTTCTACAGAGAAAGCAACAGACAATGCAGTAGAGATTTGTGAAATACTCTCCTTGATACTCAGCTTTCAGATCTGAGAATGAGACCCATGTAAAGACTCAAATGTTGGGTATTTTGTGATCTGTACCTGCTCTTCAGAAGTCATAAAAAGGAAAATGGACCATTCCCCTTTGCAATTCTGCCTGTGAGTGCCTGCACACAGCTTACATTGAAGTTGATGTGAACTATTTAAATTCACATCTAAAGGCAGACTATGGCTTTTATGACCACATTATGTAAGTAATTCAAATATACAGACTTTTTAGCGTGCAAAATTATGGATTGTTTAATCTTACGTCTTTCTACCCTGAAATATTGGTATAAATATAGGTTATTTAATCAAGGTGTCTTTTTAAAATTATCATTTTGGGGGGATTCTGAGTATTTCAACGTGGATTCTCCCTATCCCATTTTTGAATCAGGGTTTGATCAAGTATAGAATTGTGTTTAGTGAATATGAAGCGATATGAAGATGCATAATCCCAAAGAGCTAAAGCATCTATAAATGAATGAAACAGTGTAAATCACTTTTTTCCAGTTTTACAAGCTCAGAGCTTCTTTAAGCTAAAATCGTAAAAAAATTTTTTGAACAGTATACAGCAGTGTGACTGTTCATGTGTTTTAGAAATGTAGTGCGTAAAATTCATCCAAACCCTATTGAGTTCACTGGAGTTACAGAAGGCTTTGGAACGGAATAGCAGTTACAGAACCACACCTTAAACTGTTGCAGCCATTTTAAGTGTTCATTGGCTTTATTTTTTTTGTTAGTAGTTCTGAAAATTCTAATACTTGAAAACTGCTTCAGTTTTTCTGTCCTATTCCTTTCTTTTGAAAAATTGCCTTGGTTAATTTATTCTTGCTTCCATAACATCAAAAAAGTGGAAGGGTTAAGGAGGAGGTGATTATTTGTAGTTTTGTGAGTACAGGGGAAGAGGAGTTTGGCAGCTCTCTTTTAGACCTCCCTGTCAGAGCACATACTGTAAAAGTAGTCTGAAATGTATCCAAAGAAGACAAACATAGGAACCGAAATTTTAACTCTTATTGGCAGTGACATTAGTAGACTCAACACAGACTCTGGGGTTTGGTTATATTTTTCTTGTTTTTAACTACAGGGATAAAGCAACTAATACAGCTTCAATTCCTTCACGCTCTGTGGTATTTTGCTTTAATGGTAGAATATTTTGCTCTTGCCTCATAATTGAAAGACATCTCTGATGTAAACTGGAACTCGTACTTACTTAAAAAGAGTACAGTAAGTCCACAGCACTGCACACACATGCATCTATGTATGTATTCCAGAGTGCACACTCTACACTCAATTATTGAGTGTAACTTGAGAAACCTATATGTGTTTATACCATACCAGGTTTTGGAGGGTGCTTAAATAAAACAATATACTTTTTTCCTTCAAAATTACCATCTCAGGATCTCTTAAAACTGTTTACTTTGGTTGACCTTCCAGATGGAATAGGTCGCTTACTCTGTGCAGTAAATTTTTAGACAAGCAGGGAAAAATCAATCAGTAAAACTGGTGAAAGTCATAATTATACCACATATAGTTGCAGTTTGTATTTCTGTGGCTTTCTAGCTAATTCTGTCACAGAGATTGTATGGCTGAGAAGTCAAATCTGCCCTTTTAATTTCTTCCCAGACCTGCTGATCCCGAGATTGGCATATTTTCCTTCTGGGCAGTGGGAAGTAGCAACAAAGGCCAGGAGAAGGAAGGGACCGGGACGCACTAGTGCGTGGGCAGCAGGAGATGGCTGAACAGCTGTAGTGGGTGGAATGGTGGCAGCAATTAATGGAAGCAGGGAAAAAAAAAAAAAGAAGGGAAGGGCCAGGCTGCCAAGAAGGTTTCAGCATGACAGAAGGGATTTGCATAGACCAGTGGTTCCTGTCTTTTCTGTGGCTGAGATGTACTTGAGAAATTGGACATTGTGTTTCACTTCACTGAGCTCAGCTCCTCCTCTCTCCTCCACTTGGAAATTCCTGCTGTCTCTGTGTCCCCAGCCCACCCTGTGGCTGTCGTGGCTATTTTCAAAAAGGCCAGGAGGCACTGGACGTGGGTCTGCATCGAGACAGTGTACTTCTGGCAAATTTTATTCCCTTGAGCTCTGTTGCTTATCAATTCTCTGTTGTTGTCTCAGCAAGGATAAACATGTATCTTATTGGGAGCTGCTAGGAGAGATCATTCTTTATGGCTTTATCGTTCCTATTAGTAGATTCCTCTGTACTAGATGAAGGTGATGCTGGCTTCCTTTACCCAGAATGTGCCCTGTTCAGAAGCTGAGTTGTCTCTTTTCACACCTCACATGCCAGATTCAGTCACGAAGAATGTGCTGCTACAAAAACAAGGTGTCTTACCACACGCAGGTAATGACAGACATCAAATGTGTCACAGCAGCCAGTGTCGGAAAATTGAGCAACATATATGCAAACCATGGGATGGCAATGGCAAGCAGAGAGATAATTTTATCACTGCTGCTCCTAATGGCAGAGACACTGGCAACAAAATTCAGTAGGCTCAGCCTGCCTCTCCTTCTCCACAGTTGTAGTTTTCTATAATTTCACCAGATCAGCTTTCTGTTTCTCTCAAGAAATGTAAATAGCTTCAGTGTGCTGAAACCCTGGGTCACATACAATGGCATTTCCCCCAATTTACAAACACTTGCTCCAAGGACTTTACTTACCACTAGATAAAACTAGAGGGTCTGCAGGTTCTTAGAACTTGGTTTGATTTATTTATGTGTTGCATTCCCTCCTCTCCAGTTCACCTGCACCTCTTGTCCCTTGTTGTCTTCATTCTAAATCCCATACTGGTAATTCACACAGGTTGTGTGTGGCATATTATCACTGTTCACTCATAGTTTGTTCCTTCAACATCCAGCAGTGTACAGCCTGGAGTTGTACATATTCTGGTGAAGTATATCTGCCTTCCATAGCTGCAGCTGAAACTCAGTTAATAATAAAGCTGTACTGATTTTGTTTGGTCTCATAGAAATACTATCATTTGTCTTTGTCTCTTTTGATCTGACATAAAGGAGAATGCCATTTCTTGGGAAATGTCATACTTTCTGGTGTCTGGATTTTCACCCAGACTGCAGTTCTCACTTGTAATACGTGATCTAGTGTCTGTCAATCAGTCCCAGCTATCCGAATTGACAAAGTGATGGACAAGTTCTGTTCTTTGAAATCTGACATTTAACCTTCCTTTATCTCCATTTGAAAAAGCACGAGAACCTACCGACAGAAGAGGAGAGAGGGAAAGAAAAGTTGTTTGGCTCCGAGTTTTGCTCTTTCTCAGTCAAGCATTGAAAACTGTTGTCCAAAGTACACTGAGAATTAGGGAACAGCAAATTTGTGCAATTGAAAACAGTTATGTAAATTGAAATGCCAAATTTCCTGTGCCAGATGCAATATGAATTCACTGTAGGGCAAGAACTATCATTAGAGCTCCCTAGGAAAGGAACTAGAATAGCAAAGTAATGATTTTAGGGTAATATGCTGATGTTATTTGAAAGCTGGGATTGGGATGCAAACATTTGTGCAGCATTTTGTTTTATGCAGTCCCTTGTTAATGCATCTGGTATTCATTTTAATACCACTAATCCTAATGGATTCATTTAGTACTCGTGTGGATGTCACATGCACTTCCTGTAGGTGTTGTGCTGTGATGAAGTACTGGTTACTGGACACTTAAAATAAAGTGTTACCACATTTCCTTTGATTATGTAATTTTTTTCATAAGCTGTCACAATAAAATTCTTCTGGTATGTGTTAGCAGAAGCAGCTGTATGTGGAGATCATTGTATCAGCAGTATTTGAATAATGTCATGGCCAAGGGGATTCAAGCTTAATAGATAAAACATTCAGTTATCCTGGCAGTAAGTGGAATTTGAAAGTGTTTCAGAAAAGCAATCTTGGATGCACATAGGGATAGAGCAAATGGGCAGGTTTTGTCAAGGTGGCAAATTTTTTTTAAAAAGGCCATCAGTCAGCATTCACTTTATCCAGAAGAAATTTGGTTTCCGGCTGCTGTGTGGGGCAGTGGGGCACTGTGGTTTGTTCAGCTGGATGCTTGCTCATTCTCCCTTCAGAAATCGGTTTGCCTATCCTATGTGTTTGTGAAGTTTACAATGGCATTTGTTCAAGAATAAGCATTATCTTGAAAGCTTTCTAAAAGCCTTACTTTAGAACAAAATAAATATGGCTTGCAAAGTGATTACCTTCAGGTTTCTTGGTGGGGTTTGGGGGGTTTTGTTTTGTTTTTTGTTGGTTTGGGGTTTTTTTTCACAGTATGGCTTAGGAATGTCTGACAGAACTAGATCAGAATGGACTAGAACATTTGGTTATATGGTTTGAATTATTACTAGACTTAGAAATGTACTGGTTTGGTAGAGCTGTAGCTTTTAATATGTGGGTTTGTCTCACAAANGCATGTGTATCACTGCATGTGATACACAACACAGTACTTTAAAGTAAACCCTATTGAATTTCCGCTACTCCTTATCCGCACTGCAATAATAACCCCCCCAACAGTGCTTCATAATCCTGTCCTTGTCCAACATGTCATTGTTGCAATATCCAGTCCATAAAAATTCTTACCAAGATCTACCACTAAATGGGAAGGGTAAGGCTTCAGATCAATATTGGGATAACACAGATTCAGGATACTGCATGTGAAGCTGGGTCTTAAACATTTTAATCTGATTCAGCTTCATCCAATTTTTCAAACTTACTCTTTGCATCCATCTCTCTCTGGCAGAAATGTGAGGGCGCTACTTTGTTAACATTGGTAGTGTACAAAAGCCTATTGAATGCTCGCAGAAGGACAAAGTCCCCTAAAAGGATCAAGAAAAGATAGAAGCCTGTTGTTCTTGCTCTCGATGTCTTCCAAGAATTGTACTACCTTGTGGAGGAGACAGGGACAGTTTTCAGAAGGGCTGGCATAAAGTGAAGTTATTCTGGCATTGTATCCTTAGCCAGGACCAGGGAAAGACCATGTAACTCCAATGGCAGGGAAAATTATGGATGCATCTATGGCAATAGAGGAGTTTTTTGGTGGCTTAGTCTGTTATGTAGGAGGTGGTATAGCTTTGCAGGTAGCAAAACTCTTTGTCAGCAAATGCCATGTGTCCAGCAGGAGTCTCTGAGAGCACAGCTGTGCTAGTGTACCTAGAGCTACAGAAACCCTTGTAGCAAGGTTGTAAGTGCCAGCAATGGAAAGGCTCTTGAAAGTAGGACTTAAAAACCCACATACTGACAGGAGCAACCTGCGGCTTCTCCAGGCACAGTGTGTGTCAGGCAGATCAAATCAGCATAAAAAAGGCTCATTCCCTTTAAATACCCATGATATTGCTTGTCTAAAATAATACTAAATGTGAATTCTACTGTTTTTGTAACTGTGTGACTGCTGAGAGCTGAACTTATCATTCATACAGTCACTCATTTATCTGTTCAGAAAGAGGAGTTAAGTGGAGTCTTGCAGGACAGAAATGAGTAGTTTCTTCTGTCTGGTCAGGCTAGTCTTCTGAGCTTATGTTCTTCAACAAACTCATAGTAAGGTGGTCCTTCTGAAATTTAGGTCTCGCCCTTTTACTTCCAAAGTCATAAAGTGGAAGTAAAAAAAAGTAAAAAAAGTAAAATAGTAAAAAAGTAAAGTAAAAAGAAGTAAAAAAACATGACTGCCTTACGTCATGTTTTTTCTGCTAAAGTAAATCATGCTGTGAAAAAAACATTTATTATAATGCAGATACAGCAGCTGATGACCAAACCAACCATATAATCCACAGCTAATTGATTCCTGTTGATTTGGGAATAATGGCTTTTCTTAATATGATATGCCGTTCTTACAGAATTCCCCTTCAGGGAAGTTCCACTAATATTTTTTTTTTTCTATCTGTCTATCTATCTTTTCCTCCCTCCTCTAACTTCAGTCTTTCTGTTAGTCCATGTTGAAATATAAGAAAGAAAATCCAATGTAAACAAACATCTATGGAGACATCTATGTTTTTGTATAACTGTTTTATGACTGTAACCCCTACCACCTGCCTCTCCCCAAATAACTCCTTGAATGAAGACTACAATGTGTATGATTATGTTTTCACATGAAGGAATATGTTATTTTCCCTGACACTGTACATTAATGTAGCATTGAGATAATGAGATATTATTGCCTGTTAAAAATCACTTTTTACCTCTAGGCTATTTTTCACCTTCTTGGCCCTCTAGAAAATAGCTGAGGTTGTAGAGGGAATTTTGCATAGCTCATGTAGATTATACTGTCAGAAAGGAAACATTGGAATGTACTTCTTTTCCCCTTTTTTTTTCCGAGTTACAGCTCAGGTCACCTGTTAATGGGCTGTTGCCAAAATCACCTTTGACTTAAAATATGTGAAGTTAACAAAGTAATTTCTCACCACTGAGTTTTGTCAAAACGATTGTGAGAGAAGGGACCTGACTGTGCTTCTTATGTCTTCCTTTCTGTTCCAGTCCATCTGTGAAAGTGATACCAAATAAAGGATCTTCCCTATCTTCACTTACTTGAGAGCCCCTGAACAAAACACTATTTCCATAGAGGAATTCCCACATAGATTAGTTTCTATGTGCAAAGTGTCTCCAAATACTTTTGCCACCTTCAAGCTTTGTTGTGTCATAAGAACGCTGGGACCTCACTGATAGGTTTTCTTTGCAGGGCCATATTTCAGCATTATGTCCCAATTCGCGTAGATAGAAGCAAAACTGGTGTTTTCAGTAAATCCTTTTCATTATAGAGTGCTGCTTCCCACTTGAGGTATATCACCCTTCCTTGGAAAACACATTACCAGATTCTCGCAGAGCTAAACCTAAATATGCGATGTGTTACATATTAAAAACGGTTATTGGCCAAATAAGTTCAGACCCCCACAGTATCACTCCTGTTTATAGCACCTCTAATGCTACCAATAAATTTCCATTCTTGAGGTAGTTAAAAATATATTACTTTTCTTATACTAAGTACTGCACTTAATTCTTGATATTATCAACTCTTCTTACTTAGACTTTCAAAAAACCTCTTTGAATGCTCAGTTCAAAGCTAATTGTCCTTGCATCCACCACAAATTTACTCGAGTAGAAGGGACGAAGCACATTATTATCTGTAATCATAGAATGGTTTGGGTTGGAAGGGACCTTAAAGATCATCTGGTTCCAACACCCCTGCCATGGGCAGGGACACCTTCCACTAGACCAGGTTGCTCAAAGTCCCACCCAACCTGTCCTTGAATGCTTGCAGGCAGGGGGCATCCACATCCTGGGCAACCTGTTCCTGTGTCTCACCACCCTCACAGTAAAGAATTTCTTTCTAATCTACATTTACCCTACCTAATACAGATTTATTACATGCTGTCATCTGGACCTGCAGTGTGGATAAAGTCTGATAGATTTTATTGTGGTTTTTTTTTTTCCCCAAGTATCTTTTTCACTTGTCTGGTCTTCATATCATTAAACACCAAGGCAAGTGATTGACAGGTATCCAAACTTTGTCAGAAGAGAGTTTCTCAGGGGAATTCTGTCTGCTTCAAAGCAGCAACATTTACAACTTGCTGCATGTGCTTCACGGAGTTTCTTTAAGTGATCTGCTATGCAGTTCTTCTGGAAATGTGATCAGTCACTGATCTTTAAAAGGAAACCACAGGCAAAAGATCATCAAAGACTGGACAACTTCTTTGTGTTCTAGCTTTACTATGAAGATGATACCACATGGATGCATTTTTTGTCTGATGTACCTTTTTTAATACTTCAAACAGAATGTACTATCTGTGTATCTATTTCATAAACTTAGGTGTCTATTTAAGCTGTTAAAACGTGGCATATACTATATAACATTTGTCTACAGATGGCTTTAGAAAAGCTTCTTTTTAATCACAGGAAAAATATCAATGTTCTTTAGAAAATGTTGTATTGTTATTGTTTAATCTATTTGGGAGTACTTTGGCTTTGTCTGTTAAATATAGCAAAAGTAGCTTCACTTCTCAAGCTAGAAAATCCTGTCAGAGTAGCAATCTGCAGCTGAATGCTACTGCCCACATATCAATGGTCTGTAGTAAACCAAATGAGAAAGGTAGAAGTGAGACTAATCTTGGACATCGTCTTCTCTGGTACTCAGATTTTCAGTTCCCATGACTGTTATCGTGATCTCAGGAAGATGTAAATAGGTCAATAGGTATGATGTCAAATAGCGAAGAACTATCCAAACAATTTATCTTCCAAAAAAAAAAATAAAAATCATAATCTTGGTGCTGTCCATTCTGGTGGTATCAGGAGTTTCCCTGTTGTCTTCACTGGGAAATAAGCTGAAAACTTTTTAGGTAGCATAAATATTGAGTGTAACTTTCAAAAAGCTTTTAAATCCCCAGGATCTAAATTACATCCACGCTATGGTGTGGACAGCATAACTTGATGACATATTCATCATACCATTGACTGGACTGCTGTGTGACCAAGGCAGGACCTCACTCTTTGAGGTGGTTCATTGACATTGATAAAATGCCCGATGACATTTTGCATTTCTTTTTCTCTGTAGAAAGAATACACATACATATATGTGTATGCACACATGCATTTCCAGTTTCACCTTCACAAAATACAGTTGTTGCAAAGGTACCCTCACAAACCTGGATTAAGAAAGGATATTAACAACTGGTGCTTTAAAGCTGGCAGGGCTCCTTCATTATGGGTCAATTGGGAAATTATAAGAACTGATTCATTGCAAACAGCTGTGTTTATAAAAAAAAAAAAGGCAAGCTATGCTGGCATATATACATTGTATGCCAGTAAAAGCATAAGCATGTGCTAGTTGCCAGATCTGTAAGTCCAAAATGTTGTACTTTAATTAGCTTTGGGCCATATCTATAATTTTAGGATGTTAGTGTTTCTACAGCTTAGGTACTTCAAAATCAGAAAGAAAGGACTCAGCCCAATAAATCAATACCGAATGTAGAAACAGATACTAATCTCACAAATGTAATCAATAATAGCTTTTGCTATTGTTAATGTAGTTGGTTATAATAATTTGTTGAAAGAACTGAAAAAATTACACTGATCATTTTTTGAGTCGTCAACTGAGAAGATATGGATAATTAATATTTCACAAAGAAACCTTTTCTTCCAGGACTTGCCAGGAATTTGAATTAAATAGGTGTTAATTTAAAACATAAAGGCAGGAAAGAAAACAAGGATATGACCACAGCATGAGATACAGCATCATATGGAGGTTATTATAGTTGTACTGATACTGCGAGTAAGTAGCTGTTTCAGCTTTACTCTGAACCAGGCCTGATTGGATATTTTTAACCAATTAATTTGGATACAGAATGAAACAGAAATAGATGTCCTATTTAGACTTATAGTAAATTTTGGGTTGTAAGTGACCTCAGAATATCAGAATCCAAAATCTTGCTCAAATCAGGTCTAACTTCAGGTTGTCCATGGTCTTGTTTGGTCAAATTTTGAAAATGTCATTAAATTAGTTCAGAAAGAAAAAAAAAAAAGTATTTTAATGAAAACAAACATATTCAGTAAAATTTGTTATTCCTTCTGAAATGGTCTGGTTTCTTTGATAATAGGATAGAAAATCCATAAGCATTAGCTTATTATTGCCTTTATTTTCTTCATGTTTTTACTTAAAAAGTGAAAAACAAAAACTTTAGCAAAAAAAAAAGTAACTTGTACAAAAACCTGCTTGTATTTTACCATTTTAATTCAAGTAGAAACAGATTTCTTGTTTTCCAGTTAGTTTTTCTGCCTTCTTGAGAATTACCAGTAAAACCATTGCCAAATAAAAGAAGAAAACTCTTACTTCAAAACCAACGGTAGACAAGGTACTTAATATACCATAAAGATGGAGCAAATAACTGCACACATTCATTCTTTGCTTTCATTTGTAAAGAATGTTAAACTAAATATAATGAAAGCATGAACGTTTTTCAGTAGCAGGAGTCTGTTTTTGAACACAGATGCAAATTCTGTTTTTCAGTAGACCTATACAGAGCAGTCTGTGCTTTATCAAACGTTAATTTTTATTTTAGCATTGAAAATAATGTGTTTGCAGGAAAATTATTCTTGCAGATTGGTATTAATCACAGGAGGTAGATATAGTTAAAGGGAAACAAACAGGAGCATTTTTATAAGCTTGCGGTTCTTTGCTGTTTGAAGGTGTGGCAGTGGTGGAATGGTGCAATGCAGGCTTGCTAAAGGGAGCATGGAAAATAAGACATTCTCCCTCTTCCACAACAAATAGTAGGCTAGCACGTATTTTCTAATGCTAATTCATGGCATTGGAGACAGAATTGGGAGCCTGACAGACCTCCAAAGCTAACTTCCAGGTCAGAATCCTTTCCTGGCACTCGGGGAGTCTCAAGCTGGAAGCCTTTTTGATGGTTCCCTGGGATGGGAGTAGGTGGGAAAACCATACTCTATTTGTTCTCCACTAACACCATTCACTCGTGTAAGCGAAGACCAGATTTTGTTCTGCCTGCTTTCAAAACATCCAAGGGCTGTTTTAAATTTCTATGTTTGGGCATGTGGTCTCTGCACAATGGCATGTGTGTTGAACTTGTTGCTCTGTATTCGTGACCTGTCCAGCTGCATCCTGTACTGTCATAGCACAGGTCACTGGTGACTGCCAATTAAAACACATCGCTTGTGTTTACACACTGCACTGAAATGTGCTGTGATGAGATACTGAAGTTTCTTCAGTCCTGAACTGTAAACTGTAAGGAATTGGTATGCAGAAAAGCACGCAGAGTACACTTCTGAACACTCAGGTGTGTTAAGTCTTTTTCGTAAGATACAGTGCTGCTGCAGCTGCCTGTCACAGCTTTCCTAAAGCACAGGTTCCTTGTTGAACTATGAAGAGGGCAGACATTTTCCACAATGGTTTCCCTGGAGTCACTGCTTTTCTTTGTTTATTCTCGCTTCTTTCCCGTTTTGTACAAACATGCCTTGAACACACAAGCTGCCACTGCAGAAAGAGTGTAGAAAGACTGCCACAGTTTCTTCTGGTTTTGAGGAAACTATTCTTCTCCTTTGAGTTTTATGACCTGGTATTCAAGGTTCAGGAACTCACTTGTTATTTTTCCTTGTTGTTTGGCATAAGTTGGTAGAATATCATTTTTTTCCTAGGAAAAGTGCCTTGTCTTGGATGTGCTCCCTTGGAAAATAAACTTATGCTAGTGTTTGGCAAAGTTGGAAATAGGAAGGCTTATTTCTGAGAACTTTTCATCCTCTGATATTAATAGAGATTTCTTTATTGGTTACCATTTGGAAGAAACTGGGGGTTATTCTTTCAGGCATAATGTCATTTTTCTTAGAAACTTAAAAAGCTGTGTCATTTAACCTGTTGCTGAAGTCTTGGGGTTTGGTTTGGGTTTTTCGGTGATTGGAGAGACTAATTTCTTCTTATGTAGTTTTGAACGTATTTGGCCAGATTTATCTCTGGCCTCTCTCCACTGAGACCAAACTCTCTCTTCCTCCCTCCATTCCTTCTAGCAGGTCACACAGAATTATATCAGACAGAAAGTTTATGGTGTTGTTTTCCCAGTTCAGGATATGTTGGGCTTACTTAAAATATTCATTTTTTCTGTTTGGTCAACAGCATAAGGAAAGATTATATACTGCCCTAGTTTGTAGGGCACTGACTTCCTCCCAGATTCTGTGACGGGATGATGGAGTTGAGAAGTGCTCCTCCCTGGGAACCCACGACTATCTAGATGTGTCTCCTACTGCTAAGAACATTAACTGTCCTCTCTTATTAGATCACAGTAAATAGTAAGGCCGAAATGGAAAGGTGAGGAGGAAAGTAAAATAACTATATGATGTTTTAGTACATCAAGTTCAGTTGCATTTGTACCATTTCACTTCATATCAATAGCACTTTTTTTGTCAATTTTAGTTAAGTATAAGATATATGGTGACAATTTTGACCCCTTTAAAATAAAATGGAGATTTTAGGCTTCTGTGTTCTTCATGTTTTAGTCCTTTTGGATGGATTTGGAAATTTGTGATTCAAAAAGGACACCAAATCCTCTTATTTCATTGTCTTGGGAAGAGATGCAATTAGATTATTAACCATTAGCAAAGTACTTACTATTCACACAATGTCATTTTATTTTAAAGTCCTATTCAAATTCCATGTGAGCCAGATTTGTTTCTAATCCATTGCTCCAAAAAGCACATAGGAGAAAGGAGTGAAGAAAGCCAGCCAAGAAATACCGGGCTTGAATATTATCATTTGAATCTAATTATTGTTGAAGGGGTGGCATAAAGTATGATTGCATATCTCTGCATGCTAGCTCTAATATTTTATCCGAGCTAGTAGGTATTCCCTGTGGATGTTTAAGTTTTCTCTACCTCAAGGAGGTAGGACATCACTTTCTTTTTTTAGACATAGTCACATATCTTAACATCCATGACATCTAACCTGCAAGAATGTCTCCTTTCCACAGAGATGGTCCTCCTCCACTGAAGGTATAACTTGCTCATAAACCACAAATGTTATATTTAGAAGTTAAATTCATCACTGCAATGCACAGCTATCATCATCTTTCTTCTCTACAGATATTACAGAAACAAGAGTGGTGAGCACGGTTTGAGACATTTTAGTAACAGCTGAGGAGAAAAAACTCTGTGAGAAGGCTAGGTATATTTGATAACATTAGACCAGAAAGTATCTGTTCCAAGTAGTTCAAAGAATTATAGGCTTCTGTGCATAAACAGAAGAGGCATGTAGTTGCGTTTCCCAGATGATAATTAATTTTGATAATTTAGCACTCACTTAATAGTCTTATTATTGAGCAAGTGTGATTATTGGTTTTTTAAAAATGTTTCACAAAAGTCTGCTAAGTTTTCCTTATGTCATGTGGCTCATCTGTCAAGTCCCCCTTGTTAACTTGTGTACGTCGACATTATTCCCTCCAAGTTTTCAGTTTATATAGTGAAAGTTCACTTCTTTCTTTACTCTTTCACACTACTCTGGCTCTAGTAATCTGAGAGATTTCCTTGATCAAAGTTTAATCCTGATAATAATTAACTCTTTTATTATCTTAATGGTTGCATACATTGGTGTGTTTTCACTCTACTTAGAAAATCCTCCCCTTTTTGGACTGTTGCGTTTGCTTGTTAGCCAACCAAGACTAATTAGCTTGCATCTAATGACCATTTTCAAGACACTGTATAATAGTTTTCTTTGGTTCTTTTGGTATCATCGTTTGATTAAAATGGAATTTTGATTACTACCAAA
Organism: Himantopus leucocephalus; assembly: GCA_003993805.1. NCBI lineage: Eukaryota > Metazoa > Chordata > Aves > Charadriiformes > Recurvirostridae > Himantopus > Himantopus leucocephalus. The sequence continues at coordinate 46,872,681 of RSEF01000002.1, forward strand.
GCCTGAGAAAACATCAGAGTTTTAAGTAAATTGTTATTAATTTTTCTCAGCTCTTCAAAGCTGTTGTCTTGCAAAGCAACAATTACTGGTACACAACTGGACCAAAAGTAACTTTGAATAGATTACAAGGCAACTAACTAAACTGTCTCATATTCTCCATGATGGAAACCATGAAGAGTCTGCCACAGGTGAAGGATACATGAAGGATCATATAACTGTATCTTTGCATGAAGTGGGAAGAGTGGGATATAACCACAGATAAAAAGCTGCAGCTATAATTTAGTCCCACAGTGTTTAATGCAATTCATATGCATCTTTTCCCCTCTCAAAATTGGAAGGTAAGGGCATTTGGCTTGTAAATACATAATGCTATAAGCAAGACAATCTATACCCCCTCCATAGCTCACACAAGGGGATCCCTTCACATATGGCTGAGCCAGTATATATAGAGCTAAGCAAAAAGATTTGACTGCCTTTGAAGGGAGGAATTTGATTTAAAAATCAAACATAAAATAGCAAGGCAATAAAAATCTCCCTCTAACACAATCTGAAGTTGACATGAGATTTTAAAAATACTCATGTATTTAGTGCAATCTTTCACTCTGGAAATAAAGTATCTCTCTTGGTCCATGTCAAAAGTTGAGCTTGAAATGTTATTTACCTGTATCCATAATGTATTGGTTGAATGGGCAAAAATAAATTAAAATAAATAAATAGAACTCCAAAGAAACATACTTTCTGTCTGTGTTTTGCTTTGTTTTGCTTTTTTTATGTTGGCAGGTAAAGGGAATTCTTTTATAGATGTTGGCAATACAGTAAGACATGGGTGATAAAACTAAATGTGGAAAATTGCTGCATAGCACAAAAATAGTGAAATTGGAAATTGTTTCTTTGACATTATGCTTCCAGTAGACTAATATTCCATCTGAGCCAGTTTTAAAGCTTTATTTTCATTGTGCAGCATTTTAAAATGAATTACACACACAAAAAAATTTTGTTTAGGTGTTTTGTTGTGAACAAACAAATATGTGAACTTATTTTAAATTGCTTCACACTGGATGAAATGAAAAAACCATTCACGATGATCAGGATAAAAAGTGCAAAAGAATGAGGGGACAAAAGCTGTCAGGAAAATTAGTTCATATAAGGCTTTTTTTTTCTACTAGATACTGCAAACGTTTGGCTGTTCTGAGATCTCTTAAGTAGGGTGAAGTTTAATGTGCATTTTGACATTGATGCCACAGTCCTCTCTGAGGCCATCAGCTCTACACAGCTCTCAAAGGGACACAAGGAGATGATGATTCATGCAAGGGCAATAGCTTTGTTTATACTAAGTTTTCATTCGGATGATGTCTAAGGTGGCATCAGGGAATTCCAGAGGAAACTTTATCTTACAACACCCGTATCTTCATCCTGAGCTTGTATATCATGTAGTCGGATACACTGTGATAGGCCTGGCAGTCAATGTCCCCCCCTTGGAAATGTCATAAAAGCAACCTCAGGTAGGCAATATGGCCAAAGGCCTTCCTAAAGGAGCCCGTACATCATCTGCTGGAAGGGCTGGTGGGATGTATGGGCATTCACACCTTAGACTGCCAACAAGAAGTGCTATGGACATAGGAAGCACAGGCATGGCTTGTGCTAGCCTTTAGCCCCTGCATGGCCCAGCCACCTGAGGTGCACTGCAGAGCAACCTCTGTCTTACAGGAGTTGTTCTGTGTAGGTAGGAGCCCAGTACTAATCTGGTGAACTGTTGGGATAGCCTGTACTGCATGCCTTGCCTCACCAGGCCCAGACATTGAATGATGAGCCCAGTTCCTGAATATGCCTGAAAGTGCTGATGCTGACACGAATCCAGGAAATTTTTTTCTTATTTTCCCAGGGATCTTACACATAGTGATACTATGCACCATAATTCCTTTGTACAATGGGTTGCTGGCCTTGAGAGCTTAGAAATTTTTCTTTGCTGGGAAGAAGTTAGTACCTCAGTTCATCACCTGTGTAATACACATGTACGCTAGGTATTATCTGCATTGTGCACTGTGAGTTGGGAAGTGCATACTCATGATTAAGTCTGGGCCAGGCAAGCTCAGAAGTCAAGAGAAGGTTTTGTCAAGAACCAAGAAGCCTAGGATCAGACCAAGCCAAGGCTCAAAATCAGGAGACGCTGGATTAAAGAGCTGAGGTAAGTAGGCAGGAGTATAGTTGTATAAAAGTGGCACACAGGGTAATTAACAGCAAGTGGCAGAATTACCTTCTAAATGTTACTAGTTGGCTATATATCGGCTCGGCTCTATCCACCTTGTTAGACTACTGGTTGCTGGAGAAGAACACTTGGCTATTAGGGGACTTGGAGAGACAGTGGGGTTTTCCTCACTTGCATAAGTGCTTTGTTCAGTTACAGCAGCACGGGTGAGAAGTTCCTGGTGCTGAGCAAAATGCTTTCACAGCCATACCTAGCTTCCAATACACCACTGACCTTTACTGTGCACACCAGGCCCTTCTGTACCTGTCCCAGAGGGAGCTCTGCACACTTTGCATTTAGAAAGAGCTCATGGACCCTGCTTGCTTTCACATTTCCTGACATCTCAGCAGTCTTATTTCATAGTCATGCTATGGTTTTGTTTGTTTATTTTATTATTATTTTTAATGTCCAGTATGTCAGTTTTTTGTAAAGGAGCACCTCAGAGTTCTTCAAACCGCCGTCCATGAATGCAGCTTTCTCGTCACTTAGTACTGGTGCTGACTGGCAGAACTGCCTCTTGGCATCATGCTGTCTGAAGTCATTCTTGGCAGAAGTTGTTTTAAACTCTTAAGTGAAAATGCAGCATCTAAGTTTCTGAGGAAGCACTAAAGATGTAATGAAAAGTGTCATGCACAGCTTAAAAGGGATTTGTGCAACCCCACATACCAAGTGAAACCACGCTGGGAATTGCAAAGAAGAAACCATTGACAATATTATTGTGGAATCTGGCATGGTTGTTGCCTAAGGCTAAATATGAAACCTTTGAAAAAATAGGCTGGTGTTACAGGAATTATAAGACTGTATGGGAATTATAAATATCAGAGGGGAAAAAAGAAGTTTGTTTAGGAAGTAAAACAAAGCACCTCAGCTTCTGCAATCAAAGACTTGCGTAAGAAACTCAGCAGTCTGTGAAATATGTAAGTCTTGTTTGATGGAATTGACATAGCATATAAATCAGTGTTGGCTGTTTTCTTATTTTATTTTTTCAATATTTATCTAAATAGTTCCCCAAAACTATTACCTCATTACTTTCCAAATCTTCAATGAGATCTATTTTTCATGAGACAACTAGAAGAAATACTAAGTGACAAGGTGTGGAGAGATTTGAGGATAATTTTCATACAGAAGTGAAACTGTGTAAAAGTTAAGAAGTGAAAAAAGTTGCAAGCACTTGACTTAGAAACGTGCACAGAGGATGCTGGAATGATTAATGTGGGATTGAAGGGGCAGTTCTAAAGTGTGTGTAGGAGAGAGTGTTTGCAAGAAATATATGGTGCCTTTCATTTCACCCTTCAGTGCTTCGTCATTATATGAGTTGTTGAGGGTGGCAGAGTCTGTGAGGAAGCACAACTAGATTCTACTGCTGGGGCTTTTTTATACCCATCTCCTATGTGTCTTTCAGCTATTCACATCTTCTCAGTGTGTTTTAGTTTCACTATCCGTTAACAATGCCACAATCACAGCTTATCTTTTGTTCATGTTTCATAGAATCATAGAATGGTTTGGGTTGGCACTCTCAAATCCTGTGAGCAAAATTAGGTAGATGCTATGCAACACTGAGGGAATTAGAGGAGGGCTGGTACAGTGAGCATAAGAAGTTACACTAGGACACCTGTGGCCATCACTTCATGGTTAAAGTCACGCTAATTTCTCACCAAAGGAGCTCCAAGAACTGAAACTTCACTTGTTGGCTGTATGGGAGACTCCATCGTCACAGTTGAAGTAATGAAATTTTTCTAAGGGAGCTTGTACTCTGTCAATTAGAGTGTTATTGAAACAACAAGAATTAGCCTTTATGTGTCTTGAGGCAGAGATTTTGCCTTCCTTTATAGCTGAACAGTGAATAGGATTTTTTTTACAATTACAGTGAAAAGCAGAACTGGTATCATATATATATTTGAATTAAACAAGGCTTGTGGGACTATAAGCAGACCATCCACATCTGCTTAATTTAGTTATTGTAAGCGCTTCTCCCTCAACTATGGAAAGCATCTGTCTTTGACTAGGAGGCCTGAACTATCCATGATTCTCTTAACCCTAAACTTTGGACTAAACCTGTAGTTAGGCACTAACGATAGAAATACGGTATGGATCTAGAAAAGTAAAGAAGAATACTGGTAGTATTACAGCTGGATAAGTAATAGTGAGAAAAGAAGTGTTTCTAATGTTTTATTTGAAAACCTTCTGGAGACTTTTTGAGATCATTCTAAAAATACTGCATTGGCAGTTAGGGTTATCGCAAAGACCACAGTAGCACTGCCATAATTATATCATGTATGTTACTCATTCTTCTTAAATGAGGTTGTTGGTGGACTGAAGACTACAGAGAATAAAAGTTCCTCCACAGAGCAGCAAGAACAGGGGTGAGCATCAGTTGCTTCTCAGTGCTCCACCAGTATAAATCAGCTCCATTTTGAGGTTTTTTAATCCCATTCAGGATTCAAAAATCTCTGTGGAGAATGTTTCCAGTTGGCAACAGTGTCTACTGATGCTAATACTGTTAATACTGCTGTTGATGGTTAAAAACAAGTGGGTGCTAACACAGTTCCCAGGGATTATGGGAGTAGGAAATACATATTTGGGCAAACTTTTGATGCACATTCAAAAACACGTGTGCTTTTCCAGTGCTTATCTGAGCTGTTCAGAACTGATAAATTTGGTAATCTTTTGAGGACCTCTATTTAGAAGAGGTGCTGCAGAAATACAAGTAGATATTACATATTATAGTTGGTTTTGGCTCTGCTGGTCCTTGCTGTAATAAATAATCAGTCCTCTGAACACTTAAAATTATAGAAAAATGATTGGCTGCATTGAAGAAACAGTTAAAGACTTTAAAAAGGACCTTTCTTATGTAATGCTATGCTGCTCTTTTTGCTCTACTACATAAAATAGAACCCGGACAGCACTGACCATGTACTGACAGCCACTTTTAATCTTGTCTAAGATGTACTCAACTGCTACAGGAAAGTAAAATACCTTCCCCCACCACCCCGCCCCCAATCTACCATGTCACTCATGTCCGCAGGGTTACTATTCTCACTAATGTGATGGTGTAAGAACAAACTTGGTAACATACAAGGATGGAGAAGTTAATAGTCTGTCCTGGAAAAAGGGGCAGAAATAACTCTAGCTTTGCAGCAGCCATTTCCCTACAGGAACAATGTTTTATATGGTTCATAAAAAGAGAGAAGTACCATCCAAAGACTGCTACTGCTCTTATGGAGATTTAAGGGGTTTCTGAAGTACAGACAGAAAAGCAGGAAGAATTTAGAGTACAGAATGGGAAATTTCGAAGCAGCAACTCGTGATATAGCCAAGTTGCAGGAGAAGACTTGGGATGAACTTCCTCTGATTGTAAGTGGGTTTGTTCATGCATCCAAACCTCAGGAAAGAACTGAAGCCTGACTTTGCTTAGCATGTTGACTATGTTTTAAAGAGGAAGTGTGAGGTAATTGCTCTCAGATCGCATGGTGATCTGTGATAATTGGAACTGTAGTACCAGCTTCAGGGAAGAAATTCTGAGCTCTCTATAAATGTTAGGTTTCTTGATAACTCACAGGGAACTAAATGGTTTCCAGAAGCAAACTATAACTTTTCTAAAGGCTAGAATGCAAGTTGTATTCCATACATCCACAACACACTTCTTGTGATTGTTGGCTTGTGTAAAACATCTTAATTAAGGCCTTGAATACAATCTCAGATAACACCACATGCTAATGCAACTCCAAGTCCACTACGGTAGCTCACTTCAGGGTGAAAGGGGAAAGGAGATATGGGGATTCTCCTCTGGGAAATAAGGCTTCCTTGATGCTACCTTTCTGAAGAGGAAGACAACTATTTTTAACCCAGGGACTCAAAGGGGCCTATCTGCACGGCATAATATACATGGCTTGGGGTGGTCAGATTTTGGAGGTCTAGTTTAAGTGATTCTTCATCATGCTGCTTTGGGTAGACAGTGATGATCCATGGTAATGGAAGGGTATGTTCAAGTGTTGCAACTCACTGGTACTTTTGCTTTGCTGCCTCTCTGGCCAGCCCCCTCTCAGTTCTGGGCCATGGCATCCAACTCTGGTGCCTTTCAGAGCAACAGACACTGCACAAAATGTAGATGGTGCTGTCTACCTGTCCTGTGATGTATAAAATAACAGCCTTGACTTACAGTTATTGCCAAAATAGTGATTTATAGCTGTAAGCACTTAATAATGCTAAAAGCATTTTGTGAATTAGGTGGAACAAATAAACCAACAACTTCCATTTTGCAGAGCGGGCAAAACTGCTCTCACAACAAATGACTTCAGAGCTTATTAAAAGAGAAAACTGCAACTTTATTAAAGGGACAGGCAAGTAGAGTCAAGAGTGAGTGGGAAATAATGCATCTGCCTATCTTTAAGCAAAACAAAGCGATAGCAGGAGTAAAAAATGAGTAAATAAATAAAATGCCATGAGAAGGGTCAAACTTTTCCTAAGTAACACCTACAAGTCATGTGTCAGACCTCTCTTCTGCATATCTGAATTCATGAATAAAACATCCTAATTCAAAAGTGCTAAGTTAAAAAACAAGCAACAAATAAAGCATACTTAAAATCTCACAAGAACACTGGATTGGAGAGATGAGATAAACGTATCCCTCCAAATTTTAATATGCTTTTTCCTGTCTTCTTCAGCTCAACATATGCTCACAAACCCAGAATGCATATGCTGAGCTATTAAAAAAACACAGCTCAACCTGTCCTGTGTTGAAATACGGACTTCTGTGCGTTAACAGGAAAAACACCTTCTACTGAAAGGCATGAAATTTTCCTGAGCCAGAGACCCTACACAAAACCTAAACATTTCATCTGGTTTCTGGTTGATGGGCAAGATCTTACTCATCTTTTTTAGCTGTTTTTGTTCTCTTTCTTCTGATTTTTTTTTTTTTTTAGAATAGCACCTGCTTGGTAGTTATGGGCCTGTCAACATGGGCCTTATAAATGTTTTCAGGGCTTTGTAGTTGTGTGAGAACTTGCATCGGTCCAAAACCTGACTCAATAGGTCTGAGCCTTTGGCTTCGCACTACTGCCTTGCTGCTGAACTCACCGTTTATTCATGGAGCCTCCTAGGTTCAGTTGGTATTGGGGAGTTACAGTCTACATTCAGCCTAGGTAGAAAAAGGAATTTTGTCAAAAATAGATGTTTGTTTTAATAAGCTGCTTTAGTGTTTTGTTAGATGCACTCACTTTTGAAGTTAGTGAATTTGCATGAATTTTCATTTTAGGATCATTTTATTTAGGCCTTTCTTGTGTCTCTGAAGTGTTGAAATCTCTGTGCTTTCCTGAACAGTTAAAGTTATTTTATGGAATAGTACAAGAGTACAATAGAACAAGAATAATTTGTTGCAGACATGTGCATATTTATAGTTTACAGTAACTTTTATTATGTGCGCTAATGCATAAAGTCATTAAGATTTGAGGATATCATTTAGGGATCTCTCAGGAATTTCACACATTCAGATTTAAATCATCATTGTCATTCTTTCAATTCCTAACTCAGTGTACGTTCCAGCTTTTTAATAGCACCTAGTATCGTTGTCAGTGACTCTTAATTTTTAGGGGATTCAGAAAGTAATTTTTGCGTTGGCAATATTGCTTCTTATTTTTTATATCCCACTGCTAGGGAGGGAAGAGGAATTATCTCTTTTGATCATAGCACAGCTTGTCCGTGCCATTTCTGGTTCAATGCACAGACCACTGTTGAAATTACAGCTTTAGAGATTCTTTATATACAAAAACTTTGGATACATTTCATGTAGAATGATTCGGGGATTTATGTTCTGGGCATGCAAAGTGATGTCCAGGGCTTCTTTACTTACACTGCTAACTTGGTAAGTCTGTTTGTACTAGGAGAGACTCTATTTTAAAAGAGGATGTGACATACAAGTCTGAAAGACTGATAAATGAGCTATCTTCTTTGCTTCACTTTTAAAAAGATCTGGCATTTCACCACTGCAAAATTTGAGGCAACTATCTTCTGCTTCACTCTCTACTATTCCTAAATTTTCAGTTATTTGCACCTGGTCTTCATGTGCCAATGGATTCAGCAGGGTGGTGTGCCCAACTGAAAACCATCATGAAGAGATGGACAAAATGCTTGGCTCAGGGCAGTGAATGCACAACCTCAGCTCTCTAGACCATGGGCTACAAAACTGGAAAGAGCTTTAACATAAAGTGCAAACAATGTAATAAATCACAATGCAAAGCTGCTTAGACTGGTATTCCTCACTATCTCATACCAGCTTTCTAGTTATCTGGAACCTCCTCCTACTGTCAGTGGAAAGAAAGAGTTTTGCCAGTGGCATTGGTAGGAGACAGTTTGTTTCCATTCTGGTGTGGAAATCTGTCCAACATTATCTCGTGTTTTATATAATGCTTTGTCCTGATAGAGCCCTTGAGCATTTCACAAACTGAATTCAGTCACAGTTTTACCACAGGCCTTGGGCAAAGCACAGCTCACTGTGGTTTTTTCCTCCCACCCCAGACAGGCTGAGAGTTACAATCTGGTGTTTAGGTTCCTTCTTGCACCCAGTAAACACTGCCTGGGCAAGACTGGATACTTTGAGAGGTTTAGGAACTAGAATGGTCAACAGGGGGTCGCACGTTTGGTCTAATAGCACAATGCAAAGCACTGCTGTGTTAAATCCTAAATCCCACCCTCTCCATCCATACAACTCCACAAAGAAAAAACACTCCCTCCCTCAGAATTGCAGCCCCCAATACCTACTTTTTAAGGTAGCTTGCCTGCAAGCTATCTGCCAAAAAGAGTGAGTCATTGTTTTCATTCCAGTGTAGGAAGGCAAGTCTTGCAGTAGGACAATCTCAGTGGCTAGAACACTGATGCAAGATGGAGGAGATAGTGGTTGATTCTTGTCTTCACCTGACTCTTGAAGACACCCACATCTTCCAAAAGTGAACACTCCCTATGGATATTGGCTATACTCCCCTCCCTTTTGTTGATGTTGTTCCACTTAATGGGAATTTGTTGCAGATTCACTGGCCCAGTGACGGGGAACGTGATACTTAGTGTATTTTTGGACACTTATCAGGGAAAAGGAAAGGACTGGGTTTAAGTTAGAGCCTTGGAGAGGGTTCGTGTTTTACATAAACCAGCTAGTAGATGAAGTACCTATGCTGACTTTGGAGCAAGACCTGGAACTTGGAACTTTGTCTTCCCTCGTCTGTTGTAGCTGTTAACAAAAGAAACAAAATTCTCTACTTTTCCTCCACAGGCAGCATCAAAATCAGTGTTCCCTGTAATGCGTTATGTATTTGGGGTCTTCTGAGAATTGGCATTTCCAGGAAGCCTGGCAGATGGGCCTAATGGCGACCACAGTTTTAAGGATTACAGTTTTGATGTGGCTGATGTTTAGGCATGAAACACCTCCTTTGAATGTGTATCTAAGCAACTGATCCAACTTCACCAAAGAAGTTTGATCTTCTCACTTCAGAACTCAAATCCAGACCTTTCAAGCTTCTGACTAATATTGAAGCACGAGGTCATCCTTCCTCTCCTGCTGTTCCTATCCACTGTTGAAATATGCTATCTCCCCAGTAGGATATGGGGCTTTTTAGCTGTTAAGGCAACACTATACAGAAAGCAGGATATTGTATCTGTTTGAAAGGGCCTTAGGAATGCAACCATCATAGGTAATTGTGTGAAAAGCACCTTGGGGCATCTGATCTTTAAAATGGTTGTGGTCGTAATTTTATGCCTATATTCAAAAGACACCATCATAAAAAAAACAAGCAAAACAAAAACCGCACGCGTGCTCCTGCCCCCTCAGATCGCATTAGGCAGTGATTCAACACTGACTCAGACCTTTCTACTGAGACAGCCATGCTGTTTCCTGCAGCAGGAAAGAATCTCAGGAAATGGGAACCCTACAATTCCAGGCACAAAGTAGTGGCCTTGGGTCCCCTTTGTACTTTCACAGAAGGTGCCATTAACATTAATCAGCTTTAGGGACACAGCAGCTAAGGAATGGTTCAACAGAGAATGCTAATTTACTGTTTAAGAATGTTTGTTGGTTTTGGTGTCTCTCTCTCTCTTTTTTCTTTTTTTAGGAGAGGAAACTACAAGCTATTCCCAAAGGAAAGGGAAGGGATGATAGTGCTTGTAGGTCAATCTGAAACTTGAGCCCCTGCGAAACAGTCACTGAGCTGCACAAGGAGGGGTGTGAGGTTATGCGTCCATTGCTAGGGGATTCAGGTGAACGTGGGCAGTCCAGGACTTCCTTTTTCCACAGTTTAAACATACATACAGTCTTGGGAGGCAGGACAGCTTTTCTCCTGGCCTTGGGACTGTCATAAAACTCTGCAGAGGGACATGGTAGTGACTGAAAAGATGAAGTATGCTTTACTATCTCACACACACTTTGGCTAGGTGCTTTTCTAGGAGCCCAGAAGTTATTTTTGAGTGCTATAGTTTTGAAATAGGGCTACCATTTGAAATAGGAGAGCTGATACTATTTTTTCCTTCAGCAGCTGCATTTCAAAAGTGAGCCCTGCTCACCTACTTGAAAAAAAAACTTTATAAGCATCTACTCTCAGGAGACTATTTAATCCCGAGGCAGTTCAGGCATTTGCCCAAGCTCTAGTTCAAGGCTTTAAGTCCCAAAGAGATGCAGGATTTCAGGTAGATCCTGTGTTTAGTGTTTCCTGCTGGCTCTCTCTAGAAAGCTCCCCTTGCATCTTGATGCCACTAGGTTATCATTCTGACTGCCGGTCATTTATAAGGGTCTCGGTACTCAAGCACAAACTTGGTGTATATTTTGAAGGGGAGACATCTAAGTACGAGATGCAGATTTTTTACTTACATGCTACTATGACCCTTATTTAATCTACCATAGGTAACTCAACATATATGTATAAAGCAGTTAAGTAGGAGATGGGAATTTTGCCCAATGATTTTGTGTGTGACTTTCAGAATGTGTGACTTAAATCCTCTTAGTATCTCAGCCTGTCATCTGTTTTCTTGGATACCCTGCTGTTTATCATGCCTGGCTCCCATTTCAAATCTTTCAGTCTGGATTGCAAGCTGTTTTAGACAGAGACCATCTTTTCTGTGTTTGTCTTATGCTTGATACTCAGTGAAGTTCTATCCTCCAATCTTAACTAGCAGCAAATGCTAATTCTCCACAGGCAGATGCTGAGGCCACAAAGGTTGCTGGCGTTCACGTCATTTGCCTTTAAAATTTTCTTTAATAGGAACTGCAAGCTCTCTGCTTTTTGGAGGAACCAATTCACTTTTGAGGATAGTGATCAGTGTTAAAAATTATGTGTTGGCTGAGAAATAGCTGGAATTCCTTGTTGCCAACCATTTTATTAAGTCACTGGTCCCTGTTCTGGTTAGTACACGCAAATGCAGCACAGCACACTGCAGTTTCAGTGCCTCTCCTTGACTGCTTGTCATTTTATGTAGCAAGTCAATCTGGCTACTGCACTTTCTCTGCAGTCATAGCTTTAAAGAGCTGGTGATGCATCACCAGTGATAACCTCAGTACTGTTCCAGGGAAAAGCTGTCAAGATTTTGTTTTCACCTTCTTCTGACTAACTGTAACTTCAGGGCATTTTACAGAACTTTCATGTTTATTCTCCTGATTAGCATCAGGGTTTACAGTGATGAATAAGTGAGTCATTCACTAATGCAAGCATTTAATAAGCTTTTCCTCGGTCCGCCTTAATATGAGTCAGAAAAGTATGAGGGCAGTGCACCCTACAACCGAGAACTAGTCACCTTATCTGAGAAACGATCACTTTATTCTTTCAGTAAAGGATTAGTTGTGATTTGTCTGTGCAAACCAAACATCTGCAATACATATTCTGTGGAATTTGTGAGGTGGTTAAACTGAAATTTTATTACTTTCATTCTGGTCAGCTTGCTTTATCTTACCCCATTTTACCAAAAAAATAATAAGACGGCGATCTGAAATTGACTAATTTAAATGTTCTGCTGTGCTGTCCTCATGGTAAAGATATTAACTGTTTAGTTTTCCTATTCTCCAGTGCCTTCTAGACTTAACATCTTGCTGCAGCTTTGCTTTATTTTCCCACCATGTTGCAAATACCTCTGTGAAAGCGTGTTGGGGGATTAATTCTTCATGCTTCTCAGATACTCTAATTTTGTCCAGAATACTCCCATTTTTCAGGCTAATGAATCTGTTTTCTATTGATCTTTTAATTCTTTCTCTAATTTCTACTGTCTATACTGTGAAAACGTGGTTTTCTCTGAATAGAATTTAATGCATAGAATTGAGAAAGAATGTGAGTGTAAATCTTACTGGCAAAGCTTCTACTCCCTTTAATCCAAATTTTGTTTAGGTAAGGAATGATAGGTTAAAGCCTTACATTGTGCCAATGTCATGTAAATTGACCTGTAGCTGTCATGTAAGGTTTTGACATAGTCTTGATTGTTTTACCTCAGATTAATAAATAATGCAATTAAGTGCCAGTTATGGCAAAAGTGAATATTTCACAGAAAACCAAAACAGTGTAGTGTAGTGCAAAACCACTGAAAAAGTAACAAAAGTAGCAAAAGAAAGACTATAAGGCTGTTCAGATGTGAATTGGACAGGTATTCAAAGACACAAAAGTCATGTATCAGTTATGTAAACTGTAGTGGCTATAAATATTTGCTGATCAAAGAGTGGCTGGTAGTAGACAATTATTTCTCATTATCTATGTATATTTTCTGAAATAAGTGTAAAGCAGTTATGAGAACTTGTTATGAGCAAGATTGTTTTGATAATAATTGAGAAATAGAAGGCTCAGTTAAATAGAATAGGAAAAACCCGCTCTTTTGGAGCTTATGGGTTTACTGCTGAAGAATGAAGTGTTCTGTTAAGCTCACAAATTTATTTCAGAAACCTTAGTTTCCAGTTCTGATTTCTTAAAAGGAAAACCTCGAGTTAAATAGCAATTAGTATAAAATGTTAATGGAAGAAGGTGAGTATGTAAGGGAATAAACAGCAGCTTGCTCAAGTAGAAAGTAATTTTTGAGTTATTGAACAAGTGAGAAAGATGGGTTATGTGTTCTGTGTAGCTGGGCTTATTCGTAGTTTGTCTGCCTTTTATTACCTAGACTGAATCTTAATAATATTAGCTATGTAATTTGCCATAAAATTATAAACTTACGTTTTCTTTCTGGTAATATTTCTTAGACTCTCCCCCACCTACATCTTCATTAGTCGCCACTGCAAGAAAATGAATGGCAACATGCATTTTGTGAATTTAGAGTTCCACACACTTCCCCGCACAACTCACTTCGTTCCAGAATCGTCAAATGACTTCAGTTCAAGTGAATCTGCCATTTCTCTATTTATTTAACATTGGTTTTACTGAGTTGTGGGTGGAATGAATGGTATCAGAATGTTTAGCTTGTGGTAGTTGGAGGCATTTTCATCGTATTTTCCTGTTGTTATGACACTCTTGTCTGTTTATTTTTTTTGTTTTGCTTGCAGCAAGTGTGCATAGTCCTAAACTTCTGAGTTGTTTGTGAGTTAAAGAGTTATTCCATTTTTAGTCTGTTTAAGAATAATTTAGAAGCTTTTTTTAAGTTTTAATTATCTTTCAGGATTTGTATGCTCAGACAGAAATTAAGGACAGATTGAGGAAAGGACTGCTCTACAGTTTCAGTTAACCTTTCCTAGTAAGTAGATTTTTCCTCACTGCTCCATATTAGGTGAGGGCCAGTGTACAATGTAAACTGCAGAAGTACAAGAGCAATTAGTCACATGCCATGCAACAGTGAATTTCTTACCTAGGTAGCCTTCATGATGGAATAGTTGGGAATAGCTAATAGAGCAGCCAGTCCTAAACAGATAGCAACGCTACTCATGAATTAACTCCTGAGGCAGGGTCAGTTGCCCACACAGCAACTGAAGGCAAATCAGTGCACAAGAGTTTCTACTTTGATGTAGCAGTGTAAGGAGGAGTGAACAGAGTGTGGTAGCCTTAGTAGCTGTCTCAAACTAAACAATGCAATTCATGAATCAGTACTGTTAGAAGCATTGTTATTCTGGTCATGGGTTGGAGAAACAAGGGATTAATCCCTGTTCTCCAAGAGGCCAGCCACTTGACTGGGACAGATCGTTTCAGTCAGCATGCCTGTTGGCGATTAGGCCTTCTTAGAAAACCTTCTGATCATCTCTACTTATCAGGAAGCAATGTGAAGAAAAGGAAATGTGTTCAAAATGGATGGGATCTGTATGAATACCATCCTAATCAAGTTTTTTTCCATGTTATGTACACTAAGGCAGTACATCAAGGGTTCAGAAATGGAGGAAAAATACCTGCAAACATGTAGACAGAACGCTCTTGTGGTTTTTTTTTCCTCCAAAACATGGGTATTTAAAACTGACAAATTTCAGCAAGTTCTGCCTAATTGGCAGGTGGCCAGAGAAGAATATGGTGAGGAACTGGAGCAGGAATAGAAGAAAGAGAGCAGAGTCTTAAGAGGAAGGAAAGGGAAGAACCTTCTCTTAGACATCGGTAGAAGTGAGTTGGTCATTGCCAGGGAAGTGGAGAGGACAAGTGGCTTTTAGTCATGCAAATAATGACGTAGGAGAGCTGTACAGCAAGACAGATCTGAGAGAGAGCCCCATTTAGAAGAGTGTCTGTCCGTGCTCAGTTAAGAACCCTTTGATTATTAGAAAGGGTGTAGGCTGTGTCTGGAGTTTGCACTTCTAGCTTCAAAGGACGTTCTTCTTGGCACAGAGGAAAAAGAGGTTTATTTTTGAATCAAACCAAAACAGACTCTGTAGTAAAAGAAACCACAATTTGCTTATTTACTAAGAAGGCACACACAAACCTATTTAGTTTGAAAATGGAGATAGCCTCTTGACTACACTGTTACAGCCTACCAATTGCTGTCTTAATTGCTGCTACCAGTTAGCTTAATTGGGAAATCAACTGTTGATTTACACAGTTAATATGCCAAATACATTTGCATACATAAACACACAGCCTTGATTGATCTTTTAAAAACGATGTCAGAAAAATACCTAGTCACTTTGTCTGGTGGTTTTGATTAACTCTTCAGAAAGAAAATTACCCTCTGCAAACAAAAAGTGGACTGGGACTAACTCATTAAAGAAAACTACTTTAGACCGTAGCATCAACAAACACAGGAAGAACTTACATTTTCGTAGTTCACCTAAACTGCCTTTTCACTGAATACCTGTTACTGTTTTCACGCTTGTCTTCTACATTGCCTCTGCAGCCCTCACCTGCTTCCCCCACTGGGTCAGGAATTTAGTGCTACTCAGGCTAAGGCATCCACCCAGCTGAGCAAGCTGATCATGTCCATGAAAAGTCCAGTAATGTTCCCTTCTAGATGTTGCTTTTCACCATCATTTTTCTATCAAACCAGGCTTGGCTTTAATAAATGGGTTTTATTTCTTAACAGTTATTCCTAAATTGTTGGAGTATCGCTGAAGGCTTGGAGGAAGCCGGGCAGCACCTTGTTTAGTCCTGCTAAAGTACAAATGCACAGTATCAGTCCTGTGCCCATGTGCAAAAATAGTGTGTGCACAGGGAAAAAAAAAAAAAAAGACTGCTGAGAATGAAGGCTAAATATTTCCAGAACCTGCATTTAAACAAGTTTTTTTTTGTTTGTGTGTGTGTGAATTTCTGAAGCAGTGTAAATCAAAGTGCTTGACTGGGGACACAAGACATGCTTCAGGACTTCCATGTGTTGGGACTGGATGGGTTGTTCAGAAGACTAAAGTCTAGGTCAGAGAGGCTCAGTTAGAGGATTGCCATGCTGATACAAATGGGACAGTGTTGCCTCAATGCCGCAAGAGCATACTGGTCACTGAATTTGTTTGGGATGTGTGAACATGGTAGTGACATGGGGGAAGCTGGGGAATTGCTGACTGGTTTGAAGTGTGTGTTGAAAGGAAAACACTGGCCTCAGAAGCTTAGATCTCAGCTAGTTTGCTTTAATTGCACACAATTATATCACTTCTATGGAGGGTTTGATTGTAGTTCTAAAAACACTAGATTACTACGTAAGAAAACCAGATTACACGTTTCCACAGTAGGAATCTTGCTGCTGAGACCGGTATTTGCTCAAGTCCATCATTATTCAATTGAAGAGCTTGATGCTCCTGAAGAGAGACGAATTATTGCTTTGAAGAGCTGTGCTGGCAATGAAGAAAATACCAATGATACTGCTGGCTAATTATTTTCAAGTCAATGGTAGGGCTATGTTATTACTGCGGAGACTGAAATGCAGTGTTGAAGATGTTGCATTTACTGATGAGAAGCTCTTCATTCTGACAAAGAACTGGCTTGCTGGCAGGCAAACTTGTCCTGCTGCTAAAGGGAAATTGGTAGTGCTGAAAGATTGTTTTTGAGACCTTCAAGAGGGATAGAAAGCATTTTAGAGAGTTTCTCTAAGGCAAACTTGAAAAATAAAACCACAATACAAAATCTTGCTCCAATAAATAAAACAATAAAACATCCGTATTAAAGCCCACTCTTGCAGGGTTTTTTTTGAAAGGCAGGGAGCCTTGAACACCAGTGGAAGTTTTGTATGTTTCTAGAGTTTATTCTTCAACCTTAAATTTTAGTTTGATTTATTTTCAGGAATGTTTGTTCTATAAAAGAACCACAATGTAACATTTTGTCTTACATATTGTGAGAAGGGAGGACAAGACAAGGAAAATGAGAATACCAAGAAAATAATATTACAGGTAACGTTTTAAGGGGGTCACTGACAAGGGAGAAATAGGATGGAGAACAAAGAAGGAGAATATGGATTGAAATGTAATACGATGAATGGTTTGCAGGTTGAAAAAGTTTGAGGCAAAAGGAGGGGAAGTAGCAGTGTTTCAGAGCACTAGCAATAAGCCAGAGAACAGTCACAGCTGTAGAAGATCCGTTGTCATGTTGTGTATTGGCTTTGAACAGATTCATTTTCTCCTAACACACATTGAAACTTTTGTCCACTATAATTTTAAGCATGCAGCTGTGGCTGCTTGCATTTTTTGCTGAGCTTTCTGAGTTTACTGAAGCATACACTAAAGAAATTTTCAAGGACATCCGCACGAGGATCAGTATTTGTTGTTATAACTCATGAAAACTGAAGTATGTAAAGAAGCCAGACGTTTTGCAAAACACCTTGCAAAAGTGTTTGCAAATTACAGATTTAGCTTCTAGATTAATAATAATAATAATAATAAAAATTTCTGTGAATAAATTGTTAGCCTGTGGCTTAGTTACATTCAAGTGTTCAGAATCTGAACTGATTCAAAGAGCATAATTTGTACAATCCATTTTCTAGATTGAGTAGTCAAATGGAAACTTTGCCTGCCATTACTAGTACTACTACTACATTACTTTTCTTCCATTATTTTCTTAAATAGAGTAATGAAAGTAGCAGAAATTACTTCATGAAGAATGCAATAAACTGTTTATAGATTATCATTATTTTTTATTTCTTGTAGCTCTTGGTTAGTCTTAAGATAGACCAAGTAATAAACTTATGTGGTTTCTTGTCATCTTAGCATGTATCTTCTACTCTCCATCAGGTTCACGATTTCTACCCTATAGCTTGCAGGCAGTATGTTGCTTGTGATATGTTCTGGTGTTGGTCACAGCAACAAGGAAATCAAAAGTGAAAATGGCAAAGCTTGATGCCCACAACACATCACATCCACGTTATTGCTATTACTGGGTCCATCAAATATTCATGGTTGCTGTAGTGAGCCATAAATTTACTGTGAGTTTCAGTCACTAGAGGGCACTTGAGCGGTTTTCACACATACCATCCAGTAAATGACAAATATTCATAACAAGCTCTGTGCGAGTGCAGACTGGGCATATAAATATAACCTGCGCTGCACCAAGCTGTATACAAAAAGGAGAAAAGGATGACTCCAGTGCATAAGAGAAATGAGTAAAAAGCAAAAGCATTAAGAATGTAACAGGAAGGCACTGATTTCCTAGCTAAAAATTGTGAGAATTTTTTTTTTTCTTCATTAAAACCATGGGACAGATTTATCTGCTTCTATAAAAAGGGAGGTAGAGATAGGCTTTGTTTCATCTGCGCTTGAGGATTTTTAGTTTCTTGGCAGTTACCTTTAGTATTTTATGACCACCAGGCTCTGTGTTATGGAAGAAGTTGTCTTAGGTGGATTGAGGTTTCTCTCTTTTTTGAGCTAATTCCTGCTGAGAAATTTAATTAAGACCTTGAAGGTGAGGTATGCTTTGGTTTACAGTTAAAAGACATGTTTACCGCTTCTTTTTCCTTCTAATTACTACTCCCTTTCACAGTGCATTTCAGTCACATACCTTTAGGCCAAGACGTCTCACCAAAATCATGGTTCACTCACCTCTAATACTTATTTCTATATTAGAAGTAGAATTTTAGTTTCTAATTTGTTTCTGTTTGCCAGAATGCAGAAAAAATAATGTGTTCTTTGTAACATATATGACTTTATGGATTTCTTTAATAAATTGAAAAAAAGGATCAGGTTGTAGCCTTTAAGGTCAGTTCTGAGCAAAACAGGGTCTGAAGAGCACTATGTCTTAAGAAACATCCACTCCTGTCTATGTTTCTTGATTCAGATTTGTTCCAGATTGGTCTGCAATAGCAGTTAACTGTAATGAAGACTCCAGACCACCTCAAATATGATAGTCAACTAACGAGGTTTCCTGCCTCTCTTGCTCATATGCTGCATGGTATAGGAGGCAAACACAACCACGCTGCCTGTGCAAGGCAGATCTATATAAAGCTGAAGGCTGGAAGAAATTTTAGTCCATCCTGCACGCAAGCAGTCCAACTCATCATCTAAAAATGCAGAAATTCTTTGTGAATGTCCCAGGATCAGAAATTAACCCTTTAGGCGAAAGCAGTCTTTCTAAGGAACAAAATCTTACAGACTCATAGAATAATTTAGGTTGGCATAGCACTTTAAGATCATCGAGTCCAACTGTAAATCTTGATAGTGAAAATTTTGGAGGTGCTGCCCTTTTGCAACTCATTGAAAGCTGGAGCGCTCATAAGAAGCAGGAACTAGTATTCTTTTTGGCTGGATGTGATACAGGCAGACTTTTGCTAACGAAAAGGCACTGGGTTGCTTTTGTTCCCTTTCTAAAATAGTCCCAGATAATTGCTACAACTAATACAGGTAAAAGAAAATAGAAATGTGTGTCATTTTTCCAGGCTTTTATGTTTAACAAAAGATGATGGAAAAACAATTTTCAAAACCAGAGTATCTAGAGAAGTGTCTCCATATATCTGTCGGTATTCAAGAGACCCCTGGAAAAAATGACCAATGCTTTCCTGCTAAAGACCTTAAAAAGGAGATAACAGTTGAACATATTTGAAGTTGTGCTGTATATAAATCAGTCTTATGGCTTCAAGTGTAGTTGTACTTTTCCAATTAAGCCTACCGTCTAACATTCACTTTTTCCATTAGTGAAATGCTAGATATTCCCTTTGGCAGCTCTGCTTAAATCATTTGGGATTCACATTTCTATTTTCCCAGGGTGAAACATTCTACTTCCAGGATTGATACTGAGACTTGTTTTGCATCTCTAATTGTTGCCTTATTTATGCTGTAACCCCAGGATATAAAAGACTAGACACTGAGCCGATAGCATCGAGATGAGTTGGAGTAACTCCACTGAATTTAGAGAGAACTCATCTCGGTGAAGTAAATGGGACATTTGTCCTTGACTTAAGAAATGTCAGGATGCTACCCAGTGAATTTATTCAGACTGTCAGCAGTGTAAATGAAAATTAAAATATGGCTGATTTGGGGCTGTGCAATAATGAAGAATTCACCGGTGTCATTAGTTTTACAAATCTTACCAGGTGGATTGTGCAGGCAGGTAAATCTTATGAGCCATAAGAAGACATGACAGTTTGGGGCCTCAGAATTTTCCAAGCAATTCTTGGATTCCTTTGCATTTTCTTGGAAAACGTATCTTTTTCCAGTGGGAACTGGGATGTTCATGGTTCTTCCCAAATGAGCTAATTAGCTGCATTTGTATGTGTTAAATAGAAATTATAAAAACAAATACTTAGGACAGTACTAAAGATGGACTTTTTGCTTTCTGTATCTGCAGGCTGCTGTTTCCAGAACACTGCGAAGTTAACTCGTGGAAGCTTTACCTCATTAAAATCCCTCTCTTTCTCTATTGATTTGCTTCAGCCATGGGATTAACTGTAAATCTTAATTTCTAGCCACAGTTTGAGCAATTCGGTATTGTGAGCCTTACTTGTCGAACTCATTTAGCCTTTATCACAGGAACATCATCATATCCGAAGTAAAATGTAGGGAGAGACCTCAGGTTACATTTCTGGTCTTTGGATCTGAAATATTTTCACAAAATTTACTGAAGTACTTAAAACTTCAACAGAAAAGTATGTTTTATATTTTTACCTCATGCCTCCATTTAATCTGGCTTGCTCATTATGGAGAAAGATTTTAATCAGTGAAGTTAGTGAACTGGCTAATCTGTCATTATTTTGCTTTTCATTACCCTCCAAGATCATTCCTGTGCAGCTCCAGTATATTTAACTAAAATGAGGATTTAGCATTCTAAGGCATCAGCTTGTAATGATTCATTATTTCTAATATATTCAGTTCATACCAGATAATTTCAAAGTAAATCCTTTTAACTAGTTCCCTCCAGTGGTCCTTATTTGAGCATTGTGCTCAGAAGGACTCCTGGAATCACTATCTATTACATCTCAGGGAACTGGAATTTTGCCTTAAAAAGAAAAAGCAAATTAGTGCTGTTTAATGAGGTCTGCTCTAAGTTCATTGACTCACCGAATTCCCAACAATGTATAATATCATTGTCAGTCTCTATATTTACTGCATATTCCTCCATGAAATGTCCTGTTTGTTATTATGTAATGAGAATTCGTGACTCTGGATTGCCTTTATTCAAATATGGAAATAAATTTGTAGAAAATAGGTGCATGGGTATTTGATTCTAAAAAAAAAAAAAAAGGAAGTTAGAAATGTAGGACTTAAGAGCAGACTCCTAACATTTCCATAATTTTCACAAATCTTTGGATTTGTGGGATTCTGGATGCAAGGGGAGCTATCTGGCAAAACTCCATAATGATAAAATAATCGGGCAAAGTCATCCCTGGGTCACGCCTGTGCAATCAGATGGAATTTAAGGAGAACGTATGGCTCCAGTTTTCCTTCCCTCGGCTGCAGTAGAAAGGTTTGACAATTCCAAAGGAATCAGAGGTAAAATCCATCTTCAAAAGAAAAAAGAAAATACAAGTTGGTTTTTCTTTAAGATAACATCATGGGAATTCTCAGAGATTTTCAGTTGGCTTTGACATGGGTTTTTTTGAGGAATTATTTTTTTCTGAATGTTGAACATTTTGAACAGGTTCTGTAGCTAACTGAAAGCCGTTTTTAATAATTTTTTTTGTCAGTAAATGTAGTAAATGGAGAAAGCTAGCTGGAGGAAATTCTGTGTCTACTAGACACAGTAGATAGTCAGAATTGCTAGCTTCCTAAATGTCCTCTTAGCCCAGAGCTTGTCTAAATCCTTCAAATGCCTGAAATGCAAGTAACTTGCCTTCTTTTGGTCTCCTCTTTTTCTGACATGATGCCAGTTCTATTTATCAAGAATAAAAGCTATAGCTCTGTTAGATTTAAGTCAGATAACTTATGTTCATAAATGACAAGTGATTTGTTTTGAGGGGAATACAGGCCTCTCTTCCCCTCCTATGGAAGTCAGTGACAAGCCCACCTTAGCATTCGTTGGTTTAGGACTGGGGCCACAACTGGGATGGTAATATCAATCTTATTCAGTGAACTGGGTTCCAACGAAATCAGCTGTTGGATCAGTCTAAAGTACGAAGAGATCGTAGGGGGACAAAATACACCAAGTCTTCAATGTGCAAAAGACTAGACCATTTAAACAATAAGATGATGTAAACTTTATTATTTTCTTTTCCTCATCCATATTACAAAGCATTTTACTAAAGCTGGCTGGGAAAGAAAAGTGCAATTTTATGAATATTTCTCACCAAGATCATAGAATTTTTCTTTCCCCATGGAAAAAGCCAATATCCAGATGGCTATGTCAACTGGGTGGGATATGGGAACCACCCATTCAAGTCTTTCCTCTGCATTAGATGGAAGAGGAATAGCAACCTAGATGTACGTGTCAACTGGGTGACCTAATCACTAATCTCTAGTGTTCAGCCACTTTTAAAACTCTCTTCTAGGCACTCTTGACCTCAGTATACCTAAGGACTCACTGAGTCAAATTAAAGAGTTCTATTTAGCCCACAGAATAGACTACTCACTTGGGAGACAGCAGGTCCTTCTTTAAAACATGGACCTTGAACCACATCTCATCCAAATACCAGATAATTAATTACACCAATCTGCACATGGTTCATTTTTTAATTTGTTTCATAATTTTGCTGTTGCCAGCAAAGCTTTACTAGAAGCATTACTTACCTTTGGTCAGGGGGTTTGCTTAATGTGCATTTTCCAAAGTAGAAGTCTTTTGCTGAAAATAATTTCTGAGCAGCTCTATTTATTGAATGGAAAGGTAAGATAGCTGCTGAAACAATTCCGTTAGCTTCTCAAAAACTTTTAGAAGCAAATTTAAAACTTGCTTTTGAACAACAGGCTGTCAAGTAATATATAGTGTAAATATTAATTAGAGGGAAAAGAGTATCTTTTAATTAACTGTAATTTAAAATGTTGAATGCAAACCCCATTTTATCAGTGCAGCTTCTTTTTGTTGTTTTTTAATTGTTACCTCTGGCCCTCTAAACTTCTCAGTAATCCAAATTAAATCTTTCCCAAAAGACCTAATTAGGCCTTTCCCACAAAAACATAGCACAGAAATGTCAAGAATAACTTCTGCAGTATGTTGGGTAAAGGACAAACACCCTTGTCAAAACAGGATACCTGGTCAGAACCACAGATCACTCAGCACTCTCCCTTCACACACATTGCTGCCCAGATTAGAGATAGCCAGGAAGTGCGTGTTGTTTACTTGGAAGCTGGCATGAGAATTGCACTGATGTTCCAGCTCGCCAGGATGGAGAGGGGACGTAATAAAGAATGCAGCAATCATCCACAGCTTCCCTCCCTCGTCCTCCATGACTTTTTGACCATTAGCTTAGTTTACAGTTAACAATGGGGGGAAAAAATAGTCATGTCGTCCTAATCTTTTTAATGGGTTTCAGTTTAGCTATACTTGCTTGGGTGGGTTTTTGTTGTGGTTGGTGTTTTTCTTTTTCTTGTGTTAAATTAGGTTTCTTGGGACTACTTTCCTCTGCCTTGTAAAATGTTGTTAGTTGGTGCTGCACATTCAGCATCCTGTGTTTGGAGTTGGGTACAATGGCAGTGACAATGTGTGTCCTCTGTAACATGATGGCAAAATTCTATATGAATTGTTCCATACATTCTCACACATGGGCTATGAGTTTACTCCATAGAAAATGCTGCAGGCAGAGAAAAAACACAGCCTTACAAAGGCTGCCCCCGTCAAAAGGCCATTAAAATAATGTAGTTTATAGGGCTGAATAGCAAAGATTTTAAAAGGCAGGAATGCCCTTGATGGTCACTGCTGTGTGGTCTATTACTGTTCTGGGTTTCTGGAAGCTCAAGGGGAACACAATGTCCTGGACAAGCAGCCTTCACAAGTTTTTCAACACTACAGAACTGGACCTAACAATACTGTGCTTTTATGTCCCTGTGCTTCTGGGTTCTGTCTTTTTGATGAGTCATCAAAATCACCCAAAACCAGGAATGAAAAAGTGTCGGGAACATTTCCTTAGTTGTTATTTTTGCATGGAATATTACAAACAATGACCTACAACATATTTGAAGGTAGAGCTATATAAACACATGGAGAGTTAGTAGTTTTTCCACGGTGGTCACTTAAAATGAGCCTTGTGGGAAAAGCCTGCGTCATGTTAAAAGATACCAAATAACAGTAGTGACAGTTCTGTGGACACAAATCCACAAAGCATATTGATGAATGACTAAAATTACTGAATATTCTAGAAGCTGCCACAGAATGATGAAAATAACCTGATAACAGAGACGAATTTTCAGCTCTGAGAGCAAGGGAATACTTTAAAAGATTTCCCTCCGCTGTTACACTGACTGGACTCCAGCAGGACTCGTGATCTGAGGTCCTAGGGTAAGACTTTCAAAAGTGTCTTAGCCCATTGACTTGTGGCAGCATTAGAAGATAGTCTGCTTTAGAAATCCCATCATACTTCTAGTTTGGCTGGAGTGAAATGACAGAGACAGTTGGTACACTGCCAGTTACCTCATTTCCAAGTTACTGACACTGGAGCTGAAGAATACTAATAAGGTACAAAACCCAGGGATGCAATGTGTCTAATGGGGCACATAAAGCTTCAGCGGAAGACAACAACTTGAACCCAGAATGTTCAAAACCTAACTTTTTTCTTCATTTGAGAACTTTCAACCCAGACCATTCAAGTACTAACTCTTTCTTCCATTGAGGAATCTCAAGGAAAATATTAGGGAAATGTCATCTTTTGCACTATTCACAGGACCAAAATGTGTGCCTAGAAGGTGGCTCACTTGGGGTGGAAAACTATTAATCTAAAAGCCATTAAATCTATTTAAAAAGCATTTATAGCAAAAAAGGTGTCTTCATACCCTAAAATACTACTCATGACAAAATGCATTTAAATCATCCTAAGTGAAGATAAAAAGTTTCAAATGTGTCATGTGGATACACTATATATTTCAGTTTGTGTGGTGTACTTTCTTGGTTAGGCAAGCAAGGTGCCCTGGAAGCTTAATGTTCATGAACATGGAAATACTATAGAGGACAATCTCCAAATAGAGTTTTAGCCTCATCCAAAGTGAGGCCTTTGTGGGATTTCCCTGCTTTGAACTGGTACATCAAGGGACATAAAGGAAAATTAACTAGAATTTACATGTATTAACTATTCTGCAGGCAGTTCGAGTAAAACTGAAGATAGAATTCCAAAGACAACTCAAGGCTACGTAAGTGTGTCTACACAAGAGATTAATGTGCTTTAAAAGGGAATTCAGACTGTGAGAACAGAATCTGATTCCTAGACTGGTGATCTAACTACTTACATTTTGTACAGCAAACATACAGTTACTTTCTTCAATCTGTGATTAATGTGATTCAATCAGTCAATCTAGCATACTAAAAATTGTTTCTATAACTGCTGACTTTTTTTAACAGCAGACTTGTAGACAAATTTCTGACAGTTTCTTTAGAATTTTTCTGTTTTGAGGAGGTTAAAAGAAATGTGACGTTTAATGTCCCCATTATTTGAAATATGCATGTGCTTGACTTTATTACCAAGTATAACCTACTCAGGTTCTTCTTTGTACTTGAAGAGCTGCAAGGCGCCATAACGGGTGGATGAAATTTGGGTTTGCAGGACCCAAGTTAGAAAACATTCATGCACTGCTTTATGTCTCCTCTTGATGAGATGATGGGAAAACGTGTAACTCACTGCACTTGTGAGGCTATAGGCATGAAGCATCAGGATCAGCAAATTATGAAGCCATCCTAAAGCCACATTTACTCACTGAGTAGTGAATACTTTGAATAGTTTCCACTCAAATTCTGAAGTATTGTTGAGACAAGAAATCATCCGAGTCTTTTTTCAAATTGCTGCAGAATTTTCTCTCCTAGGAAGGATACTGCCTCTCTTGGTTTTTTGTTGGGTTTGGGTTTTCTTTGTTTTTTTTCATCTTATCTTAAAAGCAAAACAGAATGAAATACCACAGTGGTTTCTTTTAATTTTTTTTTTTATTTTTTAATGTAATTTAATTTAATAAATGCTACTTTTAATTTTGTTTTATTCTGATCACAAAGATTTATTTTTCTATAAGAGCACTTGAAAGCTTCTTTTTAAAAAGCATGCATGTGATTTCCTTCCAAATCAGGTGGTTTTGTAAATTAACTTTAATAATGTGTAGGAAGGGGGTTGTTTTTGATAAATAAACCCAATAATTCTTCTAACAAAAACTGTCTCTCTACTAACTATCAATATATTCTGCCTCAATACCACATAACAATTCCCGGAACAAGGAACACTGATTCTCTTATTTAATTAGAAGACTTGTTTCTCATGGGCACTCATGCTGATTTATGAATACCTATTGTTCTTAATTTAACTACACATTCAGTTTTGCACAATGGAAGACATATATACTCTGCCCTTGGTTCATTCAGCATACATATGAGAGCCAAGCTACTATGTGTTTTACTGTTAAGCACCTATTAGGCGTTTAGTTCTAGAAACCCTTGGGCTACAATAAATATAACTTTATCAAGCAATTAACCCAGGAATTCTGTGAAGAATGCAGGGGGAGGTCTTCTGGTCTTTATGTTTGCAAATGCCACAAAGTCTAATAAAAAGAGTTTTTTGTTTCAAGTGCTTTAATGGCAGAAGATTTAAGTAAGGATCTAAAACTTCAGGGGCCAAATTCTTCTGTCATTAACAGTGATAAAAATTTACTGAATTCAGAGCAAATATAATTATGGAACAACATTTTTTCTAGTATGATTTGAGTGCATTGGTGCCTCTTACGTCTGTGACACTAAACTCAAAGTCTCCTGAAAATAAAGATGAGATACTGGGGTTAGGAGTGTTCTTGCCCTCTTCCCTCCCTGCTTCTTCCTCTCCCCTATTTTCTTCTTCCCCTCTTTCTCTCTTTATCCTCCCTCACTTTTACTCTGTCTCTGGTCTGTACAGGTGGAGGTATACAAAACTAAGAAGCCACTCTGAAGTCCTAAGTACAATTTGAATCTTAAAAAAGGCGTGTGTTTGCTGTTGAGGATGTCTTTCCAGTAAGCTTTTATAATTCTAAATAATTGGTGTCAGGATCAGCTAAAGCATGCCTATTTCTTTCTACTTCTTCAGGGCCAGTATGGATATTTTTAAGTTATCAAGAGGGAGAAGAATAGCTGGAAGATGATTTAAAAATGTCAACTTAGTTTAAACCTTTGGTGTAAAGACTTGTCAGCTTAAGTTGTAAGAAGCAGCAAAGCGAAAGTAATTTTGAAGGGATATAAGCTTGGGTGCACCATGTACATCCACCCAGCTCAAAATGTTTATGATGAATCATATACATGACCAAAGCCAGGCATGATCTTTCTGTTAAACACTCTTTGACTCTGTATTTTGGTGTTTCTGTCAACACAACTTGCTATGTTTGATCTACTTGTGCATGAGATGGCTCTAGGTCATCATTTTCTCTTTACCACCCTAGTTAGCTTCGAGCAAAACAAAGTGTCATCTCGATCAAGTTCAAACTCATTCTCACTGGTTTTGGTTGTAACATCCACGACTGAAACTTACAGCCCTTCTGAAAGTAATGTTTGCTTCAGATTCCCAGTGGCATGCTGGCATTGCGGTAGTTGAGAAGTGACTTGTGGATTGGTCATCTGATAGTTATAGCCATTTGGTCCAGGTAGATCGTCCCCATATTTGCCTAAGTGGAGAGTTAGATCAAGTGATGCAATCAAGCACAGTTTTCACGCTACATCAGGAAAAATGAATACTGCAGATATTTATGTGAAATATTAAAGGAATATAACTTATTTCACCAGAATGCAATCAGAGTCCTATGGAAATCATCTAATCATCTTCTTGTGCCAGTGTCGTTTCTGATAGGTAGTTGTCTCACCACTGATGGGAAGATTGTAGAGCTTCCTGCAACTTATTATTTTCTTGATGTTAGAAAGCTCCTCCCAATGCCTGTCCTGAATCATTGTTACGGCACTTTAGGCTGTACTACTAATTTTTCCTTCAAGGTTGTGTTTCCAAAATCTGTGTTCCTTTTTCCCCCTGTCATTGTTCACGGTTCTTGAGTTCAAATTTGGACACGGGGCTACTACTTCACTCAGCCCTCCTATAACATCAGCTGAAGGAAACTGGAGGATGGCTTCCTATATCTTGAAATTGATTTATATATGTATCTCAGTATTGTATTTACCTTTTTCTTCCAAACAGCATAACACGTCTTCTGAGCCGCTATAAACCCCAAATCATTGCTAAAGAATCCCCATCTAATGAGCTGCCCTTCCTATTACAATTATACGGTTATGCAGTTAATTATTCTGACCTAACTGTAGATCCTTAAATTTATTCTTAGAGTTACATCCTATTATTTTAGGTCATTTCTCCAACTTGGCAGGATCATTTTGAATTCTAAGCCTGTCCTCCAAGGTACTTGCAATTCTTCCTAACTCCATGCCACTTTCAAATTTAATAAGCACATTCCTATAATACATATTTGTTACAAAAAACCCTGAAGATTTTCCATAATTGTAAATTATTGCTGACTTAACCATTCATGTGAATGCTGCTGGTTTTTCTTTAATTGCTGGGAGCCGACTAATTATGAAAATGCTGCTAAACAGGATTTAATGTGGGTCACGTATTGGTCTAGAGTCCCAGAAGTCCTGAACTGCAAGCCCAGGTTTTATGTCAAGTCTTTGTGGAAGTCCTGTATAACAGATTCTCAAATGGGCTAGCATTTTAGTTTCATTTTCCTTCTAATGTCATTACTTGAGGCATTCAAAATTTAAACTGGTTTGAACTGATTCCTGTTCTTTTCCAGTTTCCAAATGGACATCAGTTTCTCTGCGTGGAAACTAGATGTAATAATTCCTATCCTCCACAAAGAAGCATTTTAAGGATTTGCGGTATTGCAGTTTCAGCAGGGAGACTTCACTATTAAATGTAATATGGTATGGGAGTGATAACTGCTACTAGACAACACTGTAAAAATTCTTCTTGCGTTTTGCTGATTATTCTTTCCAAAACAACAGCCTATCCATGAGTTATGATCCACTTCTCTGAGTGAATGCTGTTATTTGTTTTAGAAATCTACATCTATTTAAAACAAGCCTTAGCTCAGTTTGATTTACTGAGCATTTAAGCCCCAAAGGATGCATAGTCAATGCATTCCATTAAAGAATAGATACACAAATCTACTGACAATGGCCAGAAATTGCTTATTGCTTGTTACATTTACAGCACAGGTCTGGGCATTTGGGCCTTTGGTTTCTGCTACTGACTGTGTGTGACTGTAAGTAAATTATTTAACCTTTCTGTACTCTCGTTCCCTTAGCTGGGCATTTTACCAACCTCAGAGGGGTATTACAAGATTGAACTAAGAACTGGCCTTTTGAGTTCCTCAGATAAAAAGTGTTGTCTAAGTGCCAAGCAGTACTGAAAATCTAGAGGGACTGCGCTGACATTTAGGATGTGGTTCTCATTTTCCTTACTGTTGAGCTTCACTAACTTCAGCGGTTATTTCTGCTATTCATTTGCAAACAGAAGAATCACTTCCTTTGTATTTTAAGGGGCAAGGAAGAACTGTTCTTCCAACAGGCCCATTCTGACAGTGGGTAAAAACTGGACAAGCCTTTTCTATTTGGCTTCCAGTGAGCAAGAAGCAGTTGTAACAAAGTATATGTATATTCCAAACATATTCTTGTTTCATTTAAGAAATAGGGTCTATCTTGGAGCAGAGATGGGTCAGCAGGGTCAAGGGCAGGCCCTTCATTTTGAATACTGGTGCCTTTACTCCCCTGGATTACCTTGGGCTTAGGAATGACCTGCTGAGAAACAGATGTTGAGGGCAAATTTAGCTACAGTTTTGTATGACTCTTCTTGCTTTCTGCAGGGCCTTGTGCAGCAGAAGTGAATGGCATCACAGGATGTTTTCCATCACAGCTCCATGCTCTGATGGCTTTTTAGGAAACATACCCAGGAAAGTAGTCAGATCACCCCTTGGCAACACTTGCAGCATTATCAGTTATAGCAAGTCAAGGCCCCATTTGAAATAACATTACCAGTAATACCATGCTATTTCTGTATCCCTCAATGGACAGTGTTTTTCTTTTCCAACATCACATGCATATTCACTTTAGATTCCTGGTAAGGTTTCACTTCTCCTCTTCCGCACCGGGCTAAAGGTACTTTTTCTTTTTAAGTTCTTTGCGATTCTTCTTTTATAGCTTCTCCCTTCTTCTTTTAGCGGCATACAAGCACCTTGTAACTTCCCCCTGCAGTATTGTCCAGCCACGTTCTAGAAGAACCTAGTCAAGCAGTTGTAACAGTAAGATTTTCTAAAAGATTGCAAAGGTGTTTGGTTTTGGTTTATTTTTAAACAAAGTTTAGGAAGCAGTGTGTTGCCTTCAGCCCTTGGAACCTTTTGGATAAATTTGTATTATTTTTAGGTTTTTATTGGTTCATTGGTCTTATGGTTCCACAATTTAAAAAAAAAAAAAAAAAAANGATTTTTATATTGGACTTCCGATTTCAGCAAGTGGAAAAACAGCAAATTGTTGACTATTAACATTATAATCACTGATTTTGACAGTGCATTCTTCTTCTCAAACACTTCTCCAGTCAGGTCGAGACATGAATCCTTTCTCTTTTTACTGTACATCAAATCAGTTAACGTTTTTTAGCATTCTTTCAATCATACCTCTTAAAGGTATCACATTTCCACCTCACACATCATCACATAAATATTGTTTTCAATATGCAAACTAGATCATAAGTTACTTAACTTCTTTATAAACATATGTGATCTTAAACATGTTATTGGAATTCGGAAACAAGAATAGCAACAACATGCCTTCTTATGTACCAGCTATGAAGGAAGCTGGGGGTGGGGAAGTAGACAAATGTTTCCACCAATTAGAGAGGAATTTTTCAATAACTTATGTTCAGTTTAGCTGTAGAGATTTTTGTGTGTTATTTGATCCAGCAAATCCTGGTGCCATTTCCTGCAGCTATTGAAATGTGTGATTTATTGGATCAAGGCTAATAATACGCTCATTTATATAAACATACATTCAGGACTGCAGTGGTTAATTTTTAAAGTTTTCTGAGTTAAACCAGGAGATTTTCAGAGGCAATGAAATATATGGCTTACCTAAAGTATGCAGTCCTTCCGAAAAAGTTGACCAAAAATTAATGAAATTTGTTGTTTACAATGAGTTCTAAACAAAAATATCAAATCAATCATTTTTAGCAGCTAACATTCACAGACTCAGAGTCATTATCACTGACAAACAGCTAAATGTACTAAGTCTGAATTATAAAATAGTGAAGATTTTCTGTTCTTCTCCACAGCTCCAACTAGACCAATCACAATTTAATTTTTCTCCAGGCAGTTGCCATGTACCATTTAACAACCTATGAAATAAATGCAGTATCCTTAAGGGATGTTATTATACACAACAGATAATAATCATAAATGTTACCACTGACAGGATTCTCTATGTAAGTTCTTTATTACTGGAGTAGAATCTATGCATTGTTTAAACTGCCTGTATTTTTTGTGTTTACCGTGTACTTCTATGTTGTTCTGTGTTAAATTCCAATAACATTGGATTTTTTTGAAAACACAGTACTTGCCACAAAGCATTCTTACTTCATGCGGAAAATCTTTTTACTTCATGTGAATACACACCAGTAAATTGAACTAATACAAGTAATCTCAGTGTCCCTGCAGATTGCAAGATTACCAGACAGAAAAAAATGTATTAACTCATCTCAGCCTGATTTTTTTAACCTCTCCCCTCAAAAGCATTTCTCATCTCAAAGACTGCTAATAAATGCAGGTAATGACCTTGCTTCAAATTAACTAACAGGGAGCCCTGGTTGAAGAGTCTGGCTCATTTTTATCATATGGAGACACCATCGGTGATGTAAATAGTCTTCGATAAATGTTTTTAGGATTTAGAACAGATGAGCAGGGTGACACAAAGGGAAAGCAGTTGAGTTAAACAGCAGCTCAAATGGGGCAACTGTAACAGTCGGTATTAGAGGAGACTGACTTTGCAGGCTTTGAGAAGGGCTTATGAAACTGCATCCACTGCAGTGATTCTCCCATCCACTGAGCTGTGATTAACACAGTTCCATATGAAGCTGGGGAAAAAACAGGATTTAGTAATATCTGCAAAATGTATTGTTCTGAAGGAAAAATAGTCTAGTTTGGCTGGTGGGTCTAGGGTAGGTGCCAAGATAGCTAAATCATCAGCACTCAAGCACTCCTGGGAAAGAACGTGGAAAGTCCCCTGATTTTATACAGCGTGTTAAAATAGTTCTTTTGTTTGCATCATGTTAAGGTTGAATAAGATACCATCTGTGCTGAGCTTTACATCTTATGACAGGAATAATGACCATAATTGGTCTGTTATCAGCTCCTGCTACTCATAAAAGAGATGTGAAGATGGGTACCACAGTAAAGCAGGTCTGGATGGGTGCCCAGTTCTGGCTCTCGCCTGCAAAGGTTCCGAAAAATGCAGTAGGAGTCTGCATAGATTGGAGGTAAGAAGCAGTGCTCTCTAAGAATTAGCTCAAAATCAAAGGAATTAGGACGACTTTGAGAATAGTAACACATTTGGGGCTTGGTTCCCATGGTAAGAAGGCATAAGCAGTCACAGATTATGTACCTACAATTAAATTAATTGTGCCCAGGATTGGTTTTGAGGCCAAATGGCACGGAAGAGCCTGTCCATACCGTTAAACTCTCTGACAACAATTTAACAGTGTTGAGGACTGAGACACGGTGTGCAGGACTGTTCCTGACACCACTTCATTTACCACTGTAGATGTAGTCTCTGTGTTAAGTTATATCTCTGCTTGTGTGACTCCCATGTGTGACATTTGAACCCCATCAATTTAAAATTTGACATAGAGGTAGAAAATGGCTACAATAATAATAATAATAACAAAAATGGGTACAATAAAGAGTGTTTAACTGAGGCAAACTCCACAGTATGAGTTGCACCTCATGTACATCCTAATACAGTCTTTCTCTCTGTCTCTCTCTCTTTCTAATTCGAGGTTTTCCATTATTATTGGCTGAACTGCTAAGACTGTTCTTTAGCCCATATTTGTGGTTCAGAAGGTGTTTTCACAAACGTCAGAAAAAAAAAAGTGAAAATCCTACGCTCAGTGTACACCTTCACCCCCCAAAATTTGTTACTGCAAACATCTCACCCCGATCCTCGTTTTGCGTTCCCTGAGTACTTGGAAACTAAGTTCACCAAGCCGTAGCTTAGCTCTCGTATCAGTAGAAATCATGATGAGACAGCAGTATTAACCTCCAATATTCTCTTTGCTGTTGTTAATTTATTTGTTTTTTCTGTTACTTTAAGTAGTTTAATTTCAGCAAATATCTGGCATGTGGTTGAAAAGGGCAAGGTGACATTAGCCAGAGCCTGCACAGGGCCATGGGTAGAAAACTACGTTCACGTGGCTGAAAGCCCAGGGCCTTGCAGGGGGATGATCCCAGTGGTTGAGCCACCTCTCCCGTGGTCAGTGGGTGAGAAGGCAAAATGCAGTAGGCTTGGCTGGCTAGGAACAAGTAAAGGTGTCTGAAGACTGTTAATGAAATAACTAGATGGGTTGGTGGTTGTTTCAGTCCTGTAATACACAGGAAAACNGTGTAGCAGAGAGGCAAAAAGGGCTGTGACAGTAAACTTGAGGGGCTATAGGGAAGAAACAGTGTGGGAAGGGGATCAGGTGATGTGGCAGCAGGACGTTACTGCCTTATGTAAAGCAATAGACATATAAGCTTGTATTGGTACTGGTCAGCTTTGCTTAAAATGAGNAAAACAGGCAAAAGTGTGGGAAGGGGATCAGGTGATGTGGCAGCAGGACATTACTGCCTTATGTAAAGCAATAGGCATATAAGCTTGTATTGGTACTGGTCAGCTTTGCTTAAAATGAGAACTTCCTTGAAAAGTTACCCCATGTTAGTGTTTCAAAACTATATGAAAGCATTAGCAGAGAGTTATATCAGTGAATACATTCCTAAATAACCTTTGTGCTGGCAGGTGTGTGGCGTCAGAACTTTGGATATTGCAGAGAAATGGAGGACCACCCCATCGCAATGTCCTGCCTCTTCTAAGCATATGGGCAAACCTGAACAGCAAACGAGGAGTGTGTTGTTCAAGAAGCAAACATATGTCCCATGCCAATGCAGACAGGAGACTTTCTGTTGTAGGTAATTCTGTGTAATTCCCAGACTACAGCAGTGTCTGATCCATCTCAGTTCTGAATGCTTGTACTTCTGTTGGCACTCTTTTCCAGATGGGAGACGGAGGCACAGGAAGCCCACGATTTGCCTAAGTAGTGTGGACCATCTGTACCTAAGCAGGAAATGACCTCCAGAACAAGGCTGTCATCATAGGGTCATCTATTTTCCCTCTGCCGTGATGCTTCTTGTGAAATAAAATGCCTTCCTCTGCTCCCCTGGGAATCTAATTCTGTGTACTGAATAAATAAAACAGTGAAAGCAGGAACAGGAATAATTTTCTTTCCCTTTCAAGACTCTGCAGGCTAATTTATTCTGTGTTCGTATTTCACTTTTCCCTATCTACCTTCCACGTTTTCTGTATTTTCTTCCATGTTTAAAACATGCTGTCTCTTTCACATGTCATTCTTTCTTAACAACATAATACTTGACATAATCTGCCCTCTGGATCCTTTCTGTGGTGTAATTATGTTATCTTTGTTGTTATTGATTTCTGTTGCTAGGGGATGAGGTCGTGCCACTTCTGGACGATTCTTCTTTGCAATTCAGCTGTATTCTTTTAACTCTTAAAGATTTTCCTCCTGAGAACACTGAGTGCCAAGTTTTGAAGTCATACAAAAATGCCAGCAATCCCAGAGGATGATTTTGTCTGAGGAAAGACTGCAAGATTTAATTATAAAATAGGAGAACAGATAGCAATTGGGAGAGATTCTGATCTTAGCTGTTCCTTTCTGAGAGTAGAATTTGGCCAATGAACTTTGATTTTTCTTCTTCAGGCATGCTATGTTATTGTTCAACAGTTTGAGTCAAAATATTATAGGATTTCTTTATCACTTGCACACTTCCAACTGAATACCTTTTTTTTTTTTTAAAGGGGCATGTCCTTTTGAAATACATAAACTATTTTTGCTCTTCACTGAGTTTCTGCTTTTTTATTGAATCTACATTGCATTTTCTCTGCAGAACAGGAATTTGGTTCCATGAAATGAAGGGGCTGATGCAGAGCTTTTAAGATTTGAATAACAGTTGAAACCCAAGGGAAGGGTGAAACAGCTAAGGGGGGCTTTTTAAAACAAAATTGCTTCTTTCAACATAAACTGGGATTTGTTTTTATCTGGTTGGTTGGTTGGTTGGTTTTTTAAGGGAACTTGAGACTGTTATGTGCTGTGCTCCTGGGCAAGATTTTCATATGTTCTTGGGGTAAAATCTATAGCTTCACACTTCCTGATTAAACTCTTACCATCTTACTGCAGCATTTTACTAAGTACTTCACTTCTGCCTGCCGCTCTGACAGCCCACAGTATCACTCACGGATTATGGAAGTTGGCAGCTCAGCTCCTGTGGCCCACAAATGGTCACACAAATGTCCAAATTTTAGTGAATCAGATTCTGCAGTTATATTTAGGTCTATATCCATGTTCCTGGTTTGAGCATGCAGGCATCTATCTCTTCCCCTTACCTAAGACCACTTTTCTTGTAAGAAATACCTTTGTGCTTTCTGTATTAGTATGCCTTTCAGCTTGCTTTTCTCACTTTGGTAATGAATAAGTAGGTGAAAACAGCAAATGTATCTGCCATCAAATCGCGTACAGGGAAGGGGGAGTAGTTTCAGAAAGTGACTTTTGAACTTTCAAACCCAAAGTGTTTGCACTAGATGCTTTTTCTTATTCTAAGCTAGCATGAAATGTGTCCTTAGCTGAATGTACTTGTGCTAAGGCAAAATGCAGTACTTGCAGCTTGCATGGTTCTCAAATGAATCATGAGCATTATGTCACACAGTGCAGAGTCCTGCTCTGCACATACATGCACACATATACACACACTGCATTCCTGTAAAGAGCCACTGATTTCTGCATCAAGTCACAGTATGGCCCAGATTTGAAAGCTGGATTACCACAACGTGGCTGGGTGTGTAAAGAATAGGTGTATGAACACTATCGTCTCATTGCTGGCAACACGTAAACAGCAAGAAGCCAAATAGGCATGCTTTTTTTTTGCCTCTGTGAGTTTTGCTGTTCCCAAAACCTTTCTGTCTCTCTGCCTTATGCGGTGCAGACCTCGCTCTGCCAGCCAGCAATGGAGGTCATATGTTCTAGATGCGAGTCCTGTTCCAGGTACATGTGTATGCTACATATTGTAGAAGCAAACTAATACTGAGAAAATTATTCATGAAGCCATGTCCTAAGACCATGGCACAAAAGAATTGGTGGGAAATTTTTATGTGAGCAAAAAGATGATGTTGTTAAATGTTCATGAGGGGAGCAGGAGAAAGCAGAAATGTCTGCAGAGGGCTCTGCCTTTCTCAAACACAAACAGTTGCATAGTAAATAGCATTTTTTTAAAACCTCATAAGGCTGAAGTCTCACTTTCTGTTAGAAGCTCCCTGCGGTAATGCCAGCCATCCTTTACGAGCCCTGTAGGAACAATATCTTTAGTTACAGCTATCAGAGACAGACTCTTCTCTGCCTCCTCCTTCTCCTGCTGGCAGACTTCCCAGGTTGGACCCATTTGGCTGACAACTTGCTCACCTGCGTCAGCCGATGGTGAGCAAAGGCATCCCAGAGCACTTGGCTCTGATCTTCCTCAAGGTGAGAACAGCTCCGTGACAGACACACTCAGCATGCACAGTCTCTCAGCACCCGGGGGGGGGCAGGGGGGGCAGGTGTGAGATTCCCCTTCACACTAAGTGGAGTCACACACCAGTTCCTGACACAGACTGCAATGAGGATGCGCTCCAGCTGCCTGTTTAGTACTGAAGCCAGCCAAATCATTGAGTACCTACCTCAGCACTTTCTGGTCCTTATGAGTTTAATCCTAAGAAAATGAACGTTTTATTTCCTACACTTAATATAATAACTCATGCTAACAAGTGATGTGCATGGGAGAAAATGGGATGAAGCAGAACTGTTTGCATATTTGTACAAAGCTGATTTAATCTGCTTAAGTTGCTCTCTTGTTTAGAAAGATCTTGTTTGTTTCAGATCAACCTGACAGTATAAATATAAATCTGCTCCCTGATGCTATAATCTGAGTCTTTAATCAAGCCCTTTGAAGCAGAACGTACACCCTGAGCACTCTTGGTTATATATCCGTTACCTCTTACAGCTTAATTTACACTCATAGTTTATACAGCAATAAGGAAGTTTTAAAATATGAAATCTACATCCTCGGGTAATCCACTAAAAACACTTATTTACAGTGAGAGCAACACAGAAGGGGATTACTAATAGCTTTCCTTTCCCAACTACTGCTGCAGGCAGCAAAACAATGGAATTAAATTTGGCTTTATGTGCAGTCTAATCAGATGATTCCAGGATTACTGACTGTCTCTGGCTCCTATGGCTATGAATACATAAAACTGGTCAGTTCTGCAGTGTTGCATTTGTACTCCTGCCATTGAATTAGCTCAAGGCATGCTTGATGAGGTGGGAAGAAAAGAACTGGAAGGGAAGGAATTAGGAGTCAAGGGAAGGACGTTGGACAACTAGGGTTGATTGGGATTGGTACAATTCCACTGGAGACAATAAGACTGTCTGGGTGATGACTCAATACAAAATTTGGCCATAACATTTGGATCCGAGAAAAATGTTCTCCTCAGTTCTGTGGAGATGGAGCAAGGTCACTTATTGGTTCCTTTTTTGAGCATTATCCTTCTCTTTTTGACAGTTTCTTTGGGAGGAACTTTTGGCATGATATTATGTGTCTGCTTTGTACAGGTTCCATACCTCTAGGTAAAAGCACTCATTTGTTTTATTGTAATTGCACAGCTTGCATGGTGTACAATAGTTTCAATAAAAGCTTTGCAAACCCAGTCTTGGACTTCACTGAATCAGGCAAAGGATTCACTGAAGTAGGTCGTGTAGGCATTTGGATTACGTCCTTGGGCAATTGCTTTGCAGAATACAGCTACAGTCTGATTTGGAACCTGGTGGTGTGCTCAGCATTGTGGAGAAGATGTATGCATACTGCGTTGTGCTTCACAGTGATTTTGAAGAGAAGGGAATCTGTAAAAACTGTAAATGGTTTTATTTTAACTTTCTCAGCTACCTAGCTGCAACTGCCCAGACACAGTCTTGTTCCCATTTCAGTGGGCTAATATCAGTTCTGTTGTAGAATCCTGATTCGATAAGTACTGAAGTCCTCCTGCCTGATCTGGCAGTGGGAAGTGCTAAGAGATACAGCTTTCTTTTTTTCTCTGTGCTCTTTTGAGCACTTGGGATTCCATGAAAGCCATTGACCTAATCATCAAAGACCCAGTCCTCAAGCCCTTCCTTAATTTCTGCTCAGTACTTACTCAGGCAAGGATCCAGTTGACTTCCTTGAGTTCAATCTCAGAAAAAAAAAAAAACCAAATTAAGGACTTGGCCTCAGGTCTGATGTCATACTCTGTTTCCTTTCACATTAACTCTTCGTTTTACCTGGTAGTGAAACCTGCACTAGAGAAGGTGGAGAGGGCTTCTTTTCATCATGGATTCTTTAAGTTTCCAAGCATTCCCTTTTTTTCCTCACAACACAAAGTAGATATGGGGGCTTGAGAGACCTGTCAGGAAATGCTGGCAGCGTCACTAGCATGTAAAAACCGAGTGGGGAAAATGGTACTAGCTTCTCTAAATACACAGAATATAAGCAGTTATGTGAACAACTGATTTCTCATAAAGACTCTGCAGCCCTCTTTAGAGCTCTTTATCTTATCTGCCGCAGGTCATGATGGCATTTCCTGGCTCAAAGAGGACCCCAAAATGCCACAGGATATAAGTGCTGTTTCCTGCCCTGGCACACCCAACGCTGCTGCCATGCCCCCAAGGGCAAGCAGACTTTGTCTCTCTGTTCTTTGGAGATATATATATATAGATATATATATATATGCTTTTTGCAGTGGACAATAGATCACTTCTTTATCACTGTTTGTTGATTCAGTTTATTCCCCATTTGAGAATGAAATTGAAATCCAAAGAAATTAATAATGCGGAGTGCCAATCCTATTTTTCCCCTTCTCTGTTGTTAGGGAGACTTAGCTCCAAGCTCTCCATTTTCAGGTCAGAGGCTTAGGCATGAGCAAAGCCTCCCTCAGGCTATGCTCCATTCTTGCATATTTAGACTCCAAAGAACAAGATGGAAAAAAAACTTAGCCTTCTAGATCTCCTACTCCCAACTGCTTCATGAGCGCTCTGAAAGGGCCTTGCCCTTTCCAATTCAAGTTAGCATCTCTGATTCAAAAGACCAGACAAATGCATGATTGTTCCGTAGATATGTCTGCCTCAGTTGAATGTCATTACTAATACTGGAATGTTGTCAGAGTAGATATCCTGTAGTTTCTTTGAGCCAGATGCATTCTGTCTGTGCCAAACGTATTGGCAAACACGCAAACACACACAAGTACACACTCACGCAAATACATTTGTGGAGGGTTCCCAAGCAGTATAGCTGCTTGCAAATATGAAAGATAGCTAAGTAAGCAGGGCACACAATAATCCTGGGCAACCCCAACAGATGATGCTACTGTAGATCCTAACAAAGAGAGGACGGCAATGAAATTCTCTGGGTCCCTCCACAGAAGTGACGCTCGCCTCTGTGAGAAAATAGCTCACAGTCCTGCAGCTCAGTGAGCGAGGTTTGGAGCAATGTGAAACTTGCACTTCCCCTTCAGCTAACAGGTTTCGGAGTGTTTTGAAGCTGAGTAAAATATTCACAGTCACAGACCTTTCAAGTTTCTTTTGTGCAAAAGGTACTTTGGTAATTTCCAGTAGGCATAAAAAACATGTGCTCTGTAATGGATTGTTGCAGTTCTATTTTTGCATGTGTTTTAATTTTGATAGGAAATGCACTAAATGGCCTCATTTACCTCCTTGGTATTTGCCACATGTTGCTTTTTGCATCCTGTTTCACATTTTTCACCTATTAATTAACCTTACTGAGACAGCAAACTTGACCGGCTTCCCCCCACCCCAGCTGCCACATTTGTTATTTCATTATGACTCAATTTTTCACAGCTCTTTCTTCCTTCAACACAATCTTCATGATGCAGTTTCTGTTCTTCCCTTCATTTGCACTTTCCCCTCAGTACCTGCACATTCCCAGAGTACAAAAGAAAAAGAAACGGAAAGATTCTGAGGCTGCTCTGTGGCGTATGGGTTCTGCCTTTCCTTCCAGGTTGCAAGAAATGTTCCATCTGGAGAGCTTCAGCTGGGGTGAATTGCTGAAACTCTGTTGCCTTTCCGTGGAGCTGCGGTGGCATTTACCCACAAAGGACCTGATGGCCTTTAACTTCTACTTATTTCTTCAGCTACTGAATCTTCAGGACACCGGTACTGGGACATAGATGAAGTGAGGAGCAGCAGCTCTATAGCTATAATTTCAGTATCCTTTTTAATGAAACAGACTGAAGCATCCCTGTGATATTAGTATTAATCACACTGTCAGTTTGGGGCTCCATCCTGCTCCTCCTCGGATCAGTCAGTAAAACCATGCTGCTCCTGTAAACCAGAATCAGGCCCTACCTGAGGAGGAGAATATATACCAGTCCAGTTCATCAGTCAGTCCTCAGTCCATGAATCTTTAAGTAGTTTCCCTGATGTCAGTGGTAATGATTGTATAGTCAAGCACTCCATTTGTAATGAACACACCTCCCACTAAGTATGGGGGATTCA
Source organism: Himantopus leucocephalus (assembly GCA_003993805.1). NCBI lineage: Eukaryota > Metazoa > Chordata > Aves > Charadriiformes > Recurvirostridae > Himantopus > Himantopus leucocephalus. The sequence continues at coordinate 46,913,653 of RSEF01000002.1, forward strand.
TTGGAAAGCAATTAATCTTCCTCACCAGAATTTTGTCCTCAATCAGATGACTCAGCGTTTTAACAGAATTTAGGAACCAATGCTGTGCAAATAATAACTTCCATTTGTATTCAAAGGGAGACTCAAACCTACTTCATCCAGTTATTTTTATAACTTACCTTGTGCCTTAGCAAACCCTAAGAAGGAAACAAACAGGCTATATAAATTACGCTAGCTGGGGACCTATCTGAGGATAGGTCTATTTATATGGTCAAGCACCTACGCCAGCCCACAGGGGAGACGGATGGCTCACAGAAAAGGAAGACGCAATTCCCATCAGCAATAAAATGGAGGGGAGATGTTAAATTTGTGGGATGAAGAGTGTTTCAGGAAAAGAAGTAAAGTCCAGAACGTTTTGAATTTTTGTATTTGGACAAATCTTAAAATTATTTGTTGTCCTTCAGCAAAACTGTAATTTATTGCAAATACTTCACAGCTAGTGAGGAAATACTATATATTTCTTTTTCTTTTACTCTAACAAAGGCAAGAATAATACAACCTAACTCCATAGAAAAGGAACAGTATATTAAAACAGCTTCTTTAGAAAAAGTGTCAGATCTCTGACCATGATTTACTTTGAATGGCACTTACAGACCAAATCTTTCTTGCTGTTACCTCTATGAAATGCTTTGTTGCTTCTACCAGTGCTTGGGCATAGATATTAGGAGACCATGGTTGTGGATAAGGTGGTTCTGTGTAGCATGCTGATCACCACAGTATCCAAAAGCCCACCTCCACTGTTTAGCAAGGTGACTAACACAAGAGGTTGCAGTACCAAGATAGTCAAAAAACACAGGTTCTGTTGCATTACCCCAGGCAGAGAGATGCAGAAACACATGTATCTTAACACAACCTCAGGAATGCCCAGCTTTGTTATTTTGGGGTTTTTTTCTGTGCAAGAGAAAAACATTTTTCTTAATTACTTGGCCACAACTGAAACTCAACTTCTCTGGTAAGTTTTTTGCAAAGCGGGTCTCGCTAATGTCATGAGCAGTGTTGTAACATAGCTTAGAGGCAGGATCAAGTGTAGAGCATAACAGTGTTATATCTGTGGGAATACTTTCAGGCACAAAAAAGAGCAAAGGTTTTGTGGGTTCTTCAGTTTGCAGGCAGAATCCCATATAGCTATATTGCTCTACCTTGTTTGCAGCAAACAGTAGAGCACTGGAAACTCTCTGAGAAGAAAATAGTTTTCAGTTTCTCAAATATCAGCATGGCTTTTACTAAGCAGAGGCAGGGCTCATTTCAGTGGTTCTGTGCTGGAGTTCATCTTTTATTCATTTACATTTAGCAGAAGTATTCTAGCCACATTACAAAGGGAATTTTATACCACACAAAGGTTGTTTGGTTTCTTTCAGAAGTGTTTGTTTACTTAAAGCATACCATGCTGTAAGGCTGTTCAATGACTACCTTCCACACCGTATCTTTGCCTCTTACTTAGTCTTCCAAACTTCATAACTGAGCATCCGCACCTTATCTTCTAGAGGTCTCTTTCAGTGGGAAGAGTAACTAGACATACTTCATGCTCTTCATTACTGAGCTGTCTGAGGAATACTCAGACCTTTCTTCTCACCTTCACCTGTTCTCTGCCTTACAATCAATACTTACAAAAGTGCAAGTGTTTCAGAATGCTGTTTAATTTCAACATAATTGGGAAAAGAATAATTTGCTGAGAGTCTGGAGTGCAGAGACTGGTAGCTAACAGCCGCCAACAGCCCAGACCACTTAGACCAAAAAATGAAACTTCAATTAGGAAAACAAGGCTTGAATTTTCCAAGTTAGTCTAAATAACTGTGAGAACCAAAATGTTTACCCTTGCTGAATATACTAAATCACTTTCCACAAACCTCTACTTTTACAAGCAGTCCTGGTTACTACATCCAAACCCACAAGCTCTTTGTTACTTAAATCATAACTATCAAATTGTATTTCACTTTTTTGACAAAACCACAATAAAGCACATGTTCCTAACAAAAAGAAAAGCAGGTGGAGAAGGAAGATACAGTTAAGTTTTACCACCTGGATTCAGAGAACACTTTCCTTATGAGATTTTTATGTGATTCGGGGACACTGAAGAAATTACAGTCCGTAAAATTGAATCAACGCTCATTAAATCCAGTAGGGGAAGTTAGTCTACATGCAAAATAAGCTAAAAAATCAATGACCTACACAGCTTCTGTGTGGCTGTTTATGTTAACTGCTTTCAGGATTAGGGGAAAACTTCTCTCTGGGTAGGTCAATATGATTCCCTAGAAGTTAAAGCTGAGCTACTCAGAGACTGAAATCTGTTCTTTATGTTTTGAATGTTAGTGGTTCAAGTTTTAGTCTGGAAAGTATTGGTAGCTACCACAAGGATTTTCCATTTGCATATTGCTGCCGTATCTCCTAGCCTACACCAGTGATAAGAATAGCATCCGATAGGGCCTGGCTGTGACTCTGAGGTCTGAGCTTGCCGAGGAGCTGTACCACAGGAAAAGCCCCGGGGAGAGTTCTGGCTGACTCAGACAGGAAATTCTCTTCAGCAGCGTGTGCTGCAATGACAGATCTGCAGCCAGCACGTTCAGTATGGGCACCATACATCCCACTTGCAGCCCAGGAGCCTACGCGCCCTGTACCGCAAGGTGGGGAAAACCCAAAGCTGTCCTCAGCTTGGGGAGAGAGAACGTCCTTACGAGCTGGCAGAGGATATTCAGCAGTTCAGCCTTAAAGTTCCGTAGGGAAAGTATCTGTGAAATCAGTGGATGAAATGGACTGTTATGGGATAATAAGGCACACCAATATTTTTCAGAGTATCAAACATATATACTGACATTTTGCAGATGTGGACTGCAGAAGAAATAGAATATTAAATCGGTGATGTGAAAGCTTCTTCATTGCCACAGTGAGATCTCTACCTTTCCATTTAGATCACTGTGTCAGTTCATGAGTTTCCAAATGCTTTCAGTGCCTCCTTCTCCTTTAACAATCAAACCTAATCTCCTTAGACGATCTAGAAGATATCTGGGTAATAGTCTCTAGTGATGTGCGGTGATAGGGAGGTATGTATATTTATAACTTCATGATCCCTTCCTAAAGCAGAAATTATTACACACTACTCCACACCAGCAGTTTAGACGTCAGTACCAAACTAAAGAGTGTGGGTCAAATTCCTCTTCACTTGTCAATGGGAGGATTGTCTATAAAGAAGAAAGCCCTTTGAAGGAAATGAGCAAAATCATCCGCACTGGTGAATATAGAGTGGCCAAACACATTCTCTCATGAAAATTCATTTTAAAAGATGAAATGTCCAACATACATCAAGGTTGATCTCCATTAATCTAATCACAGAGTACAATTCATTTCAGTTGTTAGCTGTATCGGCATACAGTGGTTACTTTCTGCTGCCTCAGCACTGTAGCATGGTTTTTTTATGCCTCCTCCCCAAAATTGCTTCTTTTGTTCTTGCTACTTACAAATTCTGTTTTAAACTAACACGTTTCATCAGCTGCATCTCCTCCAAAGGAATTAATGCACAGCTGGAGGAACTGAGGTAGTAGGACAAGCAGTAGTGTTGAGGAAAACACTGCAACCAGCAAGAGGCCTGTATTGACAGATCCAGGTTGCTCAGGGCCTTGCCCCGCCAGGTCTGCCCATGCTCTCCTGCTTAATTATCCTCATAGTAAAATTACTTTCATTATATCCAGGAAAAATCACCTAATTCTGATTTACAATCGCTGTCTCTCGTTCTGCCACTGTCCACCCCAGCAAAGACCCTGACTCTCTGCTCTCAGTAACCTCTGAAGGTACCGGGGGCAGCAGGTCCCCTGAGGCCATCCCTTCTCCAGGTCGAACCAGCCCTGCTCCCTCAGCTTCTCCTCACAGGGCAAGTGCTTCAGCCTCGGCTGCCTCGGGATCTCTCTGCTGAACTCACTGCAGTCTACTGACAACCTTCGTGTACCAGGGGAGCCCCAGAACTGAACCCAGTGTCCCAGATATGTTCAAGCAGGTGCTGAGCAAAGAGGAATAACAGCTTCCCTCCATCTCCTGGCTGCGCTCCTGCTGATGCAGCCCAGGGCACTCTTAGCCTTCATCACTGCCAGGGCCCGGCTGGCTCGGGCTCACACAGCTGTCCCCCGGCCCCTTCTCCACAGAGCTGCTCCTCAGCCAGGCAATCCCAGTCTGTTTCCTCTTGGGTGTTGGTCTGTCCCAGACACAGGGCAGGGCATTTGTCCTAGCTGAATGTAATGAGTTTCTTGTCAGCTCATTTCTCCTGTCCAGGTCCTTCTGAATGGCAGCCCTGCCCTTGAGCATATCAGCTGCACACAACCCCCAGCCCCCTCCATTTCAAGTCATTGCAAACTTGACGGGGGTAAATCTGCCTCCTTCTCCAGACCCAGGACAGGCCCCTGAGCAACTCCACTTGTAACCATTTACAAACATTTGTGCGTAACTTTTTTCCATCCCTACTTTATTAAAAGCTAAAATTGTTGCAAGTGTTGTACTAGCAAAAAAAAAATTTAACAGTAAATCTGTCCAAACATGATGTTTCCAGCAAACTTGTTGCAAAATGGTCTAAAGAAAATAAAATCAGGCTGCCAAGATATTTTGTAAGGCAGCAGGAATTGATGGAGTAATTTTTCACGTTGTTTTAGCATTTTCCTATCTAACAAATTTATGGGGCTGGTAAGAAGTGACTTAGACTTGGGTTATGGCTTAGCTCCAAAGTACCTCCAGAAACAAATACACAGGAGTGCCAGCATGCCCCAAACTGAATTGGAGACCTATATAATGAAAGGGATAACCTGTGTGCATGGCAGGACACTGTTCAGGGAGCTAAAAGTCACTCTGCTCTAATTTTATTTTTGCTTATCTTTGAGCCCAACTCTCTAATGCTCGTGTGGCCCTGACCTCAGAGTTTGTTAGCAGGGTATTTCGTTGGAAAAAGCAAAATGAAACATTCTTTAAAGGTACAATTTCTTTTCACTACTAAAACACACACACAAAGAGGCAAAATGCCAAAAATGTCATATTTAAAGCACAAAAGATGCAGAGCCAGAAATTCCCTGGCTTCGTTAGAGGTGTGAATATTGCTATGTAGTTTTTACTCTGAGTTTTGGCTCTGTTCTCACTCAGTTGTCATCTTTATTCATAAGCTCAGAAATTCTGCTGAGTGTGTCAGCCTCCTCTTTTGCTGCTGTGGCCGAACGTGCGTTCTTCTGGTTTAGGAATATTCCTTGCAGATCTCTCTGACAATAAACTCTTGTTTATTTGTTGGCTTGATTTAGCTGAAAGGATGGGACAGGTAAGCTTGTGAAGAAAAGAATCCTTCCTCTTAATTCTTTCATAATTTTGCATTTGCCACCTTACCTTCATGATTAACAGGTTAGTTGGTATGATAGTATTCCTCTTTTTAATAGCTTCAGGCAGAATTTTGTGATTGTGCCCTGCTATTCCCAGTTGAGTGTATGTCATCTTCAGTGTAGCTCTCTGGGCTTGTATACCATGGGATAAAGTGTTGTGTTAGAGACACCTGGCTACCCTGAATGACTTGGTCTGTACACATAACACAACTCAGCTCCAGGCAGATGCTATCTTCAGAAATGGAAGCAGCAGAGCTGCATCAGCCCAGCACTAAACCCAGGCTAATTAGCCCCCCTGAGAAGCTCACCTCATTACCTAAACCTTTTCAGCATCTTAGGTCACACCTTGATTTTCCCTTCTCTAAATATGTGGTATGGCTGCTTGACGACTGAACAGCACTCTTGCGCATCACTCTGGTGTGCCCCCATTAATTGTAACTAGCAAACATCTTCCTGACCTGTGTAATAAAGATTTCCATTCTTAAAGCCCCTTCGCTTTTGGCACCTGGCTTATTATTGGAGTCAGTGTGTACAAACTCAGGTAGCAGGAGAGAGGCACACAGAATCCATTGCAAAAGCATAACAAGAATGGCTCTGTTATCTGTAGATCAGAATGGGAAAATTACAACACCTTTTGCAGACAGAGCTACTACACCTGGAGTAGGAAAACTAACTTTCCCAAAGAAACTTGAGGCAATGCCATGTGATGATGACACAGGATTTATTTGAAGATGTCATCATCACAAGTTTTTCAGCTTGCACGCTCTGCCTGCAAGCATAGAAATGATGGCTGAGCCCAGAGAAGTTTTAAAAGCCAGCTGCGAGGATGGCTGACATTGCTGCCTTTGTTTTGGTGCTTTGAAGACTGTCATTGAAATCTTTTGTGGTGTCAGCTGCTTTCTTCTGGTGAAACAACTGTGGGCAAAATTAATTTGGGGGTGAGCAGGTGAGAGGAAAGCGGACGAATGAGGGTGATATCCACCAGGGCAGAGGTAGCTCAAGGTCGCGGCATTCGGACAGGGTCCAAGAGGCCTCCTCTGCTCTGCTCTGCTCTGCTCTGCTCTGCACTCTGTCTCCTGTGCAGCCGTGTGAGCTGACGAATGGTGAGCCCACAGTATCCAAGTTGCTGTCAGTACTGTTCCGGTGGTTCTTCCATGTGGACTTAATATTTTACTGCAGTAAAATATTAAGTGAAGAGCCTTAGCCAATGTCAATAATATCTGGCTAATGCGTATTTTTGCAGTTGTAGAGCAAAACGCAGCAATATACGACTAAGCCATTTTTATTGTTTACCTAAGAAGGCTCAGCTTAGAGGTAAAATCTTGTCTTTTTTTAAATTTGGTCCCAGGTATATGCATCTTTCCAGATGGAGCATGTGAGGTGCAAAGAGGCCTTGTGACTTTCTGAAGTCAAAGACTTGGCTGGTGTAAATTTACATTGTCCATTTAAAACTAATGGAGCTAACGTGACTCTTTCTAGCTTAGGATCTAGCCCCGAGACTTGGTGGAGGATTTTACTCAAATTAGAAACACCAGGTGTGTTACCATTGTACCTCCAAGTTGCTTGTAAATAGGCTGCAGATGTTAAAATGTTCATGATTTGCGGTGTCTGAGCGTGAGGTCCAGATATTATCCACTGTGACTTCAAAAGTAGGATAGAAGGAGGAGAAAACTGGAGTGTCCACTTACCTTATGGAAAAAGAAAATATTAATGTGGAGAGGACTCGGGGAAAAGTGCAGAAGGGCAACATAGGAATGGCATAGGAATTTTGCGTCCATTGATGTGAGAGACTTACCTTTGAAATAAACCATTTAGCTTGCGTGTCTAGTACAATATTACAGTGGCAGAAGCAGACAGCCTCCAGTTTTAACTGATTACCTCTTCTTAAAAAATATTTAGGGTGAGCAGACACACTACTTTCTTAAATACTGCATAAGATATCATTTATCAAAAAGAAATAGGTGCCTTTTGGCACCTGCTGTAATTGCTATGATGGAAATAGCAGTACATAACTATCAGAAGAAAGGGTGCCATGCTTTTAAAAAGCTTACAGCTATTTTATGTATTTCTAATGGCCAATGAATAAATGATGCGACATACATTTTACATATCTGTGAAGTAATGAATTTGAGATTAAATCATACATAATGATTTTCAGGTGCTAGACACGTTTAATATACTGAGGAAAAAAATGTGTTTGATGTGAAGTATGAATATAATTACAAGTATGTTAGATAGGTCCTGTGAGTACCTTTTATTTGGCTCCAGCAGTGGACCCACCATGATACATGAAGAGCAGACCTATAGCCCTCATCCCAGGTGTTTAGTTCATCTCCTAGATGCCCAATCATTAAAAATAAGTGCTAAATACTGTTGATTTCACCTGATCCTGCCACTGCTTGCTACTATAGTCTTCAACATGAACCATTACAGTATGCATATGAACACAGCTGAACATGTTCATAAATGAGTGGTAAGGAATAATAATAATAATAATAATAATAATAATAATAGTAATGAAAAAATTACATGACCTTCTTCCTGAAAAAAAAACCTAACCCTCTGTTTATCAGTTACAAATATTATTCCAATAATAATAAAAAAATCTATTTTTTCTTCCAAAAAAAATCATGCCTGATTTTTTTTTTTACTTACTGGAAGGAAAGGGGATAATCTTTAAATCACAGAATTTTTTAGTCATTTTTTAACTCTTAAGGAGAAATTGCATTGTCTGCCAGGCAGATGAATCTTCCATCAAAGAATTCTAGATGTGATTTTTTTCTTAATGTAATAAGACACTATGCATTTTGTCCTCAGTTCTCTGGAAGGGATCTCAAAGAAGCAATTAATATCAAACTGAATGACTGACCAACCATCTGCCAATTCCAGCACATTCAATACAACTGATGTTTTATTCAAATACAGAATCAGAGTACAGACTCTGCTACCAGAAGAATTGATTTAGCTTAGATGGGAAGGCAAGAATGATATGTAATTATACATAAAGTGAAACCTGCTCATATAAGACTGATGCAGTAAAAATCTTTTTCTGTTACAGTAAAGAAGAAAAGATAACAGGACACTTTCAGTATATTGCAATGCGTCAGATTCAAGGCAAGTCATACTGAATATTTACTTGTCAAGAAGTTATCTGGGGAAGGGGAGGAGTTGTCTTATTACAGGAGGCTTTTTCCTGTTTAAACTCAGATATTCAGAGATGCTAAAAGGATTAAACACTCAAATATGATTTATTTTGGTGGACTTGGGCAACATAATCCTCGGACAACACTTAACTCTCATGTTTCGACATCACAGAAGGCAGCTGCAGGGACAGGAAGCTATCCAACAAAGGGAGAGGAAATCCTGGGTTGTTTGGTTCAATAGAATATAAATGAAGAAGACATTATAGTGAATAAAGAATCAAAGCTTGCAGAAGACATTTTGTGTCAGCTTCTGACCGCTGATTTGGTGACAGCTTATAAATCATCTGCAAAGTCAGCTGGAAAAACCATGTGAGGTTTTCTACAACCTTGGGAGAACCTATAGGTCTGCACTACATTTTTCCTTAATTGGTTTGCTTAGCTGCAGGGGGACAGGTTAGGATCTTGCCTGGAAACAAGGGCATAAAATCCTCATATGGGTTACCATTTCTGTATTTACACAGAAAAACGCTCTCAAGTCACTATGCAGGATGTGTAGTGAAGTTAGAGGAAATGGGATTTGTCAAAGTTGGACTTTCACGGCTGGTTGTAGAGATTCTAGGTTTTGATGGAGACAAACATCATAATAATGATAGTTCAGATAATACCTACTTTTTCCTTTTTTTTTTTTTGAAAAAATAATCCTACTCTGCTACGTGACATAGACAGAAATCAGGAAATGTCATATCAACCAAGCTTATCTGTACAGCATGGAGTTCTGGCAACAGGCACAAAGCACTCAAACTTTCACAGAAGTGAAAGTGCTAGTTTATTTATTCCTGAGACTATTAGAACTTGAAGTTCTAATCAACTAGAAGTTGATTTTGAGTCACCATCATCTCTAGGATAGCAGTAAGTTGCAGTTCAGGACTTTCATGAGTAGAGTTTGAAAACAGAGCTTGCTTCTTGACCTAAATGCTCGGGCCTTAGGATTAGCTAAGTATCTTTACCTGTTGATTCTTATATGAAGCACCTACAGAAAAAAAACACTGTCTGCACACTTCAGCTATCATAGATGATCAGTCCTTCCTCCTGAAAAAAGCTTCTAAGGTCAGCTGTTCAAGCAGTGCATGCTTTGCTTTTAATACAAATTGGAACTATTTAGCAGCATGTGAAAATGATTGCTAGCAATTAACTCAGCGTTCATATAGCCAGGCACATTGCAGAGGTGGGCTAACAGGTCTTCTGTGGTTGTCTGTGGGAGACTTATGTATTTCTATTTAATTGTGTAGTAATGCTCAAACCAGACCTCTGTGTGTAATGCTTTGCATTTCACAGGTCAGTGGGGATTTATTTGTTTGTTTAAAATAAGGAATATGTATTGACATTAATTTTCAATCTCATTGATTTAATTTTGTGTGAAGGTAGGAGACTTTCTGGGACTAAACATTAACTGCTTCTATGTATTCTGATACTCTTGCTGTATCTGCTATCTCTTTTTAAATATTGCTGCTGATATTTGTTAACCTATTGAGCTCAAGGAAGTGAAACTTAGTGAACTTAAAGTAATTCAGATTCTTTAGCAATAACTATACCTGCTGCTATTTTCTGCCACTCTTGGGGAAAGGGTAGAAGACCACTAGACTGGAGTCTAGCTTGCCCACAGCCAAACTTGCTTCTTGTTTGAGGCTCTTGCTCCATCCATTCCATCAGGCTGTACTTCCAAGCCACTCTGCAGATAATGGTGCTGTAGGGAAGTTGGTTGGGGTTCTTGATATTAAACTTTACTTACTCTGTGTACAGCTGCTGCAAAGAGAAACTCTGTTTTGCCTTTCTCGGCACTTTCTCGAGGCAGCAGCTGCCCTAGGTCTAACTACCTTGGTATATTGGCAGAACAACAGCTTTGACTGTTTAGAGGTTGTAAGATAATTCTGTATATATGGGCTGTTTTCCCTATATTTCTAGATAGTGTTTCTTCTTTTATGTTGTTGAGTGTGTCTGCTCAACAACATACAGCATCAGAAGAGCAAGTTTTAGCACAGTTTGCTGGTTCTTTAGGTTGCCTTGCATAGTTCTGTTGCGTTATTGAGATCTGCCTTGACTGAAGAATAGCCCTTGTCCAAAATGATCCACAGCACTTTCACCTTGTCACCCCAGAAGGTGCTATAACAGGAGGACTTGCTATCTTGGAGGGAAACAAGGGCACAAGCAAATCTTTAGGCTACATTCACTTACACGAAGAATTGAGTCAAAATGCAAACAGGATAGATTTCTCTGCACCAATTTCTTTCCAGCAGCAAAGAGCTCTGTGAAGACTTAATGATTTGGCTGCCTGCTGAGAGCTGTAATATATGCAACTATCTCCCAGTAGATTTCTGCCCTAAAAGATACCTTTTTCATTTTATTCTTTTCATCTTTATGCCACCTAACATGAAAGTAGAAAGGACAAGAGTAATTTTTTAAGATGCGGATGTCAAACTCTTAGTGGCCTTTGTAAGTTAGTACACATCTAAGTACATGATCAGACCAGCAGACCCTAAGTATCCCAGGAATAGCTGGTGTAATGGCTGCTAAAGGCTAATCTTCATTTAAGATACTCTGATTGCAACTGAATATAGGGAAAAGGTATGAATCTTAAACCCCTTGCTGTTTGAAATGTTCTGTTTCTATGCCTGCTATTATACTATTTTTTCCAAGATTGGAAAAATTAAAAGATGAATGAGATCTCAAAATCGCAAGGCAACATGTAGCTTTATGAAAATTAGATTTTTATTTCTTCCTGATAGCAGTAGAGTTAAAAATTATTAACCTTATATTTCTAATTCCCTTCTCTGAATTTCCAGATCTGTTATTTCTTATCAATGTTTGTTTAATAAAACATGAAAATTCTGTAGCTTCTTCAGCTATGGTGATGCTTAGTCATTTCTGGTGTCTCAAACTAAAATAATACAAAATAGAAACCATTTTTAGAAGATTAATAACTAAATACCGCTACTAATCCAGCAAAACACATTGGACTACATATTTCTGAACAGCTGTGAGTTGCCAGATACAAATTTTTACTTTAAAAAAAATCACAATTTATTTAAACAACTTATGATATTTAACAATGGTATTTATTTTATACTTAACAATTATATTTAAGTAACACTGACTACTACTTCCTTTTATGGACTTTTCCTCAGGATGCATTCTTATGTTGGTATTTTCCATGCTTATAGGGTAGGTCTTCAAGTGTTGAATGTTTCTTAATCCCTTTTCAGCCCTTCCACTTTGTTTTTTTTTCTCTAATTCTTTAACTAAATGTTCTAAATGTAACTCTTAAATATTTTTGACACTTCTGCAAGTTTTTGATCAAAAGTATTTGCCAAACTTTGTGACTAGTAGAATACTTTTTGTTGCCTAATCATTACTTTTCTTTGATAAATTCATTATTCACAAAAAAAGATGTTTCCCAGTTGTTCACAAAGACTACATTGTAGATAATATTACAGAAATGCAGAGAATGATTTGGGTGAACTTGGTGATCCTGAATGTTCGTTAACAAGGGAACATAAAGACCAGAATTGTGTCAATGGGCTTTATGTAAAATGGATCTCTAGTTTAGAGTGAGAAAATAATAGCAATATTTCATCGCAAAAGGAAATACCACTGTAGGAAATGAGAAATCATGCAGACAAATGATAAGTCAAGTCAATGCAGGAATGCTTCACTGTAATGGAATGATGAAGCTGAATACATTTTGAAATATTTCTTTTTTTAAAAATTGAATGTTGTGGTTACTGTTTCACAGTCAATACCACAGAAAAGACTGTACAGACTGTATCTTTATATAACTTGGAAATGCAAGTATTCTCCACTTACTTTGAAGGCTTGAAAACATGGAAAAAAGTATTTTTCAGGTGTCTTCTAAGGGAATGGGTTTTCCCCTGGTTACATACAGGGTTATCATGGCAACTTGAATAACAAAATTGATTAAAATTTATTTTAAGTTGATTAACAAATGTAGTACAACTTGCTTGCTGGTTCATATTATGCAGACTGATTGTAAACTAAAAAAAAAAAGAAGGCTGTAATTTCCAGCCGAGTACAGTTATGTGTTCAGTTTCTTCTGTATTTAGGTCAACAGTATCCGAGAAATGCAGAGAGAGCAAAAAAAGGCAAATGATTGCCTTTCAGTCTCGCCTCAGAACCCTTAGCCAGTGTCTGAAATGGTCTGCTACTTTACTAGCATTTATAGGACTTTATGTAATATTTGGCATTATAACAGCTTAGTTTGGATAGTCATTTTCAGAAGTTTACTGTAGCACTTGTAAAAAGATCTCGATTGATACCTCTGTGCAGTGAAGCCTTGTCTTAATTGGTCCGCAGAAAATTTGCAGCAGATGGTGCAAGGTCTCTGCATGCCAGAACCCTACAGAACTGCCTGGGGGAGCAGGAGGAAGAATCTCATTTCTCTGCCTGTAACATCGCTGCGATTAAAGGTATTGATAGTCACCGTTGTGTAAAAATCTTCGGTGTGCATAAAAGGAGACAAAAGTACTAAACCAAAACATACCAGAAATAGTATATGCCTTAAACCTGCTTTTTAAGTGAAAGTAGTCTGGCTTCAGTGTGAACAGGAGTAAATTACAGCACAAGGCTCCTACAAGAATGTTGTAGTTACCAGAAAGGTATTTTTATACATGGATTTTTAAAGTCCAGGAAATTCAGAGTTAAGATTAGATTCACAAGCCTTCAAACACAAGTTTGAAAGTTCGTAGTTAAAGTCCACAAACCTACTTGGCTTGCTCCCATGGATGATAACAGCCTCCCCAGTTTCTTTTTTATCTACGTTGTAGTAAATGGTATTTTTCGATCACGCATTTTTTCACTACTTTAAGATGTCAGCAAATTTGAAAAAGCCATTGCACTTGTACTTCCAGGGCAAGGGATCCCAGGAAGGGATCAAAGTGTGTGTGTGTATTTCTGGCTGGCTTTTCTCCATCCCTGAGCTGCTGATGAGCTAAAATTAGCATGTCAGGATGGGTTGCTGGGAACTAATCACTAATAAACTCCAGTTCTATGTGTTTAGCTCTGACTGATATATCCATTGAATCACGAAGTATCTCGCTTTTTTGTCACATTTTTGCTGTGAGATAGTGAAAACTGAGGAAGGAATGTGGGTTTTCTGTTTTGTTTCATAAATGCTGAAAAACTGCCTGTCTTTGAATTCCTGGAAGGCACAGAATATTGTAATAATTATAAAATTGTCTTTTCTACATAACCACAAGCTTAGGGGAAATTGTCTCTTAGTCCTTGCTTTGAAACTTGACTTGGGGGGGTGTGGGGGAGTAGGGCGGCAAATTTTAGAATGAGGGAAAAATTACTGATAATCTACTGAAAATTGTAGGTGAGGCATTATTAACATATGGTCTCCAGGAGTATGTGTGAATGAGGAATCTATTATGTCCAGTGAAAAAACAAGTGTTATCATTGCATAAATAATTTATGCAGTTTAGTGGTGAGCTTTTCACTTTCAGTACCTGTGTGGTGTTTGAGAGTTACTAAGCCTATGTCTCTCATACAAATCCCAAAGTAACAGAGGCACTGCAGAGTTCAGAGCAGAGCTTCCAGAAGCTTAAACAATGTCAAACTTCACTGATGCCCTTTCCAGTCATGTGGATCCTGCTAGCTTTGCTTCTGGATACAAGTCAAATATAGCTGCCTGTAGAAGTAAAGCAGAAATACATTACCAGTGTTTGTTTTTAATTCTCCTTGTGACCTGGACAACTTATGAACAAATTTGGAAGCCTAATTAAAATAATGCATTGAAAGCTGTCACTAGATTAGAGCACGGAGTGAAGAGGTAGTAACATTTTTTTTTATTTAAAAACAAAGCAAGCTAGGAATCAGAGTGAAAAATAAAATCCTCTCTTTGTTTGATGATTCCCAGGGATTAAAATGAGCATGCAGTGGAAACATTGGGAGAAGTCTCAGTTTTCCATTCCTCCTTCTTGTGTATTGCGAACACTATTATACAAGAACTGCAGGTAATATTGGCTCTCGGAAAAAAATGGCTGACAGTTTTCCAAGCTAGCAGCAGAGTATCCCTTACGCTGCTGCTGGCTGGTGAAGACCAGAGTGTTTTTAATAGCTTGCAGAGATAGCACTGTTTTGATTTAGAATCAGCACAGGGTATGCCATTCCCTGCTTATCTACAACAAGCATCTGTTTTAAGATTACAGTACTTTCTATAGAGCCGCAAAAATGTGTTGACATGTTGTAAGTTAAAGGGAGATAGAGCTCACAGTGTGCTCGCACAGGATACTGCTCCCACCAAAGTCAAAAGCAAAGCTTGCAGTGACATCATATATGTGAAGGCTTCAGTCACAGCTTTCGAAACAAGTATCATGGAAAAGACAAGGGAAAGACTATCAGGGCTGTGTAATAGCCAAGTCCTGAATCAAGTCACAAAGAACAAATAGTGTCTGATCCTGGCCAGCCAGCCAACTGTTTGCACGAGGGTAAGCAGTCCTTACCTGGGTGAAAGCCAACAGAGCCTTCTCCCATACCACCCCTTTTGAGGAAAAGGAAATGTGGAAGTCAGCATTCAGCTGTGTAGGCTCCATAGTGAAGGGAAAGCTGGCACATCATGATGCAGTTTGTTTGACTGTGAGACAATGTATACAAAGTAAGATGACCTGCAACCACCAACCTCTTGAAATTGTCTCCCAGATGTGTCTATGTATTCATACTTTTTCTTCTGAAATAAGGATTTCTTATTTAATATCATCAACATAATATATGCAGAAGCATGCATATGCAAAATCTACTATATGCTGAAGAAGGAAATATTCATTTTGTACTCTAATACCCAAGATCAACAATCATCATCTACTGCAGTTCTAAATACCAATTAAGGTTTTCCACTGTCTGATACTAGTCAGGACCTCCCGTGCTTACCTTTCTACTGAAGTATTGCAATGCAATTTGTGTTTCTCTTGTGATACTGTAACAGAGTTAAGGCTTTGAATTGGCTAACAGTATTCTTGAGGGAAAAGGGGGTTTTGTTTAATTATTCTTAAAACTCCAGGTTAAATTTAATAGCAATTAAGAGCCTGGTGATTCATCTATATTATTCCTTTAGAAATAACCACTGTGTTATAGCTGTATATCCCATCAGCTCTTTATTTTACATTCTGCTTTTGGAATCTTGATTAGCAGGAAAACAACTGGGAGTGCAGGGAAAATTTCTCAGAGAAACTGTGTTCACCTCTTTTGGAGGGTTGTAGGAACGTTGGGTGGATTTAGTAGTAACTTTCAATCAATGCAGAAATAATCACCTTAGTGTGATCCAGTTTGATAATATGTGTTTGTATTCTTGTGTGGTTTGAGAATATCTGCAGAGATGGTTTTGTAGGAGGTAAAGGTAAACAGTAATGTGCCCTTTGTTAAGAGGCTGTGTAATTTACATGGATCAGTTTCAGTGCAATTAGTTTAAATAGGAGGGTGCTAGCAGATACTACATATCAGTTGTAGTATATTATATAAATATGCATAGTACTGAAGTAAAAGAAATGAAATCTTCCATATTTTTCTTTCTTTAATCTTAATGCCTAAAGATATTAAAAGTAAATTCCCCCCAAAATGCATTGTAACCTTTTTCCAGTTCACAACTGAGCAATTTGTCTTCCTCCCAGCCAGGCCTAGATGAGCTGCCTAGTTATGTGCTATTTATCTCTTGGACTGAATTCTATGTGAGCCTGAAGACCCTCTTGTCTTTTTCCTCTTGGGACTGAGGGTCTATGAAGACTGATAGAGAGAAGAGAACTTGAAGAGAAGAACTGGCAAAGGAGTACCTACTGGTAGCTTGGTAGGGTGCTGCTGAGAGATGTCTGTCTCGAGCATCAGTGTTACACCCAGGAACTTTGGGTTCTTTTGCTTGTGATTCACCTTTTCTTGCAGTTGGCAGTAATGGCTGCTCCTCAGGTTTCAGTACCTCCAATATGGCAAGTTTGGCTTCCTCTGATGAAGAGTGAGTGAATGACTATGAAGAGAGACAGCAATGGTTGATGGTAGCCACTAAAGTGGCTTTCCTGGTGATTGTGGCCCCAGTCATGGTTTCTGAAATGCCTGATGCAAAATAAGTACCCTGGTTATTTCCCTCTATGGCAGACAAGACCTCTTTTCCTCCATAATTGAGAGACACAAATATAATTGAGAGAAATTAACATATTTATTGACTGAAGAAACAGACATTTGGGGAAAAAATGTTGTGAATAGCATTCCCTTATTACTTTCTTGACTGAAAATCTTTATAAGAAAATATCTTGACCTCATTCAAGAAAATATCTTGACTCGAAATATAGCAGGTGCTCTTACTGAGGCTGCCACAAATATTCTGTGAGACTTGCATATTCCGATAAAGCAATACAGGTGTGAGGAAAGCAGACCATGTCCATCAGCAAGATGACAGAAGAGGAAAGGGAGCCTTCCCACTATTAAGTTCACAGTGTTTCATTCCTTGAGGCTCGTTTCATATAAATTTGGGGGTTCCGTAGTTGTCCTGATGTGTCTGTCATGACTAATTGCATAATCTAAAGTTTTAAGCCACTTAGTATATGGAATGGAAAAGCTCTTACAAAAGGATGACCAGCAGTATATAAAACCCATCTTAATTACATTACTTGAATCAAAACCACTTGCGTGTAAGCACTAGTTGGATAATACAGCAAATTGCTGTTCTTTGTAAGTGTTAAACCAACCCTAGGAAATCTTACACTGTTATGAAATTTTGTGATTTATATTGGTTATTAAGAAATATTAAAAATCTCCAACTATGCAAAAGTGCACTATAGCTGGAGGGGATCTGGAGATGCTCATATTGTGAAATGATCCTTTATGAGAAAAGCTCTTCTTTACTTGACAGCTGCGTTATTCACCCTATGATATGCTTCCAAAATATTTCAAGTTGTGGATTAGTTGCACTGTTTTAATTACTAAATGCAGGCTTTTTTAATCAACCATGCTTCTAATGCCTGAGGAATTTGCCCAATCCTCTGGTAAATGTTAAGTCTTTGTTAGTGAAAGGCATTTGAAGAATAGCTCAGTAGTCTGAGGGCTAAAGAAAATCCATATAAAACAAAGATATATTTTCATTTTCCTAGTTCTGCATGTGAAAAAAAGTGCTGATATGCCATAAACTATGTAGCCTTCTGCCATTTTTCTAACCCTTGGGGAATGCAGTGCAGAATGGACACTTGTTCAGTTACTAAAACTTCTTTTCAGCCTCACAAAGACTTGGCTTCCCAACCTGATGAAAACATTCTTAGGAGTTTATATATAGCACTGATTCTTTGAGCAGTATTGTTTGGTGACAATAATAACATTATTGTTTTAGTGTCTCAAAAGCTCTCTTCACAGCAGTAGTTGAATAGTAGCAGACTAAATGCCACAGTACAGTCCTATGTGTTGTACCATTTTCTTCTGCACCCACGGACATAGAAGATGCACGTGTTGGTTTCTCTCACCAAATGTATATTGTTTCATAATACCCATGGGCATAGAAGTATTACTGTATGAAATACACCTTCACAAAATGTGACTACAACTTCATGATTTGTAAAAATAGAAGGAAAGCAGTGATTTTTTTGGAGCAAGCTCCCAGCTGGTATCA
This sequence comes from Himantopus leucocephalus, assembly GCA_003993805.1. NCBI lineage: Eukaryota > Metazoa > Chordata > Aves > Charadriiformes > Recurvirostridae > Himantopus > Himantopus leucocephalus. The sequence goes on from RSEF01000002.1 coordinate 46,931,829, forward strand.
ATTAACTCTGATTTCTTGAAGTCTTTCTTTTGTCATATGCCACCATATGGTTTAAGGGAAACACTTTGGCACAGTCATTTTACCATGGCTTGGGATTCATCTACCTAGAGAATTTGATGGCCTCTTCAGTGATATGAAGTCAATACAGAAGTTGAGCCTTTTTTCCCCAACCCTGTCAGAGTGCTCTCATATAGAAATAGACTTCTGTTCACTGCAGTTTACACAATAGAGTATTTGAAGTGCTTTTAAGGATTATTTTTTTTCAACTTCAAATATTAAGCCTTAGCTTCCAGAGTGCCTCTGGATAGATAAGTGAAGACAGTCCTTGACTTGCTCAAGCATTTTAACTGCATATTTGCTTGGTATATGTTTGTGGTAACAAAACTCATTCACATAAGAGTAATTCATAAATCAGGAGCTCTCTAGGTTTCTCATTTACTGTTTAGTCCCCATTCTTGTAAGTCTGCCATTTTGCTTACCCATGGTTCTGAGAAAACCCCATTCTCTCAGCCCTAGTTTTACATTATGCTCACAGATGTAGTATAGCCTCATGTAATTGATACAGTCCCTCGTGGCATGTTATAATATAATAGACCAGCTGGTAGAAGTGGAATAATGAAGAAATGTAAGTAACTGTTGATGTCAAGATAGAACTGATGTGAATGTTGTGCTCTGGCCAAATCCCAAATTAAAGCAGAAAACACAGTCATGTGAGATAGGTATGGTTTGAAGCAGCATTCAAGAAGTTATCATCCCATAGTGATGTGCAAAAAACTCACTATCTCACTAACTTTCAGAGGAACTGAGGATTCTCGGCACCTCTGAGCGAGGCCCCTTCCTGAAGAATAATTCAGGGTGAAGTCAGAATGCATGATAAAAGCTACTTTGCAGAAATCCCTCAGCAAGAACAGTGGTGCAGTTTACATCAGTCTCAGCCATACCTTCTCCGAAATCAAATTATGTTAAAACCCAGGCTCTTGAGGGTGTGGGCACATTCTTACAACATTGCTCCAGAAACACTCAGTCAAATCATATCAATGAAACCAAGTTATTCTTGCTTGATTATGCTGAAAGATACAGGACGTGCACTGGTTAAAAATCACTGTAAGATACTTATCACACTTGACCTCTTGGGAACAGAGCTATGCTTGTATGTACAGCTAGTCAAAATTCTTTTTTTATAAATGTTGACTTGAACACAAATATTGGCATTTCTTGTCTAGAATATTCTTGAAAGAAGGAGGGTAGAGTTCATTATCTAAAAGAAGAAATGTTTTAAGAAAACTTTTTAAGAAAAAGAACCATGCTATATAAAGAGTAGATTTCCCCCCTCCCATTTGCAAATATTCTTGGTTAATTAAAAAAAAAAAAAATCACTCTGTCTTTGCTTTTGCCTTTTTATGATGTTCTGGCTTGGAAGACGCTAAGTTCCTTGCCTAGCCTAGTGATGATGTTACCAGCACTGTGGAAGTTAGAGCAGCCCAATGGGGACAGTAACTTCTGCTATTTTTTACAGCTTTTTTTGCCTCACTCCTGTGCCAGTCTTCTAAGGGAGCAGCATGAGGTTTCACATACAAGTTTAGCACCAATCTTGCATTATGGAAAATTATCTAAGAAGCTACTGAGATTCTCTTATGCTGTTGAACAAGTTCAAAATCTGCCCCATAATGTTTGATGGTAATCTGAGTACAAGTGAGCTCAGGAATGTTACTTGGACTTCAGAAATTTTTTCATTTTGAGTTCAACAAATACAGGCTCTGTCTCTTTAACACTCATTTTGTTCACACTACTGAAGGTTAGTTTCTAATTTGGTATCAAATTGATCTTTTCAGTGGAAATAACCAAGTGCTTAACATGTTCAAATAGACTCTAGCTTCCGGAGATAAAACTTTGTAAGCATTAAGAAAATAAAGCTCTTAAGTCAGCTGTAGAGTATCCAAAGCACAAGTTATTGATGTAAATGTTATTTGCCACATTCCTCCATTTCCAAATGGGATAAGATGGCCAGCAAAGGACAGAAATATCTTAAAAAGGGATGTTGGAACAGATTATTCTTTTGCGTGTGGAAGAGACGAGTGAGCGGCCAGGCACCCAAAGCTGCATTCTTGTGGCCGAGGGAAGAATACAAAAGCACCTTAGAGCCAAGAGCAGTCTCCAATTAGTTACTAATTTATAGGGGAAAAACTTTTTAGATGCTTTTTTTACTAGAATGAGGGAAATAAATGAGAGCATTGAAATGAATATAGATCAGCTTCAGAAAGTTTTATCTGATGATGTTGAGATGGTGAGGTTAGCTGGAAGAACCTAGCAAGCCTATATTTCAATAGAAAATACCTGTTTAGTTTTGAGGAACTGATTATTCACTTTGATTTACCAAAACAGTGTAGTTTCCTCTGTTCTGCAGTCAGTAGCAAGGTAAGATGGACTCAGTGTTGCGCTAGGGAAGGATACTGGCTTTCACCACAGACAGTCAGTGTGATCCTGAACGTGACATGTCTCTGTTCATGTTGGTCATAACCAAATAAGTTGTTTTCAGTCAGTTCTGTAGAGGAGACAAGGAGAAAGCAGATGGAGATGTTGTTGAAGTATAAAATTATGAAGATGACCTTAAGGATCCGTATGTTCTTTTCCCTCCCTGTCACATAAATTCCAAAAATCTGAAAGGACAAGAACAGACTGAGTTGGGGAGAGGAAGGGAGAAGGCAACTGCATATATATTTCAAAGAAAATTAACACTCTGAAGACAAGATAACTTGAGAAAATTCCATTTCAATTGATTTTGAAATCTTGATTTGTATTTTTTTTGTACCCATCAAGCAATTTCTTGGGCTTCCTTATTAGAAAGCTGTAAAAGCCACTCAGTTTATGAATTGAGATGGGAAAAAAATCAAGAAAGAAAATAAAAAAACTTTGCCCTCAAATTGTCATATTATCCACATGTGACCAAATATAAATCCTCAAAGAATTTTAGTTCAAAATACAATGTGGTAGAGAAATGAACAAAATGAAATACAAGAATTCTCCGGTTCTAATGATGTGCCTTTAAGAGAAAATCACTCAGTTTACACAACTCATTACCTTTCCTGTGTAATGGAAGAAATACTTACCTACCTCAGAAGAATTTAGGAATTGGATCCTGATTCTGATTTTATGGTCACATAAATGGTCATTTTACCAATGAACATTTTGGCTGGTAGAAGGACAGAGGAAAAAAAGTCTTTTTCCAAAATAGAGATTTTTTTTCAGGTGCAAAGCAGCAAGCATTAGTATTTCCTTCATAATACTTGACACCATGTAAAATTATAAATAGATGGCCATCCCTCTGGATTCCTGAGCCCCTGTTAACAATAATGATAAAAATAAAAGCTGTTTTGTTTTGTGTCATGTTTGGAATTGGTAGATTGAGCTGTTAACTCCATCTGGAAATTTTAAAAATATATAACCTTATTGTGGTGATATTGCTTTTGCACTACCTTGACAATACTGTCTGGACTTGAAACAGAATTTGCGTAGAAATGCAATGCAAACACATCAAAACAGAAGTTTGCATCTAAAGAACCAGAAGAATTAATGTGATGAGTTTCCGAGTTCCTTATCCTCTGGAAGTGAATAGCAAAACTCCTGCTGACTCGGAGGGTGGCTTCAGACATCTGTCCATGTCTGCTAAATTAGAAAAAAATGATAATCCATCACATCCTCAAGCCTTACAAACTATCAGTTCCTTGTCAATTTGCTACTTCCTCTCTTTCCTGCAAACCTTTTTCCTTCTGGTTCTTTGTTGCAGGCCAGGCTTGCTTCGCTGCGCCTGTTCTTCAGGCATTTAGGATAGCATAAAACACAGACAGCCACTCTGCGCTTGGAGGAGATAGTTGTGTGTTTTGAAATGGTTAACTTCAGATATATAATAGTCACTGCTCTGCCTCAAAGACTGCTTTTGCTGTTGTATGAACTGCTTTCTCCATAGTGTCTTGGCATATTACCTCTTCATGAAAAGATTAAGTTTTGAAATTTAAAATGCTTCATTGACTCAGACTTCCTGCCACTGGCAAAGGAGGAAAGACAGTGTCAGTAACCTCGGTCCTTTTTTCTTTCCGGCTTTTTCAGCAAATCCAAACAAAATCACATAGGTCTCAATATAAAAAGCTTTACAAGATTGCCGATTCCCTCTCAAATCAGTCTCAGGGCTAAAAGAAATTATTTGATTGCTTTGCACATTATAAATTATTATGAAGGATATTTGCAAAAGTTCCTAACTTCTGATGTATTTAGGAGCACGGGTCATTACCATAGTTCCTTTCCCTGATTTTACTCCCTAATATATAATGTGGTGCTACCAGACTCTATTGTGCCAGCAGTTCTGGTACAGGAGGGGTCCAGGCAGCTGTGCCATGACTTCAAGGAAGCCAGGAGTCTGCCTGAAAAATTTCTTAATTGGGAAGTGCTTCACTTTTTGAGTTCTTAGTCTCTTCCACCATTGCCCTTGCTTAGAGATGCAAAAGCTTTTGTACCTTTGAAACAGCTGCAGCTTCTCTCCTTACGTCAGAAGATAAAAATACTCTGCTCGTAGTGTCTAATCCTGTTCGGTTACAGTAAAATTAGTGTTGAAATTAGGGATTCTGGTTTTCAGGTTACTAAAAAAGAATATCTGATAAAATTACATCAGCTATAAGTTTCCTAGAGTCAAAATAAACATACTTGAATGGCAGAAAGTGACACATTTCCTTTCAAAGGTTTTTCGGGAATTCACCTTCTGTTCACACTGTCTGCCACACAGCATATACATCTCTTCCTGTTCATGCTCTCTGTGGTTCGCATGTGCATTGGTAAAAGTGGTATCTTAAACAGCTTTTTATTTGTGTACTTAACTCTATGTGGGACCATATGTATCAAATCCTAAATGAAGTAATGGCAAAGTTTGTATACGTTTTCTTCCTGCTTTTCTGTCTGTCGTATAAACCAGCTCATTTTTGCTCAGGTTTACATGGCTTCCACTCAAATCATCATGTAAAAATCAGTTTTCTAAGAATTTACAAAGTACTAACCATTTGTAAAAACAGACACTAAGGACTCTCTAATTATAGCACTAATTAAAAAGAAATCTCTCTCCTGGAGCTGTAAATAATTCATTTTATGTTACATGCCTGGGAAGAGTATAGTCTCTCTTTTTTTGGGAGAAAAGAGTTGGAGTTTATTCTAAATGTTACAAAGTCAAAGAGAAAATACAATTAAAAATGACATTTTGATCATAATCCCCCTTTCAGATATGGTATGTAAAAGAAAAGGTATGTTTAGTAATGGATCATTTCACAGAAAGGCTTAAAATGTCATTGCTAACCATATTTTCTACCTTTGCTCTGTGTGTGTAGATAATCACTTCTTCCATTTGCCACCTACACACTTTAAGCCCCCTTCTCCAAGTGAAAGGATAATCCAGTGGTTAGACTGAAATTTGAATTTGATGAGCAGCTTTGCCATGGACCTATATCCGGTGACCTGCCACAAATCCCTTATTGCCATATGCAAACAAAAAGCAGTAAATGCTGCAATGTTTATGTCTTTTCTGGTGGTGTCTGCCTTGTGCAGGCTGACCAGGCCTAGCTGGGCTTGTGGGACACCTTACCTAGAGAGAACCACCTTGAAATGTGGGAACATTCAGTCTGGGGAAGCAGTCTAACTCAAGTCTGAAGTAAAACACACAAAATGATGTGCACAGGATCCTCAGTACAAACTGCTTGATCTGCTATTATTCCACTGTGCTTACTAGTGTGATTGACTGCTGGCTATGTTTCAGCATCTCGTTTTCATGACTGTATGTGCCATCTGCTTGCTAGACCAATCCTGAGATTTCACCTGGAATGGAATATCTAGGTCTCTTTCTGGACAAAATTAGCAGCTACATAGGGTTTGAACAAAGATCATTCCACTGGGCAGGAGGGTCATTTGGTATCGGTCCTCCAACCAGTCTGGTCATCCATTGCCATTCCAGAAAACATCATACTAGCACATGACCTTCTGCGAAGGCATAGAGAGATTAATGCTTACAGAACCTTTAAAAGGTTTTTAAGATGACCTAACCCGAACAAGGGACCTGAAGGAGAGATGAAATCTTTATGCCAATCTTCCTCAAGCTATACCACGTGAGATAGGAGAGTTCATTAGTGTGATAGAGGTCACCTAGAGAGATGTGGAGTGGCTTCATTTAGAGTGGTTTAAAAACAGCATTGAAACTAAATGTGATCTATACTAAGGTCCAATAAGGAAACTGCCATGTTGAGCACAGGGCAGACAAGTATTGTGCATGGCATGAAGCACGTGCTAGAAATGCCTTTGACAGAGGCAAAACAGAGGTGTATGGGACAGCTGTGGAGCCAGGGTTTGCATTACATGATGTGCAGCATGGCATTGACTGGCTGGGGCTGGGTGTGGCTGGGCAAAAGCAGTGACAACGTGAGCTACTCTGGACCCCTTGGCCAAAGCAATGGGCCCACCCCTAGTTGGAAACCATGAAAAAGGGAATCTTACACACTTCAGTTCCCCAGTGATACAATGAATATTTCACTATCAAGTGTATTGTGAAGTGAATAATTCAGAGGCACTTGGACATCATAAAAGAGAGCTGTGTATGCAAGGACTAGATACGCAGTGGATACCCACTGGCCCTTGAGTCAGCAAGGCAGGTGTTTAAACATTCTGCTAAACAAGAATGGATTTAAACAAGAGCATAAAGTCAGAGTCCCCATTTTGTTAGTTTTTTTCTCCTTGCTTTGGCCCTGACAACATCTGTTGCACTGCATCATCCTGCTAAACACATCAGAACACTCAAGACAACACTTTTTAAAAAAAGGCGGTTGTCATTTCATACTAATTTCCTGACAGGAATGAAGCTAAATTGGTTAGAATTTTTTTTAAGGAACATCAGCATTTGGCAAATAAGGATGCATAAAAATAATTGAATATACTATACATTTCACTAGAGCAGGCTTGAATAGTTCCTGCACTAAATTACATATGTGGATCCCACTGTTTCATCTGAGATCATCTCAGCGGGGATGACTATAGAAATGCAAATTTACACTGCTGCTGAGTCCTCGCAGATTTTACACTGTGTGTCAATAATTCGCTTAAGGATCTCGGAATGGTTTGCTTTCTGTCTTAACATTTAGCAATTCAAACATTCTGCTCTCCAAATTAGATAAAATGATTGAAATCATAATGGCCTTTTCAACATCCGCTTTGAGCCTCTTCTCATTTGCTGCAGGAGGTTCCAGGTTTCCCTGTTTCTCCTTTGTGCAACGTATGAGTATGCCCATCACTTCATTTAAATGTGGAGGGCACTTTGTGCCAACGGTCTTTCAAAAAAAATGACAAAATCTTCATTTTTCATATAATCTTCTGTTTTACCAAAACCAGTCAACACAGGTGACGATACTGCTGTTCACATAAAATCCTACAGTTATTCTGCCATCTATTGTTTTTACAAAGTTTCCTTCAAAATCACTGCAAGCTATACCAATGCAATGACTGATGAAGCGTACTCTGTATGGAGGTGTTAGATATCTTGTTAGACTGACTGATAGAGTTGTTAAAAGATAGCCAAGTTTTCGCCTCTGCAAGCTGTTTTCACCTTGTGTCACACAGACTATCACAGCCAGATTGACTCCAAGTCTGTAACTTATCCAAAACTGGCAAACTCCTAATTGCACTAATCCTTGTACTAAAGAAGAAGCAAGAAATGACCAAGACTGGTCTACTAAAAGTTGAAAAAAAATATTTTTAAATCTCCTAATAACATTGTCTTGCTTTCTTCTACTAGAAAAATCCATTTTTTCTGTAAGCATCCAAGGGAAGGAAACTTACTTTCCTATGAATTTCCTTGGTGATTGACTTCACAGCCAACTGCGCAAGGCCTTGCTCAAGGCTTACCAACAGTGGGGTCACTGAGAAGGGCTTTTGATATTGCAGACTTTCTGGTATCTAATAAACACTGCACCTTTTTTCCTCATGGGAGACACTGATAGCCTGACTCTACCCAGCCTTCGCGGAACTGCTAGGAACTTAATGTCTCCGAGACTGCCGTCACTCTGCCGTGCTTGCTTGAGCATGTTACTGAGAACTGGATGGACAGAGAAGCACAGCACTTAACAAGTCACATGAGGGTATGTACCTTACTAACAAGGGTAGAAGAGTGTTGCTTGTAGCTAGGCTAGTCAAACTCACATTTCGGGACATACCTGATTTTCAGGGAATTGTTAACTTATTTCCAACTTACTGTAAGACTCTTACGCATGCCTCTCCATCTGCCAAGATTCAGTTGTAGAACTTCAGGGATGTTTAAAAAAATCAGTCATTCTGAAAAGTGAACTGCACTTTGATGAATTCTCTTAATAGAAATTGGTCTTTCTGTTATCTCTGCTCTTTAATGCTGTTTGTGAAGGCAAAGCTTTTTGGCAGTCATGGTGAAAGGGACAGCACATTTGTGTGGCAGTACAGAAGGTGCTTTTAGCTTGAAACTAGTGGTATTCCTTGAAATGAGATACTCGTGGGAAATGTGCTTGGAGGCCTGACTGAATGAAGCATGCTGCTCTGGGCTCCATTAGCTGTGGCCGTGTTTTGTCGTCGGTCAAAGAACAAGAGGAAGTCTAGTACGATGGAATTTCTAGCCATCCCAAGAATAGAATGAGCTGGATGTTCTCCAGTCAAACCTTTTTTTTTTTTTTTTTTTTTTTGAAAANACTCATCACATCTAGAATGATTTGTGGAACTTTGTCAGTTTTGACAAACTGACAGCAAACCGTAAGGAGATTTTCATCATTTCACACTTGTTTGCCTGGCAGGAGGTTGTAGACCCCAGCAACAGTCACTTCTTCAACACTATGGGACTTCTATGGGTTTTTATAGCTGTCAGGAACTGTTGCAGGCATTTGGAGGCCAGAAGCCCAAGGAGCCTTTCGTCCACTTGGAGTTTGGCCCACTGTTGTGCAGCTGAGAGCTCATGCTGGGGGCCTCTCTCAGGGCTTTCATGTAGACACTGTTGAAATTTTCCAGATATAAACTGTTTGCCTTTTTTTTTTTCCTGAAAAAAATATCTATTTATATCCATACAAGTAATTTACAGATACTTGGAGTGAAAAAGGAGAATCAANTTTTGAGTGAAAAAGGAGAATCAACACATTTTTTTCTTGAATTGGCCTAATTTTAAATTTTAAAAAAACCCAAAACCAAATAACACCACAAATTCTCAAACTCCAATATTTCATTCTGCCCAGAACAGCCTACTTTCCATATTTGGGAGAAAGAAAGGTTGAGACTTTTCTGTTTTTTGGTGGTGACTCGTGTGGAAAGCAGGACTTAAATAAGCCAACTAAAAAGCCTGCTCTGTGTAAAAACCCTACTCTGGACACTTTTGCCAGTGAGCCAGAACACTGATTCCTGCACTCCCAGTCTGCTGCCTCACCCATGGACTCTCGGGGCTTTGCTGTTTCTGACTCCCTGTTGTTACCCTAGGAGCTGGGCATTAAGCAAGAGTCTGTGATGGTCTCCAGTTTGTTTCTTCAACGTTTTTGAAAAATCAGTCATTTTACCTATTTGGAAACAAAATATTTGGGAACTTTTCACTTACATGAGAAACTCCTGAAATTTCTATTCTTTTTTTTTTATTCTAAGTATTTATAGCAGCTTTCCAGTATCAGAAAGGCACCTACAAGAAAGCTGGAGTGTGACTTCTTACAAGGGCATGTAGTGATAGGATGAGAGGGAATGGCTTTAAACCAGAAGAGGGTAGATTTAGATTAGATATTAGGAAGAAATTTTTCACTGAGAGTGGTGCGACACTGGAACAGGTTGCCCAGAGAAGTTGTGGATGCCCCATCCCTGGAAGTGTTCAAGGCCAGGCTGGATGGGGCTTTGAGCAACCTGGTCTAGTGGGACCTCCCACTGGCAGGGTGGGTGGAACTAGATGATCTTTAAGGTCCCTTCCAACTCTAACCATTCTACAATTCTATGAAAAACATCTAGAATTTCCTACAGAGAAGAAATGTCAACTTTTAATGTGGTGTTCTTAAGAATATCCTTCTAGAGGCCGCAGCATTGCAGCCTTCAGAACGATGAGAGCTGGATAGAATAGCTGGAGGCAATCTGAAGTGTCCGTTTTCTGTGATGTCTTTTTATTTTTATCCAGGAACAGCAGAGTGCTAATGCCTTGGCAGCCAAAGTCACAATAAGCTCTAGCTGTAATGAATGTCAGGATGCAAACTTGCCTGCAAATCATAAGAGCTGTGAGGCTTGGATGCAGTCATCTGTACTGCCAAACCTTGCCCACATGTGCTGTTCTCACATTGGGACTTTTCAACTGTTACTTCTATTAAGAAATAGCATTGCTCTCAGAAATTCCAGAGAAGAATTTTGGGAAAAAGCAGAACATTTTTTAAATCTCATCTCTGCCACCCCTGCCCCAACATCCCTTTGCCACCTTTTCCTTCCATAAATGACTTGGAATAATTAAAGATGTTTAATAAATCTGAGATTATCTGTTTATCAGTGAGTGACACTACGGCTCTTCAATAGCACATGTTAGCAAGGGATTGTTGATTAGTTGATCACCCACCATTTCTTTCCTTTCTCAATCTTGGGAAATGATCCTGATGAGATAAAACTGACACCAAATATGCTGTTTTCTAAACAACAACCCTTTGGTTCTGTGGAAGGAGAGCTGCCTCTCTGACTGTGCTGCCAAAGCTTTTCCTCTGCACTTTCAAATTACTATGAGTCATTTTTGCAGAGAGCTGAATATCTGGCTGCTTAGTGAGGCTGCAGGTGTCGGGTGTTATTCCCAAAGTCCTCTTCATATTCTGCGCTTGCTGTTGTGTTTCCCCAGCACTGCTCCTGCCTTTTTCCCTGCTAGATTGAAACCTGCATTCAATTCTTGCTAGGCCTTTGTTGCAGGGAAGCATTGATCCTGGTCTTGTTCAGTAACCTCTGACACTAAAGGTGTTGGCATGTTCTCTTTGAAGCAAGTACAAGCTTGAAGGGAGAGGCCATAGTTTGCATTAGACCAGCTGAAACACTTGCAGAGCACAGACAAGCCTTCATGCACACAAACCCTTCTTCTGGTCTGAGGGAGAAGCAGCAGGCAGGCTCACGCTAACTAATAATGCTTAGCCATCATAGCTACCAAAATGCCACTACCATTGTATTGTAACGTTTTGTGTAAAAATGCCAGAGAAATAGAAAACAGAAAGCTGGGGGAGGGGTACTTTAAATTTTTAGTATTCTGCATGAGAAACAGTTTCTTAAACTGAAATAATTTTGTTTGGCATTTTTCCTAGATTTGTACTTGCACAACTCTGATTATAGAGAGAATATGATCGCTTAACAGCGTCACCAAAGCATTTATCAGCAGGCATTTTTAAGATTACCACTTTCTCTGTCTCCTTGTTTCAGTTGAAAGGCCATATGTCCTCAGCCCTGCAGAGCTTCATTTTCCTTCCAGCCTGAAGACTGGTTCTCTGGTGTCTATTCACATCCATAATAATGCCTTTATGTTTACCAAATACACGGACCAAGCATGAGACTTTTCAGTTTGTAAATGAGAACAAAATCTATTAGGCAAGCAAGGAAGTAAGAATTCATCATTTAAATCCCAGATTAGAAACAGTGGGTATGAAAAAGCTGAAACTGTATCCTGTATTAAAAAAATAGAGCCTGTCATTTACTCACTGGAATTTACACTTTTTTCTCTCATGCAAGAAGTGGGATTCAATACATGGGTCATATTAATTACATCTTGACTTCAGCCATCTTAAGGCTTGCCCCTTAATCTACATGAATTATCTTAGTTCTGCCTGGAGACAGAGGAACAGAGTCAGGCAGCTCCTGGGAGTAATTCAACCCACCTCTCTTAAGAGAGGATGAATAGTCTTGTGGACTGATTTGGATTGCCTTTCTTCAAGACAGATGAAGTTAGCTGAGATGAGCCCCACTTCCCAAAATGAAACCCTAGATTTTCCCCCGTCCCCCCTTCCTATTAATTGGTCTGTTTTTCTCAGAAGCACTAAAGGAAAAAAAGTGGGTATAGAATCAGTTGGCAGGATCCCTGAAGAATGATGCCTCTCTTCTTAGCATATATATATTAAAAAAAAAAAAAAGGGAAAAAAAAAAAAAGCTGCAGTGATACTGTACAATCTATAAAGAGTCCTCTACATTTGGCAGAAATAAAATGCAAAGCTTTTATCCCTATATTGCAAAGGGCCCTAGAGGTGCCATAATCAACACTTCATACAGCCAAAGCGGCATTCTAGGAGACATGCTGTAAAGCAGAGCCAGACTCGGTGGCTGTACAGTCCCGTGTCTGTGGTAACTTTGATAAAGAGGGGAAAGTGGGGATCCTTGTTCCACAAGGCGGTTTGGATAGTTTAATCCTGGGAATCCTAGCAGTAAAGGCAATATGGCTGGAGCAATTTATATTTGATTTAAAGCCTAGAGGACTGTCAGTATTCTCCATGCTGACAACCAGTGGGGCACAAGGAGTCTTGTATTTTGCAGAATCAGCCCCTTACTTACAGTTCTAGTTTACAAAGAAAATGATATGAGATAAAGTTCCTTTTCAAGGCTAGGGAAATATAACCAGAATGGTCCACTTTGAGAGGTGTCTTTAAGTGCCCAGAAATATTTACCACGGTGTGGCCTGATCCTAAAGTGAGCTGGGGAGCAGCAGCTCTTCTGTATGGAGTATGGAATCTGTATGGAGACCCCCTATATAGAGTCCCTGTATGGGGTGATCTCTCCAATGCAGATCACATTGCCACCTAGCCATACGTCTCTGTAAGCTTCAGTGCAGAAAAACGCAGTCTTGCAGATCCCATCAAAAGACCCTTTCCTTCAGCCTGTGTGAGAACTGGGAGTGACTCATTTCAGTACCGATACTAGAGTCTACTCTGCATCTCGCAGGCATCTAACCGATTTCTAGGAGCCTCAAAGCCCACAGAAGTAATTTCTGGGTAAACATTAATCTAGGTATTTTGAAACAGATGTTTTTCCCCAAAATAAAGGTTGTCTTTCTCATTGGTTATTCTGCTCTGCCTTTGTATTTCTCTTTTCCTTAGAAAAGGCTGTAACTGCAATAATTAAATTGACGCTTTTAAGAATAAATTTACCTGGAGCCACTTCTACAAATATGAATTCATTAGACTTTGGCCTTTGCTTTAGATTTTGCCAGGAAGCCGCTTCTCCTTACAGTCATCTCCATTCAGCCAAAAAGAAAACTGTCATATAAAAGTACTCTGCAGCTCGATAGAGTGATTGGACCATTTATCAGTTTGGGGCAAATTTCGTCTTCAGTGATTACCTCATGCCACTCTATTCTCTCTAATGGATTTGGTGTGAAAAGAGATGGAGCTGATAGAAGTTCAACCTATGCTTTCAAGCCAAGACTACAGGCAACAAATCCCAAGCACGTTGATTTAATGTATACCGATAAAGCCAATGTCTTGGCAGAAAAATTCAGTAGTGTGCTTAAGTGAGCAAGACTAGTAGGCTGATGTGTGCATGGTTCAGTACAATTGCGCCTTATACTGGCAAAGTATGATTAGTAGGAATAAGAAATCCAAATTCTGGTAAATAAATACTAATGTTTGTTACACCCAGCAGTTGTGAAGCAACAGAAATGGAAGTAAAATGTTCCCCCCTGACACGGTCAATACTAGTCTTGTTAAATTTCAAGCACTCTGATCCCATGAGACATGCAAATAAACCTAGTTGCAAGCATCTGAGTAGTCACATGGAATTATTAGGTCCGTTGCATTTTCTTCAAATGGATAATCAAGTCTAAACTTGCAGCTTCTTTACAGTCTGACGCTTTGCACTTAACTAAGGTTCTGAGTGCTCTGTCTGCAAAGGCGAATAAGGACTTCCAGAAAGCCATTCACTGAATACAGGTGGTGAATATGCTCCTAATTCTGGGCTCTCACTTAAATCCCTGCATGTGGATGGCAATAATACCAACCATAGTCTCTTCAGGAGGATATCAAAACGCAATTACATGTAGTCAAAAGGCAAATCTGATGGTGCCCAAAATAGGTGTGGAAAGCACAATGAGATATCATTGGTGCATGTGACATACCCTTGAAATTTCTCATCCAGAAACACGATCTGTTTCTGAAGAGGGGAATAGTGCCGTGAATCAAGGCTGCAAAACTACGTGGCTAAAAGAAGCAGTTAAACTGCTGTGTGGCCTGAAAGGTGTTCAGGAAAGAATGAAATGGGAAGGCACCACTCAGGGATGCCTTAGTTTTAAGTTTGAAGTTTTACAAAAGGAAGGAAAATAGACTCTCTAAATCTCTTTACTATTATGGGAACACATGGAAGAGTAGGTCAGCTTTCTGGAAGCTGGTCATTTGAAAGTTATTCTGATCTGTGTCTTCTCATTTGTACTTTACTTCCTGAAATACCTGAAGTTAGTTTCCTAAATAAAAGATGATTAAAAGCTCCAAAAAGCTGATGTCACTCCATTCTTTTCACTGGTAGATCTGTTGTTACATAAGCATCGTAGAAACAGAAAAAATTAATTGCAAAGGGAAAGGACCCTTGGAAGTCAACTGATTAAACTACTGCTCAAAGAAGGCTGATGAAAAAGTTCAGAATTTCTAACTTCAAAATCTCTGCTGGCAGTGGCATAAACACGTTCTTTGATATCAGTCACCACGGTTAGTGTAGAGACTGGAGAAAGACGGATTTTAAACCACCTCTTTGATTTTCCTGTATTTTTGTGCTCTTAGGTCTGCCTGGCTCCCACTGTAAATTGAGACCTCTCTAAAGTATGTTTTGTTAATGGGCCGTGAGAAAGAAAATACAGTTTTAGCATTCCCTACTCTGCCTGTGTCTTTTGTTCCTGTTTCAGAGAAGTGCCATTACAGTGGGAGCTGAGAGAGGAGCTGGAATAGGGTCGTTCCCACAACCTGTGCTGATGGGGGAGGCTCCTTCGTCTAGTCCCACAGTACCTTTCATGCTGAAAGATCAAATGTAAACCTTTCTTATGCCTTTTGCTGTACTCCGAGAGATAGTACAAAGGACCCATACATTTACGTTTCAAATAACCATGTTTGTTAATACACAGGTCCCAGCTGCCTACAAACCTTTGCTGACTGGAGGGAGTTGGAATCCATCCACATCTGCTGGATTTCAAATTGGCACTTTATGTATCTCTCAGAAAACCAATAAGAGGCATGTAAAGAAATGAGTTATATTTTCCAGTTCAGAATTTCCCTGTAATTAGAAATATTTCAAGTCCTCTTTTTCTATTTCAGTAATCTAAAATGGAAAACCTCATCATAAGCAAAAGACAAGCCATTTTCAATCTACATGTGAGACATCATTTATCATTAGGAGCTGTAAGAGCATGACCATTAATTTTTTTCCCAGGTCTTTCATATCTTGTATTTTTTAACTCACTTTTGTATTACATTTTTGAATGATAAAGTGTTCAATTCACTGCTTAGGGATTGTTCTCAAACTCTTTAATATAAACCACATCCATACAATATTGAAGGATCTGACTTAAATTAAATCTAAAGAAGAAGGGATATTCAAAGTTCTCTGTTTTTATGAGTGTATCATTCATCTTCATCTGTCACGTCAGTGTCTCTTTGTACTGCAAGACTCTGCACTTGTCTTGTCCATTCTAAATTGCTTAGATATCCTTGAAAAACTAGAAAAAAATCAGAAGCCGTGAGCATTTTGTCATCACCTTCACGGAGCCTAGAATTCAGCTTTTAGTGTAAGGAGTGCTACTTACATGGAAGTCCCTGTTCAGTCACTGCAGAAAATTAAATATCAAGTGTGAGAGACTATGGAAATGATGTTCACCTTAGTTACGCAAGTGTTAATCAAAACTAAGCTCCATGGATTTAAATGGAGGTGCAGCAAGGTCGATCAGCTGCCAGAAAAGAACCAGGTTCATTAAGTGCTAAGGGAGTGACTTCCACCAATTTTCCAGACTTTGCATTTTCCTGTATCATTGCAGGGTGAATGGGAAGCTATAAGCAGCAGTAAATAACAGAAGAGGATATGACAAAGTAGGGGGGGAGGTTAACTGTAACCTTCCTGTGAGTTGTTTTCCTGCTACGAATTGCTTTCCCCTGCAGATGGTTTGCCAGCCCACAGAATGTCAAGCTGTTGCAAGACACACTGTTTTAGCACATCTGTCAATTCTTCAACCAGTGTTTACTTGATGCACTGTATACGTGCAACCTGGCTTCCACCTACCATCTAAGAAGGCACGTATATATGCATATGAACCTGAAATGTTGTTCATCGAGACCTTCAGTGGTCTGGCGTCTTTGGAAACACAGTAAACCGTCTGATACCGGTGCACCAAATTGTGTAAGAATTTGCTCCTGAAAACACTTTTGCTACCAGTGTTTCAGTTCTAAAATTGGTCCATGATCAAAGTAGGCTTGTATGGCGTCTGCTACTGAGAGTAGTTGCACAGTGTATACGCCCTAGAGAACATTTACATGCTTTTGATGCAGTTTACAAACAGTTTGTCAGAACAAAATATAATCCAGTATAACTTATCACTAGCAACCTGGATAGTTTTTAGAGCTTGAATACTTCTTCCTTTTCTCAAAGTGCAAAGACTTGACTCACTTCACCATGCCTTCTCTCGTGGAGAAATGCCATCAAGCATAAGGTCGTATTACCTCAGCTCACAATTACAGGAGCATGCATAGATATACATCAACAGTATCCTTTAAAAATTGATGTCGCTTATGAGGCCTTTTAAATGAATTTACTACTATTTATTATAGGGACTGTAGTTATGAAGACATTTTATCAAGAGTTTTGGACTTTTTAGTTAAATCAAATAAAAACATATGATTTTCTTACTTATTTGTGCTACTGTACCTCCACTGCTTTTAGAGTTTCCACAGCCAGTGTAATTCCAAGTACAATTTAACTTTTTGTATTTATGTTCCTAATGAAGGTAATATGAAATTTTATTTCCATTTCCTTTATTGCCAGATGAGCCGTCACGAGAAAATAAGTTCAGGGCAATACTGTTTGGTCATGGCATACCTAAGAAACCCAAAAGCTTGGATTCCAAATGAAAAAAATCAGTAACCAGGGGTGATTTTGTTTATTATTCCCTGCCATATCCCTGTCCTCACACTGTCCTGCAGCGGGCACATGTGGGGTTTTAGCATTCTGGTCTGGACACCTGCAGCTCTCCTCTCTGTTAACAGCTTTCAAGACTCCAAACCTCCAGCAAGCAGAAATGTCCAATTGTGGAGCTGTGTCCTTGCTGCCCAGCTGGGGAAAGCTCTGCTTGACTTTTCTGTCTGCCTCCCCTCAGCGCTTCTAAGAACACCGTGCAGTGGGGTGACTAACGGGTGAAACGCTCTTCTGGGAAGAGTTAGCACAAAATACAAGGAACCTGAAAAGAATGAACTGACTGTGTGGTTGGGGGCGGGGGGGAGTGTGTGCATGAAATTCAAACCAAATGTCTTGCAGAATTAAGACTGGTTTGCAGAGAGACCTCCTGTGTTAAGATTGTAAGCTGATCATGTTCTGCAAACAGAAAGAGATGAAAAATGAATGATGTGGACCCTGGGGATTCATAGTCACCTGGGAACTTGGGCACATGTGACGATTCTGACACATAAGCAGCCGGGTTGAAGTCGGTGCCCGTGATTAAGCCCCTTCCTGAATCAGGACCTGGTTGTGAATTGCTGGCTTAGCTCTAATTCTTGCCACATGGGACTGCTTTTAAATCTAAATTCATTCATTAATGTTTATAAGGCGCACTGAGATCTTCCAACGTGTATGGCGCTATTGAAATGTTAAGTGTCGTTATAATTCATGCTTGCAAAAGCAGCTGAAGATGGATTTACTTTACGTGGCAGACGGTAATGGCTCACTTGGAACAGTTACACATTCTATTGGGTAAATAACAGGAGTGTTATAAATTGTAGCAGTGATATGTTTACATAATAGACGGTAACCACTCCAGAGGAGCCATAACAGTCAGCTTAATAATACGCATTTTGAAAACGATGTAAATATATGTATATGTGAGGAAGCAAAATGGCTGTAGGAGATAGAGAGCTGACAGTTCCTGGTAAATACTGCATGTTTTCAATGCTGTATTTTAGTATTTTTATGCAAACATGTCCATCCGGTGGCTTAACATGATAGCAGAGCAGAAAAAGGGTTGTATTCCAGCGGTTGTCACTAATGTATGCACCAGTGCTATTAAATGCACTATAGATGGGCTATACAGTGCTGAGTTTGCAAGTCAGGCAGTGCTGCTAAAAGCTTTCAGGCATGTTTGTTCCCCAGGACAACTCCCTCCATCTTCTCATCCCCCTTTTGGCTGTGTACCTTCACTTAAGCTTCCTCCCACACTTTAAAAAATGCTACCACTTCATTTCTGCCAAGCACGTTGCCTGTCCTCCATCTGCACAGTGCCTCAGGAAAAAAAAAAGTCCTCCCAGCTTTGTTCTCTGGCTCTGTAGCATTTACCTGGCTGTTTCTACCTTATTGTGCCTTAATTTTTAGTATTCCAGGTAGTGAAGTTCTGGTAAGGAATGACGCTGTATGGAACAGTATGAAATTATATCTTCCGTATACCATAACCACACTGTTAATGGTTGTACTCACTACGTGTGAGGGGAAATAATGTGGTAGCATTAACTGTAAGAGTGAAACCAAATTCTTGACTGGAGCTATTCTGCGGGTGTTTGTGAAACATTTTTTCAACAAAAGCAAAAATGCCATTTTGACCAAAGGAATTTTTTTCATAGGAAAAGCATATATTGGTCAAAATCATTCATTTTGGAAAGGAAAAAGGAGAAGACATATAAAAAAGGCATTATTTTAATTTCTAAAAAAAAAAAAAAGGAGAAAAATCATGATACAAATCCTTTTTTTCAAAATGTCCTGTCAAAAATGGTCATATCTACCTGCTTTATTCCATAGCTGCGATGACAGACCTACCGTTATATAGTTCATGTAAGAGCTTTCCCCATAATTCTTCCACCATTTTGAGAAAAATACCTGAAGTCTGTCACTCTCTTTGGTTTCCTCATCTATTAAAAAAAAAAAAAACTCAACTTTTTCAGTATTAAGAATAAGCTAAGAACACTTTAAAACTCATATTTAGCATAGAATCTGTTTTTAGTAGCCTAAAATAACAAGCCTAAAGATAGGAAAATTTGTCAACAAGGAGCTCTGTTAACCCCTGTTCTGTGGTGGCTGTATGACACACCAGGAGGACTGTATCCTGACAGCTTCTGTAGAGTGAGAATCATACTGCTTTTTCCATATTTATCTGGTTTCTGTTTCTCTCTAAGTCTGTGCATTTTGGGCCCCCATGGCCAAAAAGGTTTTCTGTGGGGCACGTCACATGAGAGCCCAGAAATCAAGCTGCCTTTTCAAATCTGAGCCGCACTCTGGAGGGACGCAGCCTGGCATGGTGGCTGCTGAGCCACACGTGTCTCTTGGTGTGCACCAACCCTTCAGTGGAGCCCATGCTGCGGGGGGCATAGCAAAAAGCCCTGTCACCTGTGGAGGAGGCCTTCGCTCCTCCTTGCCCCAGTTGGCACTGAGAATGCAGTTCTTCCCCTTGGGTCATCTGGGATGACACTTGAGGAGGAGGGAGTCTGGTGGAGCTGGAGAAAGGAGCTTTGGAGGTGTAGTCTGTGGACAAACTGGGATCAGCTTGTCAATAATGGTCAGCACTAAAAAATTGCAAAATTTTCTTGGGGGCTGGGACTGGGGGGAGTGCTCCACTCCTCCAGAGCTCTTGTACATCCAGATTATTCATTAGGTATCTCCCTTTGCCAGAGGATGAACCTGGACTGCAGCTTTAATACCCTCTCGCAGCTTAGCCCCAGTGCACGTTCCTTGCCCCCTCCTCTCTGCTGTGAGGCTCTCCAGTCTCTTCCTCTGCATCTATAGCAGGAAGCCAAGCAAAAGTCAGGAACAGAAAGGTCTGGGCATGAGTCCTGTGTCAAAGCTGGGAGAAAGGAGCAGCTTTGGAGATGATATGGCTTTTCATGTTCCTAATAAGAGTTGTTTAGAGTTAGGTTAAAACCTACTGTAGGGTTTTGATTTGTTGGGTTGTGGGTTTTTTTTTTTAACTTATTGGCCTTCGATAGTGCCTAGAAGCTAAATAGATTTCTACTATTTCAGATGCCTGATTTAAAATCTGTTCTAATACTTTGATGTAAATTTATCCATTATTTTATAAAGATTTTTCTTCCTTGAGGATTCTCTCCCCAAACTACAAGTAATATCTCAGTGTTAGTGTACACGGCAGATCTAGAGGTTTACAGTCAATTAGATGAAACCTAGGGGAGGAGGGGAGTTTGGATTTCATTCTTATCTGTGTATGCAGCAATTGGGTTAGGATGAGGACATGCTCAAAAGATTGATTTTCTTTTCCTGTAAATACAATGGAGGGATGAGTCTTTTCAACTACAGAAAAACCACACCCTGCCATAACAGGATCCCCACCCTGTCTCTGCTCAATCCTTTTGATAAAAGCCCCACGTTGTGGGCCATACAGATTAGTTTTAGATGAAGGAAGCAAACTGGAGAGGTAAGGATGGAGGGGTCTCTGACTTACAATGCTGTCCATTCTAGTTATCTAGGAAAATATCTGGGGATCGCACCTCGTCTTACCCCAGCAATTGAGAAGAGCTCAGTTTCTGATCAATGTTCAGTCCAGCTGTGGGACTGGGACAGTTTCACTTTTCCTATGAAATGGTCTTAGCTCTTCCCAGGCACGTGATTTTATCCGAAATGTGGTATTTACAGTATATCCTTTTCTCATTTATTTTGCAACACCAACTGTCATTAAAAAAAGAAACTTACAGGAAATATTAGGGGAAAAGGCAAAAGTACAAGAGTTTCCATCAGCAAGACACTGGGAAAGTGACAGACACACGGACCAAAAAGGAAAAAAGAAATAACCAAGCAAAACCCGGCTGACATGGGTTGACATTATTCTTCCTAAAATCAAAATGTCACGGCAGCAGCAAGGAGCGAGATGTACAGCGTCATATTTGAACTGGGGTGATTCGTGGTAGACTCACAAGAGTTGCAGAGAGACAACGCGAGTGACAAGTAAATTTTAATCAAGATGCAGGTCTTTCTCTTTCTCTCTTTGTCCCAAGACATATAGTTAGCCCCCCAAATGACTTTTGCTTTCTTTTTCTTATTCAAGCAGTAAGAGAAACTGGATGGGAGAAATGAGCTAATCTATAAAGTAGGGCAAGTTCTTAAAATTTGGATTTTGGACAACATATTTGGGAGTGTTAATTGGGGGATAAACCATTAGAGTTTTTTCCCTGCAAGCCCTTTAAGGTCCAACCCAGAAACTGTAATTAAGCTGTTCTGAAGAACTGGAGTGATGAGTGGGATTGACTCGTGCACATTACATTCATCTGAATAACAAAAAAAAACTATTTCTCTCTCCTCTCTTTCTAATATCCATTTTGTGATGATGGCTTGACTGTAGCCCATATTTTGTTTCTAGCATTTTTGGTTGGCAGTTTCAAAATGCTTAGGCAAGTCTGATACCTCTTGCCACAGAAACACAGGGTTAACTGGGAATCGTAACTATTTTTTATTAGCTTTAGAATTCTGG
The DNA here is from genome assembly GCA_003993805.1 of Himantopus leucocephalus. NCBI lineage: Eukaryota > Metazoa > Chordata > Aves > Charadriiformes > Recurvirostridae > Himantopus > Himantopus leucocephalus. The sequence goes on from RSEF01000002.1 coordinate 46,953,475, forward strand.
ACTTTTATTTTTCCATGTGTTACCAATTTTTTTTAACAGGTTTCATTTTTTGAGGCGTGAAAAAGACAAATAGATTTGATTGGTTTTTTTCACCTGCAGAACTTGATTAAAAAACATCTTTCTGCACAGAATGCACTCAGCCTGTGACACTGTGGCTGGGAAACTCTTCCAGATCCTGATGTAACAGGAGATCTAGTTAGTACGTAATTCACATTTTAGTATGTAACGTATTTTCTTTTCCAAGCTGTAGCTTTTTCTAATAATTTTGATGGCAGCACTGGTCATCAAAAGAAATATATGCAGTACATGTATACATATGTATACATATATGTATGTGCATGTAATTCTAGTGTGTGAGAGAGCATGGTGCTTTATGGAGATACTGGTCTATATATGCTCTCTGAAGGTAATGATGTCTGTGTTGTAACATCTGAAAAGAAAGTAAGTTAACTATTGTGACACCAAGGGAGAGTTGGCAGCTGAATAAGTATTTCCTTGAATGCCAACCTGTATGAGGGCAGCAGAGCTGGTGTGCTGTGAGGCTGAGTAGGACCCTGTGGTGGTGCTGCTTAGTTCCTAAGGCATCTCCACCTCTCATTCCCTTTCCTTATTTCTATGTTGAGTAAGACAGTTTCAAGTTTGAATATTTTCTTTTTTTCCTTTCAATTTTTAGAGGCATTTAAATAAGTCCCTTTTGAAGAAGTTCTTTGGCCTGGCTGCAGGAATTGTTCCTTAGAGGAAGGCAGCCAGTAAAATACCCTAGAAACAAAAGAAGAAAATGAGAAAAACAGCCCCAATGGGAATGATTTACAATGATATTAGCAAATGGAATAAAAGCCAAGTCTACAAAAGGAGGCAATGTAGAAATGAGATACTGATCTCTCTGCAAGAGACACTGTCCCAGAATTTGGGATCAGCTCAACTGAGCAGCAATAAACAAACAAACAAAAACGAACAAAGCTTACAATAGTTGGGATCATAAAAAAACCTAAAACCATTCTGAAAGCCATATTAATACAAAGCCAGCAGGAGAAACAACAACATTTTTGAGGAAGCTACAGTATATTGCAACTGATAAGAAAATTGCCCCCAATATCTAAATGGATATAGATTATATTACAAGACCTCCTTAGCCCTGGCTGACCATATCTTGGTATTTTGCAAAGCATGTTACATCTTGGGTCTTGCTTTTGTTCAGCTATTTCTAGTAGTCAATCCCTCTATTTGCTCTCCATCCCCATCGCTTCCTGAGAAACTTGTAGCCCAAATCCACACGCTCCAGTCAGCTCTGTGAAGGCTATTTTTTGTTGGAGGTTTGTTTGGGATTTTTTTTAAAAAAGATACTGAAACTAAAATTTTTAAGCATAGTGTATCACTTATAACAACATTTTAATTGGAAAATATTTTTCAGTTCCAGGAATTTGTGGTCCAAGTGTGAGAGTAACAAATTGTTTCAGTATCTGCTGTTTGGACAAGATCACAGGTTTTTTTTCCAGATTTAAGGCATGGTATCTATTTTGGTTTCCTGATCTGTTAAAAGAACCTGACAGTGGATTAGGACTACCAGAAAACTTGCTCTAGGCCTCTTGGTGTAAACTGTGAACATGAATTAATTTATATTAGCAAAACACAGTTGAGCCATCCAAAGCAATATTTGGTGCAGCACCGTGGTGCGTATTTCTGAGCTACCTTATTCTGTTCCAGCTCTGGGCCCCCTGCACTGCACTCCATTGTACAGCAAAGATATGACAAATTCAGGCTTTGAAGATTTTGCCGAGTTTCACATCAATTGTGTTCAAGATCAGATTTCTTTTCACATTAATAGTCACTGCCCTCTGATTGCTGCTGGAGCCCACTCTTGAATAATTCTAATGATTTGCCCAGTTCCTATTCATAATCATGTAGCCAAATTCCTTAGTTCAGTAAAAATAAAATAAAAACAGATCCACCATTTACAATCAGCACATCCATTTTGTATTTTAAGAAACAGATTCTACACAGATCGTTCTGTGCAGTGAAGCTCTATTCGTGATGGAATAGTACTGAGGCATTTCCCACACTGCAAGCCAGGATCTTTTAACTAGACTCAAGGGACTGTTATTCCCTGGCCTGTTTTTTCGAGTTCAAGGACATGGTGGAAAGAAATTCAGCCCGAGAAACCTGCATGGCACCTCGCATTCGTTGGCAGCTTTGAAAGCCTCACCTTCAAGGTCAAAACCTGCACTGTCCTAAAGTCACTCCTGAGCTCTGAGTTGAGACGTTGTCTGCATGCTAGAGCTAGCTGACAGAGATTTAGGACACAAGGCATTAAGGCACTCAAAATTCAGCTTGTTCTGCTTCGCTACTGGACGTGCACTGGGGCAGCTAAGAGCAGTCACCCAGGGAGGCAGGATGGAGAAGCCACTGCTTCCTAGTCTCATCCCGAACCCACTGCACTCCAAGAGAGCTTGAGGAATAGTGTCAGGAAAACTTACTGCAGTGCTGCCAGAACTCAACATTTGCTACAGAAAAAGGCCTTTGGTCTGTAGTTCTGCTCCAAGTCAGCAAGATTTACATTCACTCCAGAAGTGATTAAATGATTTTTTTTAAGGAAGAGAAAAAAAGATTTTATGCTGTAAGGGGGTGCAGAAAAGGGACAAGGAAAAAAAGAAAGAAATGCATAAAAGTTAATTAAAAATTATTTTCTGCATGCAGCAGTTATGCACCTGAAATATAATATTGGTAAGAAATCAAAGCATGGATTTCTTTTATATTCCGAATGAAACTCTTCACTATGGTATCCAGTAGCTGGAATCACTAAATAACTGTGAATCCACATTGGAAGTGGTTTTGAGGTTATTTTAAAACAAAGAGAAAAGAATAAAAATCAGTGAAATACAGTGGTTTGGAAAGATTTTTCCTGGAAGGGAGATACAACTTTTAGGGTATTCATGATCCAGTGGGACAAGTACTTCTTCTACTGCTTTGATAAATGACCTTTTTTGCTGCTTCAGAGTCAAAGGGAGAGCTGCCTTCCAGAGTGAATGGAGCTGGGTGAATCACATGGTCTATGGCAAGCTCTGGAGTGCTTAGCAAATGAAGTCATCCAGACAGGATTAAACAGAGTTATGTCTCCGTAGCAGAGCCTTGTTTATGGAAAATGAGTTTGGGCGATTGGCTTAGCCTAAGCACATACTGTTCTTTTTTACCTAGGCACATACGGTTTTCTTCAATAAAGTAGTCCTGTCCCAGGCAGCAAATGTTCCTGGTTTTAGTTCATAGAGGTGGAGCCTGGGGGAAGGAGGCTGACCTATCTGTTCCTCTGATTTCCCAGAGCCTTGGCAAGCTCCCCAATATATACAGCAGTCTGTGCTGCCTTTTTTTTTTTCTAATGAAATCCTACACTTTTTGAGGTCCCTGTGTCTTTTCCACATGAAGCCGCCAAGAAACACATGAAGCATATATCAGCTGCAATTAGAAAATGGTGTTTTAAAATCATGTTGGTATTTTAAAGCATAAATATTCCTATTCATACGCATCTAAAATGCATAAATGCACCAGCTGTGAGGTTTTTCCTTTACTTCAGTGTATGAAAAATTCCGGGAGATCAGGAAATTTAGAGCACAAGAATGGTTTATTTTTATACCTATTTCCCTTGTCATTTCCTTTTCCCATTCCAGTCCCTCTGAGAAAAACCAATTAACTTGAGACATTTTCCACATTCATTAGTATCTTCATTAAAAAAATGGCAGAATTGTTTCAAGAATGGTATTTTATGCCCAGTAAACTATGATAATGTTGCCTGTCAGAGTGCAGCAAATAGAGGAAGCACTAAAGATGTGAAATCTGTGAATAAATAAAACTGTTAAATTTTGCATCTGCACCTGTATCAGAATGGAACAGATGCCATTACAAAACAGCAGGTTGCTAAATAAAATGTACTTTAAGAAAGCAGGTTAGTGGCCATAAATGAAAAGGTGATTGCCAATGTTCTTGGAGCTAGTTGCTGGAAAAGACCCTGATTAGCACTTTTGGATAGAAGAATAAACTGTTGTGACTTCAGCAAAACTCTTTAATGCTATCAGGCATGTAAGGAGTCACCAAAATGTCACCTGGGCTACATGCCACAATCAGAGTGGTAGCACAGGCAGGGAGACAGGGGTGCCCTGTCTGGATGCCATCTGGGGAGTCCTGGACCCACAAGGCATCTGCTGCTGGTACTGCCGCAGGATCCCCTTCTTCCTCTCCCTCCTTCCCTCTCTCCTCCTGCCATTTAGAGATGCCACAGCCACTCTGCCATGAGCACAACCAGTAGCAGTGGCAGGTGATGGGGAGAAACACAGTACATGTGGGGGGTAAGACTGGTCCCTTCACATGTATGCTCTTCTCACTCGATTTGGCTGGCTGGGGATATTGCTCTAGGCCCAGAATGCTCCTTAGATGTATGCTCGAGTTTGGGTCTGATGCTTTGCTCATTTGCTTCTTGACCTTGCTAGAGAAACACTAGGTCAGTAACAGTGTAGGAGAGAGTTACTTTTGCTGTGTATGTATGGTTGGTTCCCTGCTGTTTATCACTGTATTTCTATGTGCTATATTGCAAACCATTTTTTCATTATTATTATTTCTAATAAATTAGTGAAAAACACTAACAGGTTCCTTTCCACTGCACTTTTTCTTTTTTACTACTGAGGCAGCTGGAATTGGCTCAAACCATCCAGCCAAAACTGTGTATAATATCCAGAAGTCCTCAGATGGCATAAGACCAAGGTAGATGGTTCTTACACCCACTCATCTCAATTCTTTGCTACGGAGATATGAAGTCCAGTGCAGACTTTTCCCATCCTTCAAAGATTTCTCAAATGATGTAGGGTGAACGTTAGACACCAATCAATAGTGTACATTGGAGCAATCCCAAAAAGTTTTTGGTTTAGGATTAGAGAAGTCTGTGCACTAGCAATATGTCACACTTCCTCACACTACTGTCTGTATTCTTTCCTTCTTGCCATGCTGAGCAAGTTGTCACAGAACTATCAGTTCTTGCTAGCCTGGCAGCAATCTTGCTCTGACCCATTTACCCTAAAGGGCTCTACAGTCTCTTGCAGTGACAGTTGCCCAGCACAGACAGGTCTGACACTATTTTTTGGTGAAGTTCCAGCAACTTGCTGTGTAATTCCTAGCTGAATCTGGTTTTTTCCTATTATTAGGATTTTTAAGTTAGCAAGCTCAGCCAGCATTTCAGACTTAGGGTTTATGGTTAAAGTCAAGTACAGTCAATTCTGAAAGGAACACTAGGGTCTAGTTGCTGCTTGAATAAAGTGACCGGATCTTTAGTAGCTCCATTTCTACTAAAGGTAGAGAGAGAAAGATGACGGGAGGAAAATAAAAGCATTTGTGATGGAGTAAAACTATCACCCCAGAAACAAACTGGAGAAACCTTTGGTAATTAACATCTTTGTCAGCAACGTGGACAGTGGGATTGAGTGCACCCTCAGCAAGTTTGCCAATGACACCAAGCTGTGTGGTGCAGTTAACATGCTGGAGGGAAGGGATACCATCCAGAGGGACCTTGACAGGCTTGAGAGGTGGGCCTGTGAAAACCTCATGAAGATCAACAAGGCCAAGTGCAAGGTTCTGCATGTGGGTCAGGGCAACGTCAAGCACAAATACAGACTGGGCGGAGAACGGACTGAGAGCAGCCCTGAGAAGGATTCGGGGGGGATTGGTGGATGAGAAGCTCAACATGAGCCATCAATGTGTGTTCAGAGCACAGAAAGCCAACCACATCCTGGGCTGCATGAAAAGAAGCGTGGCCAGCAGGTCAAGGGAGGTGATTCTGTCCCTCTGTTGCACTCTCATGAGACCCCACCTGGAGTACTGCGTCCAGGTCTGGGGTCCCCAACATAAGAAGGACATGGACCTGTTGGACCAAGTCCAGAGGAGGGCCACGAAGATGATCAGAGAGCTGGAGCACCTCTCCTATGAGGACAGGCTGAGAGAGTTGGGACTATTCAGCCTGGAGAAGAGAAGGCGCTGGGGAGACCTTATAGCAGTAGCTTAAGAGGGTCTACAGGAAAGACGGGAAGGGACTCTTTATCAGTGGTTGTAGTGATAGGACAAGGGGTAAGGGTTTTAAACTGGAAGAGGGTAGATTTAGATTAGAGATTAGGAAGAAATTCTTCACTGTGAGGGTGGTGAGACACCAGAACAGGTTGCCCAAGGACATTGTGGATGCCCCATCCCTGGAAGTGTTCAAGGCCAGGCTGGATGGGGCTTTGAGCAACCTGGTCTAGTGGAAGGTGTCCCTGCCCATGGCAGGGCGGGTGGAACTAGATGATCTTTAAGGTCCCTTCCAACTCTAACCATTTTATGATTCTATGATAATTCTTAAACCAGTCTTACAAACTTCTGGTAAGGTTAGAGAGGCTTTTTGGTTAGATGTCTTTAGTTCCCAAACTCCTCTTTCTTGAAGACTCCACTCAGAAAATTCAGTGCACTGTTATGTGAAAGATCAAAATGTTCCTGACTAAATTACCAAGAAAGATTACAACTGCCTTCAATGACTGCTTGCAAAATATTGTTCCTCTTGGGAAAAAAAAAATGGCCCCATTTTTAAGGAAAGGGCTTTGCGTATGATTGCAATACTGTAGGTTTGGACACAGATAAGAGAATTTTAAATGCAAAATTTAATATGAGAAACATAATAGCTGTTTGAGTTCTTGATAGGCAGAATATGAATGGTGAGTTTCTGATCTTCATCACAAAGAGCACTGAATACAGCCTCCACCTCTCTGTCATATTTGCTGAAGCTGTTTAATATCTGTTGCCTAAATGGTTTCATTACATTCAGAAAAATCCGAGTCAAATATCTCAAGCATGTTTCAGGGTTTGTAAGCACAATATCTTATAGTAGAAAGCATTTCAGTGCCAGTGTTGCAAAAATCTCATGCTTAAGAATGTTATGTATAGGACGGTTCACCTCAGAATTATGTTTAGCTTTCTAAAAAAACATTTTTCTGATTTTAATCAGCTTAATTCTTCAATCTCCTATACTTAAAAATACAGGAAACAAGAATTAGACAATGGATAAAAGAGCTTATAATAACTAAAACAAAATTTCCTCCCATGAAGTCAGAGATCTGAACCTTGCAGGAATATCAAAGTACTGCATATATTTTCTGTGCACTAAACTAAATATTTTAAAATACCATAGAGGCTTTTAAAAATAAATACGTTACTTAGAGTGCTATTCGTCCTAAAAATATTTTTAAGAAACACAGTCGTGGTTTTGGTTTCTATATTGTTCCAAAGAAGAAAAGAAAATCTGATGAAGCAGAAGCCAGAAAGCAGAGCAAATGCTGTAGTGTTTCTGTAGAACAGTAAACAAACAAACAAAAAACCACTATGGGGGAAGATGTACTGAGCTATCCAGGGCAAGATTATAACGGCAGTGAAGAGAATCACATATGCCACATTAGGAAAGGGAAACCAGATTTAAAGCTAAATCAATCCCACTATGTAGAATAAAAAAGATAACGTAAACATACACAGTCATTCTGTTGGCTTTACTTGTCACTGCCACACATCTATGGATTTCAATGGTTGATTAAGGATTTGGGAGGGTTTTACATTTTCGTGGGTCTGCTGTTTTCTTGGGGATATAAACTGTCTCCTTGACAGTATAGTGTACATGAAACATGGATACTTGTAAAAAGAAATGCCAAACATCCTCAAGCCAAGCTTGGAGCTCTGCATTTCAGTGTTGTCCATGGAGCTGGTTGTACCATACTCACCCTGCTCTAATCGTTAGTGATATCTGTGCCTGTGCAACAAGGAAGATGAAGTGTTAGAGCCATAGCACCTTCCATGAAGAAAAGATGTATAATATTTGTGAATGTTTTCTAAATTGTCAAATAACAGCTAAGACTCTCTTCTAATGGCACAGGCACCTTTGCAGTGGAAAGATCAGCAATAAACGTTACTCAAAACAGCACTGGATTAGTGCAAGAATAGCTGCAGCTAAATTTTGTGAGCATTTTGTCTCATGAATTATGACTTCAGGTTTGATCCAGCTCCTACTGAAGTCAACAAGAGTCTTTCCATTGGCATTTGGGAGAAGCTGGATATAGATAGACCTCCAAAGTCAGTAGTCTTTGGGCAAAACTCCTTTGGCTTCAGCTGGAGAAAAGCAACCCAAAAAGGCTGTAAATATTTCAGGTTGGAGTTATATGCTTGTGCTGACACAGCAGACAGTTTCTTTTTATCTGGACATAAAGAGCATTTCAGCCAACTTCTGGATTTTAGCCGGTTAGAGCAGAGTTTTAGAATTCACAAAATACTGCATTACAAGTTGCAGATATATTCCTTACTACTGTGGGTCAATGTGAAACACTTAATGGGAAAGTAAAACAGCTTGAGAGAACTTGCCATGTGCTGTGTTGATGGACATTCACTAAATGGCTGCATATTCTTGGGGGTTAACTGCAGCTTTGGATTTGGCACGTCCATGGGTCAGCAGAACTCTAATGCAGACTTTCTTGCAGTTATTGCAGGACTGGACTTGTATAGTGTGAATGAATGATTCAGAGAGGCTGAGCCTCCTCCCTGTGCCTGAGAGGATGCTTTAGAGAGATATTTTCCATGTTTGCTCAAGTTTCCTGCAGAAATTAAATATAGGGAGTGACATGATTACTAGAACTAGTGGAGGGAGGTGGGCAAACTTCACAGATCTTAACAGCTAGAAAGTTGCTATGGCATTCCAGTTCTCCAGCACAAGGACATGTTAGGAGTGGGTCAAGAACAAAGGTGTCAACAGATCTCTGAAATCCTCAAAGGGACCAGGTGGGATTTAAGTAAATGGACACTGAGTTAACCATGTCCGGAAATAAACACACTGTATGGGAGAATAGAAGTATGTGCATGGTGGGGATGTCAGGAAATTCAGTTTCCCCATTAGAAGATCTCGCATGTGTTGTGCATTGGCTGATGTTAATGAAGCAGACTGTATTTCCATCATTGCTTGGTAACTCTGGCTCTGCTGGTATATTTGTGCATGATAGGTCTGTGTGTGTAAAAAGGACATTTTTCTCTATCTTTCTTCACCTTCTCTTCCCTTCAGTGGACAAATCTGACAGGTGGTTACTGCCTTTACCTCTGCTTCTGCATGACCCCCTCCTGGGAACAAACACTGTATGTGAAAGCTTTCCCCTGCAAATTTTTATGGCTTTACTAAAAATACTGTACACGCACACTTAAAAAGATGTCTTATCAGCATAAAATAATGTGGAAGCCCTTTTAGAGTAAATTACTGTAGGAAAAACATATCCTTCCTCTCCCCACACAACATCAACACATACCATTATTACGTATGTGTTCCTGTCTCGAGTCCAACCACGTGTACTGCTGCATATTGAAATGTCTGTACATTAGACAGTTACTTACTTTGAGCAGCTTCAAAAATTACAAGCAAATTTTTAAGCACATTCTGTGCTTCGTCCTTATGGCCCAGTTCCTGTTATCCATCAAGTCTGTTTTAAAATAGGACGCGTTTTTGGTACTGCAAAGTCAACAGTGCTGGAAAGTTGGCAGGTACGCTTGTTTAAACAACATTCCCAAGTAGTCTCCTGGCAGGTGTTTCCAGAGTACTTTGAGCACAATTCTCTGGATGGGATATCTGCCAAAGTACATAGCAACAGGGGAAAAAGTGTTTTCCTTTTACCGCAGTTGGGACAGTGCAGTGTTTTAGATGCTGCGCTGTGCATCCATTTCAGGAGCTTATTTTGGCACAGCGTCAGAGCCTATACAATGGTAAAATACACAGCATCTTCCTGCCTGTTTAATGCAAGTGAGCTCCAGAATACCAACTGGTAGGTTATCTCCCTGGCAATGGGCCAGCCTCTGACATGCCTCTTGCACCGATCTAGTCTTTCAGCTATATAGAAATCCATTACCTTAGAACCCCTTACCGTAGACTGTCATGCTGCAAGGGTTTCTGCAAGTTCAGAACAAATGTTCATTTCATAGCTGGCCAAGAGAACAAAATGGGAAGGGTGGGTGAGGCGGGAGAGAGACTGGAGAAGCCTTGTCTACCTGGCACTGATTTCTGTTACAGCTGAACCTAGCTTTGCTTAATTGAAACCTGTCCTTTAGATTTGAAAAACACACGACTGGTTTTATAACCCTTCTGGCAGCCTGTCCACTTCTCAGCATGTGTTCTAGACCTAAAATTACCCTCTGTATTATCCATGCAGAAATAGTCTCTTAGAAATGTATACTGTTAGATATGTACAAATGCTTTCTGACCTAAAATAGAAACAGGTATGTGGAAGAGTAAACAGACATCAAAGGCTAAAGGAAACATTAACTGAGGGATATGCTGTTTTTAAATTTAAACTTTAATGCTATGCTGAAATAAGCCCTGTTCAAAGACATGGTCACAGCATGTTTGGTTGTTAAATAAGTACTTAGTAGTCTAATATGAGAGCTGCAGCTGCAGGTGACCTGCACTCGTGCAGCCTTGGCACAGGTTATGTGTGCTCTATGGCACAAAACTGGTTTCCAAAATAAGGACTTTCATCTCGAATCCAATTCTAGCTCTTGGTTATAAAGAAAAAGACCTGGGTTTTGCGTTTTCCTGGGTGTGTAGACAGGCTAACACAAAAGCTTCAGATGCAACCTACTCTGATCATTTCAAAACATTTGACCATTGAAGTGACTGTAAGCATCCGTACCGCCAGTTATTTCACTTGAGCTGTTACTGTGCATGTGACACAACTCCATACTGCCTCCTTACTCATCCACTTACTCACCCCCTGACTCATCTGCCCCACTTGCTATATAGTGAGCTCCCAACACCTTCATCTTTCTAATTTGCAATGGTTGCAAGTTGGCATAGGTACAGAAACCTGTAGTAGTCTGTAAACTGGAGTTGACAATATCGTGTGGTAAATACTGCAGGAAGACAAGCAGTGTGGATGGTAACCTTTTTCTGTTTCATTTTTTAAAAATCTCTATTCTCTATTGAAATTATCTGGCACAGAATTTTCAGGTTGCCAGAAGAAGCTGCCATCAAATCTGTCTGGCCTGGCTGCAAAATATGTGGACTGGCAAGGACCACCCCTCGTCCTTTGTAACTGCCAACCTTCCTGTTTCACTGAGTCTGTCCTGTTTCCCACCCAAAATTCTGCTTGGCCTGATCTACAGACAGGCTCTTCTCTAGGAGCTAGGCTTCTCTAGGGAGATGTGACTCTGCCTGTCTTCAAAACTAACTTTAAAGGTCTCCTGTTGGGAATATTTTATAGGTGACTATTTCCATTACTCTTCTTTGCCTTTTATGTATAAGTAGAAGGGTGAGCTTGTTTTTATTATTGTATGTTTTATAGGTTAGAGAGCCTAAGCGTACGCATATGGAGAGGGATGCTGTGGGACTAGGCACTGTGTGAACCCAACACAAACACAGGCAGCCCGGCATCAGACACCTCCTTGTCCAAGTGTAAGAGGTGGATGAGCAGGAGAGTGCGAGGACACAACTAAACACTACAGGGTGGCGTGGTAGGTCTGAGCAGCCCTGCTCTTACTGCTCTGTGCCGTCATGAGCGTTGCAGCAAAGGAAAGTTTTCAACAGGCTTTAGAAGAAAAACTGACTGTCCAAAAAAAAGCATGAGTCATCACCTCAGAGGAGCCCAGCCCAGATAAGATACTTAAATACTATTATTTTGGGGGAGAGTCTACAGTATATTTTTTCTAATAAGTCCTTAATAAATTGTTTTATTATATGTCTAATGACAAAACAGTGTAATAACTGCTTTGAAGAATGAAACAAAGAAACATGAAACAAAGGAAATGTGCAATGGGTCCAGGGGAATCAGATATTCAATTCCTAGTTTTGGTGTTTGACTTACACTAAGTGGTACACGTAGATACTTGAGTATTACTGGGGCATTTTAGCCACATTACCTAAGTGTCCTTTTCTCTTGCTTTGTAGACATAACCTACTTATCAATCATTTAATGTTCTCAGAGGGAATTCACTCTGATGCTGGCTCTGTCCCCAGGGAAGAAAGTAACCCAAAAAAATAAACAGAAATGCTTTAAGTCTGGGTGAAGCGAAATTTGAGTGAATACCTCCAGTAATGTTTATAATATTTGCCAGATTAACAATGGAGTGAAGAATTCTAGTACTAGTAGTGCTCGTAAAAAAGCTATATTCTGAGTCGTTATTGGAATCCTAAGCATTTCCAGGTGTTGTGCACGGTTTACAATAGTAAGGATGGAAGTTTTCTTAGCCTCCTTTTCCTTTTTGTTTTGACTTTTTCTACACTTGTGAATAATACTAGACTGAAAAGCCTGGAAAATACTTGTTTGTCTTGCCACAGATCTTATGCACTCCTGATGTTTGACTTCTTGTTTGACTTGATTCCTTTATGTTGTAGCTGTCTGCCTTCTCCAGATAATGGAGTGAGAAAATCACCATTTTCCATTAAAAAAACACCCTTGTTCCATTCAGGTTGCATAAACCCAACATGGACATCAATGTGAACACAATCACTTTCAGTTAAGATAATGCTTTCTAGTCTTTACCAAGTAGGCCAGATAGCGGCTAGTGACCTAAACCCTCAGAATTACTTTATTAATCATGTAAATCTCTGGATTCCTCAATCAGAAGGTGCACCTGCTGTATCTGAGCAGTGGTCAGGCTGATGGACATTCCTGTTTAAGCGAATAAGGAATTTTTGGTTGCCTAATAATTTGGACTAGGCATATATTTTAAAACAACTTGCCTTTCGTTTCTGGGGTTTCCTGAAAATTATTACTTTTGAAGAAGCTTCTTTTAGCTAGTAAGTGCTCCTGTTGGGGAGGGTGCATTATTGGCATAGTTTTTCTTAAGGAAAATATTAAAAAAAAATGTGATCTCACAGATTTGCATCAGTCAGACAGAGCCTTGGAGAGATGTAGCTTCAGAAACTGCAACAGAAATTTTGGAAGGAGATATTTCAGAGGTTTTTCAAACCTTAGGGGACAATGCCTACCATTCTTACAGATATTTTGTGAAAGAGGAATGTTTCTGAATCTTTTACTTCCCTTAGAGTTCTGGATGTAACTTTACTCCAACGCTGGCGTAGCTTTCTCTAGAGTGGGCAAAGGTCTTGCAACCAAAATGGAATTTCTGTGAGCGTGGTTACAACATGCTTCCTCCTGAGAACCTGACAAGAAAAGCAGGGAACAATGTGCTGAGCAATCAGTGTGGGGGTTTTTTTGCCAAGCATGCTAATGCCTGTCATCCTCTTTGAACAGTTGCTTCTGAAATTTGTGGAAGATTGTCAGTATCACTGCCAAATTACCAACAAGAATTCAGTATTAAATCATCTGCAAAGAAATCACCACATCTTTTCCTCTGTTGAGTGCAAAGTGCATAATAATTCAGTGGACATTTTCCTGTAGAAAAGAGAAGTCACTAAAAGCTTTAGAACAAAACGTTTTCTAAGCCTAGCTGAACGGTCACCAGGTTGCTGAGTTGGAGCCAGCTTTCAGATCCCTGTTTGCTTGGAGTTGTGTCGAGGCACGGTTTCTAAATCAGCTTACCAGCACACCTCTGTGGAACAGACCTTCTGTCTAGTATCTCTCATCAGCATGTGCTGCCGTAGCCTTCAGCTGCCAGAGAGCCAAGTATCAGTTCTGACACATCCTATTTCCTTTACTCATCTCACTAACTGAAATAGGTCCAGAGCTCTACCCTTTGGGTTTTGTGACCAATTAATATAGTGGATAGGGAATATCAGCTGGCTGAGTAGTCTGCTCCATTCCAAGGAACACAGGAATCCCAGCCCACACAGGACAGAAATACAGAAAAACAACATCTAAGCACAGGAAGGACAAGAAAGAAGTAATGCATTAGAACTGCCTATTGGAAGGCAACTCACTTTCTAGCAAGACACGAGGACAAGGCTAGGAAGGCAAAAGAGATTCCAGATTCATTGGAAGGGTGCTGTGGCCAGGAAAGGATTCTCAGTGAAGATGCTAAGAGAAGATCATGTACATAATGTAGACTGTTTTTTTACGGGCTGTTTTCTCTTGAGCTTTGTCAATAAGACATCTCATTTTAACAGTTGTTACAATTGTGTTCTGTTCTGTGAAACCACCTAGCTCTAACTATTCCAGCCTTGTTTTAAAAATAAGTGCAGGACTCAAGAATTTGTTTCCCAAGCCAAAATCTGAAATTATCTTCAGACTTCTATATGCAAGCAAGAATTGCTAGGCTTGAAATGACCACTCCCTCATAACGTCTTACATACCAGAGACACATTTCCTTTGAGAAGAAATTTAATGATTATATGGCAATAACAATTCAACATTTCCTTTTGTTTTGGAAAACCTGTTACTAGTTTAGTGTTAATTCTCAGCTTCTAACTTGCTGAACAAAAGTACTGAATGTATTTCCAATATATCCTTCTCCTTTATATATTTTTTTTCAGGAATATTATAGCAAACAAATTGACTAATGGCATTCTTAAAAACTATTAATTTTAAGTGCATATTAGGGATCATCTGCAGAAAATAAATTTTCAGCTCATGAAACCTAATTTTTAGACAAGACAATCTTAAGCAATCATGTTTCAGCAGCTTAAATAATTCCATCTCAGCTCAAAATTATTGCCATGCAACTCAGTCATTATAACAGGTCATCACCATGCTTTTAAACCAGTGCTGAGCAAAGTCAAATGAGTTACTGCAAATAACTGCTAGTTGTTATTCTGCCACAGAACAGGAAAAATACTCTGTGGTCAATGTATCCAGACCAGACTAACCCATGGTCTTTGAATTTTAAGTATTGAATATTTTTACCCAACTGCCTGCAAATGATGCATTCACTGAACTTTGAAAATCATATGGACTGGAGGAAAATTAGAAGGTGCTCACAGATTTTTTTCCAAAATTTTTATTTCATTGAAGTATGTGATTTGTTGCAAAGTATTTACTAGTTCCACTAATGAGAGAAAGAGAGAGAGAAGAAAAGGAAAGTTGTACAACAGCTGCAAAATAGAAAATGTAAGTACCATTGAATGTCTTAAGCTACAGTGTAAGGAAGAGATTTGTAGGCACAGATCGGGCTTCAACTGGTGCAGCAAACTGTGTAAGATGGAATTCACAGCATATCACTTCAGTCATCTGGAAAGTAGATGTTTAATATAGTAGCAGCCTCAGTTCCCTCTATAGCCAGTGGCAAGTAGGTGCCTCCTGAGAAAAGCCATCCACTTCAGATGGGTTGAATAATCACAGAATAAAAGAATCACAGAACAATAGGGGTTAGAAGGGACCTCTG
>RSEF01000002.1:46968868-47017321 GCA_003993805.1 Himantopus leucocephalus
ACTTCCTAAGCTTGCCTGTGAGGATGATATGGGAGACGGTGTCTAAAGCCAGGCGTGGTGGTGCACGCTGTAGTTCCAGTACTTGGGAGGCTGACCCTGCCAGACCGCTGGGGCCCCGGGTTCACAGCTGCAGTGCCCTGTGCAGAGCAGGCATCCGTGCTCCGGCCAGCATCACACTGCATGGCCGGGAGCTCCACTCGGTGGGAGAAGGAGCACCAAGGGGTGCTAAGGCAGGGTTGGGCCGACCCCTGTTGTGGAGCAGTTTAGAGATTGTGGAAAAAAGGCCCTTCACGGAATACTCCTCCACACTGATTAGAGAGGAAGCCTCAGTAACTAGCTCAACTGCTCAGACAACTACCTTTCATTAGGGTAATGTTAGGTGAGATGAATCCTACTTTCAGGAGGACCTAGCTTCCAGACGGAGCCAAAATTATGGGTCAAAGTTTATCGCGTGCAGTAAACTCATTTACATTATGCAAACAGTCCTTTGTGGTGGGGTCCTCTGGCTGGTGAGGGCCAAATGCGTTCGTGACATGGTTGTCCTGTTCCTGGAGCGCTTCTTGCTCTGCAAAGCACAGCAGCCCTGGGGCTAACAGCACTGTGAAGGGGCGGCTCAAGGAACAATGGGCTCGTAGCTGCGCCACACACAAAGGAGGAAAGGAAGCCATTTGTCATCCCTAGGCCGTAATGGAGAGCCACTTCCTACTAATTAGAGAAACACAGAAATTGAAAAAAAGAAAACAAGAAACTTACGTAATATGATCTCAGAGCTGGCTGATTTGCTAATGTAAAACACAGGGTGGAAAAAAAAGGCTGATAATGTGGAACAGTAGGGCATGACTGCTGACCTCATAGAAAAAACATGCGGAAAATACTATTCAAAACACTGGCAAAATGACTTCATGTGAACGGCAGATTTCTTCTCTTCCAGTGGGCAGAATGTTCCAAAGGAACCTGCATGCGTCTGCCTGTGCGCTCTTTCCATTAGCAGGCGTGCAGACGGCTTGGGTGTCGCAGGGCCAAATGGGCCGTGTTTGGTTCACATAATGTGAGTATCTTCATCCTTGATTTATGAACCTGTTAGATCGCATCTAAGATATTCTTCCTTCTTGAGCCCTGGCTGCAAGGTTAGGAGCATTTTCTGTGTTTAGAACCAGCTATAGCTGGTCCCTGTTTTTTAAAACTGGAGTCTTGAGCATGGGCAAATGACCCAGGGACACTCCCTACTATTTCCATTTTGTAACTATGTACACTTTTTATTATTTTCATAGTAGTTATACATGACTGAAGAAATAGGCATTAGTTCAGGTAGATTTTAAAAAAGCACTCAAGATACCGTAAAAAAAATGACAGTTTACAAGACAAAACTCCCCTTCTCTTTCATGTACTTCAAAGAAGGTTTAACAGTGATTGCTTTAGGAAGAGATAGTATGTTGCACTAAAATAGGAGATGTTCAGTGTTTTGCATGGAAGGTGGTGTTCAAAATCTTTAGTAGCTCCTAAAAGTTTAGGAGGAATTTCTCCATATGCTTATGAATTCTGGCTCCCAGTATTACGCACTCAAGTACTACACTCTTTTATTATTATTGGCATGAAAATGAGTTTGACGGGGGCTGATCAGAGGCTTGAGAAACAAAACTGTTGGTGTCTGATTCTTGTGCTGTTTTTCCTGCCCTCACAAAACCTATAGTAAGCCTGGGCATTGAATTAGATCCCACACATGCTGTGAAATGAACAGCTAATAGAAAGAGACGCCAGATGTCCCTTCAGAGGTGAACATGGTCCTCTCCTGAACAGGCATCTCTCCATCCCTTGACCGGAGGTAAATGTGCCACATCAGCACTAATCGTGCGACCACAGTATCTGTCACCTCCTTCCTTCCTAGCAAACCTATGCTTCCTATCTGTGTATTTTTGGAAACATCAGAGAGAAGACAAAACTGAAGTTTTAACCCTTGCCCAATACAAAAAACAGTCGTGGAGTCCTTTTACACTGGGTACTAGGTGTTTGTTTGAGCATTGGTGTATTATTTTATCTTTTGTTGCCAGCTTCTCCGACACCTGGTGTTATCACACAGAAGCACCTTCTAATTCTTTGACAAGCCCAGTGGCTAAATGAATTATTTTATTGCTCATAACTGTTACATGCACCGTCTTGCTTTGGTCGTGTTATGATCTGGCTTAAACTAGTACCCAGTTTTAGGCAACGGTATTTTTGTTAGGTCAGGTACCGAGCTGACTCAGACGTAGCTTACATTGGCTTTTGGTTCTTTTCAAAGAGCTGTGCAGATGCCATGGCAACTGACCCAGGCTAAGAGAGGCAGGCTGGGCATTACTAAATGAGGCTTTGAGCTTTTTAGTGCAGTTCACTGGAGAATAACCTGACCTCCATATATGTGGCACTCCATCAGGCTTTTAAAGTATTTTTTTTCATTAAGAAAATGTTTTTGTATAATTTCTGGCCTGAGGCAAAACAGCCTTGGCATTTGCAAAGGCTCTAAAGATTGTTAATATTTGACTAGTCCCTATCACTTCAGCAAAGCGAACATGGGAGTGGCATAAGGCATACAGAGTGTATCAGGAGCTTGTCTTTTTCTGTTATTCATATAGGAAACATACAGTGCATAATAAAACTTTATTCTGAGTCACTGCATTTACCAAGAATTGATCTAAGAGCTGCAATAGTCCACAACAGAGATCGGCAAGAAAGACGGGAAAGCCAAAGATGGCACACAGGCAATTTTTCATGCTCTGTGGTTTAGAGCTAGGAGCAACATTGTAAAAGAGAGACCTGTAAAAGAAAACACCTCCCTGCTTCTGTTTAAATCTAAATTGAGCTGGAAACCATTGTCTCATAAAGAATTGAGATGCCATCAGTAAAACTTTCTCTCTTAGAGGTGCAACATGTCCTGGATTCTGATGTATTTTTACTAGGCAAGTTTTAATCTCTGTTTTGGGGGAAGAAAATTACATCCTGATCCAACCCTTTCAGATAGGTTGCTGCCTCCTGACACAGAGCACTGGGCAAAATACCATATTGCCTAGATAAGCAGGTTTCTGTAATGTAAATTGTCCCCCACATTTTTTCCTAAGAAAATTTTCTTCACTCTGTCTCTCTTTCATTTTTAAAACAGCTGAAAATATGTCATGTACCTTAATATAGGGCTGAAATCTTAATCCCACTTTTATGAGGTCTATGAAACCGATATGTATTGTGCAATGTGGGAATTAATCCCAGGTGACTGCTAGGCAAGCCTGGTCTCTCTAGTTATCAAGTGCTAGTCTACTACAAGTATGCGTGTGATCCGTGTGTTTTCCAGTGTGCACAGTGTATTCCGTGTTACAATTTAATGAGATAAAGGCAAGTGGAATGTGCATACTTAATCAGTTGAAATGATAGTATTTCCTAACCCACATCACCCAGAAAGGCTCACAGCTGTTCAGGCTCATTCCAGTGAATAATAACTTTCAAAAGAAAATGACCCATAAAAAACAGTAGAAATCAAAATGTAATTAGAGGCAACTGGTAATGTTTCTGTCTTAATTACAGCACTGCAATTGTCCTTACTTCAGAGAGAGAACTCCTGGGAGAATTTTGCCCACTGGGTTGTTCGGGGGGAAAAAAGAAAAACCTGTAATTTTTTGTCCACTTCCCTCTTTTGTGTTTTCTTCTTTTACCCTAAAGACTGTCAGCTTTGTGTCCTTTTACTTTCATTGTCTGGGAACATGTTAGCTGTGGTGTGGAAGTGACAAGAAATTGAGGGTTACTGAAATCTTATGGAAGAATTAGGAAAAGTTTTAAGAGACCAAGCTCTGCATTGCTGTAAAAACTAGTGATTTATCATTTTCAAGGGAAATTCTTTAGAAAGTACTTGAAACTAGTTATGGAATGGGGTCTATTACTTCATCTGTTTTGAACTCGGTGGATTGTACATGTTTCTCCAAATTAGATCTACCCTTTCTCTTTGCTCCTCACCCTTCATATCCCCTTTCCAGGACATGTTTCTCTAGTGCTTATTTTTGTGCTTTGCTAGATTGTCCATATTCTGAACAAAGTTCTTCATCTCTTTTTTCTCTTCTTCGTCTTCTCCACTGTTATCTTATCTTTCCTTTCCTATAATAAGCTGTTTAATCCTGTGGGTTTTCTAGAAGAGACTGCTGTGGGTATACTCCGGCCATCTTCTGCAGAGCTTGTCCTTCCATCTCAGATGTCTCTCTGCTCACCAGATCCCTTCCACTATTTCATTTGACTGTGAGGGTGGGATTCACTCATCTAAATATAGGTGTCCAGAGAGATTTCAGTGCCTTAGGGTATTCCCTAAGGCCTTCAGTTATCTGTCCTGAAACCTCTCATAGGGCCTGTGTCATACCAGAATGTCTTAGATACTCTAGGTCATTTAAACTGAATTTGTTGACTGTATTTAGGTAACTAAATTGTTTCATTTTAGCCCCTCTTCCTCCTGTCTGGCAAAACAATTTATTCTCTGTGACAAAGACACAGTCTGCAGGCATGAGGCAACCTGTCAAATGGCTCCTCTCTGGCATATAGATTTCCTGGGAAGCTCTGGCCATTGTTCCCCTTGAAAATTTTTTGCACAGTATCAACCTCCAATACTTAAGAGTGATAGAAAGATGAGTAAGTCATTGTGCCACATCAAGGTTTATCCCTTGATAAACCACATTTACCACCAGGATATTGAAGAAAGACAGACAAATTATCACCCATACTTGAAGCCACATCCTAGTTAACCTCACCATACTTTTTCATAGGAGGCCTGACAAAAGGAAATGCATTCAGGATTTTATCCCACTTGTAGCACTAAATCTTTATTTCTCAGTTTGTGATTTTCACTTCTAGTCTCTGATAACCCTGTTTCTTTTTACTTTTCCCATGTGAGTTCCAGTGAAAATGCAGCCCAGTTGGGAGTTTTGGGTCTAAGTCTGAAAGACTGAACAAGAGCACCACCAGGTCAGATCCTGATACCTTTTTTATTGTCCTAGACCCTAACTCCATAACTCTAGAGTAACTGTGAAGCTCAGCACTACTTCAAATAAATAGGGCTTTGAAAATGGTGGCAACTTCTCCTCTCCTTGCCTCGCCTCGCCTCGCCTCGCCTCGCCTCGCCTCGCCTCCCCTCCCCTCCCCTCCCCTCCCCTCCCCTCCCTTTTCTAAATATTTGGCCTTAAATGCCAGATTATGAAACCAATTACAGAAAAAGTGATGTTTTTCTAAGAAATTAATCCAACGTAACCATAGAATGTGCCTTGTCAGTCTGGAATCTGTCACCCTGGGATTTTCTTATATGCGTAAGTATTACTGGAAGGAGTCAAAAGAAGTGACCCTTGGGAGCCCTTTCTTATGGGAAACAGCAAGCCAGGCAGCACCATTTTTCTGAAGGGGTTGAATGGTGCTTCTTACCGACATTCTTAAGTGAGGTGGGAAAGCATCTGTCTGAAAATCAGTTCTTATGCCAAATTTTGTGTCTTCTCCTCAATATCTTTGTAAAGGCAGGCTGGTAAATCTGTGGGAAGTTGTTACCAGCAGTAGTTTTGCTTAATTTCCTCTCAGAAAAATCCATCCATTTTAGCCTAGTTTCCTGCCTTCAGACACAGACAGCATTTTGAGATATGTTAGGATAATGAACATGGCTGTGCACTTAGCCAGGTATATAATGTTGTTCTTGTGTGTGTTCTTGTGTGTCTTGATCTCTCCAACCATTAACTTATGCCCTGAAGACTCACTATGAAGAGAAGCAACATTTTTAGGTCATAGGCTGAACTTTTGGGGCAATACCACAAGATGGTGGAAAACAAATACCTGGCTGTGGAGGCAGGTAGTCAGGCTTCCTTCTAGGTTTCTTTTTCTTTTTTTTCCTTTCTTTGTCAAGCATTGTCAAGGCATGTGATACACATTTGTGCTAGAGAGTCTGGGACCTTGGCTCTTTTAATTTGTGCACACAGGACAAACATGAGAAAGTAGAAAAGTTTTTTTAACATAACAGTCTACTGGTTACAAAGCAAGAAGTGTTTAAGAAAAAAAAAACAAGGAAAGGTTTGAATGAAAGCAGACTTTTGAAGACTTCTGGTGTCCTCTCATGGCAACATGGGGAGCTGAAGTGATCCTGCCTCTGTCCCCGACCGTGCTGCAGACCACTGGCCTTACTTGGCAGCTCAGCAGCCCACTCACCATCACTAAGCATCTCCCCACTTCGCCAGATGATCAGCAGTCAGCTCTGTCTGAGGAATGGCTGAACTGCATCTCTTTGCAGGGTTTGATAACTGAGACATTTTGCAAAAGAACCCAGAATCATCAGGGGAAGCATTTATAAAGCAACTGGCATCACTTCTCTGTAGTACTTTCCCAGACTTTTCCTGCCTCATAGCTCTCCTAGATCATTTTTCCCCTTCCTCCATCTTCATTTTCTCAAGTACTTGGGTAGCAACCCTAAAGTCTATTGTTCAAAAAAAATCTTTCTGATTTGCAGGGTTTTTATCCCGGCACATAGTACAGTGCCAGAAATCAGTCTCCTCTGAAGGAGAAAGACTCCCCTTTAACTGCCTTTTAACCCTTCCCTTAACTAGGGCTTTAAAGCTTAGAGGAGATACAAAGAACCAGGTTCAAAACTGTTAAAAGGATAAAGAATGCAACTTTGCTGGGAAAAAGCATCCTAAATACCTCAGTTCCAAATAAAATTATTAAGAATCAACAATATTTTTTTATCCACTCTAACAACAGAGTTAGGCAATACCATTCAGCAGGAACTTCTATGTGATTGATTGTTGAGTCAAAATATTTTCTATGACAGGTCACAAAATGGTTTTGCAGCATTTCCACACAGCTGGAGAAATAATAATACAAGCAAAAGGGCAGCAGCTGTGAGATTTCAAAGTCTTACCAGGAAAGGAATGCTGGAAATGTAACAGACATTTTAAAGTTCCCATCATCTGTCCAGTTCCCCCATCTCTCTCCCGTTCTTGCCTACATATGTCTTAAACACCAAGTAAAAGAAATTACTGATATGATATAGTTCTGGTTTCCAATTTATATTATCTGACATTTGAAAAAATCTATCCATAAATAAAAGTAGAGCTCTTTGTCTTAGTGGTTGGATGTCTCAGCTTTAAATATGAAATTGTTCTTTGAGAACCCATAAAGTATGGATACCCATTTGAATCCAGTAATTCCAGGCTGTGTTGTGAAACAAGGACAGAAAGGAAACCTCCAAAACTGGAAGTGCACAACAGCCATTGACTAATTTTCAGCCCACCAAACAACTGAACATAGAGCTTGCCTTTTTCGACATACTCCTAAGTTTTACAGAGAATACTGCTTACATGCACTGTGGAATGAGCAGTTTTTTGAGCAGCAAAACACTGATTATCCTGGGACTGCAAGTTTGAAGAATATGGATGAACTGCAGGAGGAGAAAATGAAGTAGTAGGCAAGTGCAATCAGTATAGTGACTTTAGGGACAAATTTTTCAGCAACTTGCTCTCTGTCTTGGAAATAGTTTGATTTTGTGCAGATTTTCTTGAACCATTCCAATCTAGAGCACTTTTCCTCACACGAAAGGGACACTATTTTCAGTTTGCAAATCTTCAGCTAAAGCAAAAGAAGAGTTTATGTAGCACTCTTGAACACTGTTGCATGTATTTCACATACCTCCTCTCAGCAATAGTGTAATGCAGAAAAATACTGACCAGCATATATTTTGTTGTTCTTAAACCTTGCTTTTACTTCTTTGATTCATTATGAAGCAGCTTTGCACTATGGGTGCTCAACTTGCCATCTTCTGTAGGTACAATCTCTGTGGCCACCTGTAACAACAAACTCCCCTTGACCTCAATGGCAGCAAGAAGTGTGTGTTAGGCAGAACCAAATAATATCGAGCAAGCACTCGGAAAGCAGGAGTACCAAGCAGATGGCAGTCACAGATTTACAATCTGAGAATCCACTGATTTCATCAATATCTTATAAATAGCTAAATGCATCTAGTGGTGGTTTTGTCACACCTAAGTATGGGTCTGCAGCAATGAAGGATGTATTCTGGAAGGACTTGGCAGCCCTGTGCAGGGACAGATTCTTGGGGCTCAGTTCCTTTGGGCCATTTCAGTCACAGACTTTCGTGGGTGCCAAAGTGGGGTTTGTTTTATTCAGTTCGGGAAGCTTCTATCTGGTTCCTGCATGGGTGCCGGGGCTTTTGAAAATCTGGTCATTTATTTGAGATGTTCAGCCTTTCTGAAAGGCAAGCTTGTACTGAAGTGTTTTGCATGCATATTGATACAGGACAGAAGTGTGGGAAGAAAATCTCTCTTACCCAGCACAGCCTGTTAAAAACCTACCATCAACAAGGGGTAGGCATAACCATGCCAACGAAAAGGCTGTCTTCTGATGTATTTTGTGGCATGAGCCGTTATACAGAAGGTCTCCACTAGGAGGCTCTGCCAATTAATCCCCATTAGCCCAACTCCTCTGGTTTTCGTTCTGTCTTGTGGGTGAGCTCCTACCATGAAACCAGGGTTGGCACCTTATTCTAGGTGTTCAGAGTACATGGAATGGCTATAGATTTTGCTAGGGTGATAGTGGAAAACCCAGAAGGGAATTCTGCCTCAATATAAGTTACCTCGCAGTTACTGCAAAGTGTGTCCACCCAAGCTTACCTTGTCTTATTTATCTTCCTGTACACCCGCTGTCAAGCAATGCAACCACCATCATTTATACCATGTCAAAATGCCTACTAGGAACTATCTAGATGAAGAACAGTCAGCTCAGGCTGAATCCAGGCAAGATTGAAGTGTGTCTGGCTGAAAGGGGAAACACTTTGAAGAGCGGGCCAAAACATTGTCACCACCCTTCCTCAAAGATATACAGCCACTATTCATCAAATTTATGGCTGACTCCTTGCTAGACTTGGATGATCAAGTCTGCAGAAATTCCCAGAAATGCCTTCTCTCACCTTCAGCTCACTAGGAAACTCCGTAATTTCCTTGTGGATGGGCATCTCACCCCAGTGATTCATGCAGTTGTCACCTCCAGCCTGAACTCCTGTAACGGGAGTGGAATCCAAAACCTGTGAATGGATCCAGAAGGTGACTGCTGACTTTTTCCATAGTGTAAGGTGCTTTTAGTACAGTATGTCTGAACTCAGGTTCCTCATCAGGCTTCCACTTGCTCTCAGTACCTGTTTACAGCCTTGGCCATAATTTTCAAAGCAACTAAAGAAATGTCAGGGAGAGCTGCATGCCTCTGATGTGCTTTAGATCAGGAGGTTCAGGAAAAAATGTGTGAGAACTACTCACAATATGAATCTGGTTTTGCTTTGCTGTGTCTGCACCTCTTGCCAAGGTAATCCTGCTGTGGAATGCTCTGCTGGATTCTGGTCATCTTCATGAAATATTGCAGTTTTCCCTATGTGATTGGGCAGGGGAGGGGGAGAGCTTATTACCATATATGACTCAACTCAACAGCTGTTTTTATTCCATAATCCCTTCTTCCTTTCTCCTAGCTTTCTCCCACCAAGAAAAAAACTTAATGAATGTTGATCCCACAGACCATATGCAAAGAATCTCATCCAGGCAACCAAGGACTTTACTATTGTTTTTGATGTTCTGTGGAAGCTACTCAGATAGTACCTTGTTCTGTTTAGGGTTTAAGTCTTAGTAGCTCGTATTTTCACCTTCAGGCTCTTTCCAGCCTTGGTTACTTTTATTTCAAGAGAGGCCATAAAGGTTTTCAAGTACTTTGAGTTTTAAAACAATTTGAGTTCTGAAGTTCCATAAGTGAGACCTGTTGAGGGCAAAAGTCAGTTCATGTGGTTTATTCACTTGGCTATCTGTGGAATACACATTGTTTCAAAATGTTTAAATACTGAGATGTTTTCTTCTGCTTCAAACTCGATTTGAAGTTGTTAAGGTATTGTGTTCCTCATGTGATAACAAAAATGTTGGAATAAGTCAAGTAAAGGCAACTGTTTCATTTAGAAGGAGGGTGGAAGGAGGTAGTATTTTAGAGCTTGCTTCTAGAACAGTGAAATAGTTTAATATTTAGGGTTATTTTGACAAGCGACTAAATCCAAGGGAGTACAGGTCAAACCACTGCAGAGAGGGTCATTTTCATATGCTAGTGAAGAATGTGACTAAAAGTAAACTAAACTGAAAGGAATACTCCATCAAAATGCACTTTTTTCTTTGGAAAAGCAGGACAGTAAGGGTTGACACAGAAGGCTTAGATGGAAGTGAGGATATGAAGGCTGTTACTGCACTGAGGCCAAGACTTCAAAATGCATGCAAGAGTATGTAAATTGCGGTGCAAAAATGCCTTTGGTCTTCAAAGTATAAATCACCCTTGAGTCAGTATTCCCGTCACAAGCAAAATTCATGGGCAAACTGGCTTGCCTCCATCCTTTTTCATTTTAGAATATCTTGTAGATTTATGAGGCCCATGGCCAAAAGTTTTACCTGGCTGTATGGACCAGGCTCAGATTTTGGAGATATGCTTGAGCCTAAGTTGTGAAGCACCAGCTGGGAAACAGGGAGCTGCTTTGAATTAAACCGGGCAATAGACCTGACTGGAATTCATATGACACAAAGCCAGCTGTAAATTTGTGGCTAACACAGATTTCTGTGGAGAAGAGGATTAAAAGCTCATTCACACCAATCAGGGGTTGTCGCCTTGGTTGTTCATATAGCAAGAGAGCAGTTTTGTGTTTGTAAAACTCTCCCCCAGTTTCCCTTTCCATCACCATTCTGGCTGCATTCATTTCTGGCTAAGGGACATACACTGGGAAAACAAAGCCTTGCTATGCTTTGGGACAACCTTACAGCCTAAACTGAACATCTGATGAACGTAATTAGTTCACAAAGTGGAAGAAGTAAAGGCTGGTAGAAAATATGTATTTATGTATGATTGTCAATATTTTGGGAGCAGGGCTTGCCTTTTGGTTCTGTGCATTCAGTGAGTTGGGCCAGATGATCTTTTATGTCCCTTCCAACCTGGGCTATTCTGTGATTCTGTAATTAAATGAATGGTTTGTTCTATCTCATGTCTGTTACAACTGCAAGAAAAAGAGAAATAATCATTCCAAACTGCAACTGTTGTAGAAAAAATGGGTAGGTAGGCAGGCAGGCACATCCAGCACAGACGTTACTTGTGGGAGCCATTCATGGAAAGACCCATTTTCCCATTCGTAGGGATTATTGTTAGGGAGAACGAGCAACCCAGAGAGTTTAGACAAAGCATTTCGTGTGAGGTTAATTAATAAAATTCACACAAATACTTCAGCATAAATTTCTACATCCCTGCCAGACTGAAGTTGTTTGACCAAAGGCAGACCCCATGAAGCTGAAGCCATGGCTCTTTCTTTCTGCCATATGTGGAGGATTTTCTACAAGAAATCCAAGTTTATACATCTAAAAAGACCCTGGTACAAATGGCAGAGAAGCTCAGAGAGAAGGAAAGATTAGTCCAAAACAAGAAAGCTAAAGGATCTCACTTTCCTAGTAGCCATAGTTTAGAGAACTGTGTGCCTGAGCCCATGGCCAGTGAGAAGCAGCAGCTGGAGCTAGACAGGTAGAGCTGCTGCCCACACTTCTCATACTATTCTCATACTTTTTCAGACATTCCTGGAATTTATGGCCAGAAAGGACTATAAGTTAACTTAGTCTGACCCACATTTTTTTATTCTGACTTACTCCAGTAACTTGTGTTTAGTTGCAACATGTCTTGTCAATCTGAAGACATCAAGAAATGCAGAGTCCACCACCGCCTGCACCAGTTTGTCCAATGATTGGTCATCCTCACAATTTTTAAAAGGAAGTATCTCATTTCAAAGGTATCTCCTTTAAGCTTCTGGTCATTGGTTGTGTATGGGTTTTTTTCCGGTATTTTCTCCAGATGAGGGTAATTAATGGAGATATCTCAGTCTTATTCTAGATAGCCCTCTCCTACTTGTGAAGGTGACTTTCCACCTGAATTAATCTGTAACAACATACACCAGGAGTAAAGCTATCTAACAGCATCCACGGAGACACAGCATTGGTTTAACTCAAATAATTAATTTTAGTTTTGTATTTTACGTAGCACAGAAGACTCTCTCTCATCACCATCCTTCTGTAGAGACTTTTTACATTGCTACAATACAGCTAATGTATGACCATGGGCATGTCATTCTGCCCCTTACCATTCGTCCAGCCTTGTAAAGACTATAACCCTTCAGGTGATAGCTATACCTTCATTGTACTTACATTTATTTTTGTACAATAGCTAGCACCAATGTCCTGATCTCATTTGTATGCCTTTGTAACAGTGAACGCTAATAATTGATGAGAAAGCTCTGATGAGAACAAGGAAATGCCGTTCTTCAATCTCTGCAGGTGGGAATATACGGCAGTCCCAGTGCTTTGTAAGCTCTTCAAATCTAACCACTGGCCATACTTTTCATTTGTATATGACCACTTTTATTGGATGTGGAAAACATCAACAAGAAAAATAACATAAGAAAACAAGCTAATGTGGCAATTGTTTACAGTAACTTATGTCATTCTTTCCATCTCCAGCTGTTCTGATTAATTGTTTGAACTCTGCCACAAAAGCTGCTGTGTTCTTTATAGCAGGTTAGTAATAACAGTCACCATAGCTATTGCCAGTGCTTCTAAAACCCAAAAAGTTAATGAAAAAATAAATTGCATGTTTTCTTTAATTAGAAAGTTGTATTATTTTGAAAATTATATTTTTTTTAATTCAAATCTGGAGAAGATTCTTCAGGGCAGTCTGAAATTCAACTTTAGTGTTTTTTCTAATTATTCCTCCATTTGATCGTTTTAGGTGCAAAATGGGGTGTGCAGGGGGAAGAGGAGTGGCAGTAAAACCAGAAAGACAAACACTTGAGAAAATTCTAAATATTTTTAAAAGATTTTAATGGATGATTCTTAGGGAATTAAATGCCTTTCAAAGCTTACAAAATACTTATTTCTTTAAATTTTCTAAAAAGTCTTCACCAAATCTCAGTTCTTTCTAATGTCATGGATAAAGGGAACCCCTGGGGAACATGGGATTAAGCTGGTTGATCCAATAGATCCTCTTAGGGAAATCAAAAAGAATGTTTCTTCCACAACTTCCTCAGATCAGGGAAACCTGCTATATTTGCTTCTTCCCTGTTTTCCTCCCTTTGTGGAACAGCAGCACAGAAGACTCATTTCTCAGGGGTGTCACAACAAATGAATGCATAGATCCAATGGCTGTAGCTCACACTGAAGGAAAACAACATTCCTGATCAGCTGAGCAATATGAATTTCTTACACTCCCAGTGTGAGAGTTCTTGCTACCCAGTAAGGTTTCAGTAGTTTAGGATCACTGACATTAGAAATTATAAAATCACCCAGAGTAAGTAACAGTAAAATAGTTACAGTCCCTGGGAAAAGGTTTAGTATTTTGCTTTAGTATTAAAAGCAGGACCTTGCTAGTTGAGCTAAAGGAGCACTAATGCCTTCATCCTTTCCAGAAAGATTCATACCAAATCCTGATTGTCCAATGTAGATTGACATTAGCAAAGATAAATAAATCCACAGATCTCTCTCTTAAGACACTGATTTAATCTATTTGGTTCTGATTACAATTCAGGAACCTCTGAGAAAGGCATGGTTTGTTTGAGGAAGAAGGTTGAACACCTTTGAATTTGACTGCCCGTATTTTATTCTTTTCCACAGCTCAGAGGGAGACCCGGTAACCTGTGGAATTAACTCTGCTAAACAAATTGCAAATGTGCTTGAACTTGAACACTGACCTCATTACAAATATCAGTGAGTTTTAAACAACGCATTTGTGCAGTGCTCCATCTAAACAAGTCATATGTGTATAGCAGTCTTCTCCTCCAAAGAAAGGCCAGATGGCACTGTTGCAAAAACTCTTGCTAATTCTGCGTGTGTAAACTGGTAGGCCTTGAAGAACTGCTTATTGTCACTGGTGAGACATTTTTTTCTAGTTCTCACCAGTAAAAACTGCTTTCCTGGCTTTAATCTCTCTGTGAAACCATTGTAGGTAAGTCTGCTGCCACAGCAATCAAACAAAATATTGTACAGTGCCAAGACATTATGCTACGAATGAATTCTCAGCACATAACTCTCCAAGAACATCTTTCCACACAGTTAAAAAGGGGTGGGACTTTTTCTCTTGTTTCCTTTGGCAGTCTCTCCAACAACTGTCTCCCTAATTAAAACAGTTCCATTGCAGATTATTTTGCCTGAACTTAGTTTACTGAAAGAAATTATACATACTAAAAGTTTTAAAGCACATTTGGAAGGTACTGTACAGGAAAGCAAAGACATATGACGTAAAAGGCAGGACAAGGTGTGGTTCGCAGAAGAGAAAATAAGCTAAATATCAGCACGTTCCCAAATATCCAGCAGCTC
Organism: Himantopus leucocephalus; assembly: GCA_003993805.1. Taxonomy (NCBI): domain Eukaryota; kingdom Metazoa; phylum Chordata; class Aves; order Charadriiformes; family Recurvirostridae; genus Himantopus; species Himantopus leucocephalus. The sequence goes on from RSEF01000002.1 coordinate 46,983,274, forward strand.
ACAGAACTTTAAAATCTGCCCTTTTTTCTTTCAATTTTAAGGTAGGGAAAAAAAAATCCATTAATTATATGCATACCCATACTGAAGTATTGCCATTGCTTGAACAGTGTTTTTGCAGTAGAAGATGCACTAACTCTCCTAGAAAAGGCAAGGTACAACCGAAGGACAAGCTCCACGGACTGGAAGGGGTTCACCTCTGCCTCTGATCTGTGGTGCTGGGGGTTGTTCTACAGAGGTTGCCCAGAGGGCTGTTCTGATGTCTCTGGAAGGGGTGCACAGGGATGCACTTTTGTTTCTCTTCAGGGAACAATTCACCATCATGGATTCTTACAGAATTCAATTCTTCCCTTAATTAAGGACTACTTCATCTAGACAGTAAATATCTAGACAGTCCCTTGAATGGCAAAGAGAGTCCTCATGGACTGTGATAAATATTTACATCACTTGTGCATGCAGTGTAATGAAGCTGTTTTCTGGATAAAAGCATGAAGCGTTTCACTATGGCACAGTGTCAGGCAAGTTCTGCTTATGGAAAGACTGATATGTGGAAAGAGTTAAAAACATGACTTTGGTAACAAAGGACTTCACTTTATCCAGGCACTTCTCTGCCCACTTCCCAAATGCTGGAAAGTGTCCCCTGCAGTTATGTGAGCCTCACAGTGCTGTTGTACTGTGAGGCTGACCCCTTCAAAAATGCTCCTTGCCCCTTTCATAAATGTGAAAGAATTCTGAGTGTCTTATTTTCCAGCAACACAGGCACTTAGTAGCTTGTTCCTTGTAGAACCTTTTTTTTTGTGTGTTGAAGTCTTAAATCTCTTGCTGATTACTGAGAGCAGTAACAGAACTGAGAAGTGACCATAACTAACCACACTAATTTATTCCTCTTTCCTTCCTTACACAGCCTAACCTTCATGCATAGCAGCTTGACGTGACAGGTGCTGCTGCAACTGCAGATTTTCCCAGGGCTCTGTTCTGATCTCTAAAGTCTGATAGACTCTTTTTGCTCTTGCTGCTTTTCTAAGCACTTAAAAACCAGCTGTCATTATTAGGCCTCTGAAATGAAATTCAGATATATGAAGATTTGCTTCATCCAACACAATGAAGTTTCACGCAGACTCTGAACAGAAATGGCTGGTGTGTTTCAGAGGCTGACAACAGCCCAGGAGCACTGTACCACATTGTGGAGGAGTGCTCCGTTAGTAAGCAGAGGTCACCGAGACTGCTTAACAGTGACCGCAGCCACCACCTGCTACTGATAGTGTTTGTTTCTACAGGTCTGGAGAAGCAACTGTTTATACAAATAACCTTTATCACCCTTTTACCAGGAAATTGCTTGACATGTATCTGAAGCTGAGCACGTTCAAGTTGAGCTCATTCCATTTCAAGCCAAGTGCTGTTTCTGTGCTGCTCAGTGAGCACAACCCATTCAATTTTAATTTTGTTACAAACAAACAAACAAAGATAACTAATAACATACGCTTTAGAAAGGCTCTTTTTCCTAGAGCAAGATGTTTTCCAAAATCCTTTCCAACACAGAGCTAAGAGCAAAAACTGTTCTGAAAACTCCTGTGAGAGCCTGGGGAGTGCTGTGCTCTGCATCCACTGCTGTCCTCTCCTTTGGACAACCGGTGTTCTGAGCCATTCAGTGCACTGTCAGCTCTCACCTGCTTGGGTCATACCTTGGCTTTACACAATGGCAGAAACATAAAAATCATTGCCTCGGAATGGCTTGGCGGTCCACTCTCATCTGTTATCCTGTGTCAGTGCTAAACCTGTTAGAGGAAACAATCCACCACCACAGAAGCAGCGATTTAGAATGTATGAGGTCAAACCAAACAAAGGCTTTTTTTGGGGGTGTGTTTGTTAATACTAAATAAAGAAGGCCATGTGTCTAATAAAATAAAATGTGATCATGAAATGGAGATATCTACAGACCTAAGGTGTCTGACCGGCAAGAAAATTTTAGGCATTTAGGAAAAATTCCTGGAAATTCCAGTTGATATTGATCTTACCTATGTGACCTAAATCCTTTTTTTAAATCAGTGTCGAGACAGCAAGACTCTACTGACTTGAATGGGACAAAGGTCTGCCTAGTACGTTCTATGTAGAGAGTTTTCAAAAATATTTAGAAAAGGAGCTAAACCAGAACTACAACCCCAGACCCCAAAGCTTTAAGGAAGTTCTGGTTGGAAGACAAACTTTGCAGCTGGGCTTCGATCTGAATGGAACAAGCCCAAACTTAGGATGAGACCTCCTGTGAATGCTGAAGAAAATTGTGTCTGGATCCAGGTTCAGACTTTACAAATTGGGGCCCATCTCCTAAAATGGAGTAGATGAAGGCCAGAAATGGCTGCCTGCTGTAAAAGGAGGCAGAAAGCCCCCCACCAGCTGCGTTCTCTGAGCAGCCTAGCTGCCTGTGTACAATAGTGTCAGCACGGCAGGGGTAAGCCCACAAGGAAGTCTCTGCGGTAAACTGGCTTGCAAAAGCTGAAAGTGGTGTGCATCCTTTGTAGCACAATAGCAGAAGGTTCATTCTGTGGCTGCTGCAAAACAACCTCTAATTCCTGTCTAGGGCTGCAAATGCAGCCTTTGCAAAATATGTGTTAGGCTTTGAAACCAAAGTTCACACTGGTTCCTGCTTGTCACGTATTGGCTTACACACTCTATCGGCACCTGCCAGTTCTCAGCTGTCACCGCTGCTTTCACACCTGGACGCTCACGTTGCCGGTCTATGATTGGCACCGAGTTACAAGAACTAAGTGGTGATGTTAGCATGCCCCAGATGAATCACATTTGATACTGCAGATGTCTTCTTAAGAGTCATCAACATGAACACTGCAAAGAGAACGATGTTTGCACCTGAAAGGCCATGTAGAAGAAAACACACTAAAGAGACATAGAGAAAGAGATATATATAGAGAGAGTACATGTATCATTTATGGTGCTTTCTACCTGGGAAGTAAAATATGCATTGTATACCCTAATATATGTGTCTCATCCACACTATGGGGTAGTAATTATTATTTCCATGTCACACATGAGAAAACATGTCCACCACAGAGGTATGAGTTATCTCCCATCCTGTCCCTTCATGTGCCACACAAACGTCAACAACAGAAATAAGAATAGATGTATATCCTTGTCTAAAAATCTGCTCAGTGCTGTAAGAAAATGGACTTTTTTTTTTATGTCATAATGATCACTCATGAGAAAAGAAACTTACCTGTGCTTCCCAGGGGTCTCTTTCTCCACCATGCATTCCAGCTGAGGATCTTCGAGCACTTCACAGGGAGTAGTGTGTCTGTTAGTCTATGAGAATCATTGGGTTTCCTCTGATTCTTAGAAAGCTCATATGGCTCCCTGGAGAGAGGTGCAGGCTGTTGGCATGCATGGTGCAACTGTGATAATTTGTAGCTTGAGTGGTTTGTTCCAATGCAAAAAAAGAAAAAGTTTTCTGCAAAAAAGAGCAGGGGGGAAAAAGAGACTCCGGTCCTTCTAGTGGTTACCTCCAGCCGTTGTCTCCAGTGGTAGATTATGGGTTACACTTACGGTTACACTTACGGCTACTTGACTGCAGCTCAGTGAGGTGAAGGTCTACATGTCTACGTACAACAGGCAAAATGGTACCTTACTCCTTTCATCACCTGCAGGAGCTGCCTGTCTTCAGGTTGCCAGTGAAGCTCCTTCAAAGGCATGGCTTCTTTTGCCATGAATTGGGCGGACAGAAAGCAGAAAACAGGAAGGTAACAGAGTTTGGCTCCATGCTTCAGCTGTATCAAGCAATACAGGCTCCATGCTCCAGCTGTATCAAGCAATATGACCACAGCTGGCTGCATTTGTCATGGCACGTGGAAGGAATTGTGACTTTCGGGGGATGTTCTGCGTGACTGAACGCTTTTGGAGCCTGTGTACTAAATGATTGGGCTGACCGCCATGTCTGGCTTGGTATGAGGAAGGAAAAGAACAATACTTGAGCTGGCTGTGTAAATTTGTTCTTTGCCAGATTCTTATTGTTCTCGCCAACACCCAAGAGGATGAACAACATCAAAAGTAATCAATAAGCAGCAGCTAGATATCCAAGTTCTTAAAAAGTCCAAGACAGCACTTACTCAATGTTCTTGGTGTTGAAAAGCAGTGATGAAAAGCCTATTGTCAATGATTATATGACTGTGGCACCAGCAAATTTTAATCACGGTATTAAAGGCAATTCAGTTGTAAAAATCACGTTTACCTTTTAAATTCTTTTGCCCTCTGCAGCTAAGTAAGGAAAGAAATTCAACAACGACCTAGTCAGTGTTTTAGATTGCTTTTCTTTCTTGAATCTTTATTGGTTTTAAGAAACTTTACGTGAAATACCATGTAAAAACTTCCACAAGAGCCATGGAGGATGATCCATACAGTATGGGCAGGGACACATACCCCAGCATTCCTTCAAGGGGCACAGCAACCCAGAGCAAGCCGGGCAGTGGGCTGAGTGGGCCGAGCAGGCCGTGGCAGCTGGCAGGAACTCAGAGAGGCTAGAAATAGTAGCGGGGAGACTGAAAAAGAGGACTCAGGAAGTGCAAGAAGCAGGTGAGAGAATGCACTGGTGGCAGCGGGGAAGGCAGGACAGAAAGGAGATGTTCTGAGACCGAAACATCCTGCTACAGCCCTGGGTTATGGTAAAAGTCTGCTGGTGGTTTAGCTTCCAGTTTAGTTACGTGGAAGATAGGTCTTCACTGCAGTCAGCATAGGCTCTGGTAACCTGGATTTGAGTGTGTAAGTTAGTCTAATCCACCCTTGTCCCCTCTGGGTCTCCCAGGGAGCGTGTGGCCAGCAAGTCTGGGAGTGTGACTCGGTGCAGCATTCATCTGAGCTAATGACCCAGTCCCTGGGGAGGGTGTAAGAGCTCACAGCCAGGGCAAACTGTGGGACAGCACCAGAAGGTGTTCAGCTCATGAGTCAATTTGTGTCCTTGCTGCAAATTAAGCACATTTTTGCAGTGAAAATAGGATCTATACTCCCTGGTATGCCACTAAGCTTCCTGACCAGACAAGAGAGGAGTGGAAACAGGTTCCGTATAGGAGGCCAAGCTCATTCTGCAACACCAGCCCCAGTTCAGCTACACCCTGCCAGCACCAAATACATGTCTATGAATGCACTGGTAGAAGTGGACCTCAGCGCTACAGCTTTTTGCAGGGGTGTATGTATCAGCTTAGCAGCACATTCGAGAATAACTAGAAGAAATTGTTGAGGGCAGTAATGGAATGGAGACACCAGCCTGGGCTGGGAGTCTTCGTTGTGGGCAAATAAAAGAGCTGTAAAATATATTATGCCACTCCCATTTCACAATGCCCTTTATTCTGGGCTTTGGCTAAAATACATTATGTGAGACCCAGAAGTTTTACCACTGATAAATTAACTGAGTTTGGTTGTTGTTAGTTGTGAAACTAATAGTCATGAATTTCTTCTGAATAAAATGTTAATGTGCACATACAAACACACAAGCAGATGCACTTTTGAGGCAGCAGCTTGTTAAGACTAACAGTACTGTAGTTTGAAATAGCAGTAATTGCAAAGATGGTAAAAAACCAATTTATTTTTAAAATAGCAGTCTGTAATTGACACCCAGAGGAAAAGTCAATGGGGACAGATTAAAATGCTCAGAACAAATAAACTGAAAGAAAAGATGGAAAGAGATATTAGAGAATAGGAGAAATAAGGGAAAGGAATCCAAGGAAAGGAGGCAAAAAAAAGCAACAAAATGAAGAAAAGACAGACATGCCAATTCAGAAGAGCATGCCCTTTAAAGGAAAAATATTGAAATCATACAAGAGTAACGTCATGCAGACAGCTGTAAATTACTTTTCGTTTGTGATGGAGATTACTGAAGTTGTTTTTTCAATCTTTTCTTACTTTTGAATCACAGTAAAAAGTCATCAAAGAAAGGTAGAGATGAAAACCAGGCTAATATTTATGGCAAGGCAATACATGCATCAAATTGCAAGTACTACAAATGCTCTTCAGAAAATTCAGCCTGACTTCAACAGGATCTCCTCACTCACTAATGAGCATCACTATACTTTTCTGTACAACTTCCCCTCCTGTTGCCTGGCTGTCCTGTTTACCTCACCGAAGAGCCTACAAACTCCTCAATTTCTAAGCAGTTTTTGTATTAGATGGGCAGTGGTGCCCCAGGACAGGAAGGCTCCAACTGCTGCATGATTCAGAGCTCAAACTGTGGTAGCGCTGGACAAGACGTGTCCTTATCTATACTTCAAAGCATGTGAAGAGACAACAAATATTCACTCACACTCTCATCCCTCATCAGTCTCAATTGCACCTCGATTTGTAGTAGGCAGCAGAATTACCAAATCACTTTCTCTAGCCATAGGTCACCAGAGACACAAAAATGTTCTTACAGATGGGGCAAAGTTGAGTGAGAAATGTTGTGCACCTTTGTACAGAAGGGAAGACTGACTTTGAACCAGCAATGCTCATTTGTTCCCTCACCGCAGTCAATATCTGGATGTAGAAGCTGGGGAATTGACACTCCAGAAATGCCAAATTGACAGAAAATGCATAGCGTTATTTCTCCATAGACAGCGGAGTCAATCATGCATCTTTTATGAACTGCAAAGCATCTAATTCTGTTACATTAAGGACTATTTATAACACTTTAATATTGTAAAAGGGTAATAAAACGGATGTAAATTGCACTAAAGCTTTCTCTAATAGGCCCTATATTGTTATAGTGATGCAGAGAGCCTTGACTATCACTGAGGCTGTGGATTAACAACCTCTCCCTCATCACTGCAGAAGTCCTTAATGCCCCCAAGGCTTGTCCCCATCTTCAAATGGAGTTGGTGCCCTTCACACCTATTGAGAGTTTCAGGTGAGCATCATGTAATTTTCTCTGCCCAGTATTAGACAGCTTCAGCCAAGAATTGAAACTGCTGATGGTAACCTGGCTAGTCTTGCCTGAGTTGTGAAGGGAAATGCCTGGCCAACATTCAGCGCTGGCAAGACTGCCCCGAGAGCATCTTCCAACTGGGGAGATGTCATGCCAGCTGGACGATGTGGGAGACTGTGTGTGCACAGCCTGAGAATGGGGCTCACAGGCTAGTTTGGTGATGGTCTCAGTCACGAGAAAAGGAAAATAGCAAAAGTGAATGATTTTAGCTGAGTTACTTGCAAGCCACAGTTAGCCCATTTGTTCCAGGGTCAGCTCTGTTGGAACAATATCCAACTCTCAAGGCATTCTGGATCCTCCTGTACAGCAGTACAGCTTCTGACCTCTAAAGCACAGTAGCCACCTCCTGTGACCACAGATCATAAAGTTGCCTTGCAGATAAAAATTATGGAGCCATGCGTTTCCTTCCTGAGAGGAACAGCTGTGCTATCGCAAATAAATTTGTTTAAAGATCCTGGTCAAATGAGTCAGTTTAACATCATCGGCATACTGCATTCCTGAATAACACAGACATGATCTTCTCCTCAGTAGGGTGGGAGGATACTTCCCTTGGTTCTGGGGCTTTGCGGTTGAAGTATTGCGATTCTTTCAGATTAGATTTAGGGATAAACTCTTCATAGATTGACAACTCCCTTTTGTTCCAGGGGGAAAAATGAAACAGAAGGGTCTCTATGTTATGCTACTTAGGTTCTTTGATAGCTTCAGATATTTTCTGAGGCTTGGCATCCAATGTTCAAATTCTTTCTAATGAAGAGCCTAAAATAACAAGCTTTGATGATAATAAGTACTACAAATTATGTGGTAATGGAGACAAGTTCCACGGGTAACCATATTTTTAGCAGCTTAAATCTCTCAAGTATATCTGTAATAATTTGGTTCCAGGTCTTTTAAAAACGCCACTTCACCTAGACCTAGTTTTGCTAGTTCTTGGTACATATAAAAAATTTAAGACAAATGATAGAACATGCTTACAGAAACGTGCAAGAAACTGAAGAAAACAGTATAAAATCCTCCAAATATCTTTTGCTTTTGGAAAATCTGAATGGAATTCTTCATGCAAATGGCTATGTGGTGAGATTAATGGTGCTTCCCGCTTCTGGTAGGGCCAGAAGCACTGCGGGAATGATATATCTTCTGACACTAACGTACTTCTGCTTTCACTGTTGTGGGTATTTATACATACACAGTAAACACAGAACAAGCCAATTCAGTGAAGCTTAAAAATGGTTGATGTGCACTATAGCTAAAAATCAGAGATCATGTGAACAGCAGTGCCCTGAGAGTTTAGTGGTAATTTGAATAATATTTCTAAACATTATTTTGCTAAGTGTCATTCAGGAGATCTGTACAGAAAGCACTACTAAGATTAATCTTGAAGATAACATTATTCTTGTTGCCTCTGATGTATGCAGGAGTTGATAACAAGCTGATTGCCTCCTTCTGACGGATGACTACACACAAGAGATGTTTTAATTTGATTATATCTGTGAGATAAGCGTAATGCTGTGTTAAGTCCAAACAGTTTTTATGAGTCTTTCAAAACACTTTGCAATGAATGTAACCTTTTCTAAATGTCCTTGCTTGAGGCTGTGTGTGTTCTCATAATGGTGCAAATTATTAGTAACAAGTCGAAACCAGTGATTATGCAAAAGAAGAAAACTGCGTTTAATACTAGCTGTAATTCTAATTCTAACCTAAATTAAGAGAGAAATATGATGCAAGCAGTGATACAAGGCACAACAGTTTAACACTACTCCAAAGAGGACCGTGCGTTCTTCTTCAGCGAATGATGCACAAGATGGGCAGAACATTTATCAAGAATGCTGAAAGGCCAACACTCCATGCCAAGCACCCTCAATTTGAAAATTAGCAGGCAAATGTCAGCTTTGTGGATAGGGCACTGAAAATAAACCTCTTCCTTCACTGCAGTGAAAACAAATTGTTGTATGTTGCTCCCATATTTTGTTTTTATATGTAACATAGACAGAACAAAAAAAATTCATAACTAATTGGCTGCTTCAAAACAAAAACTGATCTGTATCGTACCAAAAATGTCAAAATGGGACATGTCAGCTTTTCAAATCAGATTTCCTATTTTTCTTTTGAAAGAAGTTATGACAGAACTTATTTATCAGCATACTATGTACCTAATTGCCTTGTTTCATTACAAACAAAAACCACAGGCAGTAATTCCAATGATTGACAGTCAGTAAAGCACCTTGTGGCTTATATTATAGGATGTATACAATTCAAAGAACATTTTCTTTAGGATTCACATCATCTAACATCAGATACCTAAAAAGTAGATGTCTGGGCTAACTATGCTCTCTGTCATCAGCTCGTGTGTCTAGAGGTTCTTAAAATATCTAGACTCCTCTCCATCCTTTGATGACTGAGGGAATGTGGGTGACCTAATAGCTTGCTGCCACTGTAACGGCAGTTCTGTTCATCCAGCCTTTGCCCCCCATCCTTTGGTCCTTGAACCTGATCTGGGACTAACTCACTACAATCAAACAAATGAGATGGCTCCTTTAGATGGCAGGAAAGGTGCTAGGTTGTCTCAGCCATCTCCTGGAACTTCACTCCGAGGCTAACTTTTAGACAGCTGAAGTAATGTGAGATGTCTTCACCCTAAGCCACATGTCAGCTTTATATAGGCATGAACATTACATTGTGTTAGAGAGTTAGGCCTTATTCAATTCTGAGTCAGTGGACCTGGGAAGTAGCTTGTTGTGGGATTCACAACAACACTGGAGCTAACAAACTAATCACAATAATGGCTTTACTAGGCACATCAGCAGTTCTTGGCTGTGGGTAGAATTATTTTGGGTTAACAGTGTATGCTGCATACAGTGAAACGACAGCTTTTAGTAACAATGCAAGTTTTGTTGAAGCTTGAAAGTGTTCTTCGTATGAGAATAACGCTGTAGTTTGCATGGGATTTTGACAGAAATATGATACTGCAAGCTGAGAAAAGGTTGGAATACTAAAGAGAGATCATTCATACTCAGTAGTTTTTATGGACTGTTTTAAAAAGCTGTACCTAAACCTGCAGCAAGAACCACTTCGCTTGTCTTCACCAGGAGGCCCTGAGATACAAGAGGTGCTAGCTTGTTTGTGTTCTGGGTATCTCTTTTTAAGGCTCAGAAAGACAATACCATATTCAATGCTTCGATATTTTGCCTTTCTGGGTAGCGAACTGAAATTAGGTGACCCTTCCTTACCCTGTCAGGCTGGAGTTAATTATTTACCGCTTTAATGTGCGGCTCTTCCAAGTGGGCTTTTTCTTATCTCAGTCAGGCTGAGGTTAAATATTCACAGTTTCAATCTAGAAGTAAGTAATAAACTGCCATCTGCAAATAGGGAACTGGGAACTATGAGCAAGGAAATGGAAAGAAATGACCAGCTTAGTCTTGTTTTATATATTTTGGTTGTCCAGGAAATCCTGATTAAGCTGCATTTGGGCCCTAACAGGGAAGCTTATAGTACTCAAAAAGGCAGGACGTGAGCTTTGGTTAATAAGCCTGTCTGGGACAAATCTGTGAACTGAATTGGGGTTTACTTCAAATTCCACGTTGACTTTTGGTGACAAAGTTACTCCTCCACTGAGGATATTCAGGTAAGATGTATTCCTTCCACCCCAAAACTTTCTAGTAGCACCTACCACTCTCATGGGCTCTCTTAACATCCAAAGTGCAGCTGTAGCACAATCCTCACTGCATGATGCGTCTGTGGAAATAAAAACAATGCTTATATGGAAATATCAGACTTCTGAAATCCACTTGTAGTAGGCTCCTCACTTACTGGGTAACGGGCGCCATGTGCCAGAGAGTGGCTGCGATGCCAGGCTGCAGTCAAGGATATGAGACTACTGGGGACCTGAGTACAGCCCTCCCCAAGGCCTCCATCTCCTGCAAGCCCTTCTCCTACTGCCAGACCCCAGACGAGGGAGAGACGGGTCAGACGGTGCCCATGTGGGAGAAGAACCATGGCACTCGTGCGAGGCAGAGAGATGCAAGTGAGGTAGAGGCCAGTTTGCCAAGTCACGCCTGGATTGTGACGGGTTTGAATAGTAACATTAAATCTGCTTTTGATGGCTTTTAAGCTTCTTTTCATATTGGAAGTTAGTCACCAAAAACTAACAGGAGAGTTCAGTAGACACAGCCAACTTTCTAAGCAAACAGCAACTCTTTGGCACCCGCAGCTTGACAGCTACAAAGAGAGAGAAGTGCATACAGTATATACTGATGGGGGTTGAGAAATGCTTGCGTTTAAGTGGATTACTGAAAACGCAGCCAGCTTCTAGCACAGAGCTGGTGCACAGGAACTGATAAGAACACTCCAGTCTGTGCTCAAAGGGGAGCCCAACATTCTTCTTACCTCTGTAAGGTGGGGACAGGGTTTGAGTGAATCTTGACTGCATTTAAAGGGGGTGGGGGAGAGGAAAATGCTCTTGGAGAGGTTTATGAGAATTTGCACCATAAAGTGGAACCGCACTGTGAAAATATGCATTATGGGAGTTTTTAAAACTGAATTTACATAAAATCACAATGAGATTTTTTATGTCTGTTATAGGCCAATTAAATGCATTATGCAAACATTTCCAAATTCATACAGGGTAGATCTGGGACATTCAGTGCATGGCTACATATATTCTCCCTGAGGGCTTAACCCTTTTTCTGAAGTACCCAGATCTGTACCTCTAACTAGTGCTGTAACCGAGACAAAGGCGAATCACCAAAATTTGAACAGACACCCTCAAATTATCTTCATGTGCATCAGTTTACCTTTCAGTCAATGCTCAGCCATTTAACTCAGAGAGGAAGGCTCTGTGAACGAAAAGTGAAGCTCAAGACAACTTCTGGCTATGCAATGGCTGGATTTATATGGGCAGAAAGCTCAGGCCTTATTCAGGTCGAGAGTCTGATACTTCTTATAGTCTCCGTCTGGGCCATGCAAAGCTGGCATCACCGGTGTGGTCCTAATCCCTGAATCCTCTCTGCAATCTCTCCCTTCTGGAGAAGGCAAAACCTCTGCTAAAAAAACTAAACCTGCTTCGGAGGGGACTGGAGATGAACTTCACCTATGTCACGCAGCATTTAGGAGAAAGTGGTATGCGTCCAGNAAAAAAAAAAAAAAAAAAAAAAAAAGAGGCAGGTGTTGTCACAGACAGCTTCAACATCTGCAAGCTGAGTGCCCGGCTAGTCTGCGTGAACGTTTCCTGTTATTACCCTGCCTTTAACCTCCCCTGCCCCCTGCTTTAGTTCGTCTGGGTGTTACGTCCCTCTTTCCGATACCGGTTCTCCAGAGGGGGAAACAGGCTGCAGCAGCATCGACGAGGTCGGGGATACGGATGCAAGGAGCAGCTCTGGGAAGCCCCCACGCCCCAGGTGACAGGACTGGAGCCCCTGTCAACTCGCGGGGGGAGAAAGACCCGTTCGAACTGGCGGTTTCCCGTCGACCTTGAGCCCCCTCGCCAGCCGCCACGCCGCCGCCGCTCCGGGGCCCGGCAGCGCTGGCGGGTGGCCGTGCCCGGTCCCCGCCTCGGGAGGGAGGGAGAGAGGGAGGGAAGGAGGCAGGCACAGCGAGCCGGGGCTGCACGTCGGGGCTGGCCCCGGCGCGCTTGTGGTGGGAGAGCCAGACCTGAGAGGGGCTGGCCTCTGGCAGATGATTGACACCAAACTGGGTGAGGTTTCATGGGTTTTGTTGGGTTTAAAAAAAAAAAAAGAAAAAAAAAAAGAAAGAAAAAGGGCGAGTGCAGGGGAGGGGGTGACTGTGGGAAGGGGGAGAAGGAACTACTGTAAGAGTAAGAAAGTCCTGCCCAGCTGTTTGCGAAGTTTAAGATTTCCTGTTTCCCCTGCAGCGCCGAAGTGAAGTTTTTCAGTGAGTCACCCGCAGTCCCGAGCAGCGGAGCCGCGCAGCCCGCTCCCCCCGCCGCCCGCCCTGCCAGCCCCGCCGCCGCCGCCGCCGCCTCCCCCGCTACCCGGCCGGCCCGGCCGCCCCCCGCGCCCCGCCGAGCCGGCTCCGCGATGACTCCCCGCCTGCCCAGGAGCCTGCGGCGGCTGCTTCTGCGCGTTTCCCTCTGGGTCCTCATGGGCAGCTGGGTCCCCGCTCTGCTTCGGGGTAAGTGCGCTCCCGCTTGACAGTTGTTGGGGCCGGGGGCAGGAGCGGGGCCGGGGGCGGCCGGAGGCGGGAGGAGTCCGCCGCGGGAGGGGGGGGGACGCGGTTGCTAAGAAAGTTTCGAGGCTGGAAACGTTCCGGGAGGGCTGAGCGCGTTTGTTTATTGCCCTGCTGGAAAGTACGCGGGGAAGAAAGGACTGGGGAATCTGGGGTTTCGCGGCACAAAAAAAAAAAAACAAACCAAAAAACCCCCAAAAAACTGAGGTCCGTCCGCGGAGGGAAAGATGGGGGAGAAAAGAGAGGAACTGGCAGGAAACGCAGCAGGGTCTGGTCCGGCCGGAGGAGCCCGGAGAGGGCAGGTCGGGAGCTGACTGCCGTCCCCGGGGCGGAGGGGAGCGGCTGCCCGGCCCCGCAGCTGCCGCGGCAGCTCCCGCACCTGGTGCCGGGCCGCACCGGGTGCCCGGGGGCCGCCAGGCCCGGGGGGGGAACCGGCCGGCCGCGTCCCGCGCCTCCCGCCCCCCCTTCGGCGGCGGGATCCATCCCCCGGCTCAGCCTTTGCGGTGCCCGCCGGGATGGGGAGCAGCTCGCCCCGCACGCCCGCCGGGAGAGGGGCTGGAAGGTACCTCGGGTGCTACATGGCCTGAGCCGTTGCGGGCCGGCTCTCGGAGCTGAGGGCCTGTGGCTGAGAGCCACAGAGCTCGCCGCTGTGTGGATCAGCGGCTGCTTACCCAAAAAGTTGGTTTACATGTGAGTTTCTGCCTCGAGCGGCATTAAGCTGTGATTGTGAGCCGCCGGACTGAGAGCGGCAGTCGTTCCTCTAAGCACTTATTGCCCATGTTGTTTGATTCACTTTTAATGACACTTTACATCCCTTATTCTGTTTTTACCAAGACATCTTAAGACAGGGTTTTAAGGCCGTGGCTTGCAGTACTCTTCATAGGATAATTTGGAATGTACTAAAAGCTTAAAGTGCTGCTGTAAAAACGAGGTCCCTGCCCTGAGGAGCTTTCAGTCTCCATCCTACCAGTACTAACCCGCATATGTGAACTAACATCTGTATCTGCAAGGTTAGGCCCTATATCACGTTGCAGTGCAACTGTTGAACCTAAAAAGAGAACATCAGATTGCAGCAAAACTGCATCTGAAACAGTTTGGAAGAATTAAGTAGATTTCTGAGATGTCTTGTGATATCACATGTCTGGTTTTAGTCTTCAGGTAAGATGTGCAGACGCCTGAGCTTCTACAAACTTTGCTCTGTGCCCTCTCATTCTCCCGTGTGGTCCATTCATGGTCAATAATGATCTCAAAATTGTTGCTAAAGCATAATAACGTAAACTAAATAGCACTTGTATAGCTACTGCCAATGGCTATGTACAGTATGAATAACTTCGTGCTTCATTAATAATCCTGTCAAAGTCAACAGGTTTTACATACCTGCAAAGTTACTCATGGAAGCTTAGGGCAGATGAAAAAAACAGCTTAGGAGTAAGACACTAAGGTATCCCAGGGCTCAAAATGATATTTTAAATTCAAGGCGTGCAGCTTCTTCTTGATTTTGATATATATTTTTATTATTTCTGAGTAATATAAATCATAGTCAACTAGAGATGGCTTTGATTTTGAGCCCAGCCCCAAAGTTTTTGCAGATTCCCATCACAAAAATCTTTAAATGAAAAAACTCCATTTCTTTTAATCTTGTGTTATTTATTATTATGCTTTTTTTTCACTCAGCCAGTATAGAGAGTCTCAAAGTATAGGTAGATTTTAAAAATGGACATAGCTTAAGAGTTTGTTCTTCTTTCTTTTCGTAGATCCAGTGAGGAAAAAATATATAGATAGGTTACCATTCAGCATTTTTCATACTGATCTTCATCTACATCCTACGATAACTAAAAATGAGTGGACCTGTTGTCAGATAATCTATCCTATAGCTCCAAAAGTTGTTGTAATAAGCACCATCGGATTTTATTGTGTGTATAACAGGAAGAGGTGGTCAGAAAACAGTTCTGTGGGGGCAGAAAGTGTGAGGTTTGGATATTGGTTGTTACTTGGCATCAAAATGAAAACTAGACCTGCCAAATGTTTGGGGGAAAACAAAACAGAAAGAAAGAGCTACCTACTTTGTAATAATCAATAGCTCAGCAGTTCAATGAGGATGAGGCAGGAGAGATACCCGTCTCAGGACATCTCCGTTCCCAGGTATGCCTACTAACCAGCTGGCTCTTGTTGGTGAAGAGGTTAATAAAGCCCCAGCTAAAATTTCATTTTAACATTCTTCACAGCAAAATATTTGACAGGAATGGCACATTCCCATAAAGATTCTGGACAAAACCACAAATTCATGAGCAGGTCCAACAGGAAAAAGATGCTCTCATGTCCTGTACTACACACAAGTAACTGAAATTTTTGCCATAGAGTAAAGGGACAAGGTGTGATTTTTTGAATTATTGTGAATGCTATATTGAGCATTTAATCAATAAATGGCAGTGCAAACCAGCAGTTGCCCACATAAGAAATCACCGCTGCTGTGTCCAAGTGAATATGAATCTGTAATTTGTCTTTGGGGTATCAAACCCAGAAATTTGTTCCTTGGAATAATCTATGTAATCATTGTTCATTTCTGAACATCAGGAACTTAATTTCTCCATTCAGTGAAATTCTACTTGCATTATTGTCTCCTTATTTTTAAGAAGCCATACCATAGTCCGTTAATTTTATAGTAACAAAATCAAATTTAGAGCTTCCGATGTCTGCAAGAGGGACATATGAGAACAAACATCTTCGTAACATGGTGGAACATGTTTGTAACATGATCGAATCTAACATGCATTCCTGCCCCCCATTAAAATTGGCAAATTTCCAGTTATTTCAGGAGGGAAGTAGGAATAGAACCAGAGGCATTATTGCATTTTCTTCTATTTATGGGGTATCCTTGAATTCTAAGACTTTTATACCTAAGACTTTGAAAATCACTCCTATTTAATTGCTATTTTGAGCTCCTTGGCATTAACATGCTTCTATAATATTCAGGTGATGAATTCCACCTAGGAATGGTTTCTATTAAAGAATGATGAGCCACATCTTAAGCTGCTGGAAATGAATATAGTTACATTAGCATCAGCAGAGTTACATAGAGTTATAGTATATAAGTTTCCTGAAACTGTTTCAAAAGTAATTTCAAAACAAGGGCAATGGAATAATTCAGATTCTTTCATATTCATAATATTTTTTCACTTATATTTTAGAAACACTTACTATTATATGACCTACATTTAGGCAAACAGCATTGCTTCAAAATGAAATACTCCTTTCTGGGATGAATTGTTACAGTTTCAAAGATGCAGTGTGCTATAATGGTGGCTGATAAAAGTTGTCATTGTGACAAGGTTAATTCTGAACTTAGGAGCAAAGACGGTGTCAGGCTTTTGCCAGAAGGAAAATTCTTCGTGGTTTGGTTTTGCGGGTTTTCTTTGTGTATTATTTTTCTTTTCAAGACTAGGCTTTTAGAAAGGAGTTGCTCTTTTGAGAGGAGAAAAAAGAGCGTAGTATCACCATAGCACCGGTTGTTGGAGTTTCCCATGCTTATATTTCCTCTACAGGATATTTTTAAGTTGATACTTTTGCATTTGTGGCATAGGAACTTTTTTTTTCTCAATAACGTATGTCTGTGCTGTATTCACTTTGCTAACATTCACTTTGTATCACTGTCACTCAAGAGCTGTGCCTCACGGTACAGCAAGAGTGAGCAAAGCCAACTGGTTGGGCCCAATTCGTTACTCTCTTGGATTTTGCGTAACAGGATGCGTTTGTATCAGCTAGGTATGAAATAGTATCGCTAGTGCAATGACAGATTTTGATCTGAAAGTGATCCGTGCAGTCTCCACACTGGCTGGCATGGCCACAGTTGAGTGTTGGTGGCACAGTGAGAGGTCAGGGCTTCCAGCCACCTTTGTGGCCCCGTGGTCCAGGGATCAGCAGGAGGGAGGTGAGTCTTTATAGTCCTCCCGTGGTCCCCACAGCCCCTCTGGCACCTGGTGAGCAGAGGAACGAAGGGATGTCCTGAGGTGGGTGGGAGACCAGCAGTGCAGTGTCTCCTTTGCCAGGTAGGAGCCCTTAGACTTGGGGGAAATTACCAGGTAGGCACATCCTGGGAACATGAGCTAGTTTGTATTGCTGGAGCACTGCAAACTCAGTAAAATGGACTAAGATATCAATCAGTTCTGTGCAGATGTTGGAGAGTGCAAGGAATTTCCAGCATGGAGTAATGGAGAGCCAGTCCTGTTATGAAAAAGAAAGTTGGCTGAGTCTTAGTCTAAGAGATTTAGTGCTGAGATTTTGGTTTACTTAATAGGTCTTTAGCCTTAAATTTTATTGGGGTCAGAGGTTTTTTTTTTTTGTTTCTTTTTTTCTCTAGGATAATGGGAACTGGTTTTTAAACTCGTATAATCCAGAATAAAATAAAAGGTCACAACAAAATCCTTGTGCCTTTTTTAAGAACTTTAATTCTGGAAGGTTAAAATAGGCCAAAATAAATCAGAAAAAATATGCCTTGTTTTCGACAGACTAGTTATAAGTCCTTTTAAAGCTTAGCTTCACTGGCAGGTGGAAGTGATAAGAGTTGTATTAAGAAACAGTGGAGAAACTTCTTACTACAGGGGGTAGATTGCTTTTACAGCAAGGAGTGGGCATACATACTGTGGCAGGGCATTGTAGTTAAGGCAAATGCCGCTGAGCTGTATGCCACTGTAAGCCATGAGTTGGTACTAAATATTTGCAAGATTGGCTTCTCGGTGACCCGGCTAAGTCTTCGATGATTATTTTTCATAGCATGCCTTCATTCTGGCATAAAGACAGACCAGCAGCACTGGCATTGGTTGAGTACAACCATTTATATCCTACAGCCTGAAAGAACACAGATTTAGTTAGTGTACAGATGTTTAGGATAAGATATGTAGAGAGAAAACAAACCACTTCAAACACCATCCAGTGATGAAAAACTCATCCAAAGTAGCCATTAGAAGTAACAAATCTCACCAGGAGTTGCTTAATTCTATTTCTGCTAGTGACAGCATGCCATCATTGTGTCTATTAAATTCTAGGGATTTAAGCAGAACTTAAATTGGAGCATGTGTTAAGGGGTCTGCCCTGCAGTCCATATAGATTCCTGAGTCAGGTACTAATGGCGATTTGTTTGCATTGTTGCAAAGTTTAGCAACTGTTTCAGATTTTAAGAAACAAAAACATTAGCAGGGGCGGGAGAAATACTAGTTGCTGATTTGTCCATGTTTGTGCATTTTATTTTATTTTTTTAATATGTCATTTCCTTGCTCTTTCTCTTGCTCTGAATGTGGTTGTTACAGCTGGAACTACCTGTCCATTTTTTTTCATATGGATTTTAAAGCTTTTTCACCGCTGGGAAGATCGTCTGGGGAAGGAGTAGTTTTCCTCTGCTCGAACAACTGGTATTTAGCAAGAACTTCCTGCTGGCATTCATCCCTGAGTTAATCTGGTTAGAATTAGAGCTGGTTGAGAGTTTTTGACACTGTTTTTCATGGGAAAATGCTGATTTGTCAAAACTGAAACAATTTGTGGAAATGTACCAGTTTCCATTAAACTTTCATCAGGAAACCTTCCCTTCCCCCCCGAGCCCATGGTGGAATTTCTGATACAGAAAGATAGAGAGAGAAATTAATCAATAATTAGAATAATCACTGGTGAGCATGGAAGGAAAGCAGGATCACGTGCCTGATCTGACTCACAGAATGCACATTTGAATCTGGAGCTCCCCCTATCCACTCTCCCCAGGATATTGGAGGGCTGTCACTCTCTCATTGTACATGCACGCACAAACTCCCCTACGCCCACCACCTTCCAATTATTTTGGTTTCACTCTGGCTGTGAATATGAAAAATGTATGAAATGTTACAGCACTTTGTGGGGCAGGAAAAACATTTTCCTGACAGTGTTTTTCAGGTTGACCTGTAGCCATGTGTTCGTTTTCTCCTTGTTGGGTGGGAATGGCACTGCTCTGAATGACTGGTGTCTTCTAGTCTTTGTTTCATATCATAATAACAAGCTGTATTCAGAAATTTCTGTCATGCAAAGGAACCACAATTTTTATTACTACCAGTCCTGATAGTCTGATTCCAGGATTCCAGTTCTCCACTCACCCAGAGTAGTATTTTGGCAAAAATTTGACTGAAATTAATAGATTTCAGGAGCAGATAGATGAGTCTGCTTCCCCACACTTAAAGCATTCTTCAGTTTACAGCCCAGCAGATACATCACTACACCTGGGGTTAACATTGTGCCTTTGAAACAGTAATCTGGAACCAGAGGTGTTAGAAAGCTGACTTCTATTTCCTATGTACCTTCTGTTTGTACCCAAGGACTTCAGCCCACACCCTCAAAAGAGCTGTTGCCCTGCTCCGTAAGTAGACATCTGAGGTTTTAAGGTAAAAAAGAAAGGCTTGTCAAGCAGCCAAAGCCGTAAGCTCAGCCAGTGATCTGAGAGTTACAGCACATTCTTTCTGGCTTGTTTATAGTCACCAGTAATACAACTTTTGAAAGATAGCCCCTGCCCTCTGTGCAGCTGATCGGTTCCTCCAAAACATTGCATTGGTATACCTGTGGACTTCATTTAATTCAACATTTAAACTCAGTTTAAAAAAATGGTCTATGCAGAAGACATTAGAAAATCCATCTTGTGTTCCCAAGGTTGTGGTGACTCTGTCAGGGCTTAGAGACTTCCTTCTGTTAGAAAAGCAAGTGAAGTTGAACAGTACAAACTCAAAGAGCAGCAGAGAGGTTTCACAGTCTTACTCCTCGGAGCAACATTTTCCAAGTAAAGACCCAAGCATGGTTCTTACGTTCCCCGGGGCACTTTAATGGGTCTCTTTAAAAACTAGCATTGTGCAAGTGGAACGCATGCAGGGCCAGATTGTCAGCTGGCATAAATCAGCTTTACTCTGTTGAAGGCAAGGAACCTGCCCTGATTTATACCAGCTGAGAATCTGGCCACGGAATAAATAATAGGCAACTGTATGTTATGAGGCTGTAATTCTCTCGATGGGGGCTTTTGTGATATCGTTCTTTCAGGAGCCGGAGTGATCCGGTTCTCTTTCTTGGAGCAAAAGAGTAATTTGACTGCAGTATTTTGAAGTCCTCAGAATGTTAGGAAGGAGAGATTTCAGGCAGTTGAGGGCAAGAAGATGCTTCCAAACTTCTTGTAATGTGTCTTTAAGGATTTTTGTGCAGGAAGAATCATGGGAGGAGAATTTGGGAGGATGGAGATGAATTGTTTTGGGATAGGTAGTCCCCAAAAAAGAGAGGTGTGTAAGACGAATGATTTCTCATCAAGACCAGGCCTTTCCTTCAATAGTGCTCGTGTACATTTCCCAAGCTGTATGAAAACTGAAGCTCCCTCATGACTGATAAGCTGCTAGTGCTGGTGTAATTAATAAGGAAGCAAAGTGGCGAATGGGAAATGAAGACTAAGGGGCAAACTCTGCCTTGGAATGTGGATGTGGTTTTTAATTTTGTTTAATGTTTCACTCAGAAGGGTCGTAAGTGAGCTGGTACTCATTTTATTGACTTAGAAAGAAAAGGGGGTTCATTTAGATTTTCCAAGAGTTAACCTGTATTTCTTCTGCATCTAAATATTTTAGAAGTGAGATGCGGGTGAGCCACCTCCCTCCGGTGTTAGTCCTGCTGTGGATTCTTGCAGCCTAGAATGGGAGTAAGAGCATCACGCGTATGCGTCACCTGTTGGCATGGTTAGGTGGTGCCTGGGGCTTTTGGATGATAATGTAGTAATTTTGTAGATTTCATCTCACTAACTAATATAAGCACGTTTTTAATGTTGCTGTACAAGAGGGTGAACTTTGAAACAGACCACAGATGATTACTAATGGATTATCACTTTTGGTTATTTTCAGGGAAGGAAGCAGAAGCAGCTCTCCAGGATTCTTGTGTGTCTTGAGATGCTGATCTGGTCTGATCCTTGGGGTCTAATTAGTAGCTCAGATACTGCTGACAACTCGCTGTATAAAGCTGCAGAACAGCAGTGATTTTGATAGCACGGCTTAGGCAACAGTTTAAGAAAGGTCTTAGTGCTCAAAGGGAGCTGAAATTTCTTACCATTTTTACTGCTCCCCAGTTTTTAGTGTTACTTGGCTGTCCTGACCAACTTCCATATGCTTTGGGAGCTCTGTGGCTGGAGGAAATCTGAAGTTATAGTTACATCAGGACTTAGCATACCTTGTGCACTTAGAGTGCTCCAGGAGAGTAGTGTGTGTGAATTAACTTCTGTCCATTAAAGTGCATGCTTGGGGAAATATGGTAGATGTAACTACCTTTTCCTTTTTTTTTCTCCAACTGTCTAGTCTCTTAAAATATTCCCTCATTAGACAGTATCCACTGTACAATTTCAGGCCCCTGCTAAAGGGGGGGTCTGTAGCTACATGTTAATTTATTTTACTTCAGCTCACTGTAAAGCTACTAATTAACATGAAGTAGCACTTCTCCATTATCCTGAGCAAAGCTGCTTTATTTTTTTACCTTTTACCCTAAAATGGGCTGAATTGTAAAAATATACACAATTAAGGATGTATCTCTTTCATTATGTTATCAATAGTGATAAGATCGAAAGACAAAAAAATCACATGCGAGAGTTCAGCATCTGACCAGTACTGAGTTGCTTCCGGAGTTCACATGATAGTTGGTTGCTTCCTGCTCTCAGGATGCTCCCCCCTCAGCTCCGTAGCTATCTTAAGCTTCCCTTATTTTTTTATTTACTTTTTTTTTTTTTTATTTCCTTATTTTTCATGATTGGGTAGGGACTCCAGGGTGTCACATTCTTCTTGAGAAACTCATAGAAAGAGTGCAGGAATGAAGAAGTAAACGAAGAAGTAAGTCTTTGTGTGTTTCACTAACGGGAAGAATTTAATGAGGTTTTGAACAGCACAAATTTGTCAATCTGTGATCAGGAACCCTTGAAGATTTCAAGAGAAGAGCTGTCATATGCAGGTGGTGGTTGATGCTTTATTTCCTTTGGATGGTTCTGCGTGCAAGCATGCAGCAATTGCCGTTCTCATTTGTCTCCTGCACACAAGGAGGTCTGTGATTCTGCAGTGACTGTGTTGTGGCAGTTGGCCAGCTGCCCTGCTGTGTACCTTCTACCTCCCCACAGTTCCCATTACCGATTTTCACGGTTGCATTGCCTCCTTTTCCTACAGTGGTTAGAGCCTTTGCCCAGAAAGTGGGAGGCCCGTGGTTGGGAGGCCCGTGGTCACATCACTCCCCAGCCTGAGAGTATCTAAACTCCATTAGTGATGGGCTCTGAGAGGAAGGATCCTCACTGGCTGAGACTGGGCAGGGCTTTAGAGGCGGCACTCCACAGAGAAAGGGTCGACATGTGTGCGGGTGGTCCCCCGAAGCATGTCAGAGAAGAAGAAAGCCTGTTCCCTGATGGATTCATTCATTATTCCAGCCCCTGCAGGGTGACTGATATTCTCTCCAGGGAGTTCACAGCACAACAAAGAGAGACTTTACATACAGAATCTTTTTTTTCCTTTTTAAACTGAAAACAACCGTTTCTCATCCTCATGAAAAGATCAGAGAGGACCATGTAATAGTCATGACTTGGTAAGCCTCTTTATTGAAGCGTTCACAAAGTAACTAGGTCAGTGATACGTGCTTCTGAGCTATTGAATTTCCCCCCTTCCCCTCAGTCTGTTCTTCCATTTCCTCACCCAACTTCACCACAAGGGAATGCCTGAAGTCAAAAATCTGGGAAGCTGATCCTTTTATTGCATTTGTAGTATTCTCATCTGGTATGTGCAGTGCCAGGCCATCAGGCTTGCAAAGCTGGCATGGCCCGAGTTTGCATGTAAACAGCAATACCACATTGTCTGGTTGTAACTAAAGCCATATCTGCTCAGTCTTTGCCTCTGGACAATAGAAATAGGAAGACATTCAGTAGGAAGAGGTTGGTGAACTATTCTGGAAAAGGGAATACAACAAAAAAAAGTGTTTCTTCATTTTTATTTTTTTTTCTTTCTCCATCAACTCCTTTCTCACACACTCCTTACTTCTTATGTTTTATACTTTTGCCTTGAAGTTTCTGCCTGGCTAGGGGCTTTGGTGTTCCCACTCTTCCCTGAGGCCACACTGGTAGGACGAATATTAGTGCAACAAGAAGCAGCCTAGAGCTTCCTGTATGTATGTGTCCCCTGCCTCTAGTGTGTATAAAGGAAGATAAAAATGTGATTCAAATTAAATCACCAAAATCCAGGAATGAGGGATTCAGAATGAGGACTCGGGCATATCCCATGTAGATTTTGAGTTGTTTAAAAAACAGGCACTTCACCCTAAAAGGAAGATTTTGAAGTATCTCTATTAGGTGTGAAAGCTCTTCCTATACATGTCGGAGGAGGTTAGGGGCTCATTCTTTTACAAGAGAGGAGGAGGTGGCAAGACTTGTTTGTGACTTATAACTGAGGACAGCTTTTGCATCTTGACCCATGATTAAAGCAGTGAGCTAGGAAATGAGAAGCCTGGACTCAGTCTCTTAGTCACTGGAGACCCAAACCCAGATCTCCAGCTTCCCACGATTTCATCCATTGTATTTTTGATGCCACCGTTAAACTTCAGTAGTTATTTGTGCTAGAATTTCCACAGTTTCAACTAGTTCTGCTTAACATGGGGTAAAAAATTAATGCATTGATGTGTGAATTACAGTTTCTATAGACAATTATAGAATTGTGGGAAATGAACAGTGTTGAAATTGTTTCAACACTGGTCTATTGTGATTGGGAAATTGAAGTTCAAAGAGAGTCATACCACTGTTATTTCTCAACAGAAATTCTGGATAAAAGCCTTCAGAGCATCCAGAAATTATTGTCAGCCTCAAATACCCTGCCAAGTTCAATAAGATACAGTTAGCACTTTTTTCTCCCCTATTTTTCTCCGGTTAAGAGGCTGTGTGCCAGGAGCTGCCAGGGAATGGTAAGGCACACGGGAGCTTTGGTAGCTTGCTTCAGTTTGACCATTTAAGGCCTAACTCTTCCCTCAGTTATCTATGTATATATTATTCATGGTTCAGCCAACTTGCACTTCCCCTAACTTGGCTTTTTTGTTCTGGTGACTTGTAGTACGATTGTCAGGCACATACCTACTGGTGGTTTGAAATCAGAAACGTATTGGCCTTCTCATGGGTGAAGGTGGGTAGCAAATGCTAGAAGCAAACCACTAATTATTTGAAGTATCTTACTCTTGAAAGTTAATGACAAGGCACATTTACCACTATCGTAACCACATACCTAGAAATAGAAAACATTGACACCTGCCTTTCCAAGCTGTTGCTTAGCATAAGTAGTTAGACTACCCGTACAATCAGCACTCTTCCCTTTAAAAGGTAGATTTTAAGTTTCCATTTTGTGCTTTTGAAGCAGACATGTAGACAGCTTTGACCAGAGCAGTAATTTCCACTTGTTTGTCCTTAGGCCTGCAGTGGGTTAGGAAGGAGGTGGTAATGTTTGTTTAGAGAACCATACTGCCTTTTTAGCATTTTCAGATAAGAGTTTAATGTTAATGATTGCCTCCCTTTTGGAAATGACGGACTGTTGTGGTTTTGAACATATGAAGAACAAAAGAATTAGGAATAATATCTACAGTTGGTATTCTCTGGCTGAATACAGATTTGGTCAGATACGCAGGCAGTTTGCCATGCCTCAATAAGATACCACACATCATGTAAACACCAGTAACTAGGAGCATTTGCCTCAAAGCACATGTGCGGTAGTGCAGCCTCGCTAAATCTGCTTTGCCAGAACGCTAAGCTGTGGGTAGGGGCGCTCACGTGGAAGTTCACCATAGCTAGCTGATGGATAATAAGGTGTTAAGCTGTGCTAACTTGATATTTTAGACTCTGCGGGGGATGAGATTATGAAAGGTGAACACACATCTATTCCAACAAATGAAAGCTGTAGGTGAACTAAATCACTTGAGAAATAAGATGTGCATTTTTAACGAACAGGATAATTTCATTATTAGAGCCCTGCCAAGGGATGTGATGGACTTCCCAACGAGAATGTCTAAGCCAAGACAGGGTTTTGTTTCTTAAACGTATACCCAGAGAAGTTAGGGCTTTGCAAAACTAGCTGAGTGGAATGATTTCACTTGCAAAAGGCCAGACTGGGAATATCATCCCAGCTCTTCCTGACATAGAGGTCCTGTAACCTATGAATCTGTGATGCAGCAGGTTACCACCACTAAGCTGGTATCACTCATGTCCCTCTCAGAATTAGGACTAGCATCTCCAGAAGTAACAAACAGTTAAGTTACTCTGCTAACTAACCCTGTGCAAGGATATTTCAAATATGTGTGAGTTATAAAATTTTGCATCCAAGGAATTAAAAAAAAAAGTCTCTATTCTGACAGAGCACCTTCCTCTTGTAGAACCTAAGATATTACTGTATTTGGAAAGCTTGGAATTATTGTGCTTTCTGAGAATGCTTTTTAAAACATACTGTGTTCTACACGAGTGCAGTGTTTGTGAAAAATGCCAAAGTGACAGCTTTAGAGAATGAGCTGCCCATGTCACTGGACAGTTACACCAGAAACCATAATGCAACTGGCTCCTGATGTTTAAAGGGATGCTGAGTGGTTTAGCTACTGTGGCCGTGTTATGCACAGCCTCCTCAATGACAGTTGTTGAAATAGTATTTTCATGACATAATTATTAATCCATTTGGCATTTGATTAAAAATGATCAAGGCATTTCATAGAAGCCCTTAGACATCCTGTGGACTGTTACTGATTTCTACAGTTGAATAAGTGCCCTCCAGATGAAGGATGATGATGTGCTATGACCGATATCCGGAAACATTCAGTGACTCTAAACTGTTAAACATCAGCTGGTATAATTTGACATAGCAGCACTCAGAAATCACAGATTAGCATCTGCTGAAGGTCTTATCCTATTAAATTTAACTAATACATGTGACAGTAAACATCTTCTGTCCTGTGGTAGCAGGATGAGGAATGTTATGCTGTTGCCAGAAATGAACTACACCATTTAGAAGTTTATGAAGTGTCATCATATTTTGCTTTTCATAGTTCTCAGTTGTTAAGAAAAAATTGTTGAAGTAATTGGATGAAATTTGAGAAATTCAGATGAAAATTAAGAGGCAATGGAAGGTTTTCTTCTGACCTGCTGCTTGATACGCATGATCTTGTGTTTCTGTCTTATCTGTTCCCAGCTTTCTCCCTGAAACAATTCCTTCAATAGAAGTAATTGTTTTGTAGACACTTAAATTAGTTTCTTCTTTGCAATGGTTCTTCTAAACAAGCTTGTAAGTCTATATGCTGTCTTGGAGCGCTGGTGAAAGATTATAGTCTTAAGGACGACTTAAGATATAGTTTGAGGACTGAAATAGTGGGTTTACAGAAACAACAACCATATCTAGAGCAACTGGGAGGGGAAAATCCTAGAAATCCAACTCTGTGTGTATATTTCACATTTTCAATTTTATTCTGCCTCATCATAAACAAAGTGTAAGAGCCTGCAGTCTCTCACACATCTTCAGGCAGGTAGACTAAACATTTTACACTGGCAAGTTCCTTCCCACTGAGCTGCGCCTAATGTAGGAATGTCCTCACCTTAGGCTGTAATGCCAACCCTGCTGGGGGCTGGCTGCCGCAAGCAGTGAGTAATGTATCATTGTATGCAGTGAGAATTGTTGTATTCCTACATGCAGATCTTCTAATGTCCAGGGCTAATTTTTTTAATGTGGGGACTTACCTGCTGAACCATGCACATGTGAAGAAGGGACTGTCCTTAAAGTACTCAATTTTACAGTATAGTGAACGAATCCTTTGCATGTGATTTAGAAATAATAGCAAAGATAAGGAGCTTTCAGTGAACTTTCAAGGGATGTATTTAGCGGTGAAACACCTATTTATTTCAGAATGGGTGGGTTTTACCAATGCCTTTTATTTTCCTTTAAGGTCGGCAAAATTTCAGCCTCAAATAGAAATGAAGGAGCTGATTACTCTTTCCCTTATTTCAGCAGGATGGTATTGCCAGCTAGTGATTCATGGTCTCAAAGGTAACTGGAGGGAGTCACTTGCAAACGCGTTAAAAGGAACAGCTAATACCTGGGGGATATGTTAGCAAATTTACCTTTGGCAGATGAAGGAGATGTTGCTTTGTTGGTAGAGATACTTCTTTACCAAGAAATCTGATAACTTTCTTAACAGCATGCCACAGCAGTAGGATTTCTGCAACAGAAATCAGCAAAAGAAAGTTTTCCTAAGGTTGAATATCATTAGAAGTGTGTATTTTTATGCATGTGCCCTTTTCTCAATATTCAATGTATAATTCCCATTAACGGTTGTGGAAGTTAGATGCATCTATCAAGAGAACATATCCCCAGGGTATTAAATTCTGTTACTCTGCTTCTTTGCATGTAACTTGACAGAGACAAATATAACCATCCAAGCTACTGAATTTGAGAAGGATGTGTATTTTTCCCCAAATCCATTCAAAGTGATTTTGCTCCCGAGGGATTACATTTGAGTCCAACTTCCCTCTGATTTACTATTTTAGCTGAGCTGATGGATTATGAAAGAGAGTAATTTCTTTTTCATACTGTTTTCCTGAATCTGTCATTCAAAGCTTGCTGTGTGGGGACAGAATGGTTCATAAACATTATTTTCCTGGAGGAAAATGGCTTCTCACAGTAAAAAGGAGCTCTGAACAGAGCTTCCGCATAAACATGTTTGCCCATCAGTGACTGACAGAGAAGCCTCTGTGTGTGTTAAGGATGTGGACTTGTTAAATAAGACTTATTTGGAAACAGTGTTTCAAATGGACTAGGAAGGATGGGTTATATTCAGGTCTAGAGAAAGAAATTACATAGAATTCTGTTTTACCAGAATCTGTAGATTATATTGTAAAGTAGTACCACAGTAGGAGCATCTTTTGGTCAGAGGACGTGCCTTAACCTAAATTCCAGATCTCTCAAATATTCCTCAACTTCAGAGGTTTTCAAAAAGCTAAGCAAAATGAGGTCTTTTATGCTCCGTACATTAGTAAATTGTCTTTTTATATTAAGCTTAAACCAAAATCCCCAAGTCTTAAATTGTGACTACAAATTTTGCACCCTAAACACATCCTTGTTTTTGTTTTATTTCCTTGTTTGTTTGTTTATGGCTGGGAGGGAGGGATAGTGGCAGTGAATGCACTTTAAAAAATCCCACTAATACCCTCCTTTTATCTGGAAAAACAAATATTTATAAATCCCTCTGAATCATGTAACTGTGTAACGATTGCAAGTTTGAAAGCACAGTTGTCTGGTTAATCCATTTAAATGCTTATTTTGAATGGGCAGCTGTGAGTCTTTGTGTGCACACAGCTTCTCCCCATACTTACTGGTGTGTTATAAAATACCATGGAAATTCTGGTTTGGTTCAGTAGCAACCGGTGTACACACATATGGTTTTCTATTGTATAAGATGGAGACTCTCCCCATGCAGAGCACATCCTTGCTTAAGGTGGACTTAAGAGCTGTGGCTGAGGCCAGTTTGCTTGGTCACTTCCAGTCCTGGCTGTAAAGGTTGCTGAGATCATGCCTAAAGAATGTGCGGGTCCTGGTCAAAGGCACAAAGCACCCCCTAACTCATGACTTGAACGTGCTCCAGCAGTTGACACAAAAGGTGCACTTGTGAAGGGTCAGTACAGAGGCGCAATATGGAGTTGTGCATGGAAAAAGGTGGAGGAACTTTAGTTTGAATTCCTCTACCTAGGTAAAAATAAAACAGTGAACAGCAGGACTGCAATTTATGTACTTCAAACCATGCCATTGTACCTAAAATTTTTTTATGTCTTACTTATGCTATTTGTGCCCCTTGTGCTTCATAATTATGAAGTATATCCTACTTGTGAATGTGACACTTAAACCAATATTTGAACAGATGCAGCCCATTCCAATTACTGTGGTATATTTTGAGACTGCTTTTGATATTTTTTTTTTTAAATCCCAAATCCATTATTTAGGTTTGGCTTCATTTGACTAAAGTTTTGTTCCTTGGTCCACAGGATCTTGCTTCCAGTTTACAGAAAAGGAAGCGCAGTCAGAATCAGGCCCTTTGAAATCAGAGATGGCAATTACAGTTCAGCAAAAGTTTCGGAGCAAAAGGTGAAACCCGGGCAATACTTTTGTCTGGGTTCACAGAGCATTTTCCCAGACTAGTGGTGGTTTCAGGTAAATGTTCATCAGACTTTTCCCCGGAAACAAAGCAGAACTGGGGTGACTGGCTGAGTTTTATTTTTGTGTTCACATTACAGATCCGCAGCAAAATCGTGTTCACTTCAGACAGAGGATGTCTGTGCTTCACAGTACTATCTGTCCCTTTTATATAGTCCTTTCTCTTGAAAAAAGTGTATTCTATAAACAAGACCACTCTGACTCTTTCAGCATCCTGAGACATCTGCTAGGTCTGTGTCCTGCTATGGAAACCTGTCTTCTTGGATGTCTCCCATAAATGTTGTTAAATGACTTGAGACACCAAAAGTACTTTTTCTACACTTCAAAGGCAAAATAACCTCCCATCTACTTTCATAGTGGATTTAAATAGCTATTGGGCGTGTCCTGAGGTGCCTCTGCAAATATTTCTGGGGAGGAACATCAGTCCTTGGAGTGCTCCTTAAAGTGTCATAACCCATGTGGATGAGTCCTAGGCAAGTCCCATCTGCCCTTACGGTGACAATACCTGACAGAAGAGAATAACTGCAGAGCCCTTGTTTCCTCTCCAGGAAGGGCTGTGACATCTCCTGCCTCAGGGCAAGTGGCCTCTGAAAGCAGACTGTGCTCAGGTTGGAGACAGCAGCAGAGAGCGGGTCCCCCATGTCCCTGGGGCAGTGGGCAGCCTGACCGTGCCCCAGAAGTAAGTGCAGCCGTACATCCACAGGGACTCTTCTCTGCCCTCAGCAGTGCTGCTGCTGTCGAAATATGCAGTGTTGCATTACCCAAGCCATGGGTTCCCGCTCTTCATTGTTCTTTATTGTGTGTGTGTAGTCAGATCGTTGTCTAGACTGGAGTACTGTTCTGGGTCAAACTGGCCTTTTGGAGGGGGAGGGAGGTGTGGTAAGGTGTGGTCTGATTCCTCTGTGAGGGAGGAGAAAGTGCAATGAGGGTTGTGAAGAAATAACCAGAGCAGAGGGGGAGGCAGGACTGCTGTTTTTTCCAAACTGAAACTCTTTGTGCAGATATTTTCTGTATGGCCTTACTAGAGAGGAAAGGAAAAGGGAAGATCTTTTGTGTTCACAATGCTTAAGAAACAAATTAGTTGTTTTTCTTAAAATAATTTGAGGACTTCTTCACGAGGCAGGCAATTGTTCTCAAAATATGTGTTTCCTTGCATCAAAAAGGAACAACGTTAAAAATGAGGTGTCAGAAAAGGTGTGTAAGTGTGAAGGGGGCTCTGCAGTGGCACCCCCAAAGGAGGGATCTGCTGAGGGCTCTTGAAAGCTGCATGTGGCAGGAGCCTTTCAAAAGGGAAGATGGGTATGGCCTTATGAGTTCTAAAACCTGTCAGGAAAGGGTGTCAGTAGTTTTAAGGGTGTATTACTAAAGCAAATAAAATGAAACATAAAAGCATGAAATGGCAAATGCAGGAGTGATACTTTTTCTGATTGACCAAGCAACCTAGCTGTATCAAAGGGAAGCTGGGGGAGTCAGATGTAACTTTGAATTTCCTGTTTTGTGTGATTTGTCACGATCTTAATGTCTATGCTTCGTTTTCACTACTTTAAAAAAGCAAGCAAAAATCTCCCCCCAAACTAACATATTTCACGACCTTTCCTGGAGGTTCTCTGAGACCAGAGAGGGTTTGCAAGTGCCTGCCAGTCTCCTGAGTGAAGGAACAGTGTTAATAAACATCTGCTCCTCTGTTTTAACTCTTCATAAGGCACAGAAGCTGCTTTTAGGTATTATTTTCAGAGTTTCCTCTACTTTTTAGTTATCTCGCTCTGCTCCTTTGAATACACTAGAGTCCAGTGGACATACGTTTAGCAAGAGTTTAACTGTAGCAAGACTTAATGTTAGCAGGAGTTAAATGTAGTTTCAGGGGAAAGATTTGGCTTTTTGCCACCTGAGTTGATGCACACTGCCAGCATAGAGATCAGTCTTTAAATCATTATTATTTTGCATCTGGAAGAGATGATTTTCTGCCATCTATCTAGCCTTCCTTATTCCTGTTGAAAATGCTGCAGGTAGATAGTCAAGTAACATGAAAGCTTTTCCCACGTACAGAATTCACACGTCTTGAGCTTATAGTTGATTTAAAAGTAATTGAGTAGACCACAACAACTTTGTGTCAATTCTGACACTGGCTAGGCTTGTTCCTAATATAACCTGTACTGAGGTAAATCAGCTTTAAAAGGATTTGAAGATCCACAAGCAAAACTGTAAAACCTCTACCCCTTTAATTTAATCAGTTAAACTCCTGTGGTTGGTGTGTGTATGCCAGGCCAGCACTTTGTTACTTGAAGCCATTTGGAAAGTCAAGCATGACAAGGCCAGATACTAAATATGAGTAAGGCCCTGTACGAGCGTCATTTGTGAGTGTTTGGCCAAGCAAGTATGTTACTATTTTTGATTTCTGTGTGGCTCTGGTTGTGCAGTGGTCTGTGGGAGCTGAGGGCAGGGCTCCATCTGCACAGCGTGCCGTGTGGCTGCCCGCTCTGGTGTCGGCTGCAGTGACGAGCCGGCACGACAGTTGTCTGTGTAAGGGAGAAGTCGGAGCTGTACCCATGTGCCCACCTACTCTGTCCATCACAGGTATCACAACTGCAATTCTGTATGGGAAGGGCAGAAGGGTTTGGCAATACAATATAGCAAGAAGGTCATAACACTTTTGAAGTTAGCCTTTTTGCCTCTACCATAGATCCTAATGTGTTCTGCTGCCCAGAAGTTTAGCAGAAGATGCAGTCAGTTGCCCTGCGACGTAGACTTCAAAACTTCTCTGCCTACCTTCCACCTGTAGCCTGTCCAGTGAGGATGCTCCTGAAAAAGTAGACAAGATTTTTCTTCGCGTTAAGCAGATATCATAAGACAATATGATATCTTGTCCTAAGTGACAGGACAGTCACTAGGACTTAGTGACTTAGCCTTGCAGATAAACTGAAGAGCCAGGATATGTCTCTATGGAATACTTCACGGCTAATAGATTAAATTATTCACCTTCTCCAATGCCACTATGAAGTATGAAGAGCCCTGTCGTATTTTGAAGTAGGTTGGTGGTGGTGGTGTGACTGTCGAGGGGGCAGGAGTGGAGAGAGGCATGTTTCTATAAACAGGTTTTCCTAACTAGCTGAAGGGAGAGGCACTTTGGGTTCAGAAACTTCATTCAACCTACTTAGAAGCTTCAAGTGTATGGCTTTGTTCTGGTGAGGCTCTGTAGCTGACAGTGGAGGCAAGTCTGTGTTTTTCTGAGTCAAAATTGTTCCTAATTCTGTATGTTTAGATGTCGGGGGGTTTGCCACAGAGACTCTTCTGTCATGAAAGAGTTTTTGCTTCCTTCTATATCACAGAAATAACTGTATAATGCTTGAATGACTGCTGTCTATTTTCAGAGCATGTAAGTTGGAAAAATAATATTTGTAGAAACTGAAGTGTTTATACTCTTTCAGCTCTGTTTCAAGTGAAGTAATGGCAGCTTTCACTGGGCAGGCAAGAATACAAAGGGAGGTGAAGTTGCAGGATATGCTTTTTAGTGGAGAGGTCAGAATTAGCTGTGCAAATGTCAGTTCTGAACCATGAATCATGCTTATTCCAACAAAGCAGGAAAGCTGTTTTTCCTGATCTTGTGAACCAGATGAGTATTGCTGTACTTGATACTCGCTGTATATCTGAAGTCACAGAAGGAGTTAACCACCAAAGACAGCTTCCAGTAAATTCCAAACTTAATGCATTATGCAGAAAAAAACTAGACCCTGTAGTCATAACTGAATAAATTGATCTTCGTGTTATATCAAATACAGTTCTCCAGTGCTATATGCTGTTTACCAGCTGTGTTAGGCAGGCTGCGGGTTAAAGTCAGAAGATGAAATGTCCCTTTGAGTGCCCTATGGGAAGCCATCATTTAGATTTTTTTTCAGCCTTTTTGCCTGGAGACAGTATTCTTTTGTTCCGCCTACCATGGAGTGCTAAACAGTGGCCAGAAAATGTGGAAGAGAGCAGCAAGTTAAAAATCCGCAGGTAAAAATCCATCTCATTATCTGAAGCAACACAATAATGTTATTTTTATACCCTGTTTTCAGAACGTGTTCACACTTCTATTGTAAGTGCTGAGCGAGTCTCCTCGCACTTGCACTAATGTCAGTCAGGAGTCACGGCAGCAAGCTCCGTTCTTAAGTGTGTTTGAAGCAGTTCACTGCCATGCCCTATACCAGTGAGAAGAGCCCAGCCCATAATTAAAACTGCCAATGCTAGCTCATTTTGGAAGTAGTGGATAAAAATAGCGTTATTTTAATGCTTTAAATACAAGAATGATTTTTATCGTCAAGATCTCCAGCTTAGTATGCTGTTCCCTCCCTTATTTTCTCTGGTTGTGTCCCTCCCCCCCAGCTCCTGCCAGATTTGATTCTGTTTCTGTGTCAGCGCCTGCAGCAATCCCTAAAGCAAAGTTTTGCCAGTTCCACTTGCTGTTAAAAGCGAGGCACTTCCACTGCAGAGACCAGTTAAACAAAGTTTTCTAACTCCTGCTCCTTTTCCTTTTGTCTTCTCCCTGTGCACGTACCTTCCCCTGCTCCTTGTCTGCCAGTAGGCAGGTTTCCCTATAAATATATAAATATGTATAATGTACATATATAAAATATATATTTATTTTACATATAAGTATATAAAATATATGTGGCCAGCAGGTCAAGGGAGGTCATCGTCCCCCTCTACTCTGCCCTGGTGAGGCTGC
>RSEF01000002.1:47017421-47062055 GCA_003993805.1 Himantopus leucocephalus
GGGTTTGGACTAGATGATCTTCAGAGGTCCCTTCCAACCCTGATGATTCTGTGATTCCGTAATAGCAGTTTCCCACATTTCAATGCAGTTCGTCAGTGGCCTTCCCACTGTGAAACAGTTCTTCTGCTTTGGTCTTCCTTCAACTAGGGGTGGCCAAACTACTTTTGGCTAGGTCTAGCTTGTCAGAATGGCTTACCTAGTGTGCCCTCTTCTTTCCTAGCAGATTTCTCGGTCGTGGCTGAAGAGCAGGTCACAGCCCACAGGAACCATTTGAAGGCCTGTGGGCCCTGCCGGACCGTTCTTTCCCCCCATCTCATAGTGGCTGCTTTGTGATAGGATGGGTTGCAGGGCTGCATGCATGTCTCATTGCATTAACAGTTGTGTTGTTGCCATCTGATAGGTGTGACTTGCATTTTTTTCATATGATAGACAAGAGCCATTACGTGATAGGGAGAAGTCATGACGTGCATCTCCTCCAAGTACTTCACGAAGAAGTGTCTTCGTAAAAAGGAAGTTATTTTGGTCTTTATCCTTTGCAGACCCCCGATGGGGTTTGATCAGGCATGAAAGCAACACAAAGGTCCCAATTACTTTGCAAACAAAAGTGCAATTGGTACACTTAAAGGCATGTCTTTGACTAAGGCAGCTGTTGTGCTAGGCCAGAAGGCTGAAGATCAAAAGGAAACCTAAGAGGTGAAATACCTTCCTGGGGAAAAAAGGGAGTAAGTTGCTAGGGACAGATCAGGGTGACGTCAGTGATCTGTGACTATGTGTGATATAGATCAAGGCAGACAGATTCTGTAAAAAACTGTAGGAATGCGGTTTACTGGAGTCCTGCCACAGGGATAGTTAAATATCTGGTGAGCTAAACATTTATGGAACCTGTTTTCCTCTGACATATTTTAGTTGTATGTAAAAGATAGCTCATATTTGGCTTTACAGAGACTGTCTCAGCACTCTTGATAATCGTTGTTATTAAACTTAACAGAAACAGTCACAAAGGTCCTATGCCTGTGGTAATCCTACTGCGGTAAATCATAGTTCAGATAAAGGACTGCAGCCCAAAGCAGGGTCCAAGACGGTATGAACTATGTGAGTATGTATCACAGAGTGACACTCCATTTCAACTCATGATGACATTAAGCTCAGAACTGGCAGTTGTAACTGAAAAATTGAAAATACATATTTCATAGGGTTACTCCTGAAGGTGTTGTCAGGGGAGTTACTAGGTGATCTGCAGTATTATACAGATCCTGTGATTTTTATGATGAGTCATATGATAGCTGACATTTTTCTTGAAGCTCAGGCTCCTGGATTCCAGTGATTTATATTATTTTTATCTTTTCATTTTGTAATTTAGACAGTAATTCCACCCTTCCGTGGCCAAAGTTTCAAAACATGACTCAAATGCACTCTAAGAGTCCAGGCAGCAATGGCAAATAAAGGAGAACCCAGCAGCTGTTTTTTGGTTGGGTTTCGGTTGTGGGGTTTTTTTCTTCCTTTATTTCCATGATCTCTCTGGCTAGCCTTGTGATTTTCTAAATCATGATTTTTGAATCTTTGGGGTTGATTATAGTTCCATCTTTTATTCCTTGTATTTCTGTACCGAACATAATCAGTATAATTAAGAATAACCATCAGGATGTATCCAGGTCTTAGAAGCAAAGCTTGGATCACGCACTTCCCTTGACTCCTTCCCTCCTGCAATTAATTCATCAATATTTGTAAGGCAAAGAATGTGGTTTTGCATCATCACCTCTCCACTTTCATGATGCTGGCAGTGTCCCCATCACTATCAAAGTTCTGCTGAGATTATAGGTCGTGTACTGGGGCTGGTAGGCAAAAGAGGAAAAAATGCTGTGTTTAGTACTGTTCCTGGCAAAACCTGATGTCTTTCTGTTGGGTGAGAAGGTAATACAGATTGGATGTCCTTCATAGCTGCTACTGTGCTTTCCAGCCACTGAGATATGATGTTGTGGAGCTGTGCCCTTTGGGAGAACAAGGACAATCTTCTTCAAGGCTTTCTGATAAAGGCATCCTCCTCCTTACAGATTTAGTGGAGTGGAGTCTTCAAGTCTCTCCCATCAGGTGGAATTATTTCACAGCAGCTGAGTAGTTGAGTTCCCCGTCCCAACATCTCCCTCAGCAATTATTTTTTTTAAAAGGGATGGGATCTGTCTGCTCAGCAATGCTATTTTATACATATACAAGTGCCAGAGGCACTGGATGAGAGAAGAGAAATGCAGTAATAGTATTTTACGAGATAGGAGTAAGAGAAATTGGCTGCTGTTTCTGAAATCCATCCTAAGACATAAATAAAGTTTTCCAGTGTAGATATTCCCAAAAAGACAACATGTTGGTTTGGGCTTTATTTAAATGTTGTTGGCTTTTGAGAGTTCTGTAAGGATACTAAAAAATAAAAGGAATGTAAACTATAGCCTGAGGCCTCAATGAAAGTTACACATCTACAAACAACAGACACAAAGCAAACGACTTCAAGACAGTCAATAGACTTTGGGTGAGGCGTAATGTTTATAAGTTGCTGAGAAATCATAGAAAAGACATGAACCGTAGAGTAAGAGTGTTGTCCTGCAAGCCTGGCTGTGCCAGAATCCATGGAGTTGGTATTTCTTATGTGGTTGCTCTGGTGTCTCTTCCATAATAGCCAGCCCACATGTTGGCTTGCATGTTCCATGCATTTTAACCACGGTGACTGATCTATGCTGAACGGGTTGGCTGAAAGCTTCATAGCCAAGAAACCGCAGTCTTTTATTTGGAGCCCTCTCCATGGACAAGGAAGCAAGGAAACCTAGAATTAGGCTTCCTGTAGAAGTCAAAATAAGAAAACTAACATTAGAGAGTAGATGGCAGAACTCAAATTTTAGGAAACAAGCATGCATTTCGGGATGGCTTCCTTCAGATGTGCAAATCTGTGTTTCCTCCATTGACTTTCCCATTATATCCACTTCCTTTTTTTTTTTCACACAAGATGAAAGGTTGCTTCTGTCCACGGTATTCAAGTGGCTTCGGTTGTCTGAATGGGAGAAAACCTTGAGGTGTTGGCTTGTGGAGTATGAAGTGCACAGCAGGATAGTCAAGAGTTTTTAGAGATGGACACTCAAGTGACTACAAGAAGCATAGCGATGTTGGTGGTTGTGAACCACTTATTGCTTGTGGGCACCTCAGGGAATGATTGAATACACTTCCCTAGGGAAGAACTCTACCAACTTGACATTTTCCAGGCAGGATTTTGTTGATTAGAGATAGATGTGAGTTCATGTGACTTGGAAGGAGACCAGTCTTTCCTGGATTTCTAAGTCCTCAGAGTCTAGTAGCAGGCTGTGATCAGAAAAGAGTGATGTTGAGGTTCACATCCAACTCCAGATTTCATTTCAGACCCTTTGCAGAGGTTGATTTCAGCATCAGTCTGATAGGGGAATTTCAGCATCAGCC
This sequence comes from Himantopus leucocephalus, assembly GCA_003993805.1. Classification (NCBI taxonomy): domain Eukaryota; kingdom Metazoa; phylum Chordata; class Aves; order Charadriiformes; family Recurvirostridae; genus Himantopus; species Himantopus leucocephalus. The sequence goes on from RSEF01000002.1 coordinate 47,020,875, forward strand.
TGATAGGGGAAAGTCAAACTTGGCTTCAGTTTGGAACTAGATGGGTTATCACAGTGCCAAGCTGTATTAATGAACAACACACTAAGACCTGCTAGAGCAATGTGACAGTATTAGGGAAAGTAAACTGCAGTTTCACTTTAAATCAGATGCTCAAGCATGGAAGAAAGTTTGTCCACCTGGGCAGTTTATCCAACACCTTGAACTGCCAGAGGCATGAACAGAGAGGCACTGCACTGTCAGCCTGTTATTACAAGAATTTTGGGAAGAAAATTCAAGTGTAGTCAGCTCTGGAAGTCCTAAAACCCCATTAGCTTTTGCCATTAATTTAACCTGTTCAGAAATTATCTGGCCCTAACTACCCAGACATTTGCTAGTAATCAAATTAAGGCCTGTCACTCTGACTTAGAAACTTAAGGTTTGTGACCTTTTCCAGATAGCTTTTTTTTTTCCTTCCTTTTTATTTTTTTAATCAAGTTGCTTAGTTTGGAGATCCCTCCTTGGAAGAGGTCCAAACGTATTTTCATCCATTTGTTCCAGTGGGTGAGTCTTGGCAGAACCTGGCATGGCCGGGGGCGGCACAGGAACAAGCCCTGCCTCTCAACAAACATAATGTGCTTGAACCAGTTTACCTAAGGAGCCGCCTTCATGTGGCTTTTGCCTCCAGTGCTGCGGGCACTAGAGAGGACTGAGTCGTGTCTGTGGTAGAGGCATCCATCGTGCCACAGCTGCCCGGTGAAACACGGAGCCATGTGAGCTCAGAGCTGAAAGCAGTGTAGATGCAACTAAAGTCTTTGCAGTTTGAACAGCAGGTGTCTTTCCCGTGTGCTCAGTTGTGAGCCCCTTGGCACCCTGCCACAGGCTTCCTGTGTGAACTTGGGTGAGTCACTTCATCTCTCCCTTGATATTTATCTGTACTGTTCATCCAGGCTTTTAGGACCATAGATTGTCTCTTACTGGGTAGGGGGACAGTCCCTCATTATCAGCTTGCTTTGATCATTACTGGAACCTAGATAAATCAATACAGCTATTAGTTTCACTTCAACATGTGGTAAATAAGAGGTAACATCCAGAAGAGAGGAGCAATTTGCCATAATGATGATTATATTAACGCATATTTTATAGAACACTAGATTCAAGACCTTTTGAGTTCCTACCACACCTACTTCAATGGGGCTTTGTTGTTCTGCATGGCTTCTGGGAGTTGCAACACAAATAATTAAGAACAAGAAATGTTCTTAATTGGGGCTTAAAATTCAGCCAGCCCGTAACATACTGCCAACATTCTCCACCCGAGTGAGTACTCCCAGTGAGCTCATCACAACCCTTCCCTCTGTGTAGGAACTTCTTCTATACCATTAAAATCATTGGGCATTTTGCCACTGATTACAGTGGCAGTAAGGTCAGAGACCTTAGGTCAGTACTGGAGCATGCTAGTGACGAGAAGGATGTGTGATTTGGATGAAGAGGGAAGACTTTTCTCTCAGTCTCTCACAATGGCTCAGAAATACATTGAAAATGTTAGCAAGAGGCCTTTTTTATTTCCTTCTGGAAAAAACATGTATATTTAATTCCTGTAATAAAATATTCTAATGGTAGTAAATAGTGAAGTTCTAGAGAGAAAAAATTGATTTCTCAGCTAATGGAGGAGAGAGGAGGAAATTACAAATCCCCGGTTGCCTATTATGGGTTGACTAGCAACATTTGGCCACAGAGAGCAATATGAACATAGTTTTAACGCACAGGTGGCTACAAGAGAAGGGCTGTGCTGTATGAAGCCCAGTATCTCCTTGAAGTGGTTCAACCTACTTTTCCAAATACATTACAAAGTGAGTCAGACTGAAACTGTTGTAGATAATCTGCTCCACTTCAGATAGTTGCATATTCATTTTAGCTTTAGAAAAAAAGTTTATGTTGGCCTTTTCTGTTCCTTGTAGTTACACTGGCTTTTCAAAATAGTTTTTGAACTAAAAATATGTTTCCTGAAATTCATACACTGGGACAAAAAACTATCTCTTCTCTTACTGCTGCTGCACTGAAGCAGATGGTGAGTACTAAGACTCAGAACCAGTAAGGAAGTAATTCTTCGATGCCTGGATGCAGAAATGGAGCTGTTGGGTCAAAGTAGACTTCAACAAGACAGACTGTCATTGCAAGTTAGTTTGAGTTGAGTTGCCTGGGAAGACTCCAGTAGCAGGTTCCATGAGCTGCACATATGTCCTATTGCATTTCCAGTTTGAGTTTCACCCACAACCTCTGGCAGACCATCTACCTCAAATTGAAAGTCATTTCCAGCTCTCTGTTTTTCTACGTCAACGGTAATCAGATTAAGGATGACACCTAGGTTATGCTTCAGGTTACGAAAGATGAACTTGCAAAATTCATCATGATCCATATTATAATGATGTCACCCACCTAACGTGCATTCCCACTATGGTATCCACAGTTACTTTGGCACACAGACCATGGTGCTGTATAGTGTACATGGGGGACAGATATGCTGCCTGTGCATAATGCAAATGTGTAACTGTAGAGTAGTTATTTCAGTGCAAACTGGGCTCAGAATAAGCTTGATTCTGCAAATTACAAAGCAACTTTCTTTCCCTCTGAAGTCAATAGAAGTTGATTTCACATTTCAAATTCACTTTGACTAACCTGATCTCAACACTGTGGCATTTGCCCTGTTGTAAAGAAAATTGGTAGCTGTGAAAGATCAAAGATTTTCTAATTTAAGGTGGGAGGGAATGTTTGTTGCTGATGAAAACCTTATCTTTATAATGAGCAATAACGCAATCTGACAATCTACCATTATTGAGTTTCCTTCTCTTTTTTTTTCCTTAAGCTGAAATTATGTCACCTGTAGACAGAAATAAGGAAAATGGATTGCAAATGCCAAACCTATGCAAATTTTGTGACATCAAAGTAACAACCTGCTCAAACCAACATCATTGCAAGAGCAACTGCAACATCACTGCTATCTGCGAGAATAATAGCGAAGTCTGTGTAGCTATATGGTAAGTTATTTCTTCATACAGGTGGGGAGGGGAGCACACCCTCATTCATCGTTACTTAGTACTTTCCTTGATTGCTCTGATATTCAGAATGTCCCTGCTGCCTCGCCAGGCTTTGCTCTCTTGCTTCCACCTCATATCTGTGCTTAGCATACTGAGAGTTGCTTGAGGTTAACAACAATTCTGATATGAAATGTTCTGGGGACTTTTTCTTCTAAAGCAGTTCTGTTCCAGCTTATGCTGTTATTGGAAAAGAGGCATGTTTTTGCTCAAACTATTAAGCTGTATCCACCCACAGCACTCAGAGTAGAAACAGACTTGAGACTCAGAGGATTGTGGTGGCTTTTGCTAAAAAAAGACAATTCTCTCTCAGGTTTCATAGTGAACTAGATTATGTAGATCAGAGGAGGCTTATTTACCATGTATAGATAGAAATACTTTCTCTTAATGGTAAAAAAAATCTTCTGTGTATGTAGTGACTCTGATGTAGGCACGTTGCTTTTTATATAGCATATGTCTAGCTTCAAAGAAATCAAGAGTATATGAAAATGAGGTGTAACACTTTTAGGATTTGTTGACTCTAAACTTGCATTCCAGTCTCAAAACCGGGGTTTTTCCCTTCCATAAGTGGTAAGCCAATCCTACCAAAGAAAATCAGAAACACTTTTCCTGAGTGGACAAAAGGAACAGAACTGAGTATTTGCAACATTGCTGCTAATTTAGGAACATAATTAGAACCACTAAGAGAAAGGCAACATTAATTCATTTATTGAGGGATTAGTCGTGTCCATTGACTTGAAGAGATGTTCAGCATAATTGGAAGTAGACACTTGAAATGCAGGATCAACGGCGTGCTGTTCCATGTTTGTCCTGTGCTCCTTTAGTAAGTGGTCAGTGTCTATTATTGCCATACAAAGCAGCTGTAGTACAATTTAAGATATGTTCTGGATTTTTCATGCCAATTTATCCAAAGGGCAAATGAGTTGAGAACTGTATTTAAAGCGCTCTTTGCCTCTGAGTCTTGTGTCAAGGAAATGAAATCTGTGTACCAGGACAAAACACAGGAATATGGTCCAGATAATCAACTGTAAATATTTCTCTGACAGTGATGCAACTCTATCTTGCACCAGTTTTATTGGTTGGTATTGATTTGTTTTTGTTTTTAAATTATAAGGATAACTCCTTCAGTACAGAAATTGTGCTGATAGTAGACTTCAAAAGCAAAACGAAAAGGCCAACTCACTAGAAATTCCTCAGATTTTGAGGAAAGAATTCAGTTTTTATCATAATTTCCCACAGATTTTTACTGTCTGCACAGCGACCACAAAAACCAAAATTATGTTCTGAAGCTCACAGCAGTTCATTGAGCATGAGTTGGATAATTCTGTGAGATTTTCAAAGGCACTCATTGGAGCGTAGTGGTAATATTATACAGGAGTAGCTGTGCCATTGTACAAATGCCCCAGTGTGAGGATCCCAGACACAGCCAAATTTACCCCATTCAGGAAAGCCAGAGAAGAACATATGATACTCGTTAAATCCCATTTGAGTTCTCTAAAGAGGCAAATTTCAGGCAGGCACAGTCCTGTCTGCACCCTTTGTAAAATATTCCTTCTTTGATTTCAATTTTATCCTTTTCATTTTTAGGAGACAGAATGATGAAAATGTGACATTAGAAACAATATGCCATGATCCCCAGACAACACTGTATGGTCACATGTTGGATGACTCCAGCTCAGAGCAGTGTTTGATGAGGGAAAAGAAGGAAGATGGGGGATTGATGTTCATGTGTTCCTGTACAGGTGAAGAATGTAATGACATGCTCATTTTTCCAACAGGTAGGTTTAATAATTTACCCTGCATTCCTAGGCTATACCTTGCAAGTGGTATTAACTGTGTCATACCAATGGACTTTGGAATCACATTTTGTGGAGGAAAACTTCTAGTGGCGGGAGCTATTTTGGTCTCTTACAAGTCTTGCAAAATCTCAACCTTTTCTGTGTTCAGAGGTTAATTCTTCCTACCAGGCTGTCCTCCTTTTGAAGTAAGTCTGATACTCAGCTCAAGACATTGCACTTAGAAGTTGATGAAAAGAAAGATGAAAGCAAGATGTTTAGAGCTATTCTGTTGACACACCAAAATGCAACATATGCTAATTACATTATAAAACATAAACAAGAGGCAAATGCGGCATTTAAGGTCTTGCCTCTTCTGAAAGACTGTATTGCCATAGCGTAACATCCATATATACAGATACTACTGAGTGACTTGACAGGATGCGAATTTAAAGTCAGCTTGTCTGTTGTAACTGACCCTCTGCACTTGTTCAGTGGTGGGTGTAAAGTAGCTAAGAAGGTTCCTTCCCTGGTGGATATGCTGTCTCATGCTTACTACAGCACAAGGACATGTATGTGAGTTCAGTTAAACCAGTGAAATCTGAGCATAGACCAAATCACAAGTGCATAACCTGTCCTCGTTCTATTTCATGAATGCCTACATAGACCACTGCAAATGCACTAAAAAGCAGTGCTGGTGTGTACAGTGCTGGTGGACCTCATGCTGCACACACAGATGTGCATGTGTGCACGCACACACACCTCACTTTATTTTCTCCTACCTGCTGGATCCCACAATGATTCTTTTCCTGAGACTAAGTCATGTCTCTCGCAGGCAAGCGTGATACCTCCTGTGGAGAACTTTGTGTACACACGCTTCTAAATGAGTACGGCACACATCCTTATCACCTGTAAGTTCCGCAGAAAAAGATATAATCAAATCCTCTTATTTGAGATAACAGAGGGTTGGGACACTGTTTCCACTCCCGGGAAACACGGTGTGTGACTGCACTGAAGCGGATAACTATGTGAGTGGCTTTTAGGTCTCACTTCCCAGCCCTCCAAGAAGTTTAGGTTGCAAAACCACATCAGATTAGCCAAAAGCAAGCTAGAAAGTCTTTGCCTTCCTTGGCCCAGGCTATCCATATCTGATTCCACCTCCTCCCCTCTTCCTCCCCCCCCTCCCCAAGCTTGATTGTCTGTTTCAACCTGACTGCTGATCCATGGTTGTATGACCAACCCTTACTTGGTTTAAAGGAGTTGGAGTAAATACTGGTATTGATGTGAGCACAAGTGGTAGACCCAGGACCTAATTCTAACAGATTGCCTTGATTTTATTGAAGAGAACGTGTTCCAGTGAAAAGATCTTACTCTGTGTGGGCTGTCTAGAGTTTTTGTACAAAGCGAACCACACCCTTGTGGATTTTGGCTAATTTTTTATAAATTAGTCATGTTATAGCTGTTTCTTCTGGAGCTATGTAGCTGAATACAATCACTCTTGACAAATCTGTGTCTTCAGTGTGTATGTTTATGAAAACTGTTCTATAAATTCAACACCAAGTGCCTTCATTCCCATTAGCTCTGCAGCCCCCCTCACACTTCCAGAGCAGCCTAAAAGGAGCTGTAGTATAAATTAAAACCCAGTCTTTTTGCCCTAATTCCTTTCACTCTTCCGAGTGGAGCTTTTCCTTCTAGGTCATGTGCTGTAAGCACTCTAGGTGACTCATGAAAACTGTGTCTTGCATTCACATGTAGTAAGTGAATAACTACACATAAAAAATTAAAGTAATGTAAAACTTCAGTTTGTAACATTTCCAGTTCATTCACAAACACAAGCATTAACTCCAGTTGGGAGGAGGGAGAATTGAGGCTTTGTCATTCCTTTTTTATTGTTGTGGATTAGTGTTTCTTTTAAATGAAAACAGCCCCTTTGGGTTGCTTGCCTGGTTAGCCATGGCAGGAAGACAAACGATTCTTACAGTATCAGACATGCGGTTTCCTGTCTGTGTTTAACTTTGAGCAGAACATCACAGCCAGCTGGTCCACGGCTCCTCCAGACAACTAGATAATAGCCTGTAATAATTTTGCCTTTGGAATGACTGTCATCCAGATCTATTCTGTACATTGCTCTTGCTTTCTTTTTCTCTGTGTTTCTTGTCCACCAAAGAATTTTTGCAGTGTTTTTGCACATCCTATAGTTTTAAAGACTAGAAAAAAGCTAGTCTAAAAGTCTGATCAAAAAGTGATTGTACTCATTTATTAGCAGAAACTGAGACTATAAAAAAGGTTGTAATTTTTCACCTGTTGATCATATCCTTTCCTTTCAAGCTATTTCTATAAATGATCAGTGTTCTAGCTCTTCTTCTTCCTGGGTGCAGACTTAAGACAGACCAGATTTAGTTTGTTCCTGGTGCTTCTGAGGTAAGAAAGAAAATTGGGAGTAAGGCAACAAGTTCTAATTTCCAGCAGAAGTTAGTCACTATTTTCCAGTAATTCACAGCTGAGCTGTTATTGCTTATAGAAAAATTGGTTTATAGCACTGTTGGCTTGTATCAGTCTTGGCTGCGAAGGTTAAATCTGCTGACTCCATTTTTAGACACAAACGTCTAAAGGTTTTGGGTATTGGGAGTTGTTGTGACTCACCCAAGGGTGGCTTTGGAAATGTTTGAAGTAGTTACACCCAAATCAAATGCCTGTTTCTTGTATGGACTTTCATTTAAATTGCCAGTCTGCAAAGTAAGCAAGACACACTCAGATATGTACCTAAACATGCCTGTAGTTCTGCTGTGTCAGGGGGCTTCTGACCCTGATTCAGATCCCTGGCATTTCAGGCCACAGGCAGCTGGTGGAAAATACTGTGTGCAGAATCACTCCAAACAATGTTCTGTGGTTCTTGGAGAAATAATATACAGGTAACCATTGCAAATCTGACTACTCTGTGTTTATTTTTTAATCCCTGTCTTTTTTGCCAAACAAAATTGTGGGTGACTGGCAAGCAGCTTGCACCCCTGTGGTGGAAAAATGCTTCTCACAGCAAAACTCAATGCCAGTCTGTTTTAATTATTATTTATTCAAATGTCTAATGTCAGTATTACCAGAAGGCAAAGCCAGGGAGCAAAACCACTGGAAAAGATTAGCCAAAATTGTGGGGGGGGAAAGGCCCTGGCTAGCTAGAAGTTGGCTAGGTGGCAGACAGGGGCCTGGTCCTGCTGTCATGGAAAAGATGAGTGCAGGACTGGACTACCAGTGTTTTTTCCTCCCTGGTGTCTAGTTGCGTCTGGTGGATCTTCTGCATCTTGCTTTGCCTTCTTATGTTTTGACCTGTTGTGATGAACCAGGTCTGTCTGTAGCTGTTTGCACAGTTCCAGGCCTCCCTTGGTGTTTGGGCAGCTTCTTTTCCTCAGCCTTCCCTTCACGACACCATCTCCCAGCCTGTATTCATCAGCCAGTGCGAGCATGAAAAACGCCTAACAAAGTTCTTCTTTATTAACAATCCTAAGCTTGGTCAAGGCTTGTTTACCCAAAGGGACTGTGCTCTTTCCAGCCTCATGTGTGACCTGTTCTCCACTCTCGGTGGGCAGAGATGACCAGGCACTCATTGTAGCCGTGGCAACGGGATACCTGCATGTTATGCGGTGCATGACCTACCTGCTGTTCAGTGCAACTTCTTCCTGTTGTTCGGGCTCATTCAGACACATTCATTCAGCGGCATGCAAAAGGGTGACCCCAGCACTGCAGGCTGCAGACAGGAAAAGAAATCCTTTAAGTACTGTTGCTGTTATATACACAGTTGTTACCCTGGGCACCAAGTTCAAATCCAAGCAAAAATGCAGAGATCTCAAAATCTGGAAACAGGATTTGCAGACCTGTAGCCCAGCTCTATTTGGTTTAGAGTCATTTCATTCTAATAATTTATGTGGTGATTGTTTTTCATCCTCACCTATCTTGCTGTGCAATGCAAATCTCCATGCATTTTGCGGCCAAGGTGCCTCTGGGATTGTTCAGGTAGTCTCTGTTTATTCCTCATGTACTGCAAGATGACGTCATTATTTTGGGCATTCCCACCGCACCAATTTGTAATATGGGAGAAACCTTTAGCAGCAACAGTGTAAACAAGTTTTAATGATTATCTGAATCATTCAAACAGTTGCCTTGAAATATCAAAACTTCAGTGATAGAGATGAGTGACAGGCCGTCAAGAGGTTATGAGAATAATGAAGCTAATTGGGTTGGAGTGGGGGTGTTGTGCTGCTAACAATCTTCACATTGATCATGGTTTTACTTTAGTTTGCTAATTGAGAGCGTAAGACACGTAAGTATTTGATTAATCAATTGTGGGTGAGTCATTTGCCCAAACGAATGACAGCCTATGATTTTGCAGTGTGAAGTGCTGTGATTGCTCACTGTGTACGGGTGTTACCTGGGAGACCTGGTGTTGTTCTGCTGCCCGAACCACCGCAAGCATGCCTGCATGGTGCCTTGTCCTGTGCCCAGATCACAGAATATATGGATAAAGTTTTAGAATTTCCTTAACTCGGTATCTTTCGCTTGTCTCTAACATGTTGCCCCTGTCTTTTCCTTTCTTTCTCTCCTCTTCTTCTCTTTATGTCGTGGTTTAACTCCAGCCGGCAACAAAGAACCATGTGGTCGTCGTTCACCTTCCACCCTCCCCTCCCCAGCCTCAGCTGGAATGAGGGGAGAATCGGAAGAAAAAGGCAAAACTCGTGGGTTGAGATAAAGGCAGTTTAACAGAATGGCGAAGGAAAGAGGAAAACAACAACAATAATACTGACAGAGGAATGTACAAAACACGATCAATGTACCACCACTCACCCACCAGACCTGGGAATCCCCGGCCCGGTCCCAAGCGGTGACCTCCTGCCCCTTCCCTGGCCGGCTCCTCTGGCTATAGACTGGGCTATATACTGGGCATGGCAGCACACAGTACAGAATACCCATTTTCTAGTCTGGGTCAGCTGACGCCCCCCCCCCCTTCCCTGCTTCGTCCTGTTCCAGCTCCTTGTGAAAATTAACCCTATTCCCTCCAGAACCAGGACATTATCCACCACTTATTCTTTACCATCTATGTCATGCTCAGATCTTAGAGTTTCCAGTTAATTACCACCACTTTTCCCTGTCTTTGATATATAGGTACATACATATACATACAAATATAATTCCCTTAGTCTATGGGCCATCAGTCTAAAATGTCCGTTGAGTTCATTTAATCCATGACTTTGGGCTCCATCTGTTAGAACAGTCTCTCAGGGCAGGCGAGATGGTGTGTGGTGTTGGCCTGTTGCATGCTGTACTTGGAGCTCGTGGCTGGTGTACCTGGTGCGGCCCATGCCCATGGTCCACGAGTTGAAGATGTCGATCTCAAGGAAGTTGCTGGGCGCCAGCTGCTGAGGTCAGTTCTGATCCCATCACAGCTGCACTTTTCTTGGTTTCGTCATAGTCCATCTGTCATTAGTTTGGGTGATATTTACTGTAGTACAATTGATAACAGTTCTAATAATTATGACATATAGTGGCAGGGTTATTTAGCAATTAACATCATACAATTTGGTTCATTGGCTATTCTCACCCAAAGTCAGATCCCCATGAGATATACATCAGACCTCCCCATTCTTCCACATCACCCACCAAGTGCACCCAGGTCCTTAAGCAAAAGCAATCCTGCAGATGGGTTTGCTTTAGCCTGAGGCAGGACTAACCCAGTCTGTCTTCCCTAACATACTCTTCATGTGCACTACAGGGACTTTATCCCCTTCTACTGTACGTGGAAGTTTTGATTGGGCAGGGCTAGCTTAATTGGTAGATCCCCTGGCATTGACTAACCAAGTAGCTTTTGCTAAATGTGTATCCCAATGTTTTAAGGTCCCACCACCCATTACTCTCAGTGTAGTTTTTAGCAGTCCATTGTATCGTTCTATCTTCCCAGAGGCTGGTGTGTGATAGGGGATGTGATATACCCACTCAATGCCATGTTCTTTGGCCCAGGTGTCTACGAGGCTGTTTTGGAAATGGGTCCTCTTGTCTGACTCATTTCTCTCTGGGGTGCCATGTCCCCATAAGACTTGCTTTTCAAGGCCCAGGGTAGTGATTCAGGCAGTGGCATGGGGCACAGGGTATGTTTCCAGCCATCCGGTAGTTGCTTTCACCATTGTGAGCACATGGCACTTGCCTTGGGGGAGGGTGTGGGAGTGTGATATAATTGATCTGCCAGGTCTCCCCATATTTATGTTTCAGTCATCGTCCTCCGTACCAAAGAGGCTGTAACTGCTTGGCCTGCTTGATTGCAGTGCACATTTCACATTCATGGATAACCTGTGCAATAGTGTCCATGGTCAAGTCCACCCCTTGGTCATGAGCCCATCTATATGTTGCATCTCTTCCTTAATGGCCTGAGGTGTCATGAGCCCATCCAGCTATGAATAAATCACATTTATGTTGCCCGTTCAGATCTACCTGAGCCACTTCAATCTTAGCAGCCCAATCCACCTGCTGGGTGGTTTGATGTTCCTTGGTGGCCCAGCTCTTGGGTACGTGGGCATCTACATGACATACTTTCACAACCAGACTCTGTATCCAGGCAGCAATATCTTGCCACAATTCAGCAGCCCAGATGGGTTTGCGTCTGCACTGCCAGTTGCTCTGCTTCCACTGCTATAACCACCCCCACAGAGCATTTGCCACCATCCATGAGTCAATATAAAGTACTGGCCATTTTTCTCGTTAAGGAATCTTTAAAGCCAGCTGGATGGCTTTCACCTCTGCAGACTGCCTCAATTCGCCTTATCCTTGAGCGGCTTCTGCAACTCGTCATGTAGGACTTCACACAGCAGCCTTCCACTTTTGATGCTTTCCCACAATCCGGCAGGACCCATCAGTGAACAGGGCATATTTCTTCTCATTTTCTGGTAGTTTGTTGCATGGTGGAGCCTCTTCTGCATGCAGTGCCTCCTCCTCTGGTGATAGTCCAAAATCTTTGCCTTCTGGCCAGTCCATGATCACTTCCAGAAATCCTGGGTGACTGGTATTTCACATTCGAGCTTGCTGTGTGGTCAGTGCAGTCCACTTACTCCACTTAGCATCGGTTGCATGATGTGTAGTGGGGACCCTTTCTTTGAACATCCAGCCCAGCACTGGCAGTCGAGGTGCTAAGAGGAGCTGTGCTTCTGTACCAACCACTTCCATAGCAGCTTGTACCCCTTCATATGCTGCCAATATCTTTTTTTCAGTTGGAGTGTAGCAGGCTTCAGATCCTCTATATCCTTGACTCCAAAACCCCAGTCTTCCCTGGTGCTTTCTGCCAGAGGCTCCAGGTAGAGCCATTTTCCCCGGCTGCGGCATAGAGCACATTTTTTAACATCTTGTCCTGCCTGGACTGGCCCCAGGGCTACCGCATGTACTATTTCCTGTTTAATTTGTTCAAAGGCTCGTCGTTGCTCAGGGCCCCATTTGAAATCGTTCTTCTTCTGGGTCGCTTGATATAGAAGGCTCACAATCAGACTGTAATCTGGGATATGCATCCTCCAAAAACCCATGATGCCTAAGAAAGCTTGTGTTTCCTTTTTACTGGTTGGTAGAGACATAGCTGCTATTTTGTTGATCGCATCCACTGGGATCTGATGGTGTCCATCTTGCCCCTTTATTCCTAAAAACTGGATGTCCTGTGCAGGTCCCTTGACCTTATTTCGTTTTATGGCAAAACCAGCTTTCAGAAGGATCCAAACTATTTTATTCCCTTTCTCAAAAACTTCTGCTATGTTGCCACATATGATGGTGTCATCAATGTATTGGAGGTGTTCTGGAGCTTCACCCTGTTCCAGTGCAGTCTGGATCAGTCCGTGGCAAATGGTAGGGCTGTGTTTCCACCCCTGGGGCAGTCGATTCCAGGTGTACTGGACACTTCTCCAAGTGAAAGCGAACTGTGGCCTGCACTCTGCTGCCAAAGGGATTGAGAAAAATGCATTAGCAATATCAATTGTGGCATACCACTTGTCTGCCTTGGACTCCAGTTCTAGCACGTCTGACACGGCAGCGCTCAACAGCAGCATGACTTCATTCAGGCCACGATAGTCCACTGTTACCCTCCATTCTCCATTAGATATTTGCACTGGCCATATGGGACTATTAAAGGTGAGTGAGTCTTGCTGATCACTCCTTGAGTTTCTAGTTGATGAATCAGCTTATTGATGGGAATCAAGTAGTATTGGTTGGTGCGATATTGCTGCTGATGCACCATTGTGGTAGCGGTTGGCACCTGTTGTTCTTCGACCCTCAGCAACCCCACAACAGAAGGGTCCTCCAAGAGACCAGGCAAGGTAGACAGCTGTTTAATTTCCTCTGTCTCCAATGCAGCTACGTTAAAACCCCACCGGTACTCTTTGGTGTCATTAAAATACCCTCTCCTGAGGCAGTCTATGCGAAGAATGCATGGAGCCTCTGGGCCAGTCACAGTGGGATGCTTTTGCCACTCATTCCCAGTTAGGCTCACTTCAGCTTCCAATGCAGTCAACTCTTGGGATCCCCCTGTCACTCCAGAAATACAAATAGGTTCTGCCCCTCTATAGCTTGATGGTATTAGGGTACACTGTGCACCGGTGTCCACTAGAGCCTTATACTCCTGTGGGTCTGATGTGCCAGGCCATCAAATTCACACAGTCCAATAAACCCGGTTGTCCCTTTCCCCCACCTGGCTGGAGGCAGGGCGCCTCTAATCCTGGTCAGAGTAATTGTTACTTGCAAAAATGACTTTGAAATCCCTTCAAGAGGATCACAGGTAAGATCAGGCCTTCTAGTCTGTTTGGGGAGCTGCCTGCTGGAAACTAGAGCGGCATTTTCCTGGAGGGATCCCCTTTTGTGATTGTTCTTCCTTGCAGCTCATGTACCCATGCCTGTAGAATCAGGGTAGGTTGTCCATCCCAATTCCTCATATCCTCTCCATGGTCACACAGGTAAAACCACAGGGTGCCTCGTGGTGCGTGCCCTCTATATTGTCTCTCTTGAGTAGAGAAACGCTTGCTCCTAATAGTTGAGATACTGGCCCTTACAGGTGGGGAGTAGGATCTCAGACTTAAGAGCAGACATAAGACCTGCGCACAAACAGCCACCAGGCCGTAAATACTCATGTGATGAGTTGTCCAGTGCTCAAAGAGCAGCAGAAGAGAGATAATTACAGCTGGACTGCTTCCAAGTGGATTTTAACAAAGGCTTTCATTAATCTGTTTTTCTGTTACCCGGCTAACTTGTTCAGAAGGTAACTGTCTTCCAGCTGCCCCATAAAAGAGGTCAGCAGCATTACAGAATGTTGCACAGAGCCTCTCACCACTTGTCTATTGGCGTTGTTCCCTGTGTTTCCTCTTAGGTATTCGCAGAGTCCCACCCAATGCCTGCAGCTGTATCTAACCAAAGGAGAGGCAGTCTAATACTGAACGTCTGATTCACTTAGTGGGATAGAAAGGAAATAGAATGGAAAGAGGCAAAAGAAGCCAAAATTTTGTTTTGCTCTGTATTATTTATATTGTTTGCTTCCTAGGAAAATAACCGTACAGAGCTCAGTTACAGATTTGTGTAAAAACAAACTAGGCAGCGCTCTTCCAGTCTGGTTAGCATATTTGTTACAATTTGCATTACTTGAGAGCTTAATAAGTGTGGGAATGTGGCCAACCTTTTATCAGGTTGTCATGGAAGAGACTTTAATAATTACAGACAGAAACAAACTGTAACTAACACTGGCAACATAATATTTTGGGAAAGGTTGGAGGGGTGAAACTCAGGCTGAGAATAAAAATAGTGGTTAATGTGTGGCATCTGTTGGAACATATTGAAACCGAAGAGATTGATTTGTTCCAGAAAACCACCAGCAAACAGCAGCAGACACCGAGTTGTGTAAGTGAGGCATGTATCACAGAAACATAGTCACATCATGTAAAGTTAGAACAGGTCAGCTTTCAAATCACTGCGTAGGAAAGCTCAGCTACAAAAGTTAAAATGTGTGACAGATGCCATGTACACACAGTGAAGTGGCCTGTTAGAACGGGAGAGATAAGAAGGGAATGGGGGTGGGAGATTTTAAACAAATGGGTGCTGTGCCAACAGACCAAGGAATTACACTTTCTAGCCAGCAGTGAGAGAATAAAACAGCAACAAACTATTTGTTCTGTCTTAGAGCTTAAGAGTTTCTTAAATCTCCTGGGTGCTGAATAGCATACTTGGCAATCAGTTGAAAAATGAAATTCTGCTTACAGTAGATAAAATATCCATTACATCATTGCTGCCCAGCCTTTTCACTAAAGCAAGGCACCCAGAGACAATCAAGTTGCCTGCCTCCCGCCCCTGTGACTAAGATGCAGCCATTGCCATCAGGTGACACATGCATATGTGTGACTCTTCCAACATGTAACACATATAACTGGGTCACGTAACGGGGGATTTTTCCCGGGCCTAACAGAGGTGTCTTGAGCCCTGATGACCTGATCCTGGGTAGTCATGTGCCGAGGGCAAAGCTGCCGGCCCCCAGGGGAGAATGCTCCCCAGGGAGCAGTGAATGTGCCACAGCTCTCCAAAACCGCGCATACCTTTGCCTTACTAGGTCTCAGGAGGAGGGGTAAGTGGTGGCACTGGGCAATGCCTTGAATTAAGTGCTCTGAAGGCTGGGTCTGGTTTGCCAGCCCTATGTTGACTGCAGAGCAACGTTCAGGCTGGCAAATAACCAAAAGGTGAAGTGAATGAGTTCCCACACCTTTCACCAAATGTCCTTAGGGCCCAAATTCTGAGCCATGAGAGTGGCAGTGCTTTAGAAAGGCAGCTTTAGAAATGGACTCTAGAGGTAGCTTTACTTTGTCATTTTTACTTTTAGCCCCTACAGCAGACCTGGCAGACCTGCTAACTACTGCAGCTAGTGCCTCTCCAGGAGGCTGCTTCAGCAGATGCTATGTTTTGGATACCCTGGCAATATGCTCTTCAGACTAAAAGGTGAAGACATACAGCTCAAACACAAGTTACTGGCCTTGACAGACTTGGTTTACTCTTGTCAAATTCAGGAACTGGCTGCAGGATTTTAACTTTCAGGAAGGTCTACAAGAAATCTCAGGGTTTAGTCTCCACTGGATAACAAGATAGAGTCCACTCTGGTTTTGAAGTCTAGTAATCTCTGTCTACTGCCATCAGATGTTTCAGCATAGAGCTGAGGGAGGCGTGGAACTGATTTCCTGCCCCACAAAACTATTAAGCTGAAAAAAAATTCTTCCTCTCCAGCAAGGATGGAAAATTAAAATGTTTCCAAGAAACTGTCAAGATCAAAAAATGCAGGTTAGTTTGAGGTGCAGCAGTTGAATTTGATTATTTCCAAGTATTTTGTGTCAGAATCAACCATTCTCCTAAGGAAAAAGCTCCCCCCCCCCCCCCCCNCTCACCCCTCCCCATCCACAAAGCCAAAAAACCCAATGCCTGTAAAATCGGCAAATTAGCAGAAGTTTTTAAACACAAAAGTTGGATCAACTTTCAGGCGACTTTTGTCCTCAAGATAGGATTTCAGTGAAAAGTAAGTACAGGAATGTCAGAAACAGAGTTTCTGTTTTGAAAATCAGCATTTCCCATCTAAAAATGTTGTGCTGAAGATTTCCAAGCCATTTTAATTCTAAAAAGACCAAAATCATGACATGATTTTGACATGAGACACTGAGCTACAAAATTTCATTGTCAGTTGAGGATTCTTCAATAGGGATAAACTAAGTTACCCCAAACAGCTGCTCAGAGTGAAACTTCATTTCACTGAAAATGAAGCATTTTATGGAGTTAGTTTTCATCCAGAAAGTAGCGCAAAAGAGATGGGCAGACTTTTCCATTATTCTATTGCCAAGTATCTTGCCCAGAAATCAGTACGCACGTAAGATTCAAGCTCACATTTTGCCTGATTCAGAATAATCAGAGATGAAAAGCTCTTCTCTGAATCAAACAAAAGCAGGACTTGAACTTGGAGTTCCCATACCCCAGATTAGTCCCCTCACTGGTGGGGATTCAGCACTCACATGTCTTGCCAAATTGCAACATTTGAACAAAATTCTGTTTATGCAAAAACATTCAAAAAGTGTTAGTTTTCATTCCAGTGTGGAATTGAAATCAAACTCTGAAACCTCAGAATTGCTGCAAAACTGAGTTGTCCTCCAGTCAGCTCAAAGGGCTGCTTTGTGTCTCAGAAACCTGCAAAATACCTAGATCACAGTCCCAGGTCTGGGCCCCTATTTTGTGACTCTGTGTTTCTGGGGCGTTCTGTGACGCTAGGCAAGCTTGCAATACATCCGTGTCGATATGTTTAACCTGAGTTCTGCCAATATCAAATACATTCTTGCCCTGCTGTGTGGCTTCGACTAGCAGTTGAACAGGCAGCAACTTTAGAAGTGTCAGGAGCAGCAAACAGCACTGAAGTGGTTCTGTCAGGACTGGCTGTGCATTTCCGCTGCCCGGTGCATTCGAGTGCGGGTCCTAATTTTATTGCCATTGTTTCATTTCTTGTTTCCAAAGTTCAGTGACACCAAAGTTCAATCAGAGGCACCCGGTCCAACCTCAAGAATTTGCAGGCAGAGCGCTGTTGTGCTTTGAAGCTTCCTGACTGAACAGGGGCTGTACAGTGTTTCCATTTTCCTTGGCACCTGAGCCATATTCCCTAAAGGCTTAGGTGGTGTTAAGGGTTGTGCAGATGGTTTGTGCTTAGTTTAAACCACAGACAGGAAGCTTTCTTTTAGCTCAACTTCTCTATTGTTATGCTATATTAATAGGCTCTTTTGAAGCTTAAGAAAGGACTGATCCTGCCTAAATAATAGTTCTGGGTGGGGAAAGTTATTTAGGAGCATGTTTGCAAAACCTGAAAGGCTGTTTCATTTAACCGTTTCCTTGCCTGCCTGCGCAGCCAGGTTTTGCTCACTGCGGCATTTAAAAAGAGGAAGCTGCGCTCCCATTTTTTAAATTCTGGGGTTTGAGTCATACATATTTATTTATAAGCAAATGAACATATTTATTCTTAGATTCCTGTAGTCAAGCCAGAAAATGTTGGCTAGCCATTATGCAAACATACAGATATGCTCTGAATTTTGATCCTGCCCTGACTTCGTACACAGATTCAACTGAGAAATACCCCAATCTTAGCTTATGCTGGAAGGAGTGATTCTGTTTTACTCGTAACAGCAGTCAAAATCAGAGGCAGTTCCAGAAGTGCCTTGCTGGGACCAGCCCTCAATGCCACCAGCTCTTGGCTGCTGCTGTCCCCTTTCACTCTCATGGCAGGCAGCATGGTCCCCCCCTAAGCTCAGGGTTCAGCCTTGTCAGTCCTGACACTCAGTTCTCGCTGTTGGGTGCTCATTCTTGCACTTCCCAAGCCTTGAGTGGGACTTGTTTAGTGTCTTAAAAACTGAAAATGAGCACACCCTTCATCCCTGCTGCTTTAGGTGGGGGTGTGCAGCCATATGCTTTTTGCCCCCTGCTTCCCTACTTCCTCCAAGGGACAGTGCCAAAGCGGATGTGTCACTTTGCAGCGGGGGTGCAGGATGATAGAGCGCTCAGGGGAAGTGGCCAAACAGCTCAGCTTCTGCTTTGATTTAAAAACTTTTTTCCTTCTTTTT
Organism: Himantopus leucocephalus; assembly: GCA_003993805.1. NCBI lineage: Eukaryota > Metazoa > Chordata > Aves > Charadriiformes > Recurvirostridae > Himantopus > Himantopus leucocephalus. Next base: position 47,039,343 of record RSEF01000002.1, read on the forward strand.
CAAGTGACATTTGCAACATCAAGAGTTTCTCCCTTCCACCCAGAAATCCCCCTGCACCACAAGCAGAGCTTTCTCTCCTGCAAAAAGAGGAAGAGCCAAAGAAAAGAGCTATGAAATCTGCTGGAGACTTCTCAGCTGTAGGCCCAAATAAGACAGGCTGCTCTAGGGCATTATAGGAATGATCGGAGACCCTCAGACAGGTGGCCGTAACAGCCAAGGAGTGGAGGCTTTGGGTGAGTCTCTTCTCAGTTAGAGGTGAAGATGCACCCAACTACCTCCAACTGCTTATATTCAAGGGGAGAAATTTGAAAGAGAACTAAGACATCTCGGGGGTTTTCTCCCTCATTTAGAATGACATTTGTTTTTCAAATATCTGGGCTACATACTGCAGCTTTGTGGCAAAGAAAAAGGGCTTAAAGGGCCCTTAAGAGGCATGTTCATCTTTGTTAAACAGTATACCGTATGATATAGATGACATATACTCAGTTCCAAGAGCAGAGTCCAAAATTCAAGCATGCTTTTCTGTGGTCAAGAAATAAAAACAAAACAGAACCCCAAACGTTCATCAAAACTATTTTATCTGACTGTTACAGATCACAGTTGTGTTCATGCAGTTGTGGCCTGCTTGCAGCCAAAACTCTGGAACAGCCATCCCACAATGTAGTCAGGTCTCTTCCTCTGGGGTGTTTCCTGAGTTCTTTATAAAGCAGATTTTCTGAGAGCGAAGAATGCACATGGGAATAAGCAATGCAAATCTTCTGTTTGCTGACAGAGACATTGGACTTTCTAAATATATTCCTGCAGTAAGGGCCATACAATAACTGACTTTTTTTTCCCCTCTTCAACGTGCTGAGAAGAAGAAGGGGTGTCTGTAATCTGTGATGAACTTTTGCATAGGAATGGAAGAAGGGCTTGGCTTAAAAGGTCCTTTTGCATAAATGAAGGAAATACATTCTTTGTAGGTGCTGGTAGTGAATGCCACTGACCTGTGCTAGCCGGGAATGTCAGTGCTAGAAAGGCACTTCCTCTTCCTTGAAACCCTATGAGGCAGGGATTGAATTACTTGCTCTACATGTGGTTGATGAACCTTTCAAACAGAGGAAGCGCATCCTGGTTCAGGATTCAGGCCTTCTTCCAAATAAAGAAAAATATACTCTTCAGATGTCCCGTCACCTGCCTTTGAATAGCTGATGGTTCCTGCTACTTGCCAGCTAACTGTGTTTCCAGTGGAAAAGTGATTATATGTGATGTTGGACTGTCAGAGGTACTGCTTGTTCTAATTGTAAACTCTTTTACCCCACCCCTCTCAGCATTGCTCACCTTCATTTTTAGAGGCGCAGAGTAGGGGAAGCAGAGGTTTGTGGCTAATGTAGTTCATGGCAACTTCCCTTCAGAGCTTATTAAACTTTTCTTTTTCTTATTGGCTTATTTGGCCTGATACACAGAACCTGAGTCAGTGACAGTGCCATAAACATCTGCCTGAGCATCATGCTGCCAACACACCCCACTTACTTAACTCTGGTCGCAGCTTCAGTTGTTTTAGTCCATTCAGGTTAGACTCCCAGGGCTTCTTCCAATCAATCCCCTCCCTCATGGAAAGATAAGATATTTGCTCTGACTCAAAGGAAGAAATAGGCTGGGAGAGTACATTCCCATGTGTCCAATCAAATCAGGTTCAGATAAACTCTGACCCTGCTTCTTTAATCTGTTTTCAGAATAAAACTGTTCTCTTTTAAACTGTTTACCTTCCCTAAAAAATACCCCAAACTGAACTAGAAGGGTCACGTCTAGAGGTGATAGGGCAGCTCTCGCCTCTAGAATAATGTTCTGTGCCATTCCCAGAACATCTCCCTATTATAGAATATGTCTCTGTGGTTCTTCTATCCCCTATCCCTGTATGTTCCACCTAAGAATATGTTGGTGTGTGGACTGCACCAGCTAATGAGTTTGGAGTGAACCGTCAACTGATTTACAACAGGGCAGTCAGTGTACAGCCAGCAAGTGACACACAGAGGATGTTTTCAGTTACATAAATCCATGCAAAAAGTACATGGTGGGGTGGGAATGACAATTCTCAGATGTGTCATACTTGCCTGATTGTGCCTGCAGGATTCAAACACCTGTATACACGCAGGTGTTTGTTCTGGCAACACTCTTTCATATACGTCAAAGTGTGAGAATGAGTTTTGTTTTTCAGATGTGTATGCAGGTATACATATTGTGCCTGAATATTAGCCTGCAGTAGTTGTGTGTGGACAGGCTTCCCAAAGATGTATTTACATGGATCCCACTGAAATATACTGGATCTGGAGTGATGACTGAGTAGGTGGGAATTCACATGCAGCATTGTCTATTTATTTATCAGTCCAGTTCTTAGAAAAATTCATGTGTTGTAGTAATGACTGGTTAAAGGGGCAGATCTGTCAAGAATACATCAACAGGGTAAATGCAAGAGACTTTGGCTATTGTATTCAGGAAAGTGATGGTTTCATCCATAATTTATTAAGAGCCTGAGAGAAGAACAAAGCTATTAAATTACATTAGGTTCTTGCTCATTCGGTTCTGGCTTTTTATAAAATAAGCAGATAGGAAAGTCCTGGTAAGTGGAGGCCTGTATACAAAACAACATTTTGAGGTAAGAAAGTAGTGGTAATTTTTATTATTTACTGTTAGTGGAGGACATCATATATTGCACTCCAGATAAAAATTATAATTATTGACAGCCTCCTATATACATAAAGCTATGATATCATTTAATGTATGCCTTCCTTCTGTTCTTCTTTACAGATGACCCTCATAAGCCAGAGGAGAAAGATGAAATTTCCAAAGTCACAATCATAAGTCTTGTCCCATTACTGGTGATTTCCGTTGCTGTGATTGTTATCTTTTATGCCTACCGCACTCATAAGAAGAGGAAGCTCAACAAGGCATGGGAGAAGAATGTTAAGCCCAGGAAACATAAGGACTGCAGTGATGTTTGTGCCATTATGTTAGATGATGACCGCTCAGACATCAGCTCTACCTGTGCCAACAACATCAACCACAACACAGAATTGCTGCCCATTGAGTTGGACATTGTTGTTGGCAAAGGAAGGTTTGCTGAAGTGTATAAAGCCAAATTGAAGCAAAACACATCGGAGCAGTATGAAACTGTGGCAGTCAAGATTTTCCCCTATGAAGAATATGCCTCCTGGAAAACTGAGAAAGACATTTTTTCAGATGTAAACCTCAAACACGAGAACATTCTCCAATTCTTGACAGCAGAGGAGCGTAAGACAGATCTTGGTAAACAGTATTGGTTGATCACTGCCTTCCATGCTAGAGGAAACTTGCAGGAATATCTCACACGGCACATTATCAGCTGGGAGGACCTCTGGAAACTGGGTGGGTCCTTGGCCCGAGGGATTGCCCATCTGCATAGTGATCACACACCCTGTGGTCGCCCCAAAACACCTATCGTGCACAGAGACCTAAAGAGCTCTAACATCCTGGTGAAAAATGATTTAACCTGCTGTCTCTGTGACTTTGGGTTATCCCTGAGGCTGGACCCTTCTCTGTCTGTGGATGACTTGGCTAACAGCGGGCAGGTAAGTTAAAATTTTGAAGGGGTGGTGGGGAGTGTTGTAACAGTTGGTATGTCAGTTCCTGGGGTGAAAAGAGGAAAAAAACTTTATGCTGCACTATAGCATTAAATCATTAAAAATTAATGTGAAAGTGTTTATAAGCAAAGAGGATTTAAACTTAACATTAAAGCAACAGTGAGAGCAGTACATTGAATGTGTTGTTATGATTGGAGGGCTGCATATGTATACGATGCAACCATCCTCTCTACACTTATACTAAGCCTGTATGAGCTTGTTAACGATTGTTTGTGGTGCTGCTGCAATACACACTCACATACACACATGGTAAGGGTGTGCTTCACATTAAGAGGTTGTGCCACAGTTTTCAGGCCTCACAGCACTACAGTTTTGCGTGAGTAAACCCGCTCCTGGTGTACCCCAGAAAAGGTAAAGTCAGTATTCAGTCCTCAAGAGGTGCAAGCAGATAACTAGAGTGATAAATAATCACTCTAAAAGGCAAAAAAAACCAAACCTAGTTTAAGATCATGGCACATTCTCCACATGTAAGTAAATGTGAGAATGTCAAGTAAAAATAATTGCCTCGTACTTTTTCAACTAAGTAGCATGGATAATACTGATCTACTTCACAGGTACGCCAGGAGGATGTTTATGAACAGTTTGAAGATGAAATTTTTCAAGTACACCTCTAAATATTGGCTCTTCTAGTGAAAACTCCTGTAGTATAACTTCAGACCATTTGTTAATTAATTCCTAATTATTTAGTTATACATATACTTATATTACATATACAAGTATTTTTGTGTTTATATTTTTATACATAGGTCCCATCAAAGCCTGTCCATTTACACTGACTTCTACTTCTCATTAAACTAATATTTTGGCTTAGAGTGTTTTCAGGGACAGCTCTTCAGTCAGTAGTGCTCTGTTGAGTTCATGGGAGCTTTGCTGTTGTTTATGTAATGAAGATCTGGCTTTGAAAGTCTCCTTAGTGAGAGGCAACTGCCCTGATCTCATTTTGAGAGGGTTTATTAACCATCACCAGGAGTGAATGATAACCAGGGAAGCTGTATTTAAAATAATTTGAACACCACTCACTTCTCTCCAGCATGCGAGACCTTTTTGGAGTTCAGTGAAGTTGTACCATATTGTCAGTCGTAAGTTTCATCCCATTTGGAGTAAAGTGAAAACAGTATTCGGCAGTGTAAGGCAGAGGCTCTGAAACTCAACCCCACAGACACTTTGATTGCTTAAAGGCAACCCATATTTCAAGCGGATTTCTCTGTCATTGCTCACAGACACTTGGAAGTAGGAGGACAGCATTGATAGTGCCACTTCCACAGTGCACACCGACACTGATGACAAAGTACAGAGCTGCCCAGAGCAGGTTACTGCTTTGGAGTCAGTGTCCTTGAGCACTGGTGTTGAGGCCCACTGTTTTATTTTGTATAGCTCTAGTGAATCTGTTTGGGGGTGACACAGCTAGTGTCGTTCTTCTCTGTGACAAGGAGTATGATGGTGTGAAGTGACTCCACTTCAACCTCCACCTTAATTCTTTGGGGCACACAAGCACCACCCACTTAAAATCCCCAACATGCCAACTTTAGAATCATATAATAGCAGGTTGGAAGGGACCTCAAGGATCATCTGGTCCAAACTTTCTGGGCAAAATCACAGTCTAGACAAGATGGCCCAGCACCCTGTCCAGCCAAAACGTAAAGGTTTCCAATGATGGGGAATCCACCACTTCCCTGGGAAGACTATACGAATGGCTGATTGTTCTCATTGTGAAAAATTTTCCTCTTATGTCCAATTGGAATCTCCCCAGGAGTAACTTGTAGCCATTACTCCTTGTCTTTTCTATGTGACTCCTTGTAAAAATGGAGTCTCCATCTTCTTTGTAGCCACCCTTTAAATACTGGAACATGGTGATAAGGTCTCCCCTAAGCCTTCTTTCCTCAAGGCTGAACAAACCAATTCTCTCAGTCTTTCCTCATACTGCAGGCTTCCCAGCCCTTTGATCATCTTCGTGGCCTTCTCTGGACCGTCTCCAGCCTGTCCACATCTTTTTTGTATACCAGGCACCAAAACTGAACACAGTATTCCAGGTGTGGTCTGACAAGCACCCACAAGAGTGGGATAATGACTTCTTTATCTCTGCTGGTGATGCCCTTGTTGATGCAAGCCAGCATCCTGTTGGCTTTTTTTGCCACAGCAGCACACTGTTCACTGATATTGAGCTGCTTATCCACTAGGTCCCTTTCCGCAGAGCTGCTCCCCAGGCAGGTAGATCCCAGCCTGTGCTGCACTCCTGGATTATCTTTTCCCAGGTGCAAGACCTTACACTTCTCCTTGTTGAACTTCATAAGATTCTTGTTAGCCCACTCTTCCAGCCTATCCAGGTTTTCAGGCAGGGTGGCTCTCCCTTCCGAAGTGTCCACTTCGCCACGCAGTTTGGTGTCATCAGCAAACTTCACCAGGGTACACTTGGTCCCATCATCCAGATCACTTATGAAGATATTAAACAGTGTTGGGCCCAGTATCAATCCCTGGGGGACCCCGCTTGTGACAAGTGGTCAGTTTGAAAAGGAGCTACTTACCACCACCCTCTGGGTGCGACCTGTCAGCCAGTTCCCCACCCACCGCACAGACCTCTTGTCTAGACCAGAACGCATCAGTTTCTCTAGGAGGAGGCTGAGGGGAACCGTGTCGAAAGCCTTGGAAAAATCCAGGTAGACAACGTCCACTGCTCACCCCTCATCAACTGAGCAGGTTACTCTGTCATAGAGGAAATAAGGCTTGTCAAGCACAATTTGCCCTAGGTGAATCTGTGCTGGCTTTTCCCAACCACGTGCTTCATTTGACTTGTGATAGTCCCCAGAAGGATTCATTCTATAACTTTCCCAGGGACTGAAGTAAGACTGATGGGCCTATAATTTCCTGGATCCTCCTTTAAGCCCTTCATGTAGATGGGGGTGACATTAGCCTTCTTCCAGTCTTCTGGGGTGTCCCCTGATCTCCACGACTTCTCAAAGACTATGGAGAGCCACCTCGCCATGATGTCAGCCAGCTCTCTTAACCCCCTCAGGTGGATATTGTCAGGGCCCATCAATTTGTAGGGGTCAAGCTCCTGTAATAATTTGTATACCAACTCTTCCTTCACTGGTGTGGGTCTGTGTTTGCATCCACCTGGATTTTTGTTCCCAAGGCCTGGGGCCCAACAGTGCTGGCAAAGACAGAAGCGAAGAAAATGTTGACAACCTTTGCCTTTTCAGCATTGTTGGTGACTAATTCACCTCTCCCGTTTAACAGTGGGCCAGCATTTTCCTTCTGTTTCTGCTTGTTGTTTATGTACCTGAAGAACCCTTTTTGTAGGTTTTTACATCTCTGGCCAATTTCCATTCAAACTGAGCTTTTGCTTTTCTAACTGCATCTCTGCACGCCAACAGAAGTTGTGTGTTGGGGAACAGATGGGAGGTAGAAACAGCCTCTGCTGCAGAGTTCCCATACGTTCATGTTCTGTAGAGGAGGGAGATGCTGGTCAACTCAGTGGTGCTGAGACATGATTGCCCTAAGTGCCCGTTCAGTATATGGCTGTTGCTCACACACTTGGCCTCAAATTCATCACAGAGTCCACGTAACGGAATTTAACTTTGGGACTGATGGCACAGTCTCTTTTTCTGTTCTCTCTTTATAAAGACTTTAATCCTATAACTGTGTGGATATTTTTGGCAAAGAAATTCTCTGCAGTTGCAGGGTCCTATGACAAAGCTATGTCCTTGATCTTTCCTGCTGTCTTCTTATGGTGTATTGCACTTTTTGTGGACCTTCTTCCCATTTGCCTTGAGCCTGGGGTGATAAGATGTGTTTATAGAAGCTTGTAAAACGGATGTTGTAGGGCTCTCTCAGGGACTGCACATTTACTATGTGGCTGCCTGCAATTGCAGACTCAGTAAATGAAATGATCTTTAGCAGTCCTGCTTGCCGCTGGGCTCTGGAGTGATTGCTGTAGTGCAGTCTACAAATAGCTCATTTGAATCACAGGTCCTACTGCATCACCCACTTGTGCTTGTTCATCTCTGTGATTAACCAGTCTCCAATTTGAAACTGTCTTTGCCTGATCAAAGATGTATTGTGTTTGCAGTTTTTCAAGGGGGGTAAATTTTTTGTACCTACCCTGTGAAGAGTTTGTCATTTGAGAGCAACTGTTGAGTGACCCAAAAATTCTGACTTAAAACCTTTCTTGTGATAAAAACAGCCATTTTAACTTTGTCTTCTGTAATGCAAGGTCATAATCTAGATCTCAGCAAAGCTGCTAAAATCATTGCTGAAAATTGCTTGGTATGAGTAAAGTTTATGAGAACGGCTTTTCAAACAAAGGGGACAATTTTTGGTTTCGATTCAAAAGTGTGCTTCTGCATTCAGTATTTGCGTATTTGCTTTCTTCTGCCAGGCCTGCACTTAGCACTTTCCTTTTAAGCCTACCATGAAAAGAAACAGCTAACACTGTAATACGCAGTGCAAAAGAATACAATATGTTTCTTGCTCATCTGAAAGACACCCGCTCAGCAGCAATTGTTTCGGGCCCAAAGGGCAGAGTTTATCTGTGAACAGCCAAAGATCGAGAAAGCTTGTTAATGTCAAAATGATTTGCTTAAGGAACTAAAAAGGGCTGCTTTTTTTTTCTTTACCAAGGGAGGTGCGAGTAAGTTGGTAGTCGGGACAATGCCAGATTCCCCTGGCAGCAGAAAATACGACATGTGCCAAGTATGGCCTGAATTTTTGGATACATGTCAAATGGCATCGTTTCTGTGAAAGCTGAGGTTAAATCACAGCAGAATCCAAAACATGAATTACAATTGCAGCTCCTCCTTCTCCTCTTCTGTAGGTTGGCACAGCAAGGTACATGGCCCCTGAGGTTCTGGAATCCAGGATGAACCTGGAGAACGTGGAGTCCTTCAAACAAACAGATGTGTACTCCATGGCTTTGGTCCTCTGGGAAATGACATCTCGCTGTAATGGCGTTGGAGGTAAGTGCCATCAGTTTTCTTCTCTCTAAAAGTATGTTTGCTGTTAGGTAGACCACCTTTAAAGATAATTAATGTCTGTTTTTTCCTGTAACGTCTTGAGTAGACATGGATTGACTCAGTCTGGTTGACCTCACCCAAAATGATTGGAAACATAGACAATTTGAAATACTCAGGCCAAGAAGTGATAACTGCCACCCATTTACTTTCATGGAACGTTAATTCTGAAACCTAATGAGGGCCAGTTAAGTGTCACATTTACTAATTGATCATTTCAGTAAGAGCCGTCGTAGTGATACAGAAACCTTCCTGCTTTCCCAAAATCCCCAGCTGCTGTTCATCATTTTTTGTGATGTTGCAAGAGGTCATCCATATGAGAAATCAAGAGATGTTTGTTGTATGAAGTGCAGTAACAAATAAAAATGATTGGAACTGACTATCAGAACAGCTCCGGGAAGATTTGCTGTGCTTGTTCATATTCAGAGTTTGTTCACTGAAACAATATCTCCATTTCTGCTTTGCCTAAAGCTGCCCCAGAACTCCCAGTGCGTAGCACTGGTATGTGCTAGAAATCAGAAAAGTTGCTGTTGAGATATCTGCATTACATATTGCCATGTTTGAAGATTTTCACCTTACTTCAGGGACTAAAATAAGACTAAGTTACATATAAAATTCTTCAGTCTGCTGGTATTGTCTAACATTCATTCTAACAAAAACTGCTGCCAGTCCGGGGCTCTCACAGGCAGTCTAAGGAGTGGGGCTGTCAAAGGTAACACTAATGTGGATATTATAGTAGATATGAGACTATGATTTGATTTGTTACCCTTCTTCCAAAACCACAGAGGCTCCCTTTTCATTGGACTTGGCATGGTTGCATCTCGAAGGGCTGCCACAGAGACAGGACAAACTTGCAGACTAGAGCACTGCAGTATGAGGAACATAGTGTACAGGAGGGAAACCAATGTCCCATGGGGAGATGTGCATAGCTGCTCCTTGTTTCTCTACTAACATTCGTGGGGTACCACAAGGGTGTCCATGGAGGTCTCTGAAGCCACTCTGCACAGTGGCTGTGTGGCCGCATCACGGTGTCCGTGTGCAGGCGGGAGGAATGCCTCCACCTCAGTCTCCTCCTATGTCTGACCAGCATTTAGCCTTGCTGGGTGGGCTGGACTGTGGGCAACAGATTTGCCCCTGTTTGCACCCTGCCGGGAAAGCTACAAAGCCAGTATGTGTCAAACAGCTAGTGCTAGCATAAAAGCATGAAAAGAAATTATTTTCTAGTCAAACATTTCAGGGAAAAAGGATTTGGTGCTTCAGGAACTGAACCTCAGTCTGGCATATTCCAAGGCAAACCTATCCACATTTAACTGTCGTGGTCATGCCTGTTTCGAAATGCATTGGCACAATCTCAGCCTTTCATTAGCACTTTGTAAATGTGGCTGAGGAGATTTAAAACCTGAGAAAAAGGATCTTTGCCCTGTCTCTTGAGCTCTCTCTGTTTCTTGCATTTAGGAATTCACCTTATTAATATAAATATGAGCTGTTCACTGTGGAGTCTTTTATCTTTGCTGATGCCCGAGTCCCTTCCTGTTCATATTTGCTGAGTACAGTGAAATGGAGACTGTGGCAAGAGCAAACCTTATTGCTGCTGTTCTCAGAAGGCAACTGCCTAAAAGAGGATATAAAGGGAGTTTCATAAGGAAGGAAAATCACCAGCATGTTTAGCTAGAAGAGAGTGACCCATTATAACCTCGAGCAGAAGAGCTGAAGTCATTTCAGGAAAAGGAAAGATTTCTCTGGCCCAGCATCCCCTTTGCTTTCAAGGTGGAGCTTAACCCCCACCCACATCCTGATTTTCCCTATTCATTTCGTCCCTCAGTCATCCTCATCTCCAGAAACACATTTTTTTAATTTTGTTTCCCTATTTCAGCCATCTTTCCAGGGGCTGAAGTCCCCAGCAAAACCACAGGAGTACTTGGGCAGATCTGCAGGGGGTGGAACTTGGACTTAGCATCTTCATAGCAGTTAAATACAATTCCCAGGGTGTAGCTCCCTTAACTTGTCCCTGGTACTGAGCTGCAGCAGCATTGCATGATTTCTCTCATTTCCTTCTTAGATTTTCCCCTGGTTCGTGCAGTCTGGCTATCTTTGCAACCAGCTGGTGAAATACCCTTACGGTGATTCATGACTACAGCTCCCCCTCTGCTTTCTCTCTCCATCTGTCACTTGTGAGACTCCCTCCTCTCCTCGAAGCCTTCCAGAGAAGCTGCCTCCCCTCATGCAAACGCCTCTTTTTTTCTGAAACTGTTGGGCACTGGGAGAAACGACTTCCCCTATAAGCTGGAGTAGGCTGACCTGATTGCAGCCAGCCTTTCAAAGGAGCCTAAAAGATGCAGGCACCGCCTTTGCAGGGCAGGCTTCACTGTGGTCCCAGCTCCCTGTCCCTAGAGAAACCTGTGGCAGTTTAGAGGGCAGGAGCGGCAGTCTAAGCTGAGGCAGCAGCATTAGCAACTTTAATTAGGGAGGGAAGCATGTGGGGGGGCTAATTGCCATTCAGTCACCTAAAGGTATGGTGACTTATTTCTTTTACAAAGGGAGCTCTCAGGATTCGTTTGTCAGCGTGCAGGTGTGCAGTGAGTGTGGGAGGTGATGGAGGCAGGTCCTTTCACTACAGCAGCTTTGTCAAACACGGCCTCCACGCTATGCCAGGCCTTTTCAGTCAGCAGACATTTAAACAAAAATACCCAGCAGCATAATCCATACTGTGAAGCTGCCGTTGTAAATAAGCAGGTGGGGATCGGCTTTCAAGAAAGGCCATGCTGTTCATTGTTACTTTGTTGTGCTAAATACGGAGAAGCAGAAATGGGGCACAAGGGAAAGGGAGACAGAGGCAGAGATCGAGTTTGACTGATTTTTCACCAGAGTATAATTTAAGAGGCATATTTAGAAACTCAGCAATACTACTTTGGGGAGAACTTCAACTGCTCCACGCTGCCGTTAACTTGGTATTTCATTCAGCGCAACAGCTGTGCACCAGATGCTGCACGTTGCAAGAAATATAATTTTCATCTCAACCACTTGCTTTCAGAGTGACACAGCTTTGGTGACTGAGGCAAGTGTAATTTCTCTGACAGCCTCCTAGAAAGAAAAGAAAACCATCTGGTTTATATCGAAGCTGCTATGGGTGGGGGACTGTTAGGGGTGGCAAGGGAGAAGGAGAGGAAAGGGAGCTTCTGGATACACGGGGTCGGTGAAGAGGGAGAAGAGAAACCCCTCAGAAAATGGCGACGTTGATCTTGCAGTATTGTACTGCCTGGAGCGGTGGCTGGCTTTGGTATAGCATCAGGGCTTTGTCTGAAATGGCAGCCTTGCTTTATCAGAGCTGTGTTTAATGTGAATAAAATCACTGATTAATCTTATGCTTACTTGGGAAGAGTCAGCCAAGGGCCACAGTTTGGTAACCAAATATTTGTGCATCCTGTACCTGGCGAAATGCTCAGTTTTTATCATACTGACGTGGAGAAGTGACAGTTTCTGGCGGCAGGGAGCATTTTGACAGCCTGTACAGTGGGGCTGTGCCTGCGCATTGGGCCCTGAGGTGGCTGCAGCTGGGGCCTGATTTAAACCTCTCCTTCTGTGGAGCGGAGCCCAATTAGGGCACGCCTGCACTGCACTGGCTTGTGGTGGCGTATAACCCCAAGCAGGTACATCCACACAGTGCCGCATCACCCCATGACAGTAATTCATGTCCTAGAAATTCTCTGTCACCACAGTACTACATGTAAGGTAGCAAGTGCTGTCCTTCAACAAGCCCAGGTAGCAGTAGATAAGATCGCTGCACTATACTCTGTGTTGGGCGCTGATGTGCTCTGTGTTCCTCTACTTTCCCACCTCAGGATCCAGCACACAGTGACTAAGCAGCCTGTAACCATACACTGATGGCAGAGCTCATGCACTCCCAAAGCTTTGGAAGGGTGATTGTGTCTTTGATCATCCCACACGAAGTCACTTAAAACATGTCTGTGCAAAGGAAACTGCAGAGTGAGTTCACCCATCCCAACGCACCCTCACCCTTCCCAGCTAGCATCCTTATTCTGAAGGAGTGGAACGGGGAAACCTAGGGAAAATGTGAAGTAAGCGCTAGACAGCTCCTTAAACTTGGCCATGAAATGTCTTTTGAGCCTCTGCTTTATGCATTATTATCCCTTTGTGCAACAGCTAAGTAGATCCACCACCCAAATTCCTCTGGCATAAAGAAAGACACAATCTGTACACACACATACATGTGTGTGTGTGTGTGTGTGTGCGCATGAGCTGTCACAGTAGCTTCACCATCAATTGATTTATCCCTTCTGTGGCTCTCCCCTTGTAAATTTTAAAGGGAGGGGCGTTTCAAAAGGACCTCACAGTTCCCACTGCTGTGGACTGTACTTCACAGTTGATTTTTGCTGTCCTTCTTTCACCTCACTCCTGCTCTGATTCTGCAAATGAGCCTTCATCTTCCAGCATGAGAAGTTGTCCCACAGAAATCAGTAAGACAGATCACATGAGGGAGCATCAACAGGGTTTGTGGGTATGTTGTTCTGACCCAAAGGAAGAGAATCTCACTGCAAAGAGCTTAGAGTAGAAAAAGATCACATGAGCAAGGTGAACATTTGATGAGGAACCCAAGGCCAAATTCTCCAAAGCATTCATCAGGCACAACAAATAGATTTTCAGTAATGTCAGTGTTTGGGACTAAAAATCGAGTCTCAGCCGTTTTGAGAGCTATGGCCGGGCCAGTGTCAAAGGAAACCAGAGGTACAGCGATTATTAGTGCAAGGTAGCTCACAACCATAAAGATTAAATGCTGGAGGTTAAAGTTGAAAGAACTCTGCCATTACTGAACGCTAAAGGTGCTGTAGTTCATGGTACCTGAGGTATTTATGGTCCTTCAGCCAGTTGTCACTTTTAGTGCCTGACTGGTCTAAAAACAATCAAAAGGCATGAAAAATAGATTCAGCATCTGTATACAGCCATGCACAAGCAGCTAGGCACAAACATCTTAACCTACCTCGAACTGACATCTGTTACATCTACTGTAGCACGTCAACATGATCCATGAATAACCCCAGCTATTACTGCAAAAAGTGTCTGACACCTGAGATTCCACAGCATAAGGATGATTTACTGTGAGAGGATTCAGTGGGCTTTTCTTTCTAAGGGAAAGAGAAGCAAGATAATAAATAGCAAGAAAATGTGGCATGCTTTTCAATCTGGGGAAAGCACGAGTGTATTACTATAAAGTCATTACAGAGAATTGGTGTCTGGCCTCAATTTCTCTTTCTTTACCATTAAAAACAAACAAACAAAAGAAAACAAAACAAAAAAGCAAAAAACCAAACAACAAAAAAACCCAAACCTGATAAACCTATTGAATCTTTATATTTGGAAGGGGAATGATCATAGCATAGAAAGAATTTGTCATACGGGGAACATGTATTACAAACCCCAGGAAGTCTTTCCCTTCCCCGACTTGAACCATCTCATGAACATGAATGGCCTTCAGATTAAGCTCATCAAGAGGGAACAGGTCAGGACCGCAGCACCGGTGTCCCCGTGTTGGACATTCGGACTCCTCTGACTTGTCGTACTGCAAGAATATCTCAGAGCCTTGGCTGGTGCTCATGACCACTACCACAATCAAACCATGACTGATGGAAATGGTGTAGGAAATGACCATCTAGGTCATGCTATTTAGATTTCCCCAGCAAACTTTAATATTTTGGTTAACTTTGGAAGTAGAGGTATCTGCTTTGTAATCATTGTGCATCCACTGCATAGTAATCCGTGTCTGACCACCAAGATGGCAACTTCCCAATTAACTTCTAGAGCTAGTCATGTAAATTTACTTTGGCTGAGTAATCTCTTACTCAGATTAATGCAGGTGAAACTGGTATGCCTTCTTGTAGAGGAAAGAAAGCAAAGCAGACTTTGGTCCTTGAGTCTTAAAGAAAGTCATTTACATATGAGAAGATAGGAGTTGTATTTCAGGACTATAGCCACTCTCCAGAGCATTGTGTGGACAGTGGCCAGCACCAGATGGTTCAGAAGGAAGGAGGGCTCTGTAGGAGGCATCTGTGGGGTAATCTGCTGCACTGCACACACAGTTGTTTGCAGCTGGATCTCTAAACGCTGAACATTTGAAGCACAAGTTTTAATATCCCTTCCAAAATGTTTGTTATCATAACTTGGCTGTTCTTTTTAAGCATTAGAAATTCTTTTTCTGTAGCATGATAAATTCTTCATCTCATGGCCATCACAGAGAAGTGAGATCTACAGCCTGACTCTAAGGTTTTGGAGAAAATTCCACCTTTTATTTATCTTCAATACTATCTTGTTTTTGTCATGAGACATGACAGAAGGATCTGACCTGTGTTGTCTTGATCATTAGTTATTTTCAATATTTTATCATATGACCTCTTACCTTTCTCACCAAAGTAAACAAAGCCAAGCTTCAGAGGTTCTTCCCATTATTTCTGGGTGTTTAATCATTGTTATTACCCTTCTCGGAGCTTCTTTTTACTGTAAAATGCCCCTTGAGAGCAGTGAGCAGCACTGGACACTGCATTTGAACTTTGGTTGTAACATTACGCAACAGTACTGTGTCTCCCCTCTCGTTCATCTCTCTTCACACATGTTCTGGGCACTCACATGCATTCTTCAGACTGCCTTGTAGATTACACTTCAGTTTTTCTTGCCCTCAATTAATTCCTAGAAAGAAATAAGAGGCAGCAGAACAGGCCAACTTCATAAATCTTTATCTAATACTAGCAAGTCATTAGGCCTGTGAGTAAAGTCTCCATCTGTTCCCAAAGAAACCACAGCATTTTCTACACTGTGTCAGCATCTACTATAATATTTCCGCTCTCAGAGATTTCTTGAGTTTTCTCCAAAGGTCCCATATGTCTGTCTCTTCCTTTCTCTCTCCAAAGAAAAGCAAAGAAAATATGCAACATGCAAACAAAAACTAGAATGGCAGCAGCCCCTTCAGGAAGCTGTGCCCCTTGCATCATGGGCCAAAACTGACCCATTTTGGGAAAGAGGCCTAAAATAAGAGCAGACTACTACTTTCTACAAAGGAAGGCGGCTCAGTAATAAACAAGGGCAGCATGGCAGCTTCCAGCACTGCTCCTTACAATATCTTTGTCCTTTTCAAGCAACTGTTTCCTCCTAGCAATCTGGCACATTAACATCGATCATGACCTAGATAGATGTCAGTTTATATTTCACCTGGTAAGTGTGTGTGGACTACCGGGGACCTAAAGGCGACCAGTTCTTGCAAGCCTGGCTCAAGCAAAACTCACCTTGAAGCTCCTCTGTGTTTTGCCTCAGCACAGATTGAAAGGCTCACAAACCATTGTAGGTTACTCTGCTGCTCTGACTGTTGCTAATATGATTATGTACTAAAGGGTTTAAATGAAAATTGTTTAGTTGGCTGGGAAAGAAAAGGGGACAGAGGGGGCATGTGGGAGAAACACATTTGAAACATTTTTGAAAATGCCAACTGGCTTTGCTTTGTTTGGAGCTGGTCAAGCAGAACAGTGGCACTGAGCAGCTAATCAGTAGCTCCTACTCCTCCAGAGAACAGCCAGCTCCCTTCTCACTTGGCACCAGCACAGCCCAGCTGAATACCCTTGTGTTTGCTTATTCTCTTGGCAGAAGTGAAAGAGTACGAGCCCCCGTTCGGCTCTAAAGTGCGAGAACACCCCTGCGTGGAAAGCATGAAGGACAATGTCCTAAGAGACAGAGGGCGACCAGAGATCCCCAGCTCCTGGCTTAACCATCAGGTAAGAGTACCACATGTGCACAGCTGGGAGCTGCACTATACATTCAGCTGCTGCCTGAAGCCTCAGCCTTAACTGAGCGTCCTGCCCGACAGGCTGGACCTCTCTTTTGCACGGGTTAGAGCTGTGTCACATGGTGACACCAGTGCTGCCGTGGTTCAGACACCACAGTGCTCTGTACCACGCCTACCCCAAAGCCCTGAGGTTTCTGCTGCCCACCAGTGTAATCTAAAAGTGATCAAAACAAAAAGATTGGAAACCTGAGATCCAACAATCATCCAGACAGCCACAGAATAATTAGGGCCTTAAAGCACACTGTGTGCAGGCTCTGAAAGGTCAAAGAGGACGACTTCGCACATGGGCCCCTTCAGCAGAGAAAAAAAATCTCAGTACTTTATCATGGACACCAGTTATAGTAGTATCCCAGCTGTTGACAGGTTTAAGAAAATAGGAAATGAGTCTTCAGCAAGCCAGTCTGTTTTTATTCAGGTTGCGCATTAGCAGTCCATTTCCCTTGCATGTCGTGAAGCATTCTGTCAGCTTTCCCCATGCACGAACGCCATGGTCACACTTACTAGGTGACAGTAGATTTCTCAGTAGATGAAGCTGAATGGAAACAAGCCAAAGGCATGCATTTCTTCGCCTTTGCTCTGAGCAGTTTTATCAGTAGAGATGAAATGAGAATCATATCAGAGAAGTGAGGCTTGGTCGTTCCACTTGTCGATGAAATATGTTAAGTGGTCTTTACAGACGAAAGGAAAGCATCGTGAACATTTCTAAAAGTCACGGCAACCAAGATCAGGTAGTATTTCCATCAGGAGCAATGTAACATTTTTTTCATTCCAGTTGAGATGCTAAAATCATAGTCTAACACCTACTTAAGAAGGGCCAAATGTGTGTCCAAAATCCATCATCTTCCCAGCCAAGAAGAACGCATCTGCCACCTGATGACTACAGCAGAGTGCAGCCGCTTCCTGGACCACAGGGACTTGCTCCTTATGTAGTCATCTGTGATGAGTAGGTTTATTGAGGAGGGGCCTTTAACTGGGGAGGAAAGGTATATTTTGAGGGATGCCTGGATATCTGATACTATCAGCACTAAAAAGCCCTTGACATTTTAAGGGACCATAGATACAACTGTCTTCTAAATGACAAGTTGAGCTGGGAAGGAGAGGTTATACTGATGCTCATCTTTATAGAAAAGAACTCATTGCAGAAATTTTATAAAAATTGTGGATGAGCTAGTAAAAGGGATCATGAGTTGACTGCAGTTGTTTGCTTTCCACAAAGGCAAAATGAAGTCCAAACTGGTAATACATATGTGGTACTTTAGAAGATCCCAATTAGCAAAGCAGAAAAGAATCCCAAGCCAGATCATTTGGGAGAAAAAAAATTTAAGAGTAGAAAAAGCTTAAAATTAGGAACAGTGTGAGAACACTTCTCAGGATATTCAAAAGACATGGTCTCACACATGAAACAAATTAAAGTAAAGAAGGGTAGAGAACTGCTTAGGGAAACAGAGGAACAACAGGAAGATCTGTGGTCAGCAAACTTGAGGATAATCAGGGTTTTCTCAAGAGCCAAAGGAAATCTAACAGTACCAATCTGTTGCTGGATATGAAAGAAAGATACTGCATATGCTAATGCAAAGGCAGAAGTGGTCAGCAAGTATTTCTGTTCTGCATTTGGGAAGAGTCAGATGATGTACACGTAATAGAAGCTGATGAAGGCCCTAAAAGCAAAAGCCATTGGCACTTAAAGCAGGCCTGAGGCACTGTTGACCCAGAAACTTGTCTATGTTTGGGACAGGGCTACTCCTGCAGACACTGCAGTGGGGCACTGCATTACGTGGCAGTAGAAATGGGCAATACTGCTGGTTAGGCCTTGGAGAGAAGTGTCCAAGAGTTCATTCCATGCACAGCCAGTTGTAGCAGCAGGTGTAGGTGTACCGGCATGCCCGGGGTGCCTGGGTAGGGAAGCACTGGGCTCAGGATCCCCGTGGTGCTCAGGCACGGAGCCGACCCACAACTGCTGTCGTGGCAGCAAGCCTGAGTGTGTGGAGGGTTGCAGGTCAAGGTACTGGAGCAGAGCTGTAAGATACACCGTGAATTTTGTCACCTCTGGGTTTACACAGCAAGTAAAACAGTGGCAGCTTTGGACCTAGGTGTCCTGCATTCAAATTCAGAGGTTTCTTCCCTATTTAGAACCCAGACCTTAGTCTGCCTCGAGTACCGGGCACCCCACTGACTGGGAGAACCACACATATGCACTTGAGTGTCACCAGATGGGCACACCTGGCTCCGACAGGGTTCAGCTAAGAGTCTGAGGAGGGAAATGGATGCCCTATAACACTCTCACGGGACATGTAATGAAGGTGGATTTAATTCCCTTCATCTGAATCCCTTCAGCGTTTTGCATTGCACTATGTAAAATGCAGTGACGCATTGGCTTCCGCGGGGCTGTGACAGTTTGCAGCAGCTGAGGATCTGCTTTAAACACCATAGAAGTTGCTCTTACTGTAATAGCTCTTCCATATTCATTTCCTTCCTCTGCAGTCATGTTTTTGTAATGAACTCATTATTCATCATGATAAAATTCTGGAATGGATTTACATATTACAATTTTTCCCCCCGTTAATGAGATTTGTTGCACTATTGATTTCAAGTTAATGTTTAATATTTAATTTAATTTACTGCTTGTAATTTCAATGCCAGCAGAAAACTAATGTTATTTGTATACAGACAATAACGTTCTGCTATTAACATTGACATCAGTCAACATCACCAATTAGGTAAATTATGCAATTAATGCAGTGTTGTGAAATGTTATTTTTTTAAATAAGAAGTTTAAGATAAATCCTACTTAATGGGCTTTTAGTGTCATAAAGCAAAGCACACAATTTCCTGGCAAATACCTCATGTTTATAAAATGCATTACAGAGATGCAACTGTTTTTTGCTCCTGTAAACATGTGCATCAGCATTGAAATGAAGGTTAAATAGTTACATCTGTGAGTGACATGTGTTTAAGTGTTTGTGGGACTGTGGCCCATATTTGCACATAGATTTAGTTAGTCTGCAAGGAATTCATAAAGGGCTGATGTAGGGCCTGATATTGCTGGCAATCAGAATTTAGTTTGAAAACC
The DNA here is from genome assembly GCA_003993805.1 of Himantopus leucocephalus. Lineage (NCBI taxonomy): Eukaryota > Metazoa > Chordata > Aves > Charadriiformes > Recurvirostridae > Himantopus > Himantopus leucocephalus. The sequence goes on from RSEF01000002.1 coordinate 47,058,921, forward strand.
CCAAACAGAATTCAGGCACGCAAAGGCATGGGCTGAGCAGGAAATCACGTTATCCCAGAATTCTAATTATATTTATTAAAAAAAAACAACCTACTTGATTCTATAGCACTAGTCTAAAGCATCATTTTTTCTTGTTATAAAGTATCAGAATATACAAAATACATATTATAATAATATATAAATATATATTTAAAATATATTATAATAATATATAAAATATATATAAAATATCAGAATATCATGCCCAGCAATGACAGTAACGACCAAAGTGCTGAAAATACTGTAGTAGGGTTTCTTTTGAAAAAAAAAAAAGCATGGCCCCATGACAGTAGCAGCAGGGACCATGAAGCACCTCCAGGACACATGCGAATAACCCCCTCCCCACAAACTTCACAGGGCACTAAAGCAACTGTCACACACACGGGCTTTGGCCCCATCACGGCTGCTCTCTCTGTGCTCTCTGCAGGGCATCCAGATGGTGTGTGAAACTGTTATTGAGTGCTGGGACCACGACCCTGAGGCCCGGCTCACGGCGCAGTGCGTTGCGGAGCGCTTCAGCGAGCTCAAGCACCACGACAAGCTCTCGGGAAGAAGCTGTTCGGAGGAGAAGATCCCCGAAGATGGCTCCGTGACCACTGCCAAGTAGCGTGCACCCGATATCTCCGAAACAGAGGGAAGTCGCTCCTAGACGCATCCACCTTGGCAAAGGAAGAAGTCTCGATCAGTGCCTTGACTTGCTTCCTGGAGGACTGAGGCTGTCACTACTCCCTTTAGGCTCCGGCTCTGGACAGGGAGATGTATTCGTGGGAATTAAAAGCTGGGGAGTAGGTGTCATACCCTAGCATTGGCTGCCAGCATCATGTCGTAGGAGGAGCTATGTATGTTAGCACTTCCTCAGGAAATGAGATTTGAAAATAGCCAATAACATTATGCACTTTATTAATGCCTGTATATAACTATAAATTGCTATTTTTATATATATATACATATATATTAAAAATGTGTGTGTATGTATATATATCTCTATCTATATATCTATAAACAGCCATGCTCTGAAGAAAAGAATTTTTTTAAAAAAAAAAAAAAGTGCTTCCAGGAAATTGTCGGTGCATTAGAGATCCCTCCCCTTTAGGGAAGGAGCCTGGGGAGGCTGGCATAGCACGACACCAGCAATTGTGCACTAAGCGCTCTGCCAAAAAGATAGAAATAGTATGTGATAAGAAGGTGGCTTTCAAAGCATGTGCTGTAACCACCCAGCTGTGGCCCTGCAGTTCCCAGTTGCAGGAGCAGTCTCGCAGCAGACGGGCCAGTTTGGCTTTGCAGTTGTACCTAAGCGGTCCTGTCTGCAGCACACTTTGGAAGGTTCAGGGATGCCTTTGCCCTCTCACCTTAACCCCAATGTCCTCACAGTGTCCCAGAACAGGAGTGCGAGGAGGTTTTGTCACCCCAACACTTGTGTTTCCATACAGAGGTCATTAATGTTATGTGTTTATCGCTTCGAATTCATGCTGCTTGCAAGCAGGTTACAAAATATCGGCAGGATGAGTTTTTCCCTCCTCCCATCCTCACCCCCAAACCATACAAAACAAGACAGGGCCAGCAATATTCCAAGCAGATGTTTTACATTTGCTGTGCATTCTGAGTGCACGCAGTATGATTTTTTTTTTCTCCTTCCTTTTACCTTGATTGTGTTGCTGGAAGAACAAACATTTCTTTTTTTCCCTGTACAGCATGTCTAATTGCTTGACACACCACAGTCTGACTCTGTTCCGTGCTTTCTAGAGAAAAGTAAGAGACAACAGCCGGTGCCTTTATTTTTGCAAAAGGACTTTGGAGGTGAGGGAAAGCTCCATAGCATTAGGTTAATGGCATATCCTGCCCTCGGCACTGCTTGCATATAGGGCTGCCCTCAGCAAGTCAGCAATTAACAGAAAAAAAAACCCTAAACCCAAGAAAGATGTTTTATTCCAAAAGGATCCCTCAGACATTGCTTACATTCTTTCAGTTCTTCAGAATGTTTAAGACAGTTGACATCGCATTGGGCCTATATAAATAACAGCAATGTGTTTAGTAAGTGCTAAAAAATTTGTTTTTAGGAGTTTTGCAGTGATTTCTTTCACTTTTTTCTTCCCCATGGCATGTAAGCGGGTCTTGGACATTACAAATTCGGCCAGTACAAACCAGTCCTGTACAGATGTATTGGGCGCCATTTATTAAACACCTTTCACAGACAGACATATCTCTAGAAGACATTGCTGTGTAAGCCAATAGGAATCATGCTTATTCAAATAGGAGTTAAGGTTTATGATGGCAAATATTTTGTTTGAAATTGTTTTGTATTTGGGGTTTTTTTTTAGTTTGGTTCGGTTGTTTGGTTGTTTTTTTTTTTCAGTTTAACCAAACTACTTCAGAAATATTTAAACCGAGCGGGGCAAAGCCTCAACAACTACAGTGGAATTCAGAGGATACTATGTCAAATTTTACAGAGGGGAGGGATTATTTTTGGGGGGGTAAAAAACCGGGGAAGCGGGGCCGCGGAGCTGCTGGCGGCGGCGGGGCCCGCTGCCCTCTAGCGACGCGCCGCCACCTCGGCTGCCCGGAGCCGGGGGAAGCCGGGGCGGGGAGGGGTGGAATATCGCGTCCCGTTTCTCTTCCTTCATCCACGCTGAAGGTCAAAGAATGGTGTCCAGTAGTTCGTGACAATACTGACATTTTTATGTTTTTTGGGGTTTTTTTTTTCCACTACTACATGTAAAGGAAAATTTTTATTCTTTTGAGGAATATTTCACCTGTACATCATGTATGAAATAGGAATGTGAACAATATATACTCTTGTATATCAAATGTTTCAAGCACTTAACTTGCTTTGTAAACAGTTTGGGGTTTTTTGGGGTCTGTTTTGTTTTGTTTTGTATAAATCAAATGTTTATTGGAGCAAATAAAATAACACTGACTCAAGTTTGTTTTTCATCTTTGGAGCATCCACAATAGGGAGATGGCTCTTCCTAAAATGAACCCTATCCCAAAATGATTCAGGCCCATTCCTCCCCACCAGAGGCGTGAGTGTCATGCTCAGTGTGTCCAGTGGCCTTTGCATGTGTCCTGCTTTGCTGATGACTCCTTCCCCCGGTCTCC
>RSEF01000002.1:47062155-47112714 GCA_003993805.1 Himantopus leucocephalus
GAAAGGCATTAAGACATAGTTATTCTGAATGCTTCTGGAAATAAACTAAGCCACATGTAGAGCACCTGCAATATTGTCCTCTTGTTGAGCCAGCTGTGCTGGGACCCAAGGGCTTTCTTCTCTTCCAGAGGAACACTGATTAATTTGTTTCCTGATCCTTAGCTCTGTCTCTCTCTCTTGCTTGCTTTTTTTTTTTTGGCGTTATGTTTTTAATAAAACGCTGCCTGTGGCAATTTTTCCCTCTGGCCACAAAGAAGATGGAGCGAATTCTGTTCCAGACTGTCTGCTTGTTGTTCCTGAATGCAGTTTGGCTGCGCTCATGCTACTTATTACTTGGCAAACATTCATGCAAGTGGGTGCATACCACATGTGTTTTCACAAGGCTCATGCCGGGGTGTGCCAGAAATTCCAGTATCATCCTGGGTTGGTATAAGTGATGTACCTCTCTGGAGGATTTTGGTGGGGTTTTTCCAGGCACCTGTGTCCTACTGAGTTACATTCCCAGTGTGACCCGCAAGACACAGTTGGCCTGAGCCCATGGTGTCCCAGCCTGGATGTCCGGACCCTGTTTCCTCCCAGTGCCATGACCTATTGGCAGCTCTAACCTATTTTTTGATCTCCTGCAGCTGAAAGGCCTTTCTCACGGACAGAAAGCTGAGGACAAAGCCAGAGGTTTGTTGAAATACAGCCAAATTGCGAGGCTCCTGGGAGGATCGAGCCCAGGAAATAGATTTAAAACTCTCGACTAATGAATGCTTTGAGCATCATTTAATCACCTCATGAAGAGGCAAAGGCAAAAGGCAGCTCATAAATTTTTTGCTGTGAGTGATTTGCTCAGTTATAATGGTGACAGAGCAATCTCTTCAGACAGTTGCGTTTCTGTAGCTAAATTCTTAAAAAATAAAATGGCCACCTGATCAAGTCAGCAAGATTAAACGCTTACTGCTGAAATGTCTGTTTTGCAAATGTGCTGTCACATGAAAGCAGGTAGGGCAAAGCTCCCTGGCATTTCTTCCCAGGTTAGCCACTGTGTGTGTGTCCACACAGGACCACTCACAGCTGAAAACTCTCCCCCCCCCGCAGCAAGGCTTTCCTGTGGAAGAACAAACAAAAAGCGATTTGCTCCACTCTCGTTTTTCACCCGTCCGTGGCTTCAAGCCACTCCCTGCCACTCATCTCCTCCTCCCAGGCACCTTCAGGTGCCTGATGGGGGAGCTGCACAGTGCCCTCCCTCCTGCCTCCAGTTTTGCTTTGGGGCACTGGTCTTTCTCTCATGAAAGCAGCTCGTGGTATTTGTGTTTCAGAACAAGACCTGCATCAGGTAGTGGGGTTTAAGCATTGAGCTCAGCCTTGCATGACCTCCCAAAGGGCACCTCACCATCACTTCTGCTCAGGCTGAAGCCATATCCTTCCTCCTGCATCCCTCTCCCCCCAGCCGCCTCCTCTCCCCAACAGGGACCACCCTGAGTGCAAGGGTCTGCCCTTCACTGGAAACAGTGCCTAAGTAAACCCAGTGTATGTATCTGTTTGATACATGGTCACTTTGGTTATTTAGGGCAGAAGCAAGGCAGAGGAAGCAAAGCCCAAAAGAAAGACACATCATACGTGCTTCTAACCAGCTTGCATGGAGATGGCGGGCAGGTTGCAGGCCAGGCTCACTAGTTTTCTGCTCCATCCTGAACGGTTGCGTGAGGCTACCCGAACTGGGTCTGTCTCCTTGGTTTTCAGAAGGAGAGGACAACCACATTGTCCCCCAACACAACCCCCAGGTGAAGCTTCCACTGTTTGTCACCCACACAAGCGACTCGCATTACCCACCCTTCACTTTTCCCTCGACTCTCACCACCCACCCCACCCCCCCAAAGAATCCCACCCCCCAAGCCAGGAATGAAAACACCCCTACAACACTTACAGCCCTGCTGCAGTGGGTTTTCTGTACTTTACAGCTCAGTTGCCTGCCAGCGTAACGTAAGGACCTTTGAAATGTCCTGGTTTTCACAGCCTGACTCAGCCACCGGCTGCTTGTGGGGAGGGTTTAGGGGAGTGCTTTATTTAGGATGAGCTACACCGACGTGGGATGCAGGACATGTTATCAGAGCTGTATGGTGAGCGACAGAAGTGGAGCTCCTCACCCCCCCTCCCCGACAAAGCCCAAACCCGAGGCTTTCCGTCTCACACAAAGAGCTCCAGAAGTAGACTTCCTTCTGTCAGAAATATGCCAGGGTCTTCATGCTTCAACCTTGCAGGAGACCATTTAAGGTCAGAAAATGTTTTACAGAAGATATTGATTGCATCTAATTCCTGCTTTCGCTTGGAGGTGAAAACTGTCTTTCTAGTTCTCAAACAGAAGACAGTATAAACTTCTCCCGAGATAAACATCTGTCTGTGGCTGCAAATGTTTAGCTTTTAAGGGCTGGTCTTTATTTACTGACTTCCTCATACATGTATGTGAATGCTGAGAGGATCTCTGCACTCATCTAGCAAGACTGTCTATGCTATGACTACCTAGTAAAATAAGATTATAAAAATATTGATATTAAATCAGGAATACATCATTTGGCAACATAGAAGAAATGCCTCCCCAGACTCAGAAGTGCCAAGGGTTGTTGCTTCAGAGATTGAGATGAAAATACAAGGCCTAATCTGGGATCTTTCAGTGCATCATTGCAATGACGGTTTGAGAATCATTTAAAGTAAAACACTATTTTTTGAAAGAGCAAAGCATTTTATAAAGGGTATATGAATACCTGGAATGACAAAACCAGTGTTTCATCTTTGATGCAACAAAACTGAACTAAAGGCTGTCAGAGGAAGGCTCCGGTAAAAGAAAACACAAAGCCATCTGCTCACGCTACCAAGAAAAACAGCTCCGTGGTGCTGCCACCAAGGAGAATTATAACTTGCAGCACACAGGTTAACAGACAGCATATTCAGGAACAGCCCGTCCATAAGAGAGGCACTTAGCAAGTGAAAGATGATAACTGCTGATACTTGACTTCAATCTTATTTCTGGAAAGCTGAGGTTTCCTCCTTTGGTGAAATTAAAGCCAGAGTATCGATTCTCTTCAACTGAGATACTCGCTTTCCATCAGCCACACAATGCTCCTGGAGGCAGAAGAAAGTAGACCATACGTTTAATTACCTAAAAGGTTTTGAACAGGACATAAATCTCATAGCAGGAATTTTAATTTTCCAATTGTTAAGCCTCGTACACATTTACACAGACTTGCTCATGTGCTTTGGCTACAAGTCCTTTTGCTCATCTAATCCCCATGCAAGAAGCAGGAGCAATATTTCTGTAACACGACAATGTCACCGACGCTTCAGCCTCACCACTGAGGAGGAGTTTGCAGAAGGAATTTGCAGGGGATTAGACTGAAATTTTTCTTGTAGTGCTTTGAATGGCAGAGCAAAAAGCTCCTCTGTTTTAAGGCATTAATGGCCTCTCCCATTAAGCAGCAGGTTGTTTAGCTTAAGTACTTCTGGAAAGGATATGTAAGCCTTATTAAATAAGGGGGAAAAAAAACCCACCAAAAAAAAGGCGATTTCACTTTAATGTAGGAATGTTAACATTAATTTGCTTGTCTTGAAATAATTTCTGGGATGGTTGCTTTAAGAACCTAATCTTAACAAAGCCATAGGAAATGGAAGAAAGAATTTAAATTAACTTACTTCATCCATTTGTAAATTGTTTAGGTTAATCACAGTAAACCAAACAGGATTCAGCCGTACTTAAACACAGCCTTTGCCCAAGTATAAACTGTTTATTATATCCATGACACACAACCAGACAAAATTCATTCCTGATCTGGGGAAGAGTCTGATTTGGTTTTATTAGCTCTAGAGGAAAACATTTTGGCTGAAGGCCGCTCGCTTTTCAATGTGAAACATTCTCAGGAAAACTCTCCCGAGAGCGAGCAAGCGATGCAGCAGTGTCTCGCCACCTTCACCACGTCAGCAGCTCGGCCTAAAACTGGCTCCTAAAGCAGGGGAGGCCCTTTCCCGTCAGGAGCCACGAGGGAAGCTGAGCACGGGCAGCGCACGGTCAGACAGCTGAAGCTTGAAGAGATGAAGCCTACTCTGTGCGCCTCCACAGGCTCACGTTAAGCCCATCCCTTCACCCCACTGTACCACTGCTGAGGTCAATGGGTTTGACTGCAGAGCTTTGACCTGTTACGTCTATGGATTATAGGCAAGATGTTTAGTATGGATAATGTTCTTTTCATGCCAATGTATGGAGAGTGCTCATAGACTAGCTTAAAGAGTGGTTGTTCTTTTCTTTACGTGCCTTCACATTGCTGCTCATGACACAGAGTAGCAGGCTCAAAAATCCTAGTGAGAAATACAACGGACTTTTAGAAAGGAATTTTTGCCTTTCAATTTTCCAGTGAGCATTTTGACAATCTTTGGTGAGTCTTGATTGCAGTGTGGGTCAGCTAGGCTGGAGCTCTGTATTTTTGCACTACTTGCCCTGATGCGCAAAATCAATATTATCAGCTTGTAGAAGAGATGGAAATTTGTGTCATGGACAAATGCATGAAATAAGCTTTGGATACAGGGTCAGACAGGTCAAATGATGATGTTCGTCTTTTTCATCTCCTTTTCTATATGTGCAGCCTGTACATTAGCAACTGGAATCCATGAGTGCAATAGAGTAAATGACTCCTCTCACAAGCATAGCACAACATCTCTTGCTTGAACAAAACATCTTGGCAATAATAAAATTATTAACTTGAGGATATTGAGTGCTCTGGTGAATAACTTGTCTATGCTTGTGACTCCATTTTGCTATACTTTATGGTAAGAATTGCATTTTTAAATAACTGCTTTAATTGTCTTCCAGGAGTAATTAAAATGAAATTATAGGTATTGTGAGCTGCATGTATTGCCTTCATTAAGAAAATAATTATGGAGGAAGGGCCCTTAATCAGGCAGGGGGGAGGAGCTCTTTTTTTAATGTCCTGTGCAAATATCTCCTACATGATTGTCTCATCAGGCTCAGTACTCCAGGACCAGAACAATGTCTCTGTCTTCCAGTGCTAAAAAAACACAGCAAACTAAATACTGAGGGTATTTTTTGTGAAGTAAAACATTTAAAAAAAAAAAAATCCCTTCAGGAAGAACTGCACAACTAAAAAAGAGGTGGCTGGAAAGGCCAAAATGTTCAAAATGTTTAGTACTTGTTTGGATGTATCGGTCTCCTCTCTAGCTACAATCAGGCAATAAAACATTAATTCTCAAACTAGCACAGGATAAGAACAGGGAGGAAACCACTTAGATATGTTGTATTTTTTCAGCCTGACTGATATGAATGAAATTCAACCTCACAATCCCAGATCCATTCATGCTTGTCTTTGACTACTCTGACTCTCCTGCATAAAATGGGAGTACATGTCTGGCTCCAAATCCAAACACACATCCCAGCCACATCATGGCTCTGTACCGAGGTACGACTTCGTTGCTCGCCCATCCTCCCCTTCCTGGACCCCTGCTTTCCCACAGAGTCAGCACCCGGGCATGCAGCCCCGATAGACCTTTCAGCACCCTCCAGCCTCAGCTCTATCCACAACCAACCTAAAGCTCAGCTACTTGAGGACCAATTTCTCTGAGCTGCAACATGCCCCAGCGAGGATTCCTGCAGTTGCACAGCTTGCTCCCGTGTTGCCAAAGGGCCAGAGGTAGTACTTACCATTTGAAAGGGGGTGAGAGGAGCTGGGGAACCTGTTCAGTGCCCCGCATCTCTGGAATTCACAGGAAGTGGGAGGAATCAAAAACTATTTGAAGGCAACTGGAAAACAATGAGAAGAGGATAAGAATCATGTAAAATGGAGAAGATAGATAGATAGATAGTAAATATCATATGTCTTGAGCTTAGAAAGGCTTTTGATATCACCTCAAGTAATATTATGGTTATCAAACTAGGGAAATGTCTAAATTTAAGTATAGAGTGTGTGCAAAGCTGGATTGGAAGATATAATAGTTACTGTGTAGATCCCTAGGCCCCTAGGAAGTGTTGAGTATGGTTCCACAGTGACCCAGGTCCAGCCCCTATTCAGTATTTTAAATAATAGCCTAGGTGATGGATTAAAATATATGCTTGTTAAATCTGCAAACTGTATCGCGCTGTGAGATGCTGCGCGTGTGCTGCAGGACAGACTGACAAGTCAAATTGTTCTTGACAGATTGAATAAATAGTAGAATCATAGAATATCTCAAGTTGGACAGGACCCATAAGGATCATCTAGTCCAACCCACTGCTCCCTCGCTCCTACCTAAAACTAAACCATATGACTAAAAGCATCATCCAGATGCTCCTTGAACTCTGACAGGCTTGGTGCCATGACCACTTCCCTGGGGAGCCTGTTCCAGTGACTGATCACCCTCTCAGTGAAGAACCCTTTCCCAATGTCCAGTATGAACTTCCCCTGACACAGCTTTACCCCATTTCCTTGTGTCCTGTCACTGGTCGCCAGAGAGAGATCAGGACCTGCTGCCCACCTTGAGGAAGCTGTAGACTGCAATGTGGTCACCCATCAGCCTTCTATTCTCCAAAATGAACAAGCCAAGTGACCTCAGCCACTCATCTTAAGTCTTGCCTTTGAGACCTTCTGTAGACACACTCTAATAGTTTGATGTCCTTTTTATATTGAGATGCCCATCCTTTTTACATTGAGATGCCCAAAACCGCACACAGTACTCCACACTGCTCGAGGTGGGGCCACACCAGTGTAGTGTAGAGTGGGACAATCACCTCCCTTGACCAGCTAGCTATGCTGTGCTTGATGAAAAAAAGTGATTCTTTTTAGTGGGAACACTTACAAAGGAGTAATTAAGCATACAGATATCTAATGGGGAAAAGCCATGTAGAGCAATTGGCCAAAGAAGCTCTAGTGCTCAGATTAGATCACAAATCTAAAAAGAGTCAATAGCATCTTGCTGTTACATACGAAGGTAAAGATCATACTGTGATGTATAAGCAGCAGTGGGGGCTGAGAGATGTACAAAGTAATCCTGCCTCTCTTTTAAACCCTGGCAAGGTTTCAGAGGGCTGCTCTGTCTTGTTTGGGGCAGCAGAATAATCACAAAGCTTAGAAATATGGCCTCTGAGGAAACATGGGAGGAATTACTATAATTCAGAACCAGAAAAGAAGATGACTAAGGAGCAATAAAATAATCGGTCTTTGAAGATGCAGAAGTTGCAAGGAGGAAAAATATGCATTGGCCCTAATCATGGTGGATGGGTCAAGGACAGCAGGGAAAAATCTAGGTTATCCATTAAGAAAACTTCATGGGAAGGCTGCAGGATGTCCAGCAATTTTGGTCATGAATTATAGACTTGGCAAAGGTTGGACACTAGTTCTCTGGTATCACTGACCCTGTCTTAGGATGGAGGTCATATCTTCTTGATGAATCTTGAGATCCTTTCCTGCCACAGGGGTTGCAGTTCTGTGTCTCCAAAGGTCTAAGTTCAGGGTGGTCAAGAAGCTGGAAATTTTGTTCTCTGGGAAATTCCAAAATGTGCTGGGGCACGGGGGCAGGACATCCTCTTTCATAACTCACCATAGAACATCGATATTACTCATGAAAAGGAAAACATATAAAAAACCCCTCAGACATTTGGATTGCTTCAGAATAAGACCAAGTCTCGAAACTCAGCACTCTGAGGCCATACAGCTTAAAAGTGGCTTGTACACTCCTGACTCCATTTTAACCTTGGTGAACAGCAACAGTGAGGAATCACTGCTCAGCTGAGGGCCTCAGAGTTGGGGAAGTGCATTTTTCACGGCACGCTGAGCTCTCCATTGCTCAGCTTGGATGCCCACCAGTGTCATCATGGGTTATACAGCACAGAAATGCATTCCCATCACTATTTAGGCAGGATGAAAAGAAATGATCACAGGTCTGCATGTATTTCCCTAAACTCCATTGAAATCCAATGTTTTCACAGGAGACAGCCTAAAACAAAGAAACATTTTCTGTCAAATCATTTTTGTGTGAAAAATCCCAAGAAGTTTTAGCCCTGCTTCCATCCTCCACCATATGTGAGATGCCCAGGAGTGCTCTCTGGAAGACATATCCTGTGTGTGGCACAAGTTGGTTACCAGAGGACACACCAGTAGATGGAGCACACGACTAGGCAGCGCTGCTCTTTGGCTCTGTAAAACCAATTAGTATTCTCACTGTTCACTGCTCGCAGCTTCAGACAACAGAGCTGGGGGAATAGAGGCCTGGACCGGCCACCAAGCCTGCTGTCCGGCTAGGGTTTCCTTGTTGCCAGGCTCCAGATGAGAGGCTACTGCTTTGAGGTTTCCCACTGAATTTCTTGGCTGGCTGACTTTATTTATAAGGCATTTAGACTTAGCTCATACACTGCTATTTATGCCGTCATTGTACCTATCACCACAATTTTCTGTTTCCCGAGTGTTTAGTACATCCTACCTCTAACCAAAAAATTCTTGCAGCTTTTTGCAAGTCCCCGAAGATTTTGCACTTTGTTTGACTCAGTGTCCCCTGCTGCAAGCTCTTAAAATCACCTGGTTCTTCATGCGTGTCAAACTCTGAAACTCCAACAAAGCCTTCATCCGCAAATTTCATGAACATATGTCTAATTTTTCTGAAAGAGTTAGTGATGACAGCATGAAGCTAGATTAGCCCAGAATCAATACCAGTGCTTGCATGGTATCTTTCTTTCTCCATTCCCCATTTTCATTTTTCACTGGATTGTCTTACCCATTACCTTTTCTGTCCTGCTTCCCATCTTATATAGGTTTTCCTAAATGATACCACATCAAATACCATAATACCAAATACCAGCCTAAAAAATCATTTTTTTCCCAGAAAGCTCTCTGGTTAGCCTAGCACCATCTTCCTCTGCTAAGCCCATATCACCGTACGTTCCATTTTTCACTCACCACCGTCTCCTTTTAGACTCCTTCAACAATTTTTCTAAAGCCACAGTGCAAGTTTTCACAAAAAGAGAAGATTTGTGCATCATTCTTCTATGAAATAGGACAACTAACATTTCTTTCTCTCATTCTTTGTCTTACTAAGTTTCCCAAGGCCGTGTTGGTCTCCTATGTTGTACAGTGCACGGTGAAACCATGATGTTGCTGTTACCACAGTTCCGACAGGAGCAACGTGATCATCATCTGAGCATCTAGACAAATCCATTACTGAGAAAGAGAAGGCAAAATGTTGCTCCAAGATACCAACCTGAACACTGCTTTCGCTTTCAATCTTCCCTATTTTGCCAATCTTTTGGTACTCTGACATTTTTCCTACAGTGCCAAGTACTGAGAATCTTCCTCTGAAAAAATGTCCAGGCATGAAAGAGGGCACAGAAACAGAGCAAGAGTAAAAATCCGTATCACCTGGCATGAAAGGGGCAGGTTGTATATAGCTGCAGCTGCCAGTGCCTGCCAGATTTAAGGAGTCACTTCCCAGAATGACAAGCTGGGTGAAAGTTTCTTGGAAGAACAGTGTTATGCAGAGGACAATATAGACCGCACAGTCCCAAAGGCAGATGTTATTTTTCCATGGGCCTCTGCTATTTCATGGCAAGTGCTTTCATCATACATTCCATTTTTAAATAGCTCTGTAGAAATTAACGCTCTCCAAGTCACTTACAAGAAAGGAATTACTTCATCAAAACAGAACATCTGTGTTTGACAGAACTATTAAGGGTCTATGTCCTTCACTTTCTATTACTTGCATTTATCCTTCACAAAATAAAGATTTTATTGGGTTTTTTTAATGAATTTTTAAAATGTGATCAATTGTACTTCAATTGTACATGAGCTACTAAGGCTTAAAGTGACCATCTCTTCTGGACTTTTTCAAGATTACCCTTTCAGTATCACTTTCATTATTGAGACTGCTTTAAAACAAACTTTACCCTGATATATACAAAAATCATTACTGTACTACAAAGTGTCCTGACTTCTGAAAGGGCTTTTCTAGGATCAGTGGATAGACCATGCTATTTCAGGACAGATTGTTGCAGTGTCAAGGTATATGCGCATTCTTTGATGACGCCATGATGGGTCCTACTTCACCAGTCCACCCCTGCAGCACAGCTATGTGGCGCATTCACGTGCACGTTAGAGGTTAGTCGTTCACACAACCATTGTTTCCTTCTGTGGGTTTGCCTGGAAACCTTTGACGTTCTCTTTATTGTACCTCTTGCTGTGCAAATTTCCTTGTTTTGTTTTGCTTCTCAAAGTAATTTTTGGTTGATTATTGTGTAGTTACAGAATTAGAGTAATAACATCTAATTGTACATCTGAAGCAAAAACATGTAATTGTGGGAGAGTAGATTCAATTTAAAGAAAGAAAACCCCTCCACCAGGGTTTCTCGTGGTTTGCACAGTGTATTTGCCAGGCAGTGCTGCTTTGATTGCATCTAACCTGCAATTAGCATGTGCAATTAAGACATAATGAATGTGTGCAATTGCATTATTTCAGGATGTAACAGTAGCAATATTTAGCAGTTACTGTACTAGACACAGTGTTTATAAGCTCAAATGGTTTACCACCGTTTACCAATTATGCCATAGGAAGGAGGGCAGGCACGTGAGTGGGCCTTACCTACAACCGATTTCCAGGATGAACATGCTTCACTCTCCTGTTGAAAGGCCATGGAAGTAGCCAGCAGGGAAGAGAGGCTGGGCAGATTTGGCACTGTCAAAAGCAGGGGACTCAAATGACACTTCCAGCTTACCCTTGGCTTGTCATAAAGCTCACATGTGATGTAATAGGAGAAAGCAGACTTCGTATTTAGTATTTCTGAATTATTCTTCTCTGCCTTCCACGCTTCATATCAGTTTTGTAAGCCCAGTCATGCTACCCAAGGATTTAAAAATAAAAAACATGAACTAATGCTGTGATCTGTGTGTATGAGGAAGCCTCAGGCACATAATAGGTTTTTACTCTCTTACCTGTTACTCTTTAACAGCTCTTTAACACTACCAGTTCTACCAGGCTTTTCGTAAAGGACATTTCTTGTCATTTAAGGTTCAAACGATACTTGAAAAGCATCTTAATGCATCATTGAAGGACACAAATGAAAATAAGTTTCAAGTCAGTCTCACAAGAATAAAGATAAATCTGAATCTCTAAGCACGAACCTTGCATAGATAAACTGAGATGTTCTGAGTGTCAAACTGCTGGTGTTGAAATGAAAGGTCCCAGCAATAAAAGTCAGGGTCCTATCCAGTACGGGTTTCCAGTTAAATCAGTGGAGCTTAGAAGCACCAAAATCAGACATAACCAGACCCTATTGATTTGTATTAATCTATCACAGAATATCATACTAGAAGTCCTGAGACCAGGACTGCTTGTTCCAGGCACGATGATTTGCATGAGTGATTTTGTACATGGATCTAGCACAAAATGCCCAAAGTTCTCACAAGATGCATCCACACAACTAAGAGCAAAACTGTCTCAGCATCCCTTCTAAATATTTCCTTCATTTCCTATTGAAAAAAAGATTATTAGAAGTACACAAAAGCAATTACAAACAGCCAGTGGATCAGCTTCTACACTGATATATACCTGTACCTCACTACTTCCAGCACTTGGCTTAGCATCCTGAGAGATGGTGCTTGTCAGTAACTAGGAGAGGGAGCTCATGGGCTAATCCCATCTAGCTAGAAGAGTAAAAAAATAAATAAAATGGCCATTTCTGCAAAGACAATTTAACTTCTGCATTTGAAAGCAAGAATGAGATAAATTGTGACACATTTTCATCCTAGACATTTATTAAAGATGATATGGGCACAGCACACAGATAAACCACATCCTGAAGCAGGGCTAAACTAGGTTTCACGTTTTAAAGCTGTGCTGGCAGTTTGTTGTTTCTCCAGATGGAGAACTCACGTGTACCTTCCTTATATGTATCTCTGCGATTTTAGATGGACAAATGACAAACACAGCCTGTATTTATAAGGGTGTCATTTACTTCACTTTTTATTAAAATCACCAGCTACAAAATAGACATTTTGTACATACCAGTCCTAAATAGGCAACTATGAGAAAATGACATTAGTCCTGAAATGAGACCATCATATTGTGTACCTGGGATGTGATAAGGGGTTAGAAATAATAGAAAATATACAGAGATTAGATAAGGTACTCACACCACACTGGAAGATTAACCTATACCTTTGAAAAAATCAGTGCACATGTTGATTGAAGATCTATTTTCTGCAAACATTAAAAAAGTTCCATTTTGCTCTCATTTAAAAATACTATAGCTGCTACTGCTACAGAAAGGAACTGTGTTACTTCAGTCTGACATGTGCCGTAAGTGTCACAGTATCTGGAAACATAGAAATGTACTAACAACATGATAAGAAACAAGACAGTAACACTTTTTCGATAGTAGCGGTGTCACAAAACACCACGGACCAAATTCTTAGCTGACAGAAGGTGACATAGCTTCCCCTGATCAAGTACTCACCAAGAATCTGGACCATAATCAAAACATCCTGACACTGTATTCTGTCTTTCCTTTCAAGGTCAAAATAGAGAAGGAGAAGGGGTAACAATCCTAACTCAAGAAGCAACAGCAACGTCACCCCGTCCATCCAGCACCCTTTGCGTACTCTCCACTTGACCCAGAGTGGCTGGGAGGCTAAATAAGCCTTACGGGCCCTGAATTTAGTTAGGGGCTTTCCAAAATCACAATAGCTGGTATAGGCAGAAGCACAAGGTAATAAATGATAAAATGATCTGTGGGTATTACAGGGCAGAATGCAGGGGCCACATTGCGATATTCATTTTTATATTAATATCAATGTGGGTTTTGGCTTAAAGTCCATTGGCTCACTATAATAGCACAAGAATATTCATTTCCAGGACACTGTTAAAGACATCTGTCAAGTGCTGCAGGGTGACTCTTGCTCCTATCTACTGCTTTGATAGTGTCACCTCCTTGGTTATCATGACCTTGTTAAACTTTCCATACCATCATCCTGGAGATTGGAAGTAGGAATGTCATGCAATGTTGGATCCTAGTACAATGTAGGAAATGAAAAAAAGAAAGCATTGTGTTTAATGACAGCTTTCAGCAGGATGCAAAACATGATAGCAGAAAGGTTCATATTGGTCAGTGCCACTGCAAATACAGAATAAGGAACAAACATCAAAACATTAAAGTTAAGTAGGTGTTGATTACAAGGTGAAAGACATGGTTATTTCCATTATTTTGCTGCAAGAACCTCATCCCAAGACATGTATTTCTATCTTTATAAAATGGGTCATTTTATAGAATAAAAACAGATCAACATTACAGTATACTGTAATTTTTAACACAAAGTTTAGAACTTAATTTTGCAACTTAAGATTGACCAAAAATGTTCAGACTCTTCATATCCTAAAATCACAGGCAGGCCTTCCCTGATCACCACCACCTTAATTTCAGTGCCAAAATATAAATTATACACGGATAACATAAGAACAAGTCATCTCAAATCTGTAGGAAACTAGAAACAGAAAATGACAAATAAGTTATTTTGCTATATTGTTAATATAGAGTCACCACGCATAAAAAATATATATCTTTCAGGTAAATATATTTTTTCTTTGTTGTAATTTTAAAGTGCATCTAAAAGCTGCTAAATAAATCTTTACACTTTAAAAATAAGAGGAAGGTGAACAGCAGTTCAGAAATGATAGGTAACTCCTGTTAACAAAGAGGTAAGAAGTTCTAAGTGCTATTCCAATATTCTCTGCTCTGCTAAAGTGGTGGTGATATTTTGAGTGGGCAACATTGGCAAACACTGACTGGGCCCAATGATTGTACTTCATAGAATCACAACTTACGTTGGAAGGGACCTTAGCAGGTCATCTAGTTCAACCTGCTCAAGGCATGGTCAATATTGGTTGCTCGGGGCTTTGTGCAGGCAGGTCCTACAGACCTCCCAGGACGGCGACTGCACAACCCCACCGGACCCCTGCCCTGCTGTCTGCCTGTGCTCACAGCAGAAAACCTGGGCAATCCACCGAGTTAGGGCCCTTGCGGGGCTCCTCATGTAAGTCCACAATTTCCAGTCTTATCAGTGTAATTACCAACCAGGCCTCTACCCTTAAACACATACCAAACTCAAACACTGACAGTAGACAGAGTATTAACTAGCATTTTAAAGCTTGCCGAGCTAGATCTACTCCTAACAGTAGCTTCAGAGGAGTATTGCCTGTATATGTAAGTGACCAGTTTGAGCCACACTGTGCACAGGTACCCCATAAATAGCTGCCCTCCCTGGGACGTAGACACCATTTTCAGAAGTGCTCCCTTCTTGAGGAAAGACTTCCCAGAATGGCGGCAGTGGTGCTGCAAGCACTGGCCTGCCCCCGGCCACTCTCAGTCCCCATCAGCAAATACTTTCCTGTGAAAGGGTGTTCTACCTGCAAAGCTCTCAATATCACTCTGTAAAATGACAGTTTCCAAACTATATGTCAAGCTTTCTACTACCTTTCACAAAATAGCACCAGAATGCTGCGGCCATTCTCTCTCCATAAATATCACGTGAGCAGCGCCTGGTGCTATGGAACTACAGCTACAAGTCCTTAGCAAGCAGTTCAATTTCGTCCAGCAAGAAGTCCATGTCCTCCCGACTAACTTGCGGGCTGATCACCACCTGGCGGAAGAAGTTGACTTTGCCCCGATGAGGCTGGTACCCAAGCATCATGCTGCCCTTCTTCATCATCCTTTCTTTAATTATAGGAGCAACCTAAAAGTAGAGAAAAAAGAGTTGATGTCACACTCAGAAATACAGCAGATTTGGGCAGGAACTGTATTTTGTGACTTATAAAGTTTTTTTTGAAGCGTCTGAGTTTTACAACCCTTGCCTGCCTCCCCACTATCTGCCTCAAGAAATAGTAAAGCTTTAGAAATATTAAAGCTTAAAGGTTTAGAGGCAGACTGTGCATTGAGACCCTCAGGTTCTGGGACTCCTGGAAGAATCAGAGCAAGACCTAAAACCCTCAAAAGCCTGCTGCTTGGGGCATTCATCTGTGGCATGGGAAAGCTTGGGCTAAGGTCCCTAGTCTTCCTGACTTAGATCAAAGGTTTGAACTCAGGAAGAGCAGCTACTGCAGCGGGTAAAGGGCAGGGTTTCTCACTCCTTGTGCTAAGTGAAGCCTGACTACTCGCCTTGATGGCCCTTCTTCTGCCACACCTGCAAAGCAACTTTCCCTAAAGGACATTCTCCATTGAACCCCTGCAAAACTTTAGCTGCCAAAGAAGTCAGTGGGATGCAATATTAAGGGTGAAGGCCTGATCTTGGAGCTTAAGATTTCATCTCTTAGTTTTAAAGTGTAAGTAGCATTTGGCTATACCACTCTTGTGTTGAATGGGATGAAATCTCATAGGTGCCTCACTGCAGAAAAAAACCCATGAGTAAGATTGGCAGAGTAAGGTCCTTATAGCTGAACACTTGATCTCATGCCAGCAGGGCTATTAACCTTGTCCAATTAATCTGGTGCTTAACTTTAAGCGTGTGAGTAGTTCCGTGTTCTCTTGCTTGAAACCAGTCATAAGCTTAAATGCACTGCTGGATTAAGGACTTCCTTGGAAAACAGAATTCAACACAAATAAGAATTTTGGCAAAAGCAGTATTTTTAAAAATGTGTTACATTTTAATATATTAATAATAACACTAATGTATTTCAGAACAGCGCATTCCTTTTCTTCCTTTTGTGACAGTTTGACTTTGAACTAAGCAAACAGATGTATGACCTGACCTTGGTTCCTGCACTAATTTATTTCAGCTCTAAAATTTAGTGCCAGAAACTACCACCTGATCTGCAAAGAAAAAATGATGATGTTAATCTTGCCTTAATACCTTTATTTTTACATCGCATATTTTAGTAGGCAAGTCCCATGCAGTTTGCTTAGATAGAAACAGCTGAAGTTTTCAACACTAACAGCCTAGCTTTCACATACTTGTTTAGTGGTACATATCTAAATTACCATTGTTTCAAGATGTATATTGAATTGAGAGGAGTGTTTACGGTTCTAACTTAATGTACCTCTCTGATTTAGGTTTATCTTTGTGACAAAGCTATGTGGTTTATTTAGTGCTTGTTTTTTAAACTATGAGATTGATAGAGTCAGAATTCTAATTAAAGTCTGGAGTGTGACATCAGTATGAATTATGCACATGAAAGCAATGCATATCTTATCAGAATGCAATGTGCAATCAGAATTTGGGGGTTTTTGCATATGGCTGCAAGCAAAATATGAGAAAGAAGTTGTGAAAGTAGTTCTGATAAACATTTGGGAAACAAGAAGATAACAATGAGGACAGGCACATTCAGAATTGCAACAGAATTGTTAAGAGGCATACTGTGATACCTGCAGTCACATTCAATAGCACCTTTTTCCATAAAATCTAATGTGGAGCTCCAGGTGTGCCTCCTGCATAAAGATCCTAATGAAAGCTACCAATGAAAACACAATACTGCTGTGCATCTGCAATGCGTACATCATTTAGGAACAGAATATAGGGATATATCCCTATACCATCACCCACGGGTTGCTGTCTGCCTAGCAAATGATTCAAGGATTCCTTGGTTTTCTTGCTTTATAGCTCAGAATTACTTCAGACTAACCTCATTTAGTCCATACCCAAGAAAAAAAAACAAACAAGCAATGGAGTTCTGCTCTGGGACAGATAGAGATGGTAGCAATTTTGCATGAGACAGCCACCTTCATCCTGAAAAGTATGTTACTCGGCAAACAATCCTCTCTGCTTCAGACCAAATATTCCAAACTTCATCCTAACAAATCACTGAACGCAGTACTGTGCAGTGCTAACACTAGGGCAAAATCTGGGCCTTATAATTGTTCTTGCACAATTTGCCAGTGGTGGAGTCGAATGGGAACATTCCTGGTTACACACAATACTGTGTGGACCTGCAACACGCGTTCTCTTAAACAGCATTCTCTCAACTTTGTTTTTAAAATTTCTAAGTTCTCTTAACTTTGGCATGATAAAAATTCTTCTACTTTTCCTACAGTTTGCATGCGTTGAACCCTTTAACAGCACGCAAGGCTTCCATGAGCTCTACTCTTCCATTTTTATTCACGCCAGCTACGGGCTGAGATAGCAATGACACTGTGACAATGCTCAGAAGACATCACTCCCAGGAGGCATTGTGCTGGGCACCATATACATACAGAAAAGAAAATATTCCTCCACCCCCAAGCGACTTCTGCTCATGGAATAAAGACTCTACAAGCGCAAGGGGAGAAGCAAATTCTTCTTGATATAGTTTCTCAAGCTTTTCTTTAAGATTCAAATCCCTATGGCAACTTTTAGCCTTTATTGATGTTCCATCAGAGTTATTTCATCTTTTGTATCACACTATTGATTCTCTTCATCTCAAGACCCAGTGCTCCACAATCTATCATCCCAAAATGTGCAGCAGCACAAATGGAGACCATGAAAGCAAAAACATTTAGAGCTTCAGTAATATGAGGACTGTAAATATCCTGCATTTCAGTAGGTCTTCTCTCATGGAAAGGAAAGGTAGAAAAATCTCACTTCCGTTATCTCATTGTCTCATTCATCCACCATGCTAATGAAGTTGTCCTCTTAATTTGAAGTGCATCAGTCCCTTTTTGAAGGCAAAACAAACACTTCCTACTTAAAAGAAACAAAACATAAAACTGTCTTATGGACTTTTGACAGAATTATTTTTTGAAAGATCCTGCCTCAAGTATT
Organism: Himantopus leucocephalus; assembly: GCA_003993805.1. NCBI lineage: Eukaryota > Metazoa > Chordata > Aves > Charadriiformes > Recurvirostridae > Himantopus > Himantopus leucocephalus. Next base: position 47,079,885 of record RSEF01000002.1, read on the forward strand.
TTGCATGTTCTATTTTCTAACATGATGCAGTCAGTGTTACAAAACTATCACGGGTCCTATCCACAGAAAGCAGTAAGGAACAAAATATATGCACAAATGCTTAAGTACATCTCTTGCAAAAGAACCATTAAATGACACATGCATGCTAAGGCTTGGACTTGAGGAACACAGGGATGACTGCTAACTGAAAGTAAATGCTGGTACCACTTTGCAGCAGAAAAATTAGACCTATGAGGAACTAATTGCTTAGTGAGGAGTTCAATGTGTTTAATTCCCACTCAAGTCAATGAGACCTGAGGATGCTCAAATATTAGAAAAAGCTGCACAGCCCCATTCAGGATAGGATCCTCGGAAAGCAATTTAGTGAGAGTGAGATTGCTTCACCACTTCAATTATTTTACTATGGAACTTACTTCAAATTGTAAATCTAATTCTTTATGTGGCCCGTCAGTGGGACAACCTCAGAATGCTAAGTGTAATGTATCCTAAAACCAAGGTTGTCTTCTCTCCTTTGCTCCCTTCATCTCTTCCTTCCCACCGTTGGCCTCCCCTGCCAATCCACCCTGAGATTATTATTTCAAACACTCACTTCAGCAGCATATTAGCTCCCAGGCATGCCCTTCTTCCATCTCAGAAGGTGGGGAGGAGGTGCAGTGCGCGGAAGGCCATCCTGCAACAGAGCTGCACTCTGTGCAACCAGAAGCCCAGGGAACTGCTTTGCCTGAGGATTGATGTGTGCATCACAGTCTCCCCGGGCAGACCTACAGAGGCTGTAACATCTCGTGCTTCCCTTACTATTAATAGCAGAGTTTTTTTAAACTAGAGCAAAAATTACATAGTAGTTTAGCTCCTTCTCTATCTACCTGGGTGACTGGATAATCTCTTCTCCCACTCTCAGCCAGCACTCAGCCACACCACAAACAACAGAAAGTTTTAGCCCTAAAGTTTAAGCTGTTTCTACTAAGAGTCCAGACCACAGCTGAACCTCATATATATTCACATGAAAGATGCCAGTGTTCCTTCCCAGCACATACACACACACACAAAGCACTGTGATAAGTAGCCAGGACCAGCTTGGACGCTACAGCTGAAGTATCTAGTGCACCAGGAGTATCAGGAAAGCAATATATCTCCCTCTCCATATCTCAAGCATATTGAGAAGAGTGGTTCTGCGCAATCATACCACACGGCAATACCTTAAAAACCACTGTGATCCCCTAATTGACTCATCAATGGCATTCAATGCAATATTCTTCAACACTTCAAGAATTGCCACCAAACTCTGCATAACACACTTCAGCAACCACCATTAAAGACTGACTCATCAATAGTTGAGCACATTCTCAGCAGCAGAAGCATGTACCCAGTGTCTCCAAGAGCTAGCTTCCAAGTTTGGACATTTAAAATCCTTTCAGAGGACTTGATGAAACACTTATTTGAGATAATTTCTTGTTCTTCCAGCTAGCAAGGCCTCTGGAACCATTCTCACAGTGGTCAAGCTATATAAGCCTGGTTCTTAAGCTAAGAACAATTTCCTAGCACATGGGTTTCTTGTGCAAAGTGAAATCTCCAGAGCAGCTCTGTTACATAGGTGATGTTCCCACTCCATTAGTCGCAGCACAGTATTATGCTTTGGAATTAATTCACTGTAAGCTGCCTCCTGTTGAACAGTATAGACATTTGTAATTAGAATTGGTTTGTAAAAGTTTATTCTACCTATTAAAAACAAAATATCATAGTAAGATAACTGGGTTCCTAGCTATTTCAAATCACACAATCCCATTAACTTCTAAAATACATACCCCACTATTAACAGCTTATGGTTCAAGTCCTATACTTAGCTCAAAATAGCTGATGCTTTCTGATGACAAGGGACAGAAGAGACTACTGTAGCCTTTTTGTTCTCATGAGGTGAATCCACTGAGCCCTCACCCTCAAACACACTAATGCTGTTAGGTATGGATAACCAAATAAGTTGTCCTAAAGAGAAGCAGGTTTTCCCTACAAATACGCTTCCTTGTTCTTCTCGCTGAAATAAAGAAATAAGCACCTACTGGTTTTAATTAGCCTCTTTCTGCTCTAATGTCTCTGACAATTGCAATTAACAGAGACACTGAAAGTGCAAGAAAGCTCAGGTCGGACAACTGCAGAATAGCTTGCTGATGATGGAAGACCATGTCCGACCCTGGTTATAAATTACTTTCTCCGTGCCCTCCCTTAATCTGCGCAGGATCTCATTTTAGACCTAATATAGTATTTTCAAACTGTCCCATCACAAATTATTTTCTATGCCTCTGACACTGTACCTCTGTTACCTGAATGCCACCTGTACTGCCATCATTTGCACAGAATCTAGTTGTATTAGTCTAGTTATACCAGATGTTGACATATCACAACAGCTTTTCCAAACTGTAGGCTAGAGGCTATACTCTTTAAAAGCAACATTCTGTAAATTTTGTATTTAAACACTAAGGCAACAGGAATGAGTTGCTAATTGATAACAATGCTGGGTAAAAATATTCTGCTAAGCAATGAGTTTATGAAAATATACTGCTTTGGGGGAGGGGGGGGGGAATTGTGAATTTGACAAATAGCCCAAGGGAAAAGATAGCATTAGCCAGAAAAATAAAGAAATCAGAAAATCCTAAAGGTTTTCTAAATTTTTGAAACAAAAATATTTTGAGCATTTGTTTCAAAACACTGTTTTCAATTAAAACTTTAATTCAGTTTGGAAGTTGACCCATTTTCATTGCAGCCAGTAGAAAAGGACTGAGGAAACTGAAACTAAGCAAAGTACTTCATTTTAGCTTGTCTGAAAACAAAAGTCTTTCCGGTCAACGAAAACCAAGAGTTGCTTCCAGTTTCTTAATTCAATGGCCAAACCAAAAAAATCCATTATTTGTACAACCATAAATATGTGGGATCAAAAGTGCTGACGCTGCTTAACTGAAATATCTAGAAATTTTGGCCCCTAGAAAAGACAGAAAGCATGAGAAAATTCATGGGACTGCCTGTTCCATTGGCAAAATCTGGCTGGAAATCTCATGTGAACGGCTTTGAGTAGTGTGGATGACTTTAAACGTGCTAGCCCAGCAAGTATTACAAAGTCAGAATGCCTGTAAAAACTGGTGTTAATACTGGCAACAGCTATCAGAAACATTTTTCCAAATCTTTCAAACAGTTCCCAGGTCACTGAGCATCTACGCAACATAAAGCTGAAGAGCTATTCCAGCTGCTGGCAGCAGCAACTCCCAGTCACCGGACCCCATTCTGCTCCTGCTGAAACTCATTTCAAAATTGCCACAGAATTCAGTGGAAGCAGAATGCAATTATCTAAATTTCCTCCTTATGTGTCTGCTTCAGGTGGCAGTTTGCAAACAGCCTTCAGCTTTTACTAGAGAAAGCCACACTCGCAGTAAATCAATAACCTTTCTAGGCATCCACAAAAGCAGGCTAGACGGTGTCGGAAGGACAGGAGCACATTAGCAGCTCAAACTATTTCTCTTCCTCAAATACAGCCTTGATGAAATTTTCCGAGGTACTGAATACTGCACTAGAAATTGGCTGAAGATTTGTAACTAGAAGACAAAAAAAGTTGCCCTTTTGACAAAATGGAAAGATCACATTCTCATGATTTCACAAAAATGGAAAACACATTTTGTGTTCTTGCCTCAATTATTCCTTGCAATGGAAGACAAGTTTATACAGAACAGTCTCTCTCATCTGACCACAAATATCTGTTTTGGCTCCCCCAGAAGGGGCAAATTTTCATTTGGAAGTTCACGACTGTTACTTAAAAGGCAACTTACTGGCCATTCAAAGTCTGACAAGTTATGCTTCCTGCTAGAAATGACCAGTTCGGATTCATGTATATTCATAAGAAAACAACCATTGTACAACAATTACCACCAAAAAAGTAAACAAAGCCCCAATTCCGTGAAGTATTTGGACACAATTTTAAACTCTTACATATGGGCTATTAATTTCAGTGGGTCTTCACAATATTGTTTCTTACCTCGTTTAAATGGTAGCACAGTGGTTGAAGTACTGGATACAGACTCAACAAATAGGACTGGTCCCTAACCCTGCCAGAGGCTGTTTGGACAAATCACTCCATCTCTTTTGGGTAAGATGTTTCTTTTTCCCTTCACAGGAGGCATATAACCCTTCAGGGCAGTGAAGTCTCTATGTGCTCATACATCCATTGTAATCGGCCCTGATGCCTCAAGGGTGTTCTGTACACTAGTATGATATATATTAAATAATTTCTGTGCCAAATAGGTCTCTCAAACATCTGTCTCAACATATCTGCTGCATTTTACAGTGTGACTGTAGAAGATAACTTTGATATCAATGATACCAGTCAGTATTAAGTAAGAACAGTAGCTGCCATTTTAATATTGATTATTGGATGCAATACAAGTGAACAAAACACTTCCCTTGGTTTGTTGTAATCACAAAAATAGCTAAATACTACAAATATTTGGAAGTAATAGTGCTTTCAACATATTATAACACTGAGAAAGTATATCCTCCGCTGTTAAATATCTTTTCTTGCTTTTTGCTGCAACATCAGTTGCTGGCTTTAAAACAACAGGCTTTTTCCCTTTTGGTGATAATTAAAAACAAACTCAGACCATTTGTCAGCTGTCACCCCAACCGGGACAATCGAAATACCAAATATTTGCACACCCAATCACAGCTTTGTTCTTGTAGCCAAGGCGCTCTGTAAAACCCAAACATGTTTTTCTTTTGTCTAGTATTTGTTCTGGGCCCACATCCCTAAACCACTAATAAATTATTGCCGTACTCTATTGCGCCAGTGTTCCCCTTGTGCCACACCAGGCAACAAAAGGAGAAATAAGTGCATTTGTCAAAATAGCAGTAACCACTTCCACATTCTTTGGAGTAACTAACATACCAAAGGAGAAGAGATGCTGCTGTACTTTTGTCCTCATACCAACGTTCTCCATGCACCTTCAACTCAGGCCTGTGCAGTATGTCTACGCTACCGTATTTTGCACATCATCTTCTCACCCGTTGCTTTTTGCCAGAAGACACATTAATGGACCCCACAAATCACTGAAAATGACCTGATTAATAGGAGATGGCAGGCTGGCTTCAGATTTTGATTGCCTTAAATGACTTCTTTAGCCAGTCATTTACGCAACAAAAATAGCCTTCAGGCAAAGGCTTTTACACTGATGGTATTTGCTTCTGAAAAGGAGGAGCCAGAACTGACAGCACCCAGAACAGAATCAGCACTTAAAGAAGTTTGTGTATGTTTTTACTTAGAGCTAAAATGTACATCGGTCAACAACACAGATTTCCAGGTGCTCAGTTCCATGTCTTCTTCTGTCTGAGCACATGTGGCTTTTCAAGAAAATTCACATGAATTTATTATTTTTTCTGTCATTTCTGTGTTTTATTAACAAGCCATGTGGAAAGTGTAGGCATTAAGAAAACTCCACAGGCTAGCATACAATGCTATGAATCCAGCCTTCTGATCTCTTTAAACAAGAGTTGAGTGCTACTGGTATTATAAAAACAATTATTTTAAGAGCCTTCATAGCATACATGAGGTTCCTCTGTGCAACATTTTGTTAAGTTCCCATTTAGTGACTAGGTTTTCCAGTCTTTCAACCATGCCAAAGACAAGCACCCCTTCTCCATCCAGGATGAAAGAGTAGCTTGTCATCTTGAAAGCAAGAGTAACCAACAAAAAAAATATCCTTTTTAGTTAGTATGCATAGGGATGAGCTTCTGTTCTACTCCATTGGGGGAAAAAAGAAATCACAGTGCAATGTGAATGTCTGGGGTTGGGAGGAGCACTTTACAACAGCAAGATTACATTATATGGTGACACAAGTTCGAAAAATCAACACACTTCTGGTGTAGAAAAAGGAATGTTGTTTCAGAAACTTGGAATGATTCCCAGCTGTTAGGATCTTATCTACTACTTGTACAAGTCAGCTTCTGGCATAAGGTAGCAGCACCTTCTGTATTTGCATTACAGTAAGGATTAAAGAACAGTAATGTGTGTTTGTTCATATTCTTTAACCAGATCTAAAGAAAAATGAGTATTACAACAAAACAAGGTATCTTTTCTGTCTTCCTTTTCCTCCTTTGAAAACATCATAATGACCTTCTCAGAGGCTGCTTACAATCTCTTGGGAGGCAGGGTGAGGGGATGGTGGCTACCATGACCCAGGCTGCTACGATAAAAGCAAGGCTGTTTTCTGATCCAATCACCCAATTTAACAAAGAAAATTATCCCCTCTCCCCCTCCACCCAGTGAATTATAGGACAAATAACTGTCAGTTATTAGAATTGTTTTGCCTACCTGAGACTCGTTTATTTAAAGCCTGATCTGGACTTGAAACAAAGGCCACCAAACCATTCCACATGGAGCCCTATCAAAGTCTACAACACTTTCCTCATGTACATCTTGTCCCAGGACAATGTTCATTCCAGCTCAGCCTTCCTCCTCTCCTCATCCCCAGTGAGCATGTTTTCCTTTTTTTTTTTTTTTTTTNTTTTTTTTAATCCACAACTTAAATGCAACATATGTTACAAACCTCTGTGCTTAAATGTATGGACAATCAGGAAACTGAAAGAACAAACCAGGATCCCTAGGGTTTCAAAATTTGCAAATTTTCTTACAGTCTGCAAGAGTGAAAAGTGAAAGAAAAATAATTATCTGCACCTAAAAGTATTTGCAAACTAAAGAATCAAAACATAGGTAATTACGATTAATAAGTCTTAGCTAAATGGAACTAGACTGCAGTCAATCCCTAGAGAATTCAAGGGCAGTTGGAGGGGGAGAGCCACACTGGGCTCAAAATTTAGCATCCCTCTTGCAGAGATTTGGAACAATATACTTACATCAAAGGGATACATGGAATAAAGAATTTGCTAACTTCGGGCCTACACTACACCCCTATTGATACAGCTTAGCATTCAGAGTCGCAGATTAAATCCTCTAATCCTGTACACCAAATTGCTTTGAGAACCTTATTCTTTTGCCAGTCTGACCAGGTATCCACTCTGGACCATGCAAAATGCCACAATTTCCCTTAGTGCCACAGCTACCTATAAATCACACCAAAAAGTTAAAAATTGTACCATTCAAAGCAAAATAGCAGGGTGAAAAAAGGTGACAAACTTGCATGTTTTTACACCAGCGGAAGAGAGAGAGAGTGCATGCGCAAGAACAATCTTTTGATCTTTGAAAGCAGTTTAGATCTAATATATAAAACTCATCCATTAAAGTCTGCTAGATTTCACTTCCTTTATTGAAAAGGTTCCACAGAATTCAATAAATACAAATAATCTTCGTACAAAATTTATAAAGTCTCCGATTGATCAGTGGCTCCAGAAAAGATTCTCTACATTAATCAACATTCACCTACAGAAGTCTGCCATTAAGGTCACTGGGAGTTTTATAGCTGAATTCACCTGCAATAGAGTTAGACTAATACATGTTTCCTTATAACTCTATTAAATTTGAAAGGAAGGTTCTAAATATGTGCTGAAGAGATATCAATCTCAAGTATTTTCTACTGCTTTTAGAGGAACTCTTCTCAGTTATAAGAAATTTTGTAAGACTTGTAGATATTTCTGACCATACTGACCCTTTTGGAGAGTAACAAGAAATCCTTCCCTTGTAGGCATGAAAAAGAAACATATTCCATCTCAATCCTTTCAAGACGCCTACAGTTAGAAAGGAATCTGTGCGTAAATATCTGAGGCACTAAATGAAATCTGAAGTCCTAGAGAAAACTTTGTATCTCAATACACATGAAGGAGCAGGACTTCCTCCCACTCATCCCCACAAATATTTCTGACACCACTGACAACATTACAAAAAATATAAAGACTGCTTAATTGAGCAGATGATGCAAGCTACACTTTTTCTGTGGCATTATTAGTAATTGATTTGTTTCTGAACATTTCTGAAATTTCTACTTATCAAGCAAGAGTAAGGAAGAGTAGTTTCATGCGAAGAACGAACAAAGATTTTAGGCCCAACCCTTTTTTCCTCTATTTGCAAATTCAATGCTTTCTTGCTGTTTCTTAAAGAAGCATTTGATGCAGCAGGAGAGAAGTGCAGCTCCCGCCTCCTCTTACTGAAGTTGGTGATAGGAAACAGAAGAGTGCTAACATAATAAGCAGATACTCATTTAAGTGGAGGCAAGCTTAAGATTCATTGACCTGAGAGAGCAAGAGGTCAATATTTATTCAGAGAACAATAAATCTTGATACTTGCTTCTAACAGATGTTAATCCAATGTATTATTAAATCCATCCCATTAAAGCTAATTAGATTGTGTGTCCTCGTGAGCCTTGTTGCCAATAGTCATTAGTATTGTATGGGTCATAATTACTGTGCTTTGAAAATTAAATCATATAATTTCCAATAAAATTAAATATCTGGGGATAGAAATACTTATTTTTCTCTACCATGACTATATTATTGTACATTTCATTGGGTTCTTTCTTCGTGCTGTTGTAGATCTTCCTTCCATTCTTCTGCCAGGACCAGCATAGCTAAGGAATCAAAAGCTATGTTTCAGCTACACCATGTTTTAAACTTTCTCATTTGTCTTAAAAACCTGATACTCCTAAAGCCACGTCCATCCACTATTCATGCACCAGACAGGTAAGGAGCAAGGACACAAATCATTAAGTAGCTGCTGTCAAGAAAAAGAAAAAGTGAAAAGAAGAAGGAGTCATGCTCCTAAGCGTAAGTGAACAATTCCTCCTATTTTGGAGTTTTACAGTGCTTTCCATCCCCAAATTTCAGTGAGTACACTCATAGACAGGAGGAAATAACTATCATCTCCATCTTAATCTCTGGAAGGAACTGAGGCACTCAGAAAGCAAATAACAACCAAGATCTTAACCTCAACTCTGTCCCAAAGCTAGATATCACTCAGGTACATCAGTGATTCAGTGAGCAGGATGGGGTATTTTTAGTGTAAATTTGCCTTACAAATACTCTTGCAGAATCCACACAAACTCACCGCCATTTGGGTCATAGTGGTTTCCTTCCTGAAGGAACCACAGCTGAACTCAGGCATTAGGGTGCAATGCAGAGAGCCCCACTTGCAGTGCAGATGACAGCTCCTCCAGTGGTTAGCACTCCAGGCATTCTCAGTGCACACCTAGGGCTGCTCGCTGGTGTGAACTTCACTGTTGGTGAAGACTTAGTGAGGACATGAAGGATCACAGAAAATATCCTGCTCGTTCCATCTTCTTTATGCAACACGCATCAGTAATACAGACTACAGTTCCCAAGTTTCAGCTCCGTATATTGACCCTTGACAGGATTTTTCCATCAGGGCCTGCATTGTTTACAGACAGTAGTTGTTTATTTCTGTAAGAGTCTCACAGATAAGGGAAGTAATAGCTTGAGAGGAAGCGTTAAGTGCATTGAACTGTACATCATGCGTTACCCAGAGACATGGCCTCCAGCACTGAAGGTAAAATGTGGAAAGTAGGATTCAACTGCCATTATTTTGGTAGTCTAAAAGTTGGACATTTAGCCTAAGCTAGTCATTTAGGCGTTGCCTTTAATTAACAGAGAAAATGAAGCACCTCCAGAGAGTGATTCACCTCATCCTAGAGTAGGCATCTAAGATAGATGGGCTCAATTTGGAAAAGCTTTTCTCCTCCTCCATGGGCTTCAGTGGAAGACCTCTGCCTGAGTTTTAGATGGCTAAAGCAAGGTAAGATGAAGTCTATGCAGACAGTTTATCTCAAATCAAAGATATCTAAAATCCACATTCCCCTGCTGTTTCTAGGCTATGGAACTGCTGGATAGGCCCAAGACCTGAACTGGTCACAATGCAGAGGGAGGATATCCAGAGTCAAGCAGAATCAAGGGGAACCTAGTGCTCCCCTGGTGACTAACATGGTGGATGTGTGTTAGGTGACATGATTAAAGACTAGCCACAGAGAACAGAAAGACACAGCATGGATCAGAGAAACTATAGTAACCTGAGCACACCACATTGACGACTCCTCTGACTATCAAAGGAGGACAACTTGCCCCGTGTGAAACCCACAAAGAGAAATAAAAGAAAAACTCTCACGGGAATGCCAGGCAAGGGGTACAGTACTCACTATGGGATGCAGAGGGAAGAAAATTCTGGGACTGTAGAAAATGTGTTATGGAATGCTTAGGCGAAGGACCAAAGGCATGGACAGAAAGAGGTCAGGGTGGATTGGGGAGGAACATATGTGGGCAAATAGAAGGAAAAGAAGATAAACAGGGCAGTCAGATACAAACAGACTGCTGGTCAATACACTCGTCTAGCTGAACACTGCACTTGATCACTGCAGGCTATCCTATATTCTTATTAAATCCTATTTCTTTCTTCTCTATGCACATGTGAATGCTAGTGAACTTCAAGGTGGATAAGCCTTGATAAAAGCAGGATAAGAGGTCTGAGTACCTGCAACCTGAGGGGTTTGCCAATCAAAGTGCCAGCAACTGGATAGACTCAATATCTAAGACCAGCTACCAGAGAGACCACGATGTGCATATATTTACCCCACAAGACTTCAGTCCTTATCAGCTGAAGAGAATTGGGCAGTTCATACTGTTTATGTCTGTATGACAGTTATCTGTGTTCATGGGGGTGCCAGTAAAGACACTGCCCTCTGTGTTGATCTGTACAGCCAGCTGTGTGTATATTGGGTATTTTGTGTGTGTGTGCATGTACATGTGCACCTACTGGAACATGTGTACTCGCTGGACCTGGGGACAGGGAACCAGAGTGGCCTCGAACCGATTGGCCTGGAAAAGGAGAAAGCCCCCTGGGTCCCAAGGGTACCTGGATTCATAGAATCATAGAAAGGTTTGGGTTGGAAGGGACCTTAAAGATCATCGAGTTCCAACCCCCCTGCCATGGGCAGGGACACCTCCCACTAGACCAGGTGGCTCAAAGCCCCATCCAACCTGGCCTTGAACACTTCCAGGGAGGGGGCATCCACAACTTCCCTGGGCAACCTGTTCCAGTGTCTCACCGCCCTCATAGTGAAAAATTTCTTCCTAATACCTAAATCTACCCTCTTTCAGTTTTAAACCATTACCCCTCATCCTATCCCTATGCTCCCCTCATAAAGAGTCCCTCTCCAGCTTTCCCGTAGGCCCCCTTTAAGTACTGGAAGGCTGCTACGAGATCTCCCTAGAGCCTTTTCTTCTCCAGGCTGAACATCCCCAATTCTCTCAGCCTGTCTTCAGAGGAGAGGTGCTCCAGCCCTCTGATCATCTTTGTGGCCCTCCTCTGGACTCGCTCCAACAGGTCCATGTCCTTCTTATGTTGGGGGCCCCAGAGCTGGACACTGTACTCCAAGTACTCTACTTCAGCCACCTTCTGACATTGTACTGAATTGCCACTGCTTTGAAGTCTTTAATGTGCTTGACAATTTTCACTGAAATTGTGGGGACACGTGCTTTGAATCATTTTCTGTATGTAAGAACTCATTTGCATTTGATACCAGGAGCATCCCATTGGTCCCACACATGCATACTGATCATTAGAAAACTCTGCCTTCAAAGTAGAGGTTCATCTGGCACGAACTTAAAATGGAACTTTAGACTAGGATTAAATTCACATATGCTTTTACCTCATTACCCCATCGCATGTTAAGTTCTCTGAACTCAAAAACTTAAAATGCACAGAATGAGACAATGTGAGGTTTGCAGTTCTGATTCTGTTTGAGGAAGAGCTGTCTTTAACCAAGAACAGTTGTGAGAATACGTGCTAACACCATACTAAGGGTGTGCCTCAGCTCTCTTGATGCTACTTCCCTTCGTACGTTCAGAGCCAGTTTTTATGAATTTAGTGCATACAAATCCCTTTGGTGCACTGCTGCCAAGCTGGCTGTATGTACATGCAATGATCCATTTTTCCTGTATACACAGATTATTTGCATATATTACATGCGTGCAAAAATACACATGCAGCTGTGTAGGACCAATTTAGAACAAAAGTCAGACTTGCAGTGGACTTCTCCAAAAAACACAAACACAAAAAACAAGCCAAAGAAAAAACTCCGTCTAGTACGTGGCACAACCTCCATCTCTCCAATATGCTACAGAGCAATCGACTCTCCACATCTAGCATGGCTACAGGCTACTGCCCTCCTACAAGCTTCAAACTGTTGTTATTTTACTTCCTTCAGATGATTCTCATTATAACCAGGCTGAGTGCTGAGTTATAAAGTAAGTGTATGAATCATATCATCAACTCAGTTGTCTGGAATCTTGCTTTTCCATGCATTTCCTCATTGCTACACAGATCACCAGTGTAAAACATGTTGTAGCTGCATCAAATTTCCTTTTGCTCTTTTTAACCCTACAATTGCTTGTGAATAGTTACTTATTGAGTGTTACTCAGTTTCCTAACCAGTAACGATCTGTGCCTTCACTGCCTGCCTTGCAGTAAGTTGCAGAGTTACAGATATTTAACTTGAGTTTATTTCCCAGGGGGATCTCTCTCTATCCAGCTTCTGGTATAAAGCCTTAGCATTGAGTGCCTATGTTCTGCTCAGGAAGAGAAAAAGAGGACTCTCAATTTAAGCCTAATTTAAGCCATGCCATTGCTCCATGCACCATCAGATGTCCTCCATCTTTCCACAAGTGAAGGTGGCTCCACAGCGCTGCATCTTTTGCCACAGCCATCCCCTGTGGGACCACTTCTCACCCTGGGGCAACAAGAGGGCTGGTTACACTAGCTTTTAACCCTGCCAGAGGAAGGATGTATGCATGAGAGTGGCTCAAGAGCACTAGTCATGAGACAGGCTTCTGCTGCCTTTCTTACAGACATACACAGAGGATAAAAAAAACCGCAACGCAGCTATTAAGTTGCTATTTACGTGACACCCTCCTTCTTTCAGCTGTTTATTTGAACTATTAGCCCATAATGGCTATAGAACAGTCCAGTGTGTTGTAAATTCCCCTTCTACTATCTAAACACTGCACCTTTGGCATTTTCTACCTAACATTGGCTCTACACAGTATTGTACTAGCTTTCCCCATGTCCCTGAGCTGTCTAAGTCCATCTATCAGCCTCCATTCCTGAAAATTATACTTGGATATTTTTTTTTTTAATAAAAGGAATATTTTTGACTGATTCTTTTCAGTGGAATTCATTTTTCCAGTTACAGAATTCAAAATACATCTTGCAACCTTTCCCTTCGAAGCCAGTAGTCTTCCCCAGGTACAGGATTAGAGCAGCTTTTATAATTTCAGGGTGGGCAGTACGGAAATCGTTTCTCCTTGGTTTGTTTTTAATCTTATAAAAATCTGTAATCATGTTTTCAGAGCAGTGCTCCCCCTTCTCTATTACTACCTTGTATTAACCACCAGTAAGCAATTTCTACATTCAGAGACTGGGTTTCAGTCTGTAGCAACTATTTTAAGAACTGGTATATTTGAATTCCTGTACTGTGGAAACAACACTAACCCCAGCCTGAAGTTATGGGCTATTTTATGAATATTTCGTGATCACACAGACAGAAGTACTTCCTATGTTGATCAAACAACTGATTTAAAAAAATCACAGTTTCAACAGGATATATGAATTTCGCTAAACACCTTCGTTTCTACCTTAATCTTTAAGAGGATTCTGCTAAAAACATTAATCATTCAGAGTCAGAGAAAAAAGTTTAAAAGCTTGGCAGGAAAAATGGTCAGTTTCGTGTGCTTTCATTTTCCACGGTCAGCTGTGGCTTCGGGAAGCAGCAGAGAGCGTACAACTTGGGCTGGTTTTGATCACCATCTAGTGCATGGATTAAGGAACTGCACAAATTTAAGGCGTGACTTCCCGATTTAAAGTTAAGCAGCAGTAGGATTAACAGTTCTTTTCATCATTTTTAGAAGACCTCAGATAGGCTTAGTGAAGTTGAAAAAGCGGGAATTTCCAGATGTCCCTAGCTACCTGATGAAAGCCGGATGTTTCATAATGACACCGTTTTCCAGTAGTGCTGTGACTGTGATGGTCTAGGGATATAAAGACAGCAAGACCTGCATAGTGAAGCGGTATCTTTTTCAGGCCAAATTACACAGTGAGAAAAAGCAACATGGTTTCAGGCGAGGAGTCCTTTTATCAAGTCTCTGTGTCATTTCCAGGTGTCCAAATGTTGCATTCATTTCATTGTAGTCTGCCTTTTTGTCAAGATTGTCAGCAATATGATTCGCAAAATTTTTCACTTACAAAAATGGATTGTGTGTTTTGTTATAACAAAACCTCACATGCTGATGTGCTTCAACATCGACTTCAAGGCCGGTAAACCAGTAAGACAAATGGACAAAGGAAGACCACTAACACCATTGGGGATCAAAGTCCCAGGCAGCTTTAGGTTATGACCTTTGCAGGTGACTCAGGATAACTTATACAATGCTTTCCGACAGCACTGGCCAAGCAAGTAGCCTTGCCTTTCAGAAAGCACGCTGAGACTCAACACACAGGAACTCAATGTGTTCACACTGAGGAACTTAAAACTTAAAAAGGCTAAATCAAAACAGAAAACACATCTTTACTGAAAGAGCAAATACCTTCAATATTAAAAAATTTAGTATTAAAAAATATTTCAATATTAAAAATATTAAAATACCTTCAATATTAAGTAATAATAGTGTAAATTTTCATCAAAGAGTAGCAGAAGGAATTTCAGGAAGTTACAGAAGACAGACTTGGAAGAAGCCTTTGCCTGTAACAGCAGAAGAGCCTTCTTTTTATATGGAAAAATACCACTTTTCCCCACAATAAAGGCAGGCATGCTCCTGCTAATCCTTGTGAGGCCAGGTCAAGGAGCAAGCAAAGATATTTTAGCACCATGACTTACCCGTAGCCCATAGTCATTAGCCAGAATGGATGTCTTTAGGCATCCCTTCATATCTGAAGTTCAAATCATCAGCTGAATTGTCACTCAGGGGAAAACAAAAAAAACCCAAAACAAACAAACAACGAAACAAACCCCAGCACTCAACTGCTGTTAGAACTGTATACTAACTCCTCAAACATTACTGGATTCAGACTCCGTATAGGACACTCAAATGCCCAATAAGAAGAGAACCATAAAATCTTTACAAGCACCATTCCATATTTTATTAGACACTGACCTCTCAGTAATAACTATTCAAAATATCTTATTCAAAATAACTTCATAGTCTAAGCCTTGTAAGCAACACATAATTTTATACAAAGGATTAAAAAAAAAAAAAGAAAGGAAAAGATAGTGCTGCCTGGAAAGTAGGAGATAATTCATGCTTGCTATAGTTTGTTCTTTAACAGCTCATGCCTTAAAACAGAGCTGGCAGTATTACTGAGGAAATTATGTTGATTTAAGAACTGGAAGAAATTTCCTACCATCCTCAAACATAGGTTTGTTTTTTTTCCTGACTGCACCAAATAGACATTAACAGCGTGTGCACTAATTAGCAGTTCCAACATATTACTGTTGTTCTGGTGCCCCCCAATGGTCACCTGGCTTTACTACTAGCTACGGCTTAAAAACCTCTGTTGGAAAAAATATGTTGCAGGTGTAATCCCCAAATGCACACGTACCTCTTCATCCGGCTAGACCTGAGCTCTGCGTCCTGACACAGCTACCGGCACTGCAGATTTTCCATACATAGTTTCCAAAGCTGGGCATGCCTGTCAGGTCCTACAGCCAGGTACTTAACCACCACCCCTAACCACTTCCAACAGAGTTGCCAAGCTTTGGCAGCTTGAGCAATGAACCCTTCAGGTCAACACAACTACCTCATAGCTGCCATTGATTGAGAAAATTAACCTGATTCACAAGTCCAGACACTGTAGCCAGGGTCTCTGTAGAAAACTGCATTATATTAACCAAGCTGAGGCATCGTTCAAGCAGCTAAGACACACAGATATCCAGCACTGGCTGTGCCTTCCCTCCCTTCCCCAGTCACCGCATCCCATTATCACACACACTGACCTAGCACATCCAGGCAGTCACCATCTCATACAACAATCCGTTTTGCACAGCAATGCATCCTGTCCCCGCTCACCAGCACGGGTGGCATGGACCCAGTATGATACATCTTCATTTCCAACCGTTTCATGGCAAAGAGAAATTAATCATTGGTCTATAAATCAGCACTTCCCTCTGTGAACTGATCACAACCTGACTATACTCACTGCAGCCAAAGGAAAAGGATGATCCCAATCACAAAAGATGTTTCAAAAGACGTAATTTCCAAAAAAACTTCAGGTGGAAAATACAGATGAAAGCTTAAAGCTCCTTAAGAAGAGATTAGATGGCCAAAAGCTGCAATCCTTCGATCAAAAAAGAAAACACCTTTATTTAAAAGCCCATCCTGGTTTATTGGCAAAGCGAAGATAGCAAAGCAATATTTAACAAGTTGAAAGGGGGAAACGGATCAGATAGCAATCAATACAAATGTGACATGGAGAAAATTTATCAGAAAGGAAAGAAATCCTTGATTGACAGGACTAAGGAAAGAAGAAAGACTTTAGTATGTATATTAGGGATGAATGAAGCCCTAGCCCTAGTCAGTCATTAAAAACGCAGGCAAGGCAGAAGTGTTCAATAAGCTTTCAATTTCTGCATGGATGGATTCCTACCACAAATCTGATGAACTTTCCAAGCCATCAGCATCTATCAGTATGTTAAAGATCTACTGAGGGCAAATTTTTAGATCTACTGGCTTGGATGGCTTGTACCCAGGATTTAAAAAGGCTCACTGAATCTCTGGATAATTTTTGGGATACCATGGACATTTCAGAAAACAAGCACCGGTATTAAAAGTGGTAAGAAGATGTACCTAGTGAAACAAGAATGCTTAAGCCAATATGAACATAAAGTTTAAAAAAAAAAAAAAAAAAACNAAAAGAAACACCTGTACTGGATTTAAGTTATAATGAATTAAAGGGGGAGAATATATAGCTATTTTAAAACTGATAGAAAGAGATTTAAAATTTAGTTTTTTGTGTTCAGTTACATTTATATCTTTGCCAAACACCATTTTTTTGGCTCAGCCTGCCTTCATTATTTTGCTGATATTACAAGTTTTCTTGATGATTTACTTGGACTTAGAGCATTAATAAGAAAGCCTTACACAAGCCATTCAGATGAAAAATAGCAGGAACAATTCACACAGCAACAGCACACAAAAAACTTAGGACCACACAATAGCAATAAAGTAAAACTAAGCAAGATTTGAATAACTAGCATATCTCCACATGTAGTAAATCGGGCGTCAATCAAATGTTGTTGCTAGCAAGGCTCCACAGAGATGAGGATTAGCCTTGATACTAATCCTCATTGTTGGTTTTCTGAAAGTCAATAAGTGACAGCTGATACCATTTGCGAGTCAGAAACTCACAAAGGGAGAAAACAGAGGAAGACAGACCTGGAGTACTGAAACGCACTCTGGCAATGGCGTTTTAATACAGCTGAAAGGTAAGTTGTGCATGTAGGGAAAAAAAAAAAAACCCAGAGACAGCTCAGAACAGATGACTATCCTAAAAACAGTGACTCTGAAAAGATTGCAGCAGTCAACAATAAAACAAAATTCATATGAGCTTCCAGGTCACATATCAGAAACCAAGAATCCTTCCTGGCAAGAAACAAAGTTCTCTGCAATTCTTTTCCCTCTACATCAGAGTCAAAATCAGCTTTAAAAAGTTCTGTCAAGAGACAAGACTACAAAGTTTTGTAATTAGTAAAACAGTCAGGGCTGCTTTTAAACACAGATCCCCAGATCCTAGGACCAATGGCTAATCTGGGATGTTAAGTCTGTTTTCCGTGGTCCAGTAGGGGCAAAAACCCAAAACCCAGATGTCTTGACAATTTCTTTTGTTCTGGAAATAGTCATTTATACACACAAGAGAAGTTTTCGTTTCAGCATTCATCATCACAATGTATGTATTTTGCAAAGCCTCATCAGGTTGAGCTCCCAAAGAAATACAGTAGAAGAAAAAAGTTAATATGATCCACGATTCTGTAAACAAGTGCACAGGAATTAAGGAGACAATTTTACCTCCACATGCACTAGTGGAAACTCAGGTGCTGGAAACTATGCATTATTCCAATATTTTTTTTGCTTTTTTTTTTTTAACAATAATGAAAACCAGAAGGATGCTGATGACAGCCACAGAAATTATTCAATGGCTAATGAAGACTTAAAGATGTGAATCTATTTAGTTTACAAACAAAAGAAGGAGAGGTGACTTGATGATAACTTATGAGCATGTGAAAAGGGGTAAATACAGTAAGAGAAGGCTATTTTAGTGTGGAAAGGTATTTTTTTACCACCCTTTTCCTCCCTTCTCAATCAATCTCCTTTCACACAGGAAGGCTAATTAGCCATTGAAAGAAGGAACCAAGGAAAACGGTAGTTTTACCACTCTGATATTTTCCAGTCAAGAATAGATGCCTTTCTAGAAGATGCACTTACACAAAAAGTCACTGGGCTACCCAGAGAAAACTCCCCAAAATACAGAGGTGGCCAGGTAATTCCTTCTGTCCTTAAGTTCTCTTTGATCATCAGTTTCAGTTTAATGGCTACACGCAAATCAGCTGCCAACATTTAAATTAGTTTATTCATTTATTTTTAGAAGTCACATGCAGCAACGTAAAGCTTGTTAAACAGTGGCTAATACATTCCTGTCCAACAGGCACAATTCAGTTTAAGCATACTTTCAAGGGAAGAAGGTAAAGCCAACTGATGCTGATGATCCACAGATCTCTGGACTGACTGCAGCTGGCTCATCTGGTCTGCCCAAAAGAGGGAAATGGAAGAGGAATGGCATCTCCTGTCCGACACATCTCTCCCAGCACACATGGTCTGTTTAGAGAGTAAGAGCACAAACACTGTACTGGTAAAGAGCTGCCGCTGCAGGAAGCAGCAGGGAACGGCAGAGAAAGTGGGGAACGACAGGGAAAGTACAACAGATTAATTGCTCTGCTTTGGCAGAGAGCATGCTTTCCTCTGTGGTACTTTGACTCCTATTCTGGTGCCCCCAAAAAAATGGATCTTTTGGACTACCAGGAACAAAGTAAGAACACTTCCATGCACTACCGCTCTTCCACAAAATCTACATCAGCTGTCCAACATAAGCAGAAGTGTAAAGCCATAAATGTTTCATTCATGCCCTAAAACAGCCACTAAACAATTCATTCATCAAATATTTGTAACCCGGGTATGTTTGCCATTCTTTTCTAGAAACACTGCATGTGCCCTAATGCCCATGTCCTTTGCCACTTTGCATGACATGGGAGTTCCCCACTTATACCTGGTATAACAAATACCATGAAATATTTCCCCAGATAGGCTAAAGCAGTGTTGAAATTGTCACCCGTGTTTCTGACTACAGCAGAATTTTACCTTTCCTCTGAGGTAAAATAAAGGCTTATACTGTGCTTTAGCAGGGGAGTTGGACTAGATGATCTCTAGAGGTCCCTTCCAACTCTGAAAATTCCGTGAGTCCATGATACTGTTAAGTAGCTTCTATTTTCTGGCTGATAAGGCAGAAAGATATCTTATCTTGTTTTTCATCAAATACATAGTAACTCATGCTGTAAGGGTCCATTAATTAAGGGTGAAACTCAAAGATTTTATTTTCCTTCTGTCCAATTCCCTATAAAATGACCAAAAAAAAAATATCACTGAGCCATTTATCTTCTAATCACTATTATTGCACTACAGCCAATTCATTGCTGTTATTTATTAAACATGCCAAAACCAACAGGATGCTAGAAAACACTTGATTAATTCAGAAACCACAGCAGGTACCAGCTGGCAGGGCAGAATGGTCATGATGCCACCAGAAAGATTTGTAACTAGAAGGAAACTTTATGTTGTAGCATAGAAAGGGTTCATTTAAAAAGGCACTACCAACAGACCACACTAACACTCATTATTCATTCACGAGATTGTCATTTAGCCCACCTGCAATTTCTGATACTCAAGTACCTTCATAGGTTATTTAAAGCATTTGGAGAAGCTCCTGTTACCACACCCTTGCAGAGGGAGAGGCTGCAATTAAAAAGGTGCCAACCAAGAAGCGCTGTGTGCAAAAGCAAGAAAAATCATGTGCTAACAATTAAACACCTGCTGAAAATAATTTTTGTTTGACCACCTTCTTTGCTTTTACTCTCAATGAGATTCATCCTATGCAAAGGACCAATGGGAGAGGCAGACATTCCTTTTATCCTACATACATCCTTCAGCACTGAAATATCAAATATTAGCAAGGTTAAGGAACATACATAACCATCACCTATCAAGCCAGAGGCTCTGCTGGGGAATCACCTCATCAATCCCTAGTGAACCCTGAAACGTTCACTGCAAGTGTTCACCTAAAAATCATCTGTTACTCCCTCATTTGCATTCCTCAGTCATCAACCCCGTTCAGTTCAAACTCCCAATGTATATCAGAAAAGACAAGAACTCCTGATCCTCTGAACTGCATACCAAAATCTTCACAGGGACAGGGCGCCACAGCTTGGACAGCTGCAGGAAGGGCAGCTCTAGAAGCAGCTGACAGGCAGAAGGTGAAACAATGTGGTGAAACAACAATGGTCTTCAAGGAGCACCATTGTCCATCAGGGGATGGGACTGATCTGGGCTGCAGGGCTGCCTCGCTACCTCTAACTGGCTCTCTGGATCAGCCAGCATGCCCCACACCAGCCCAGTTCTGCTACAATCACACGATGCAGCCCTCGCACGTGAGCCCCGTGAACACAACTCAAGAAAGGCCCAAGGGCCTCAATTTGTCGAGGCTTCCTACAGTTTCATTCCAAGTTTTTTTTCCTGTCAGTAGGATGCTGCAAAAGTCAACCTTCCTTCCACCTCCTTCACATAGGAATAGAATTTATCCCCTGTGCAAACCACAGAGCACCGAGTCCACAAAATCCTTCTGTGACTGCTGTTTTCCTGAGACAAGACTATACATCCTCCCCATACCCACACAATACCACCTGTGCAGCCCCAGGGTTGCAAATTATTGCATTCTCATCACCAAGGGACCAGTTAGGATACCTCAGAGAGCCCCCAGGGCTTCTCATATGAACGGAGTATATTCAGAGCTGGCGTGCAGACCAGATTCACAGACCCAGAGAACATGTTCAGTGCCCCTGTGGGACCATTCTACAGACAACCAGCACAGGGAGGAGATAGCCGTGGGTCGAGTGTACTGGAGACACTCTGAAATGCTAATACTTCTGAATGACTGTTTTTCTCATTTCACAGAAAATTAGGAGGTGGAAGGGTAAGAAAAGGGAGTTAATTTTTCCCCCAAATGCCAGATAAAATAATTTAAGTCAGTGCATTGAAATATGATTACCATTTGTTACAAAAAGAAAAGATGATGGGGGGAGAGGACAGCTTTTGTTCAGGTAAAAACTGAGCATAGAATGAAGCTTCTAGCGACCTCAAGACTCCAATACTTAGACATTCCCGGGATGCTTCAATTATTGAGTTCCCCTGTGATATATATTGGGTTTCATTTTGATCCACAGGCTATTAAACATGATCTATGACACTTTCAGAAAAGCTGTAGTTTGGAGTTCAGCCCGTAACTCAAACGTTTTTTTCTTCCATCATTGGTTATTAATGTGCATATGGCACTGAGAGAGCATAATGAAGAGGTGCACAGATACGCAGCACAGTGCTGCTTTATAAGAACACAGTCAATAGGGTCAACCAGAGCTAAATTAACTGTGTTGAGTGTCTTCAAACTCTGCTTTCTTATTAAAAGCAGTTCTCTTCACAGGCAGGCACAAAAGGCCATTTAAAATATTAGTCAATATGTTCTAACTCCAAAATGAAGAAAGGAAAGGAAGAATAATTAGTCCTATTTAAGCAGAGGAAAATACATGCTGTTTGGTCAAATAAGTACAATGTAGTCCGGAATCTGGATGCACTAGCTGAAACCAACAAAATACACCAAGAGTACAACAATTTGCCATCACTCAGAATGGAAAAATATTTGACTGTAAATAGGCTAAGAATGCATACTGTATTTTTGTCAAAGAATAAACCATCAATTTAGAGGTCACCATTTTTTGGAAAGTGTGTATTTGTGAGGGATAAGGTTGTGTTTGCTTTTGCAGGTTTTGTTTGTTTTTTTTCCTAAAAGTAGCCAAAGACTATGAAGATAGCAAAAATGTTGGCCACGTTTAAGAGAAACTGGAACATGCAGACAATAGAGGTTGGAGAAATGGGCTGACGAGAACCTCATGAAGTTCAAAGGGAAATGCCAAACCCTGCACCTGGGGAGGAACAACTGCCTGCATCAATAAATACTGGGAGCCACCCAGCTGGAAAGCAGCTTGGCAGAAAAGGACATAGGGGGCCTGGTGGACACCAAGTTGAACATGAGCCAGCAACGTGTCCTTGCCATAAAGGAGGCTAGTGTAGCCTGGGCTGCGTTAGGCAAAGCACCGCCAGCAGGCTGAGGGAGGTGATCCTTCCCCTCCACTCAGCACCGGTGAGGCCACACCTGGAGTACTGTGTCCAGTTCTGGACTCCCCAGTACAAGAGACATGGACATACTGGAGAGAGTCCAATGAAGGGCCATGAAAACTATTAAGGGACTGGAGCACCTCTCCTGTGAGGAATGACTGAGAGAGCTGGGACTGTTCAGCCTAGAAAAGAGAAGACTGATGGAGGGATCTTAGCAATGTATACAAATACCTGAAGGAAGGTGTAAAGAGAATGGAGCCAGGCTCTTTTCCAGTGATGCCCGCTGACAGGACAAGAGGCGATGGACACCAGCTGAAACACAGGAGGTTCCTTCTGAGCATCAGGAATCACTTTTTCCACTGTGAGGGTGACTGAGCACTGGCACAGGTTGCCCAGGGAGGTTATGGAGTCTCCATCCTTGGAGATACTCAAAAGCCGTCTGGACGTGGTCCTGGGCAACCAAATCTAGGTGTCCCTGCTTGAGCAGGGAGTTTGGACAAGATGAGCTCCAGCGGTCCCTTCCAGCCTCAACTGTTCTGCGATTCTGTTAACAAGTTTTTCTAAAAAACTAGTTACTTCAGTAATACTATGCCTTATTCCATCCTCTCCCTTTTCAAGAAAGATTTTCTTTTACATGACCCCAGTGTGTAAATACATTATCATATACATGTATATGCATGAGCACACACACACTTTTATATTCAAAAAGTGCATATGAACAATTCCGAGAAGTCTCACTGTATTGCATTACACAATACATAATTTTTCATTTCTATAGCAGTAATGAACAAAAATGCAATACTGTTCTGTGTGGCAACATGACTCCAAATAAAAATTGCTTATTTTTGTTATGCTATTTGGAAATGACGAGGTACAAATACGGATAACATGTTTATATAGTCCTAATGCAAAAAACAGACAATAGAAGGTCTAACATCCCTGATTTTTTTTCCCTTATTTTATCTGTAAAATATTGATAATTCATCATTAATTTACCTGCCTTTCAAATATGTAACAATGGTTAACTAGTGGGACAGATTCAATGTAAATTCCCTTTGGCTTCCTATACTCTGAAAATAGTTTAGTGCTTGCTCTTAGAAAACTTCATAGAGTTAACTTAGTTTTCAGATTAGCTGGTTTTCCTTATTAGCATAAGGACAGGCTAATAACAGAAAATGTTAAATTATTCTTTGCTCCTGCATTCACAGCAATGATCATTATTTTTTTTTTCTACCTTGGTCATTCATAGTAGGATCCAGCATTTCAATGCTTCAGTTTTACCCTAGTATAACCCTTTAATCGAGATGATCATTATCTTCAAATTAGGAGCACTTAGATATCTTACCTTTTCAAGTCATCACAAACACAGAGAGAACGACTTTTGGAGGT
This sequence comes from Himantopus leucocephalus, assembly GCA_003993805.1. Taxonomy (NCBI): domain Eukaryota; kingdom Metazoa; phylum Chordata; class Aves; order Charadriiformes; family Recurvirostridae; genus Himantopus; species Himantopus leucocephalus. The sequence goes on from RSEF01000002.1 coordinate 47,103,744, forward strand.
ATGTCACCTCAGAACTGTGCCACTTCCACTTAATCCCCCAAAAAATTCACTTTTCCAGAGAAGAAATGGGGTTTAGTTTTACCCTCTTGGTCTTTCTACAATCTGTGAGACTTGTAACAACAGATGCAAAGCGTTCACTGCCCTGGGTAACATGCTGTATCTATTTGAAAGCAATACAAATTAAATAGTACTGTCTTTGTTCACGCAGAAATAGCAAGAAGTGCTTATGCAGTGCTTAAGCACCCTTTAGTCAATTGATTCTGTGGCAATAAAGCGGAGAATGCAGTCCCACTGAATCCCTATGGCCTTTGTTTCTGTGATCTTTCAGTTAGAAAATAAGGCTTTTTAGATGCTTCTTATATGTAAACAGAAAGATTTATTACGTGTGAAGCTTTTAACGATGCGAAGGTTTGAAATCTGCTTGTTTGTTTTCTGTATCTGAATTGAAAGCTAGAATGGCCCTCAGGTTTTAGTGAGGCAGTATGCAAAAATTTTTAAGACATTGGACAAGTGCTTCCCCTGTAAGAAGGGAGTACACCTACACAAAACATACCCCACTGTTGTAGATGATTTGCTTGTGTCCTGAAAGAACAGTCACGTTAACTAACTAGTCCTAGTAAGACAGTTTTTAACCTGAATTAAGTACCATACTTATGTGTGGCCATACCGCTCCTAGTACCTGAGCTAGCTAAGGTACCTTCACAAAATATTACGTACTGTGCTGAAAATACATCTTGCATTGATCTCCCTAGAAGGTTTAGGTCCTTTACTTTGAATCTGTCAGTGTCTCATGATTTTATTTCCTCACAATATTTTTCTCCACTTTGTCTATCCCCCCAGCTTCATTTCATGCCATTATGTGTATTACAGCACAGAGAAGTGATTGGACCCTCCATTATCCTTAAAAGGATTTCAAGCAAGAAACCACTAGTGTGAAACCTACTTCACCTCTGGAGATCTGAGCAATCTTGCTCTGCAGGTGGCTTGGGGACGATGAAATCCTTGTTCAGCCCGAATGTGACATACAAAGCTGCAGCAGACTCCCTCCCCACAGCTTCGATCGTTTCTGCAGGCTGAGCACTAGGGATCAATAGACCTCAGTCCCCAGCGGGCCTTGAACATGCACAGCTCAATGTTAAAATCTCTGACAAAAGTTGCCCTGCACTCTCATCTAGCAAACCATACAGCAGCAAAGCCATTTGGGTTTCTCCTCTTTGTTCTGAGAATGGAGGGGTAGTTTTAGCAGCTGCGTAACACTGCTCTTACAATAGAGATGTTTTGATGCCAGATGTGTTATTTTTGCTGGATGGGATGTAAATATCGCCCGTTCAAGATATCACTTGATATTACAAGTCTGGGAAGGGACTGAGGGGTAGAATAGAAATAGTCACCTATCCAAAGGACAGAACTCAGATGGTTAAAATGAAGTGGGAGGTAATCAAGTGATGTTGTTTCTTGGCTGTTTGCCTGAATTGAAATTGACCTAAAAAAATTTAAAGATTTCTGCATGAATAGAGCTGCTTCTAACTGGAGCCCAACGGATACTATCCCATCCTGAAAAGCCAGTCTGGAAGCATGGCCAAGTAGAGAGCTAGAACAGAAATCTCTGCAATTGACATCTCATGAACTGCTAAGATATCACTTAGGACTATCACAGAAAGCATGGGCTGGAAGCAGTTCACATCTTTGTCTTGTCTTATTACATTTACTGTAGGTTACAATACAGTCATACAAATATACCTCCTTTCTGTTCCCATACATACATCTGATATGCCAGTCGTCCCATGGAAGAGCAAGCACAAGACCAGGTCAGTCTCACAAACCATTATACGTGGCTGAAAGTTAAGCAGGTGTACAACCTCACTAATGTGAAATATCTACTGAAGGGTTTCTAGCACCTGGGTCTAATGCTAAGGTGAGATGGACACCGTCAATGTACAATGCATTGACCCCTGTTTCTCCTGATGGAGACTATGTATTTGGCCCATTAGTCTAGCACTACTACTTCAGTACTCATGCAAGAATAANAGTTATGTGCAGATATGCAGTCAGAAAGCAAAGTATTCTGGTTTGAATTAACAAATTTTTTAAAAAGGCATGTTCTTTTTGTGTTCTTACAATTCAAATCAGTGGGGGAGACATTTAAAACAAAGTCATGCTAAATATCCTTTTTTAATTAACAGTTACAGACACTTCTGTATTGATGAGTTATATAAAACTGCAGAGAAAATATATTAAAAGGGAAAGTGTGCAAATCCTTCATTAACAAGGTACTGAAACACTGCTATAATTTTCCTCTGCTATTATATTCCACTGTACTGTTCCTTCTCATTTATCAGAGTTCAGATCTCTGCTTAACAATAACAGTCATTTATATGCAGCTAGACTACAAAGATTTTATTCATTTGCTGCTATATATTATGTACTATTAGTTGCAAAATAAGAGATGTTGTTACTTTAACAAGTGACTGCTTATTGTATTATTAAATTTCTGAGCACCATCCTCTGCTGAGGAATGGTCACACTACAACGTAGGTCCTGGTTGTTATTATTGTATTACTCATTTTGTCATTTCAGGGCTTATTGTGCCTCTCTCCCTCAAGGTCCTTGCCTGCAGCCCTGCCTCCACCTGGCCTCCTGCTCTCACCTATCCAAGAATGCTGCATTTCTGCCCGCCTTGAACACAATACTGAGAATTCAGCTGGGCCCATTGAATTAGGAGGTGATTTTGCAGCTCTTCCCTCCAGAAGCCCATAAAATAGGGGTCTAAATCAGCACACAGCACACTCAGGATATACTGTTGGGTTTTTTGTACTTGTGTTTATGAACTAAGGCAGCTGAGCTGGGAGCCTGGCATCCCTAAAGTTCCCCTCCTGAATAATGAAGCCAGACAAGTCTTTCCCAAGGGTGGTTCTGACTTTAGGTTGCCTGAGTCATGATCTGGGAGTTCCCTTTCTCAGTTTTCAAGATGGAGGGAAACTGTGCCAATTCTTCAAGTAGCTTCCTTGGATAAGTGCCTCAAAGATAAACAGGAAGAATATGGAGCTTTTGTTGATCGTGAGGATTTCCCTGACAAATAACTTTCTTCAGACAACCCCTTTGGAGGTCCCCATCTGATTCCCTGAAATGACAATCCATCCCCCTGGAAGGTCTTTTAGACCTGCCAAAGCAATCTCTTCTACTTGCAGATTTTTGTTTCTTGAAGTCCACAACAGATTTGTAGGCTGCTTTGAGATAAAGCAAAAAGGTTAGGGGATGGCACCATCTCTTAACAATCCTCGCATGTTGGCAAAAAAAAACCCCAGAATTTGACCCACTCTTTTTTTTTTTCTGTTCTTTTCCAAACCATTTCTACACAATTACATTATTTCAACGCAACAAGAAAGCATATCAGGGATCAGGAACAATTAGATTAACATACAGTATTCACAAATGACTGATGAAGAGCTCTAGGTCTGTCAGTCACAATGATTTAGCCAATCTAACTCCCATATACTTCCGTGTAAATCTTACCATTGATTTTTCTGTCATTTGATGTGGCCCTCCACAGAAACTCGTGTCAGAGCTAGATGCTAGAGTCAGTAGACTACTTGTTACTGTAAAAATTAATCATGTAAGCAAAGTTCACAGAAACAGGTCTCTACCATTACTCTTCAAACACATATATTACAATATTGTTTAATTGTTTTCTTGTTCAAGTGTAAGAAAAACCTCAAAGTATACTATACAATGATGCCAGGCATTCAGGTAACAACATTTTGCACACAAATCCCAAGTGGAAATACACTGCAGTGACATGTTGGGTACCTTTCTTGTCCATAAACCTGTTTTTATAGTCCATGTCTTTTTTCTCTTGTTCCAAAATATAGAGGTCAAACATTATTAATATAACCAATTGGAGGTCTTGTTTTCCCTTCCCATTCAAACCTCGTACCATAGTCAATAGGTATTTTGACTACATAAAGGATACTGAATCGGGTCCTTGATTGGTGTTTGATTTATACCACAAAGACCACAAGATTCAGAGGTTGCCAAGGCAACACCACTTCAACCTCCTTACATTTCTGCTTTGATATGAAACCTCTCATTATATAAATGTATCACAACACCAGTCAGCATGACAGGCTATTTTACAAATATGCCTTCAGATAGCAGACAGCTATATTCTTCTCTTAAGTAGGGGGGGAAGGTAGGAATGACGTTACCTTTTACTAAGGGGGAGAGCAACATTCCAACCTTTATAGGCTTTAGTATGAAATTGTATCCTGAGCATTCTAATACAGCCAATAAATTTTGTATTATTTGGCCAAAAATCCACAAAAGGGCAGAAAGTAAACAAAACAACAACAAAAAGAACCACCCCAAACCCACTACACAAGTAGAGTCTGAGACTGAGATGCTAGAATTCTGAGTAATTGGAACTAACAACTGTATATTAAAGATTTACTGAACCATTGGAAATCTGATACTTCAGCGTATGTTGTTTAGAACTACAGACCAGGCAAAGTTTAGTACAGCATAAAAGACCTACCAGGAACCTGCTGACACTTTGTTAACCCCAGTTTTGAGGTCTAAAGTGGTACTTTGTGATATACCACTAGCCGCCTTTACCATGAAGTATTCAACGTACAGTGTCTACCTACAGTTCACACTCCAGGATCCTTAGGCAAAGCCAGGCTCCCACAGGAGGAGGGGTCTCATTAAGATGGTTACTTCTGTGTCTCCTTCTTAGCCTTCTAGACCACACTGAGTCTCAGCAGACTGCAAGCTGATCCAGAATGCACAAGGCATGGCTGGCTGGCTGGGTTAGCAACAGGATGGCAATAGTTCCAGATCCATCCCTCCAAACCTTTCCTTGTACCATAGGACCCTCTGTGCTGCCAGAAGGCTTTCCAGAGACAGTATTACTAACAATCAGCTAATTCTGCATCATCTGGAGACACTCCAGCATGAGCTGAGAAAGCTGGCTTTTGAATTTCTAAAGAGAAGATTGTTGCAAGTAAGAATATGCATAGATATTTGTAGTTATGGAAAAAATATGAAAATTTGAATCATCTGGGCTTAAAATTTTTTACTTCTTCCCTCACTTCCATTTCTGGCTTGTAATTTCCAGTTAAACTCACCGTGACCCTGTGACACACTGACCATCCTCAGCAGTTAACAAAGTAAATCTTACGGTGTGTCACAAGAGGAAGAGGAGCAAAAATACCACTAGGGGGCACAGAGAGTACTAGCAAAGCAATTGTTCCTTCATCCAGTCAATTATGTCAGTTCCAGGTCAGAGACAACTGCCCCCAGTTTGCAATGACAAAATAACACCACTTACAGGTATTTCTACTTGAATGTAACAGCAGCTTCCCATTTACCACAGAGTGCCCATTTGTATGGTTTCTACAAGAAGAAATTCCTCTTCACTTACTTGTGAAGAATGTTCCTTTACAGGTTATGCCATCTGCTATGCACTCAGAGTACTGTAAAATGTTCAGGGCATGGACTATCTTGGACGACCCATCTGCATCCAAACCTTGCTATACTGTCTACAGAACCAGTTTCACTACATAGCCAAATCCTGCTGCAATCTCCAAAGATGAAAGCGTTGTACCACTGCAGATGTGCACAGAATTCCCAGTTTCACCGGGTAACGGAGTAATGGACTATTTACGCTGTTCTTGACTTCCCCACCACCATGTTGTTTCTCTTACCCTAAAGTGTTCAGGTGATGAATCAAATGACCAGCTAGTGGCTGTCCCAAATCCTTCAGGCCACTCTTTCCTATCATCTTTCTGGTTTGCACGTTGCGTGAAGCGGGCAAATTTTATACCTAAAGTCCAAGGCCCCAGAATTTAAAACAAACAGCCTACCAAGAAAAAAAAAAAAAAAAGCTTCTGAGAGACACAGTTTATGTAGGACAGCTAGAAGACTGACATCAGAATCAGGTATCACGCTGCAATCCAGTCAGCCCTGACACATTTCCACATAAAGTGGGCCATGGAAGCTGGAGAAGAGCCAGTACAGCAGAAACCCTTCAGGGTTATTTTGCATAGGACTATGCAAATTCTTCACAAAGCTGAGGACTTGAGATCAGAGCTACTTGCTTATCAACTTTCACCAGCACTAAAACTCACCTAACTAACCTTAGAAGACAGCATGTTATTCTGAACCATATTGCTGAACAAGCAGTTGAATAAAATCAATTATTGCTCAAGGGATTTTTAAGACACACATTTCCTTAATTATTGTCAGATATGCAGGTCAACAAAAGGGAAGATTGATTTCTGGATAAACAGTATAACTGCGATGTTGTGTGAAAAGACAAATTGTGAATTAAAGCATTTTAACACTCATTTTAGTGAAATGATGGGAATATTCAGGAAGCACTTGCAGTCAAGAAACTGTACACATCCCTACCTGCCCATCAGTGGCATAATAACCTCTCCAGTCTTCATCTTCTTATCACTTACACCTTGCTGATCAGGATGCATTCCTTCTTGCACAGCCATATATTTGTACTGATTAATGTAATACTAATATAATGACTATGCTGTTTGTATCTGCATTGTTAGAACAAATTGACATTAGCTGGAAAAGTCAAGACAGTGCTGTCATCTCATCTGTTCACTGATACATGTTGTGCCCCAAAATGGCCCTCAGCATCCAAAAAGCAAAGTAACCCCAGACCTGTCCCTGTAGAGAATCAGGGAGGTGAAATAACACGTTTTTGTTTTGTAACAGGCCCATTTCTGAAGTTTCCAAGAACTTCCCAGCGGCGCCTAAAGCAACACAACTAACAATCATCATTTGTTGTTTCCTCCGGGAAAGAAATTTGTACTATTCAGTGCCTTGCTTTCCTAGGGAGTTTTGGTCTGGTTTGTGGTAAATTTTTTTCGGGTTTTTGTGTGGAGGAGGGAAATAGGTTATGCTGTAGGACTTTGGGTTTCTTAGTGCTTCATCAGAGGGGGCATAAGAATCAAGAAAATGTCACCTTGCCTATGAAAAGAGTGGTTGAGATCTGCAGCGGTGCTCAGTTCTTGGGGAAAAATTGCACACAACCTCCTTTCCCTCCAAGTTCTCTCCCACAAAACACTGGCTAGGAAATCTGCATTTCCAGTGTCAATCTATCTATATCAGTACATAAAATAAAGCCAGGCATCTGTTCCCTACCCAGACTAGAAGCACCATAAGACAGCAGAGCAAAGAAGCAGTAAGTTACACTCAATAGGCCACTCACAGTATATGTGCTCAAAGTCATTCATTGTGCTTTATCCCTCTCCTCCTCAGTCCCTACCGTAGCACACATAAATCAAAAGGTGGCAGTTGCAGCATTGTGTCTTCTATGCCTTCCCATTGTTCCTTTCCAAATACTCACGCCTCCATGGGTAGGGGAGCTGTTATACAGCTCTGTATGCGTGTGCCTGTGTATATATATATATCTATATATAGGCCTTCCACTTCAATGAGAGGAAGGGAAGCCCCATATGAAACGATCATAACCCATCCACGCTTTGTGAAAGCCTGGTAAATGCAAAGCCCTTTTATCCACACTGTGGCTATGCATGACTTTGTACTGCCAAAGTTAAATATACTTTCCAAAACAATACAGACAATGTTAAAGACGACCTCACCCTAAAGACACCAGCATAATTGAAAGCAATTCCTGTGAAAGGAAAGCTGCTTAAAGAAGAGCAGATGTTATGGGAAGTATGCATGTATATATAGTATGTATAGCATGTATATATAGTATATATACCATAAGCAAGCATGCATATGGTATACACATCTACGTTCTAGTTTAAATTTCTAGTAGCAAATTCTAGGAAAAAAATAAATGCAGAACACCAAAGCAGCTACAGAGAGGAGCAAACAATGAATTAAATTCAATTCCTCACAGAATAGCTTATTCAGTAAAACATAACACCACAGTGTCTACTGGCTTCTTAAGTGTTAACTACTGATTCCTTACTAGTAACTGCAAAATTTTATTCCTGCTTTTTTTCCAAGATGTTCATGATTTTCTACCAGGATGGCAGAGTTACCAAAATGTTCACCAATTAAGTTTTCCCCATTGTATTCCTGTTGTCATTTATAGGTTGTTTAACATCAGAAATGTATTCTTAAGAACTTACTCACTTGCATTATCATGGATTATCACAGATAATGCAAGACAAGTTCCAAGGACAGCCTTAAGTTTCTGAAACAGGTAATGAATACTCTGTCTAGACAAGAGATGCAGACAACACTGTTCCTCTTCTCTCAGTTCTGCCAGCTGCTAAGTTTTGACAGTAAGCTGAATACTTGTAAATGCCTGCATTTCTCACGTTAAGAAAAAAAAATCAATTAGTCTTGTCTAAACAGAGAACAAATTTAAATCCTACCAACATCTATTTAAGGATTAAACCCCCATGCTACTGATAGGTTAATGGTGAGCAAAGCCAAGGACTATTTCACGTTCTTGTCTGGCACACAGATAAATCAGTGAGCTACAGATAACACTGTTCATGTGGCACTCACCTGGTGTAGCTTCTGCCAAAATTCAGGTCCATCCTCCATTTTTCTTAAGCTTGGTGGAATGTACCAAAAACAAACATTTGCATACTCCGGCTAAACAAGAGAACAAATGATTGCTTATGAGATGTAACAAATGGGACAGGAATACATATTATAGCTCGTCAAAGAGTTCTGCTTTTTTTTTTTTTTGGGGGGGGGGGGGGGAGCCATTGAGTTTATACTCTTTTCATTTTCTTTCTCCAACTCACCTTTTGTTTCCCTTTTTTGAAACTAGAAATAGTTTTCATATCATTATTTTCTCTTCCCACTGCCAGAAAAAGGAAACCTGTTGGGGTTCCTTTTTCATTTCTTCTTCCTATACACATATGTAACTCTGCTTTGCTCACTGAAAACTTTGGTTAGTAAAAATGTGTTAGAGAGGCATAGAGAGGTAACTTATACATTTCAAAAATACATTTCCTTTTTA
>RSEF01000002.1:47112724-47129299 GCA_003993805.1 Himantopus leucocephalus
ACAATGCCGCAGCCCATGTCTGGTCCGGAAAGGTGCTGTGTGATGCTTTTAGGCATCTTCCTCATATTAGATGGTGTGTGTCACATTTCTCAGCCATCTTCAGTCACTTTTAGGTGTTTCCAAAGACCCTGGTTGTTGTATGACCCATGACAGAAGATGGGATATTCACTGCAGCTTTCATAGAAACATTCCAGCCCTTAGGTCTTCTCAGATGGGCCACAAATCTGAAGGACACATTGGACTAAATCAAGCAGGCGGGAGCCCTTAATGACACCTCTTTTGGACACAAAATTTCCCTGCTTTTCCCAAGAAGAAGTATGCTTATTCTGCCCCAGTTCACCTCGGAACACTTGTGCGTTCTTCCGATACCGTGGATGCATATTATCAGGCACTTCCTGAACAACAGGGCTGGAGTGCTCAGGTGTCTCTGGGGGCTTTTCCCACCCCTGTCTTGTTTTCTTCTGGAAAAGCAGGAGTTATTTTCCCCCTTTTCTGATTGCTCTGCTTCTCCTGGGATAAATACTTTTGAAGAGTGTCTGTGTAGACCTAAGCTTTCTCATAGGCCACCAAACCCACTGTCTGGACAATGTCCCTCATTTCATCATCCAAAGAGAGGACTGTATCAGCCCTCATGTCTTCCCCAGGTAACAGCAGCAGCCAGAGTTGCTCGAGCTAATTTGCAGGCACCAGGTATATTTTTTTCCACATAGTCAATTCCTGCTTTACCAAATGGTCTGTAAATAAGCAGAAGAGCAAAACTTATGTCCTCCACAAATTTGATAAAAGGATCTTTACAGAGCACTTCCAGATACAGCAGTTGCCAGCAATTGTAAAACCACAGAACATTCTCATGCATAACAGACAGCAAGCGGTCGGCATTCGTCAGTTGGCAAGCAACTGCTGCACAACATCAGACAAGGTGGAAAGGAAATAGGATTTTCTCTGAGTTGTAGCAGCTTGATGAGCACCAGACCCCAAATGCAGTGGAGAAGCAGGCAGTATCTACCCCTAGTATTAAGGTAAGTGGAACCTGTGCAAGGTGAAGGATAAAATAGAATACAACAGAACAGAATAAGAACTAGGATCAGAATAAGAACTAGGATAGGATAGGATAGGATAGGATCGGATAGGATAGGATAGGATAGGATAGGATAGGATAGGATGGGATGGGATGGGATGGGATGGGATAGGATAGGATAGGATAGGATAGGATAGGATAGGAGAATAGAATAGAATAGAATAGAATAGAATAGAATAGAATAGAATAGAATAGAATAGAATATTACAGTTGGAAGGGACTTACAAAGACCATCTAGTCCAACTGCCTGACCACTTCAGGGCTGACCAAAAGTTAAACCATGTTAGTAAGGGTGTTGTCTAAATGCCTCTTAAACAGTGACAGGCTTGGGGCATTGACCACCTCTCTAGGAAACCTGTTCCAGTGTTTGATCACTCTCTCGGTAAAGAAATGTTTCCTAACGTCAAGTTTGAACCTCCCCTGACACAGCTTTGAACCAATTCCATATGTCCCATCACTGGAACCCAGGGAGAAGAGATCAACACCTCCTTCTCCACTTCCCCTCCTCAGGATGCTGTAGAGAGCAATGAGGTCACCCCTCAGCCTACTTTTTTCCAGACTGGACAAACCCAAAGTCCTCACCCGCTCCTCATAGGACATACCTTCTAACGCTTTCACAGGCTTTATTGCTCTCCTCTGGATGCATTCAAGTACCTTAACACACTTTCTGCAGGGCTGCTGTCCAGCCACTCCTCTCCCTATTTATACTTGAGTCTGGTGTTACTTTGTCCAACGTGCAGAGTCCAGCATTTGGATGTGTTACATTTCATTACATTCATGATTGCTCCATGCTCCAATTTATCTAGATCCCTCTGCAAGGCCTTCCATCCCTCAAGAGACTCAACAATGCCTCCCAGTTTGGTATCATCAGAAAAATTGCTCATGGTGCATTCAAATCCTCTGTCCAGATCATGTGATAAAAATATGGAACAGAACTGGCCCCAGAATTGAGCCCTGAGGAGAACCGGTGGGGACTGGTCGTCAGCCAGATGTAGCCCCATTCACTACAACCCTTGGAGCAGTGTCTTTCAGCCAGTTCTTCACCCAGCGCACTGTGTACCTGCTCACCCCAGAGCTGGACAACTTCTCCACAAGGATGCTGTCAGGGACACTATCAAAAGCCTCACTGAAATCAGAAAATACTATATCCACCGCCTTCCCATCATGCACTGGGCAGGTGACCTTATCACAGAAGGATATCAAAGTAGTCCAACAGGACTTTCGCTTTGTGACCCCATGTTGACTGTGCCTGATGATTGCATTGTTCTTTAAATGCCTTTCAATAGCACCCAGAATGGCCTTCTCCATAACTTTTCCAGGGACTGAGGTTAGACTAACAGGTCTGTAGTTTCCTGGGACATCCCTCACGCCCTTCTTGTAAATTGGGATAACATTGGCTGGCTTCCAGTCAGCGGGGACCTCCCCAGACTCCCAAGACCTTTGGTAGATGATCGAGAGAGGTCCTGCTGTAGCATCCGCCAGCTCTTTTGGTACACTGGCATGAATCTCATCTGTCTCCTTGGACTTATGAACAAACAGCTGATACAATTTGTCCCTGGTAAATTCAGTGTTCACAAATGGAAACTCACTGTTCCCAAATTTATGGTCCTCCAACTCAGAGGAGGGTCTATCAGTATTATTAACGAATGAGGCAATAAAAGCATTGAATGCCTCCACTTTTTCTTCATCCCTATTAGTCAGCTGACCATCTTCAACAAGTATTGGCCCAATGTTTTCTTTATACCTCCTCTTGCTATCAAGGCACTTAAAAAAGCCTTTCTTGCTGTCTGACACAAGACAGGCCAGCTTCAACTCTAAATGAGCTTTGGCCTTTCCTGTCTTCTGCCTGCATATGCGAACCACAGCTCTTCCTGAAAATCTGTAATCTTCCTGCAAAGCCTGACCTTGTTTCCAGAGATTGTACAATTTCTTTTTCTTCTTGAGTTCTGTGAGGAGTTCCCTGTTCAGCCAAGCTGGTCTTCTGCCCTGCTTGCTTAACTTTCGACACAAGATAATTGCCTGCTTCTGAGCTTTTAAAAGTTCGTTCTTAAAAAGTGACCACCACTTACGGATTCCCAAGTCTTCAAAAGCAGATTCCCAGGGAACAATCTCAGGATGGAAGCTGATGACTTCTGGCACCAAGTGGAAGGCTCCTACCCCACGTGAGGTCTTACAACTACAAAATAGGTTCACCACCCTCAAAGTTAAAGAGGAGAGAGATGTGCCTGGAAGCAAAGGATCTGTTCCACCAGACCCTAAACCATGCACAACCACCAGGAAGAATCAGCAAGTGTTCCTTATGGGTGACTCTGCTACAGGGGACAGAGGCACCGATCTGCCAACCTGGCCTATCATCTAGAGAGGTTTGCTGCCTGCCAGGGGCTGGAATCCAGGAAGCTGTGAAGACACAGCCAAAGCTCATTCGACTCTTTGACTACTATCCCCTGCTGCTATTCCTCATGGGTACAAATGATATTGCTAGGGGAAAACTAGACAATATAGAAAATAATTAAAGACCTCTGTGGGAAGCATTCAAGGGCGTGAGGTCCCAGATGGTGTTTTCCTCAATCCTGCTAGTGAAGGTAAAGGGAGGACGGCACTGATAATACAGGTCAATAATTGTGGAACTGGAGTTGGCGACCCCACCAGTTGGCCCCAGGCCAACATCACTTGCCTGCTCTACACCCATCTGGCACTTGAGCTGAGTCTTCTGCAGGCAATGACACATTCCTGCCCCAGAAATCCTGGGGCCTCTCAATCCCAGCACTCAGAAGAAGACTCTGTGAGGGAATGTGTATGGCATAAGCCAGGAAATGAAAAGGCGGCATCGGGGAAAACAACCACCCAGCCCATGTCATTAGCTGGGGTGTTTTCTGTTCATCATGAGCAACTCAGAAAATTGCCACTTCCATAGAAACTACCTGTGGGCCTGGGGCAGGTCAGGACCAACATAAAAGCCAGCACGACTCCTTGGTCTCTCATCCACTTCTCTCTCCTACTTCTTCTTGGGAACCAGGTGAGCCTGAAATCCTTTCCTCATGTCCTTTTTATGTTCATGAAGATGTGTGCCCCTCCATCTGGCTCTTGGTGCTGCTTGAGATGGGGAAGAGGGGTGAAAGTCTGACTCAGAGAGTAACTGGGATTTGGTTGAGGGAACTGTCTTTTTAAGAGATAGGCAGCAGCCACGTTGGGCCTGGCATCACTTTGCATTAACTCCTTTGGACCATGCCAAGTATTTCCTTCTGTTTCACTGCACAGTTTCTACCTTCTGGCTCTGCAGGTGCTTTTGAAATGCTCATGGCAGGGTGACAGAGTCATGGCGGACTGCTCTCACATGTACCTCTAATTCCTCTCTGCCCTCTCTCCCAGGTACACTTCTACCTTCAAGACATGTCCTGCTACGACCAGTGCCTGCCATGCCAGCCCTGCGGCCCGACCCCACTGGCCAACAGCTGCAATGAGCCCTGTGTCAGGCAGTGCCAGAACTCCACCGTTGTCATCCAGCCCTCCGCCGTGGTGGTGACCCTGCCCGGACCCATCCTCAGCTCCTTCCCGCAGAGCACTGCCGTGGGATCCTCCACCTCCGCTGCCGTTGGCAGCATCCTCAGCTGTGATGGAGTGCCCATCACCTCTGGCTGCTGTGACCTCTCTGGCATTTCCAGCCGCTACTGTGGCAGAAGGTGTCCCCCCTGTTAAAGATATGGGTTACAGCCTGAACATGGACCCCTTGGAACGCAGAAGCTGATGCTAGATTGTGGACAGAGCTCCTGGCTATTGGTTTTAGAGAGGCTGAGCACCCAGTCCTGCCCTTCCAAAGGAGGGCAGCTGGGGGGTCTCTGAAAACATGGCCAAAGTGTTACTTCCCTACCTTTCTCTCCCATCTCTTTCTTGTCTTCTGTTGTTCTGTGCCATAAGAACTCCAGTGCCAACCTGAGGCATCTACTGGACACTCTCTTTCTGTGGGACAGGCAGATGGATGCCCCGTGTGATCTCCACCATAGGCAATGGGCACAGGCTTTCGGCAGCTGCTGGTGATCTTCCCGCACTGGCCTCCTCTGAAAGTTAACTCATATCCTTCTTCAGAGTCATTAAAGTTTTCTGCATCCTAACTTCTGCCTCCACGTAATTCTTTTCTAGGTGGACATTGTCTCCTATTCCAAGGAAGAATATTATTGCCTTGGGTGGTGGGGCACAAGGTGGGGGCACAAGCAGTAGAGGAAAGGGAAGGTGGAACACACAGCAAAGGGTCCCTTGCAGTCACTGTCTCTTGGAGCTGAGGAAGATATACTCAGCTCCTCTAAAGCCAGTGAGGATCACACCCTGCATTGGCATCTCTGCTCAGATACGGTCATAGCCTCAGAGAACATCCTACAAATGGGGAGGTTGACCACTGCTATCCCCTAGAGAGGACCCCAGAGCTGCTGGAGGCTCTGAGAGGTCAGTCGCTCACAAGGCTGTGCAGAAGGGAATTCCTCCTGCTCTGAATAGCCCTGGTCTGGGAAATGAAGATCACTCAGAAGATGGCCCCAAAGGATGCAGGAGTGATGATGGTGTGAGAAAAAGCCTTCAAAACAGCCCCCAATGTTCTCCTCCTCATCCTCCCCCTTGTCCCCAGAATGAGGGAGTATGGCCTGCACCCAAGGGCAAGGGTAGTAAGGGCAGGTCACCTATTCACCCCCTACCCCCAAAGAGTTCCTGCACAGCCCAGCAGCTACACAGATGTGCGGGGCTAAGGGGACTCACAAGCTGAAATAAACCTGTCCAGGTGACACACAAGGGCACTCATGTCTCTCACACACCCCCAGCTCCCATCAGACAGGGTACCCCAAGGACATCATCCAGTGCCAAAGGTCCCATGGCTGCTCTGGGGCGCCTGGCCTTCCCCCATGTATGAAGTAGCTTTCCCCAAGGCCAGCTCTTCTCCTGGCAGGGCCTGTTGCCCACTTCAGCCTGGTGGTCTGCTCCCCTACTGAGATCTTGGATAGCATTGTACAGCCTTTGACCACTGCAGCAGAAATAAGGTGGTGCTGGGGAAACTCATGAGGTTGGGCATGAGAAGTATTCCACAGACCAGCAAAATGCATGGGGGAGAGAAAGCCTCCAGATCTCAGCATACAGCCATGCAGCAACTGGAGGGTCCAAGGGTAGTTCTGAGTATTCCAGAAAGGAGCATTGCCCTTTGGCATGTTATTTATGTTTCTCATCTTTCTTTGAACTCTGACCTCTGAGGGACACATCCCAGAGCAGATAGTCTAAGATACAGGCCCACGGGAACCCCTGATAAAGCAGTGTGTAGCAGGAAAAACCAGAAATCAAAGAGCAGCAGCAAGGAACCACTGCAGAAGCAGTCCTAACTTCCTGCATTGCCTGTCACCTCACCAGAGCTGTTGCACATAATGGCCCTGTAACCCATGGTAAGGACAAGAGAACCTGAGACCCTTTCACCGCCTTCTCCCTCCTCTCACACCACTGAGAGGTGGTGTGTCGCCCCTCCTGCAAAAAGATCTTGGCCTGCAGAGCTCTGGATGTACTGAAGAAACAGTGTTGAGGGCCCCTGCCCCCAGGCTCAGCCTTGCACAGACACATCCCCTCCCTCCCCTGGCTTGTTGCACAGCCAAGGAAGCTCCCTGCCCCAGGGTGTCTTGCAAAGCACAGAGGTACATGGCACTGTCAGAGACCTCGACTTCCTCCAGCTGCAGGAGGCTGTATTTCTCTGTGGTGTTCAGGGAGGTGGTGAGACGGCCACTGCACTTGGGGCCAGCTGCTGCCTGATATGAGACAAGCTGTGGGGTGTGTCCTTTCTTCTGCTGGTACCAAAACAAGCCGTTAAAGTTAGTGGCCTGGTAGGTGCAGGTGGACTGGAACGTGTCTTTCTCCTCTACTGTGACTTGTCCTTCTTGGTGAGTGACAATGGTCTGCCCCATGGTGCCTGGAAGAAAGCAAGGGTGAGCAACTGTGCAAGGAAAGGCTCCAAGATGCAAAACAAGAGGGGATGCGAAGTGTCAGAGAATAAGGCTCCCTATCCCTTGAGCTGCAGCAAGAGCCCAATGGATGGGAACAGCGAGATGGTGAGTGTCTTTGGGCAGGAGGTCTGAGACCTCAGCTCAGCGTGGATCCCACAGCACAATAATGTCAATTACCTCCCCCCAGGGATATCCCCAGAGAGAGCCAGGTCTTCCATCCCCACACACGTGTTCCTCAGAGTCTCCAGGGAACAGCATGTGGTGCCTGGGCTTACTGTGCTGGCTCCAGGACACCCTCAGCAGAGTGAGAGACCATGGGAACTCCTGCAAACATGTTTCATCTTGCTTTGCATTCCCTGTCCTCTTGGTTATCTCCGAGGTCAAAGAAGGGAGGGAAAAGGCAGCCTTGGCATTGCAGACATACAGGAGGAATGGATAGCCAGGGCATGCTGCATAACATGTGCCAGCCAGGAGAGAGACTGGGACACCCTAAGAATGTGAGTGGGATGAAAGAGCTTTCATGTCCCTGCATAAACTTTCAAAAGTCCTGTGCTTTTTGGTTGCCAGGTCAGCACATGCATCCTGCTGAGGTAGAAAAGAATTTCTGCAATGGTATGTCTGTGAAACCCTGGGCCCAGACAGATCAGAAGAGAGAGGAAGAGAGGGGTGGACAGATGGCAAGAGAAAAGAAAGGCAAGGGGTCTAAGACAATCAGGAGAGGAGGTGTTTCTTCTCCATTTCATCATTCTTTTCCATCAGTAACAGCATCTTGATGTTGAAGATGCAGAAGATGCAGATGCAGAAAAACCCGTGTGACATGTTTCCCAACATTTGCCCATAATTCAAGAGCAGCTCCCTGCAGAGAATTGTTGAGAGGGTGAGGGTTTCCTGGGAAGAAGAGCAGCAAGGACAAGATATCCGAGGTGCATGCTGAGACCGAACCTCCTACATGTGTGAGAGAGACTCAAAATACACACATGTCCCCACCAAGAGCCCAGAGAGAGCAGAGCTGCTGGAAATGATTCTGCAAGGGGGAAAAAAGACTGAAATGGGGAGGAGAAAATGCTTCTTCTTAACATGCCTGAAATGCCCTCGCTGTGGTCTACTCTCCTCCAGCAGTAACATAAGTTGCTCCTGCAGCAAACAGTTTCTGCCTTTCCAAAGTGAGGGGTATAAGGGTCATCAGGGTCTGAATCTGGTGAACAGCCTCTCTGACACATCCTCCGGTGCAGCATCCTGGCATTGTCTTCTTCCCTGATACTTATGTCTTCTCTTTCTCCATCCTCAAGCCCTTGGGTGGGTTGGCCTCTCCTGGCTCCTGCACTGTGTCTAGTCCCAAGCTCCTGTCAGCACGCCCGAAGGCTGCAGCTCTCATAAACACAGTGTTCAACACCCCCAAACCCTGCAGACATCAACTGCCCTACTCACCCCCGCAGGCACTGGGGACTTTCTCCCTCTGTCAAAAAAAAAAGTTATCTTATCTCAGGAATCAATAAATGAAGTTTCCTGCCACACTTTCTACCCCATTTCATAAATTAGCTTCTGAAAATCTCATTAAGGGAAAAAAACAAACAACAAACAGCCTTTCCCCTTAACCATAACTCTTCCATTCTCAGTTTCCTCAAATCCAGTTGGAGCTGCGTTTGTCCTCTCTTTACTTCTAGCCTTTAAGAAACAAACATGCCAAACCCATTCCAAGTCCTGGCTCAGAGCAGGTCTCATTAGATCAGGCTGGTCAGGGCTGTGCCCAGTCAAGTCTTGAAAATTTCCAAGGCCAGAGCCTGAACATCATCGCTGGAAGATGCATTCCACTACTTGAGAATTTTCAGGGTCAAGAAAAACTGAAAAATAAAGAGAGTTTCTTATATGTAAAGAGAACTTCCCGGGTTCCAAATTGTGTCTGTTGCTTCTTGTCCTACCACTGCACACCTTTGAGAAGAGCCTGGCTCCATCTTTTCCACATCCTCAGAGCACATAGACACCCAGAAGGTCTCCCTTGAGCCTTCTTTTTCTAAGGTGCTCTCAGTCCGTCATGTCCGCAAGCTCTCTGAGTGCCTTGGGGGCTTCTGCTGGACTCAGTCCCAAGTTTACTACATACCGAGGAGTCCCAGACTGAACACAGGACCCCAGGCATGGTCTCATGAGTGCCAAATACAGGAGAAGGATCACTGCCCTGAGTCTGCTGGTTACACTTTTGCCAAGACATCTCAGAGTGCAGTGGGTCTGCTTTACCACAACGGCACACTGCTGACTCACCTTCAGCCACTGGCCACCAGGCATCCCCTGCCTTCCCAGCTATCTGACCTATAAGCTCTGTCTCCAACATGGTCCAAGCAACATCAAGGAGCTGAATGGGGCCTGTCCCCAGGGGAACTGGTTGCTCCTGACTTGGGCCTTTGGAGAAAAATTACATTTTGTTGTGTCCTACCTGGATGGTCACTTCTGGTGGGAACTGCAGAACAAACTCCTTCTCCGTGTCTTCTGTAAAGCCAGAAAGGTATTTCAACATTGCCTGGCTCCAAATGCATCTATCTATCACTTCATCAGCTTTCTCCCTGGCCTTGTTCTCCATCTCACTTTCTATAAGCTACCAAAGGTTGATCCATGTATCTGAACAGGCTGATATTGCAGGCTCAAGGTTCAGACAATTCCTAGATGCAAGACAAGAAAGGGATTTTCTCTCCTTGGGCTAATTTGGCCAGCAAATAAATCACAGGAGCAATCATGTCTGCTGCCAAAAGCCATTTTTTCCAGCAATGACCATCAGTGGGTGCTGAGGGATGTATAGGAGCAAAACAAGCGGGTAGGATATTTCTGCTGAGTATCCACTCCTGTGTCCCAAGTCTCTGGGCCCGGACTTGGCTGAAAAAGGCACATCCATATATGTATCAACAGCTTCCCTCAGTGGCACACAGGCTGGGGAGCCACAGAAGTCAGCACAGATGACCTTGCCCTCTGCTTTACAGACAGGCTCCATCCATCCCTTCAAGTACCCACATGGACAATCCCTGGCTGCTTGTGCTGCTCTGGGTTCCAGGGCACCACCACTGAGGCAAGCATGCTGCCTGGCCAGTTGGAAGTGCATCCAGAGAATGCCTGGAGAAGGGATCCCTTGCCTGTTCCAGACTGTCCAGTTGTCCCTCCAGCTGCCGAAAACAAGTTTCCCTCTCTGCTTCTGAAGCCCAAGAACATGGACTTCAAACAGTTAAGTGAGTTATTAGAGGCATACAGACCTCCCTAGGAACCACATGGACAGAGGACTCTCCTCTCAGATCCCTAAATGTGTCTTTGCAAAGGGGCTCCAAGCTTTCATCCTGTTTCCAGGACTTCACCTGCACACCAAGTGGCTCTGCATTTGGTGTGGAGGGTAATCCTCCACAACAGCCTCATGATCTGGAACCTATAGAGAAAGCCTGAAGGTTTCAGTCCCCTCTACATCATTTTCTCATGTCTGTGTTGAGCTCAAACTCCTGACATTGTGAGATGGCCTCCTGAGCACCAGAAGAGACACCTGTGGGGAAAATGATGGAGGAGCTTGCAAGAAGCCTGATGTTGATTCTGATGTCGATGCTGGTGCTTAGCCTTTGCCAATGTTGATGCTAATGCTCGTGACAGGGAGTGGGGGAAGCACCCCGGGGTCCCTGGTCAGGTGGGGCTGGGTAGGGTGAGGTGGCGCCAGCAGGCAGAGTGGCAGCGCCCCCTGGTGGGCCTGGCCAGAACTTTCATAGAATCATGGAATCACGTAATCACAGAATCATAGAATCATAAAATGGTTTGGTTTGGAAAGGACCTTGGAAGATCACCTAGTCTAGTGGCATCTGTCACTAGATCAGATTGCTCAAAGCCCCATCCAACCTGACCTTGAACAATTCTGATGATGGGGCATTCACATCTTTTTTGGACAGTTCTTCCAGTGTCTCACCACCCTAATTGTGAAATATTTCTTAGTTATGTATGATCTAAATCTATCCTTTTTCAGTTTAAACCCATTACCCGTTGTCCTACCACTACAGATCTTGGTAAAACATCTCTCTCTGTCTTGCTTTTAAGCACCTTTTAAGTAATATTTCTTTGTCTTTTGAAGACATGATACTTATCTTCAGGCAACTTCACCAGGCCAGCTTCCTCTCTGGTGTCCCAGCCCCAGCATTTGCAGCTGCAGGCCATCACGCTCACCCCACACACACAACCCGTTGCTGCCATGTGAGCGTGTCAGGGCAGCACCTCTCCCTACACTGAAGCTGGAACTGGTCCCACACCTCCACAACTGCCCTACGGCCATCACCAGGAATGAGTCAGAGTTTGTCAAACTTTGGGATTATTTTGACTTGTTAGGTGGGAACCCCTGGAGCTGCAGCAATAGGGATTGTCTATAGCTTTGATTTTATCTCTTATACATGGCCTTTGCATGCAAATGGGCTGAATATCCAAACAAGACCCTGTGGCTTGGACCCTAATATACCTTATGTCTTTCCTGTAATGAGAACACAATCAATTGAACTACTTCTGTCCAAACCAAAAAAAACCCCAAAAGCCCTCTGCTGTCATTAAATCCATCAGGGGTGGTTGGTTCCTGATTTACCTTCTTAGCATTGGACTTTCAAGGACTCACCTAAAGTTGTCAGGGCACAGAGGCAGAGAGCTGCCGGGGGAGTCCTGGTTCTCAGAGTGTGGGGAGGGGCTGTGCTTCCTCATGTGCACATGCATCTGTCTGTGCCTGAGGGTGTATTTGTGCCTCTGGGTTTGCCTTTGTGTCAGCATATGCAAATGCACATGTGAGTGTCTGCCAGTGTGTGTGGGAACAAGGGCATTTCTGTGCATGTCTGTGCGTGTGTTTGTGTCCACGCAGGTTTTTGCAGGTACACAAGTATGTGTGTGTGTTGTCAGTGTGCATGTATGTCTATGTGTGTGCAGATGTGCACATATGTGTCTGTACAGAAGCATGGATATATATCTACATGCGTGAGTGTGCAAGTGCATATAAGCATGCGTGAATACTTACATGATGACAAGCCTGAAGAGTGGATGTGTGTGTGGCCACAGGGTTTCCTGTATAACTGGGTGTGCATACACATGTTTTTTCATGTTTGCTCACATGTGACCAAATGTTTGTGTTTCTACAGGCATGTGTGTGTGCTTTCACTTCTATATCTGTACAGATGTGCATTTGTGTACATGCATGCTTATGACCGCACACACCTGGGTGGACATGTGTGTCCACCCTTTGAGTGTGTGGATTTCAGCATGTTTTCTCATGTGTCTGGGTGTACATGGCTGTGCAATTCCTTGCATTTTCTTGTGATGTCAATGGGTGACATCAAAATGAGAACAAGAGTACAACTGAAATCTGGAGTGAAACTATGGTCTGACTCTGATGTCTCAGGAGGGCATCTTGCAGTGAATGTCCAGATTTGCCCACGAGTGCTGCACCATCCCTGCTGGATGTTATCTGAGAAACAGCCCCTGTGCTTGCAGTCATGCTTGCAGAGAAGCAGGAGTGCTGACAGTTGGGAATCTGACCCACCCCTTCCTCCAGCACAGGAGACAGGAGCAAAAGCAGGAGAGGTGGGCAAAGGCTAAAACCCCTCTGTCAGCAGAAGAGGAGAAAGTGGAGGCCTGCCTGGGGAGTCCCCAGCAAGACTAAGTCTGCACAGCTACATCCCTAGCCTGGGACAGCTGAGCAGCCATGGCACCTGGAGGTGGCAGACATACCAATCAGAGAACTTGGGGACTGGGTGGAGCGTCCACTGTCTTCCTGGGGATCGGAAAGAAAGGATGAGAGCATCCTTCCCAGTGCCTCTCTGCAGCCCAAAGCCAATGCCCAAGACCTTTGCAGAGATGAAGGGGGTGTGGGGAGAAAGGGACTCATGGGTATGAGGAAGCCAGGGAGGGAAGAGGTAAATCAGGGTTCTTAAATCTCACCTGCAGACAGGGAAGGAAATTCTCTCTGCTGTTGTACCCCCCACTTCCCACCAGCAGGCTCCAAATGAGATGACCATGGACATGGAAAGCCTGTTGGGAAAAGGAGGAAGAAGGTCACCGACAGGAAGAAACCAGAAGTCACCCTGAGGAGCAATTTCTCAGGAGAACAGCTCCCAAGATAGGCAGTTTCCACCTCTTTCATAGTGTCCTTCCTTCCACCAGCATCCCCTGGAGGAAAGAGGGTCTTTCCCTGACCCACTTAGGGAACAGCAGCAGGTGCTGGAGTGTGTGACACTGAATCAGACAAGCCTTCTCCCCAGGGCCAGTTGCTGGTCACTCAGACTCAGATTTCAATGTGGGACATGAAGGTCCTTGGGGCTGGAGACCAAAGGACTCATCAGCTCTTCAGCTTTCCTGGGCACAGCACAGTGACCTATAAACCTTGGCCCCTTCAATTCAATACCTGCTCAGTCCAAGGTCTCAGTAGTCTTTGCCCAGTTCAGCACCAAATCAATAAGTTGTTGGCTGGACAAAAGTTTATCTTTTTATAAAGTCTAAGACTCTTAGGGCCTGCTGAGAGACAGAAGGGAAGAAAAACCTCGATTGATGTCCCAAATTATCTCACCTAAAGGCACGAGTAACAAATGTATACACTTATTTTTTTTTTTTTTACTGCAAAGCCTGCCTAAATATTAACACTTAGTTCAAATTAAGCAAGGAGAGAGACTACGGGAAAACATAATGGAAACTAACAGAAAATCTGTGTACTTTAATCTAATGTGCAGAGGAAGAGACTAAGCGTAGCACTGGGGGGACTCGCAGGGCAGCCGACATCCCTGGGCAGCACTGCCTTCAAATCTGTGTTGCTCACCTTGCCGGCAATAAACATTATATATACATGTGCACACACATGCATTCACAGAGGTCCACATGCACAAATGTCCACATAAACAAGGACACATGCATCCACACAAGCAGCTGTGGGCTCAAGAGAGGAGACACTGGGGATCACCCTGGCAGGGAAGTGCTGGAGAACCTTGGGTTAGAATAAGGCCACAGACACATCCATAGTGTAGTTTGAGGACTCCCAGAGACTTTGCAGGCAGGGCAGGAGGCCAAACAGAGCAGTAACCTTCTCCTGAGGGCAGCATTAGGAGGCAAATACCCAAATCCCAGCAGTGAGGGAGAGAGAAGGATGTAACATCCTTATGGATGCCCTCACTGTGGCATGGGGCTGAGGATTGCAGGGCTGGAAGCAGCTGACCCCCTCCCTGAAAAGGACAACACAAACAACCCCACCAGCGTGCCCCAGCCTTACATCATCCGCCTGCAAAGGACCCCTCTGGCTCTTGGTCTGTGTCCTGTGCCTGCTCTGATGTGTTTCTGCCCTGGAAATCAATGGGTTCGTATCCCCAACACTCCATGAGGGAATGGGCATGCTAGAAAGGAGAAAATTAAAAGGTAGCAGTGCAGAAAATCAAAGCACAGCCTATGTCATTAGCTGGGACATTTTGCTTTAAAAATGAGCATGTCAGAAGATTACTACCTCTGCAGTGGCTGCCTGTGGACTGAGGCAAGTGTAGAACCAGTATAAAAGCAAGTATAACTCCTTGCTCCCTCATCCACTTCTCTTGCGTCCTTCTGCATTGAGGACCAGGTGAGGGAAGCTCTTTCTCCTCCTTCTGCTCCGGGATGGGATCTTGCCTCAATGACCATCTCAGATGATACCCACTCTGCCCTACTATCGTGCTTCAAGCTTCTTTTTAGGGGACACTGAATGGGGAAGAGTGTTTGGCTTGGAGAGACACTAGGGGTTGGCTGAGGTGGCTCCTGCTCTACAGGCTAGGGAGAAACCACTCTAGGACTAGCTGCTCTTTGTAGGATCCCTGGGCCCAAGGGAAAGAACCCCTGGTGTCTCCCTGCACAGTTTCCTCCTGGCCACCTAGCAGGAAACTTGTCTTCCTTGTGGTGGGGAGCAAGGCTGCTTTCTCATTCATGCCTGTACTCTGATTTTTTCGCAGGTGCACCTGTGGCTCCAAGACATGTCCTGCTATGACCAGTGCCTGCCATGCCGGCCCTGCGGCCCGACCCCGCTGGCCAACAGCTGCAATGAGCCCTGTGTCAGGCAGTGCCAGAACTCCACCGTCGTCATCCAGCCCTCCCCCGTGGTGGTGACCCTGCCCGGACCCATCCTCAGCTCCTTCCCACAGAACTCTGTTGTGGGATCCTCCACCTCTGCTGCTGTTGGTAGCATCCTCAGCTGTGATGGAGTGCCCATCACCTCTGGCTGCTGTGACCTCTCTGGCATTTCCAGCCGCTACTCTGGCAGAAGGTGCCTCCTCTGAGAGGAGGATGCTGGAACAGCCCCAGGGAGACACCCCATGGAACTCAGAACATGATGCTTGTCAGAGGATCAATCTTTTGAATGTTGTTTTCAGCATAGCTGAATGGCTTTGCCTTTCTTTCCCTTTTCCCTGTTTGCTTCACATCCCATTTGCAGCAAGGTTCCCCCAGTTGCCAGCCTGGTGCGAACCATCTGTCTCCTCTCCCTCTATGGGGCTGGCAGAGATGACGCGGGAACTTCTCTACGGCCAAGGACTGCAGATTCACAGCTGCCCCTAGGGCTCCATGAACTGTCGGCCCCCACTTGGAGGGACTTTGTTTTCATCTTTCAACTCATTAAAATTCTGTTGCATTCAAGCCTGGCCTCTGTGTGCTCCTTCCCTCTGCGGACACTCCTCAATGCCAAAGGAGAAAGGTGTTGCTCTGGGGTGGAAGGGGGTGAGGGCACAAGAAGACCCTTCTTTCACAGAGGAATGGGAGGTTGGGGCACTATGCAGGGGCACTGCTTTTGGGCACTGTCCCTTGGAGCTGAGGAAGATATCCCTGGATATTCTCTGTCACTGACCATCAGACCTTGCCTTGCTGTGTCTCTGCTCATAAATGCCCAGAAAGGCATAAGGCCCCATGAGCTCTTGAGCAAAGGTGTTCCTTTTGCTATGATTGGAGCTGCTGTGCTGGGGTGGTGGTGGGTGGGTGTGAGAATCCAGTAGATGGTTTGCATTGCAAACTAGGCCACAGGACCCTGGAAATAGCTGGATGGTGAGACTCATTAATTCACACACATGAACATGAATGTGGTTAAAGATACAAAACAATCTGTCCAGGCAGAGACATCATAAAGAGTGGCTCAGAGAAAATGCACTCCCTATGGAGGCATTAAGTTTTTCTGGTCCCTTTCCAGACACACAATCTAATAAGAGCTTGAAGCTTCTTGATCAGACAACCTTTCTTGCAGAACTTCCCTCCTGCTGAAGTACAGTTCATACCAACGAGAGATTGAAAAGGAGGTCCAGAAACTTGTAAGGCTAATGGTAGAGTGCAACGAAAAGGCATATAAAAGTGTAATTACTGCAATTTCAAGAAACTCTCCTGGAGAAAAGCACTGAACAAAGAGTGCTAGCAGGTGTATTGCAGGCAGGCCCACACGTGCTGGTGTTATTAAGAATGTGGATCCCACCAGTTACCCTATCAGCAGTTAGCACGTGACAGATAAACCCAGTGAGCTACAGAACTGGAGGTACCAGGAAATGAGCTGAGGGAGTCAGTACT
>RSEF01000002.1:47138680-47160653 GCA_003993805.1 Himantopus leucocephalus
TTTTTTTTTTTTTTTTTAAAAAAAACTTGATAGAGCAGCAATAAAATTCTAGTTCTCTGAGCATGGCTGAATGTTTTAGCTTGTAATTGATGTCAGTTGGTAACGCATCTGCATTTGGTTGGAATGGCAGAGGGGAGTATCCCAGTGAATCCCAGGAGCTTGAGGGAGGCTGGGCCAGAGGAGCAGGAAGCCTGTAGTCATTGAACCTATTTGAGTTTAGAGTGAGAAATCCATTGGCCAAGGCTTTTCTTTTGTGAAATGGCATGCTTTTTCTTGCCTGTAATTTTATGTGTCTACTTGGAACAGTGCTTAAGCAGTTAAAACTACTTAAAATGTGTTAAAGCAGTAATTTTCTTGCTTACCATTAGATGGACTCTTTTAATAAGTATTAATATAAAAAAAAGATGATTTTTTCCAATTCAGGAATAACAGAAAAATTTAGCTGTCTTTTGGAAGCATCTGTCAGTAACAGTTATTTCATCTTTTATGTATAGCACTAATTGTTTGTATGTCTAGTATGACATAATTTGACTCTGCTACCTCCTACCTGACCGTTCTCGAAAGAGTATGATAGTTTTCATCAATGTTGGTCTGTAAATTAATTACAGAAATGCGACATCATGGGTAAATGTGTGCTCTGTGAGCAAGGCCAGTAGAGAAATACAGGATAAGGTGTCAAGATTAATCAGTTCTAGAGAGGTTAGTGCTGTTACTTCCCTGGTGTGTAGAACAAATGACTTTTGGAACTCGAGTTAAAAGATACCCCTGTCCTTTTGATACAGTTACATGGGGCTTCTAAAATGGGACACGTATCATTCTCTCACTTCTGTTCTGCTTTATATATATAAGGCTTTTCCATCCTCAGTTAGTGAAAGAATCTGGTCTCCATTTCTTCTGCGTTTTTGTGATGCTCTGAACTGCGTCATCACTTGGTCTGTGATGCAAGAAAATGTTTTTGAAAGCTGCTTCTGTTTCTTCTCTTTCTGTTCCTCCCTTCACCCCTCCTTTGTATGAAGTCTTGCGCTGCTTGATTTGACATTTAATTCCTTATTCCTTCTCCTGGCTTTTCCTATCCTTTTAGCAGTTTTCAAAGTGCATTATCCCCTTGCTTCTTTTGTGAGAGAGACTGTGATTGTCTGTGGAGTTTACTCCTGTCTATCTTTTTGTGTGATACCACTGTGTGGAACGTAAAGAGCAGAGTTGTGCATCAAACCATAACCCTTGAAAACCAAAACCCTTGAAAACCAAATACTTGGTTCCGTGTGATATGAACAGTGTCATGGTCTGGCTGTCTGTGAAAAGTTCCTGACCTTTCCAAAGTCAAAAAACCTGTTTTGTTGACACAAACCAGTTTTTGTTGGGCAGTTGGGATTTATGTTTCTGTAGATAATTCTCTTTTCTCTTACAACTTTCAAAGTTGGCAGGCATAGACGCTGGTTCATCTGGGACAAGAAAGAAGGCAGGATACTTGAAAAGGGTGATGCAAAGGCCTGCAAGAACTGGTTGCTTTTTTCTTTAAGGTTATTGCTTGAGTTGTACTGGAAACATATTGCATTCTTTTACAGGCAACTAAGACATCATCACAAGTACTGAAAACTGAAGGTACAAGGCCAATGATAATGTTGGGGTTTCCTGAGACTGTGTATAAAATAGGTTATGGTTGGCTAGAAGGGCAAGGTAACGGTATTGCTGTAGCTGTGATAGTAAGGATGTGGAAGGATGCTGTTTCTGCACATGTGGATTTGCAGAAGTTATTGCGCTCATGTCATTATGCTGGTAAAGGTGTATTCTGTCCTCAAATGGCTGGTTTCCCTCCCTGGGGTAGCTTTATGGCAATGCAAAGCCCATCTTTGTGGAGCTTACAGTCATTCTGGGAGTGCTTTGCTGGTCTAGCTTGCAGAGATTTCTGAGGTGAAGTGCTCATAGTGTTTATGTAATGTAATAGATTCTGTTCTAATAGACTCAGAGGAACTTTTTTCCCCAAATCCTTTGGTCTTGATAGGAGAAGGGAAGATGATTTTTCTTGCCTCTTACTTTCATTTTTTAATTTTATTTATTTTTAACTGTTGTTCCTCCTTTTGTTAATTGTAGACTGTACTGCAATAACCACAATGATGACTTCCAAGGTACTAATCGATAAAAGATGGCCTGATAACAAAGGCTGAAATAAATGATTTATACCTGAACAATAAAAGGACAATGAAATTATAATGAGGATGGCATGGGGTCAGCATGGACATCCCTGCATATAAAGCCTAGACTTGCTTGCTAAACCCAAAGAGATTGCTGAAAACTTGTCAGTTGGGTGGGAAGAAGTGCTAGCTTTAGGGTCAAGCTACTGTATCGTTTTCTCAGGGGCATGGCATCACTTCTAGTGCGCTGCTTTTTCTCCTGAATATGTAACAGTTATTCCTAAAATGGACAAGGAAAACTGAGAATGAGCGAAATTTAAATTTACTATGAAATGTGCAAGTCTGACTTTTTTTTTATTGTGTTTTCCAATTCTGCTGTTTTCATCTTCAGTTGTGCATCATCTTTCCTTGCTAAGCAACCTGAAGATAAAAAATGCTTTGTAAGTGGGAGAACAGTATTGTAAAATCACTTAAAAGTCAAACAAAACAGGAAGGTTACGGATTGGTGTAATACAAGTCAATAAAGTAATCTTCTGAAGTTTTGTCAATTTCTATTTAGGGTCTCATTCTTTTTAACGCTACTATTGAAAACACTGTGGTGGTTGGCGTTCATCTTGCCAATTCTCTTGTCGTCTTTTTTGTGGTGAAGGCAAACTGCAGAGGGAAGGTGAAGAGATGTGCTTCAGGATTATAAAAGGGAGGCTTTCGATTTGTTTTGTGAGGGAAGGGATGCAGAGGCGCTTATGGGAGATGTGGGAGATGGAGTCAGGGCAGAAGTGAGGGGTGTAGTGATGCACTAGCTTAAAATTATTTGGGACAGGTGGTGTTAATCTGTAATATTTTAAAGAGAAGTTGATCTTTGTTCTGGTGCAGAGGTGGTGGCAGTAGAGAGTTATGCATAAATGTGGCAAAGGAAGGTTACCCAAGCAAAATGTCTGAAGCTCTGTAAATCTTAGGCAATGATTCCTTGCATCATGTCCAGGCTTATTTAGCTTGAAAAAAAGAGATGAGCACAAGAACACCAATAACTTCAACAGGCTCTGAAGACAATCCTGGAAACACTTTGTCATGGGAAAGGTTAGAGGTGTTCTGCATATGGGGATATTGAAAAAGGGCTAAGACAAAATGCCAGTTTCAAAACAAAGTGGTGACTTGAGCAAGTTTGGGGTGTACAAAGCTATAGAAGTCTGAATAATCACAGTTTCTGACATATTGTACACAAATTCATATCACCTATGCAAATGCTATCTACAAGAACAGTTGCAAGTAGTATGCAATTCAAATGCCCACGTTATTGGTATTAGCCAGATTGTTAGGGCTGGTTTTTGAGTAGAAGCTAAAGGGGTAACCTGCATTCATGTGATCTTCGCCCTAGTCTGTTGCGAGTCATAGCAAACTGTCCTTCATGTGAGCCAGGAGGTTGCTGTTCATCCCCTCTTGGCAAAGAATTAAAGTGTTAAATAGTTGTTCTGTGTAATAGCATAGATGATTTCCACAGGGAAATGGAATTTAAGATCTGTGCAGTTATGAAAGATGGGTTTATTTGGAAAAAAAAAATGTTTCCAACTCTCGAGACTGACATGCTAAGTTTGAAAGATCTTCACTTTCATTTAGTACACTTGGAAAATGCAATTAGTTTATTTTTGTTTGTATGATCTTGCAATCCTAGCAGTTGGTTTATTGTGGAATGGCTTGTGTTCGTCAAAACTTTTTTTTTTTTTTTAATCTTTATGGTTACTGGATTTTTGCTGGCTGAGTATTTCCTGATCCTAAATACATGATCAGCAGTAAAAATGTTTTTTCCTTCTTAGAATTTGTTAGCAGAATGGCCAAATAGAATTTAGACTTTACTTCTGTCTCCTCCTGATTGTTTTCTTATACGCGGGTGTCCATACTTCCTACTGAGTACTTATTGGGAACTTAATGTTCAATTCCATTGGCCAGTTTTCAGAATTACACTCCACATCTGTATGTGAAATAATATCACAAAGATGAAAATACCATGGTATCTTTAATTGTGGTCACCCCTCTGCAAAAACAGCGTCACCTTTTCAAAAGACTAGTTGTGTGGAATTAGCATGTCTTTCAAGGTTATAAATGGGAAAAAAAAAGGGGAGGGGCCAACCCCCCCAAAGCAGCAGTCTCATACTTCTTCAGTGACACCTCTTCAATTAAAAACTCCTTTCCTTGCTTTTATGTCTTGTATGTGAACCTCACCATTAATCTGAAAGAAACATGAGTAGAGTAATAGCTCACACGTGCCCTTGGAAAACCAAACCTAAGGATCAAAATAACAATACTTCATAAAACTGAGTTATTACAAAAATGAATTTAACTGTGTTTGTTTATTTATGATCTTGATTTAAGATCAATCTGTGCTCTTTAAGTAAATGCATGAAAAACTTTAACAGAAATACTATACGATTACATTTTCTTTGAACAGGTACTTTGTACTGGACTTTGAGACGGGGATTCTGCAGTATTTCGTGAATGAACAAAGTAAAAA
The DNA here is from genome assembly GCA_003993805.1 of Himantopus leucocephalus. Taxonomy (NCBI): domain Eukaryota; kingdom Metazoa; phylum Chordata; class Aves; order Charadriiformes; family Recurvirostridae; genus Himantopus; species Himantopus leucocephalus. Next base: position 47,143,319 of record RSEF01000002.1, read on the forward strand.
CCAGAAGCCACGAGGAACCTTGTCTTTAGCTGGAGCTATAATATCACCCAGTGATGAAGTGCCACACATGTTGGTGGTCTACTCTGCTAATGGAGAGATGTATAAGTTGAGAGGTACAGTGCTGCTTAAGTGCCAGCTGGGTCATTCTTCTCTCCCATTATTCCTGCTTCTGCATCTCTTCTGGCATATGTCATTTCTCTTTTACTTCCCTATGCTGTCAGAAAGTAGTGGTTATACAGCTGGATTGTTACATACTATATTATAAAACACAGTGGAACAGTAATCTGGAGTTAAATATGTGTGAATTTACAATATATAGACTTCCAGGGCTGCAAGATACCTCAAGATGCCTTCTGTAAGCTGTTAGTGTGGCATTTTGATTGTACAGTGTATCTTACTTGTTTCCAAAGGAAGAAAAAGCTGCTTTGATTGCTGTCCACAGCATAGCATTTCACTTCTAATATTGCTGTCCCCTGCCACCACCCTGCAGATAATGTGCAGTAGTGAACGTGCTGATGGGTTGGAGAAGGGAAAAAGGCTAGTGGAAGCCTCTTAAGATACTCCGTTCTTGTCAGTCTTGGAATAATTGAATGTACCTTTAACACAAAATTTTGCCTTCCCTTGCTCCTAAATGTAAGAAAGACAATATTATAGAGTATGTAAGAGTTACTTTGGAATATATATATATTTTTTTTAAAAAAAAAGCAAGCAGTATTCTGATTGTAAAGTATTTTCAGTGTGATTGACTGATCAAGATACTTTCGTATCAAATTAGTTTATAAAAAGCTAAACTGACAAAAAATGACATGTAATACAGTGTAATAAAAGTTTAAAACTGTTAGTTTTTTTCTCACCATAGTTTGTTAGTTGGCTAGCAGGACAGAGTATGCAGGACTCCCCTGTGGTACAGTATGTTGCTGTTTTATATGTAGAACTGAAACAAAAGAACAACCAGGGAGAGTTTCTGTTAAAATGTTTTGGAATTTGCACAGCTAGAAATCGTGAACACTTGTGGTTTCATTATCAAGCTTTTCCAATCATTTGAGATTATAAACTACTTAAAATATGCTGCTTTTAATTTAATGAGATCTATGAATTTGATTCAAATCAGTAAATAATTTTTATGCTGAGTCAATTACCATTGAGATATTTAATAGCAGAGGAAGTAAGAGAAAATATTTACTGAAATTATCCAGTCTGTACTGGTATTCTTCATTAGGATTGCTGTAGTAGTGTTTTGTTTAAAAATAAAAACCACAACCAAACTTCTCTCCTAACTGTACTTACTAATATTACACAGGACCAACCTGATACGGACTGCAGGCAATCTTTTCAATAATTTTAAAAGCTGTTTTCCAAAGATATGGGGGGGAAATGGTGTTTTTCATTCTTGTCTTTAAGTTGCATGCAAATGATACACAGGTTTAAAGAGAGATTTAGTTGAACTACATTAAAACAGAAGTACTAAAGTATCTGGGGAACTGGTAGCTTGTCTGCTAGCTGATTGACAGCCTGAGTGTAGAGGTTTCACTGATTTAAATGGTATGCTGTGGCGCTCGTCCTTCACAAAGAAAGATGAGTAAAGTAAAAGTAGATTTAAAAATAAATAAATAAAAAAAGTATTTTTGAGGTAATTCTGCTTTTAATAACACTTGGAGGAGATAACTATGAAGAAGACTCATAAGCTTATCTCTTCCAACTGGCCACAGCATCTTAAGTTGAGATTTAGATGTCTTGTATTAAAGAACTTACATATACTTAAATTAAGTAGCATAAATTAGAATTTATAGTGCATGGTAACCAATAAATGATCTTTCTCCTCCTTGCCCTGACCACGCTACGTTCCCTTATGCGAAAAAAGAGTATTGATTTATGTGTTATTCCCTGCATTTTCTTGTTTCTGTTCTAGCTGCTGATGCAAAGGAGAAACAATACTGGATAACTCAGCTTCGATCCTGTGCCAAACATCACAAGGAAGGTAATTCTAAGGTAAATAATTAAGAGGGCTAAGTAACTGTTATTTTTTAAGTGGTATAGGTGGAGAACAGCATGATCTGGATGGTAGACTGGCTGCTGTAGTTAGTGGGCTGGTATTTAGAGGTTTATTAATAAAAGCAACAAGTTGTCATTCCTCACTAACTGGAGCAGACTTAAGTCAATTGGGCAATATTACTGAATAAACATTGTCCTATTTATGAGAAATTAATGAAGTGCATTTTGGATGCTGTTAATACATGGTTAATTGAGTGGCTGGATCAACAGTTTATTAATAAATATCTGTGTGATGTCCTGGTTAGTATTTAAAAGTGTTAACTGATACTAGTTTTATTTCATTTTATAAGATTTAATGGCTCTTACTATAGAAGCGTCAGATGGATGTTAGCAGTGGTCAGTCTTCAACTTTACCAAATCTGAAAGAGGTCATCATATGAAGATTTATATTATTTATTTCTCTTTGGAAGTGATGTCAGAACTTTTGTCCTCAAACAGATAAATATTTTTGACAGGTAAAAAAACATCTGGACTTTAAAAATAGTAGAATGATGGGTTGAGGGTGTCCCCTGCCTCCAAATAGAAATGGCATGAATCTGTTTAAATTGGAATGCACTTTGTAAGTGGGAGGTATTAAAAACAAACAACCAACCCTATTAGAAATAAATGATTATTGTATTTATGTATGCTTTTGGTGTTAATATGAAGTCACAAAAAAACCACCACCTCCTGCTCTCGTCTTCAGTCTTTCAAGCACTTCTATTGATATCTTTACAAGAATGAAAAGATTGCTTTCCTCATGACTAATTGTTTGCTATATTAAAAAAAAAAAGAGCATATAACTGCAAGCAGAAAATACTCCTTGGTGACCCAAGATGTTGAGAATGTCAGTCTTATGTTAACTGCAGTCAGAGTCATGATCCTGAGTGTCTTTGAAGGTAGGACTTTGAAAAGATGGATGGTATTTTGAGGAGACTGGCATTCACTGAAGTGTGTGAAGTAAAATAAAAACAACTTTTTTTTCTTCTTTTTGAGTGATGTGGACTTGTCACGAAACAATTATGGTATAATTAAAACCCTTTTTGAAGGAGAATAAGTAACTTCAGTGTTTCAGTACTCTCTCAGTTCTAATGCATGATAATTAAAATAAATGGTTTTTATATAGCTGTGGCCCAGCACTATTCAGAAAGGTGCAACTCTGCCTGGTCAGAATACTCGTACAGTTGCTGTTGATTTGCAACTCCGGGGCTTTCTATGGTAGATAGAGGTGGTAACTTTTTATACTCAATTGCCATCAGTGAATTATTCCTCAATAAGTTTTCTGGTCACTTCTTGAACCCATTTAAATGTTTGGCATCTACAATGTATTGCGACAAGGTAATAGAACTGTTGTTGAGTGTATATGGTGTCAGAGATTTGTGCAGTGGAAAATTAATTCTTATACTTCTACTGTCCATTTGGTAATATTTCTTAATGCTGGATATGTTTTTCTCCTTTTGCCTGCTTCTGATAAATAATTCTGTAGAAGTGTCTATTGTAATACCAAAACCTCATTCCACAGTGGCAGTAATTGAATTGAATCTGATCTTTGTGTAAGTGAAGTTTGGATCATTTTTCCTCCTTAGGTAAAAACTGTTGCACTTAGTAATAATTTATATTCAGAATTTTTCATACTGCCTCTCCATGTTGAGCTCTTGCAGTAGTAGTATCTACATACTTTGATAGGCTCTGAATTATTTAGTTTGTCAAGAGAAAATCTTGGTATTACAACAGTGAAAATGTCCAGCAATTAGTAGTGGCCCAAAAAAAGCAAATAGAATTTTACGAATTATCAGGAAAGGAGCAGAGAACAAAAGGGAAAATACTTAGACTGCTCTAGCTCTGTCAAATATTTATCTTGAATACTTTTATCAGTCCCCTTCCATTTCTGAAATGGAAACATTGGAGTGGGGGAAAAGTACTTTTCATCACTTCTGTTATTCTTCTGTACAGAATGAACTCTGTGTGACAAAACTTGACTACATTGGAGTCTTTTTTTTCTGATAATGGGAAGGGAAAGGGCAGATCGGGGAAGTATAGCATTAATAAGTGCTCTGGAGTGGCTGAATAGGAAGTATTTTCTAGGTGTTAATATCAGTATGGGGGAGCCTCAAAGAAAATGAGTTGAAAACAGGTTCAAAATAAAAGGAGATGAATGAAAACTGGGATGCTTTGGATGCCAAAAGTGTATATGGATTTGAAAGGCAAAATATTATTAGAAAGTCTTGACTAATTGAGTGGGAGACTATAAATACAAAGACGGCGTCTGACCCAGAAGATCTAATGTGCAGCTTTTAGAAACATGAAGGGCTTAGAATGGGGACCATCTCTCTAGACTTGTTCTTGTACTCTTGCATAGTGACTTAACACCGCTGTGGCTTTCTTCTGGTTCCTAGGCTGCTCATGCAAGAAAATAAAAAGATTTCCTTGACTGAGAGGTGGTGGGCATACATGAGGAACTAAATGGAAGTTTATTTCCAACAGCAGGAGGAGGATTCATGCATTTTTCTTTGAATACTGATCAGTTACAGAAACTGGACATAGGATGCTAGAGTATAGATTCATTTTGGTTGGTACAGCCAGTCAAAAATTTTAATTAGCTTGGATCCATTTAGTAGAGTATAGTATAGTATTACAAGTCTACATCTAAAATCAGACTAGGTCACTTTTCAGTTGTCACTTTTGTTAGTGAAGCCCTCTTAATTCTCCACTTTTGTAAGCCACATAGCAAATAGAAAATTTGTATCTTCTGTATTTTTAAACTTAACAGTCCAGTAAATAAAATGTTGGGAATTTATGTGCTTCAGATGAGACCACTGATGACTCTGCTTCTTAATCCAGAAGCATGCTGTACTTGAAGCAACATTGTGCTTACCTGTTCCTAGGAATCTTTCTTTTGACAAGATTTGTCTCTTGTTTTTCAATGTGCTTTTTTTCCTTTTTCCCCTCCTATCTTCTCAGAGTATTATCAGAGAGGCAGATTTTCCCTGACTTTAGTATTGCATATAGTACTAACTTGGATTTCACCTACAAGTAAGTTTTAAAGCTTCTCTCCGCTTTTCTCTATAAAAGCGAGTGATCAAAAGCTTTAATGCTACAATGATTAGACTTTGGAGATCAGATATTGGTTACAAGGGAGTGATGCTTCACAGAGATTTCAGAAACTAGGAGAAAAAAAGCATTTATGTAACTTCTTTTTTTTTTTCTTTTCCTCAAAGTTTCTTACTTCAAAAACACTGCCTGGTAGGAGGTAAGAGAAGCAAAACCTGCAGCATTTCTTTCTGATTTTTTTTGTTTCTTGTAGATGAAGGTACTTGAATATAATAATTATTAGCATGGGAGTGGAAACGTGCTGTTTAAAATATTTTAAATTTACATAAAAAAGCATGCTGCTATTTTAGCCACCTTACTGTTTCTTTTGTGTTGGGGTTAGGGACTGGAATTATGTAGGAAGGTCTGTAATGACACAGAGAAGGGTACATGTTTGACTTCCCTTTGCATAATTGAGGACTTGACAAAAATACTTATTTTTGGATTTTGTTAAATAGCCCTACCATTGATAGGACTGTCATGATATGCTTTGTTATTCTACTGGCAACAGGGCTGGATCTGTCTCTTCCGCCGTCTCCCCATACTTCGAGAGCTGTAGTAAGTGATAACTGCAAATTGTCTCATAGTGCTGTCATGAACAGGCAGATAGATGCTCATGTTTTATACTTCTGGAGTTTGAACAGAATCCAAGCTCTATCTCTGCTGGGAACAGGCATGTTTCTGCATCTGGAAAGTCGGAGCCTGAGTGTTTGCTCCCAGCTTCTTCTAAACTCGTCTTTTTCACAGGAAGAACGAGAGGCAGTAATTCCAAGCTATTTTTCAGGAGTCAAACACTTGAGAAGGAGGTGGAATGGGAAGTGTAAAATATGCAGTGAGGGCTATCTTTTATCTTATGCAAGTGGGTTATAGGTGAACTGGGGAAAAATAATGGGATAACCAGGCAAGCAGTGCGAAAATTTCCAAGAATACCGGTGAAGCAACTCTTGGCTACAGGTCTTTCATATTGGAGAGAAAATATGTTTTTGAAATCTGGAATAGCTATTATTGGAAGGAGATTCATAGGAAAACATGAGGATTTGGAGAATGTTTTTAAAAGCAGAAGCTGTGTCACTGTTTCTGCGAAATATTCATAGGAGCCCATTCCTTCTTCCTGCACTGGATCCAGATCAGCACTGGTTTCCTTTTTCAGAGCTACTGCCTGCTTCAAAATGCTACTGTATGACTTGCTGTCCTTGCTGTCTTTAGAGCTTCAGCTGGGGACTGGAGTGGTGGAGAAATTAAGCAGAGCAGCAACTAAAAAAAAAAAAGTTAAAAAAAAAAAAAAAGAAGTTGTATACTAATGACTAAATTTAGTTACATTCTAATGAATGGTCCAAAGGTGAGCTACACAGCTAACAAGTGGATGTAACACAAGCTAAGTCTGTCACTTTGCTTTAATTAAATTTTACATCTTACTGATAGAAAAGCAGTAAAAGGATAATGTTCCCTGGCAAATAATTCCCATGCTGTAAGATAGCCTTAATGTTCTTGGTATTCCCATGCAAGTCTCATTCGCTTAATTACAGATTGCTCAACCTCTACAGAGTGCCAAATCACACTGTAGTGGAGGAAGTCTTCTATGCCTGGATAGGATTGCTGTTTTTTTTAGGCTATTCTAAGTGAATATTATTGTACAAGTTTTAATTAAAGCATTAGTCAAACTGGAATTCAGTGATATAAAATGCTTCCAAGAAGAAGTGGGCTTATGCATAATTTTTGTGATAACTTCCAAGAAGAATTTTATATCCATAAATTGTCACAAGCTTGTTAGTTCTTCTGTTTCATACCCCTTTTGTCTTGACTGTTTAATGATGATGGCTGTAAAAGCACTACTAAAAGCAAACATATGAGTTTTTATACCAGCTCTTAATTCCAGCATGTGGATCAGTTGCTGGATTGGCATATGACCCTTTTATTTGTCAGAGCATATCAGGAATGTGGCAGGGAACAGAAACCTTTATCTTGTGAAGTAGCTTCTCTTAAATTGTGCTCAGATGGGTTACTGTCAGCTTAGGTCTGTGCTAGCATAAGGAGGTAGACTCGTCCTTGTTCCAGCTTCTGGTTTTGAGCTGCACAAGTGAGCTGCTAAAAATTGGATGGTGTGGCTTCATGTTTCAGCTCAGCTCATCTTCTGATTCCCTGCAGCTGTAAAGGGCAGTCCAATTCCCTTCCTTCTGTGGCCACCCTTTGAGAGGGCTCTGTTGTGTTTCTGGTTCTGTGTTAGCTTGGGTATCAGAAACAGAAAAAAAAGAATCCTACTAAAGTGACCTGAGCAGCTCACTGAGGAATTGGATGAGCACTGATGCAGGGGAAGCTGGACTCTGCTTCCAGCAGCCCCTGAATGGAGGATGGCTGAAATGGACCTGGTCAAAACCTAACCTTTCTCTGGTTTAGTCTGAGGCTTTGTATTTAAAACTGAGCCAACCTGGTGACTGCATGCCTCTGTGAGGGACTGTCCTGCTCACTTTCCCCTCAAGCAGCGCTTCTGGTGCCTGTTATAACCATTATCCAGCCCTTTGGAAAGGCAGTTGGGGGAGCTAAATCAACAGAAAATTCGGTCTGTGTGGCTACATCTGTTTCTCTTCTGATTTAACTCCCTGGACTAGCTCTCCATGAGGTCAAATGGGCCTCAGAGCCAGCATGGAGAGATGGTGGAGAAAAAAGTCCAAACCTGCCCCTTTCAGTGGTAACTGCAGTAGCAGTTTAGCTGTAGTAATGCCTGAAAGTTTGAGGTCAACACTTGCTATCAAATAATTTTGAGGCAGATGTCTAATTTTTCTCCACAGCTGGAAGAATGGCTATTAGATCTTTGGCGGCCCTTCTTTAGTTTTATCAGGTTTCTTCTTGCCTTATTAATGAATGGCCATGGCGATACCTTTACATTTCTAAATGGATTATTCACTAGGTATTTTTAACATCTGCTTGGTAACTGCTTCCATAAAGCCAGATTAGTGAAAGTTTCAAGTCTTTGTGAGTGTTGTTTTGGTTCTTTTATGCGCATCAAACCTCTTCTCCTTTTGAGCAAGTTCATTCTTCCCTCCTGTGGTGTGCTTGTCTGCTTCCTCCTCTTGTCCCTGACCTACAGAAGTCAACTAAAGAATGGTGCTTCTAATTAAAACATGCTTTGGAAATCCTCACAGTGGTGAGGCTGAGAAGGAAGCAGTGCTTGGCTATAGGTATGTCTGTTTGTCACCCTTTTTCCTCCCTTTGGAAGCTGCATGAAGATAAGAGTTGCTCACAGCTCTCTGCTTTCAAAATCCTTCTACAGAAGTGGGAAAAAAAAATCCCTTTAGGACTGAACATAGGCTTGCTCAAATGATTCTTGACAAAGAAAAGATTTTTGATGGAATGATTATCATAGTCTCTTGCTTAAAAGCAGACACATGTATTGCCTTATTGAAGATGATGAAGCACTATAATATTCTGTCAAAAAAGTTAGTACCATAGATGATGCTTTACAAAAATGTGCAAAGCATATCGTAAGCTGGTCCCTTTGCAATGCTGAAGTTTGGATGTTATGTAGATTCAGCCATTTGCATTTTAATATTTGTGAATTATTATAATGTAAACTAAACACATCTCTGTGGGTGTTTTTCTTTTATCAATGTTTGTTTACTTAGGATGCATTGGAAAATAAGTAGACGGGAATTAAAATACTGAATGGTGGTGTCTCAAGGTCATAACTGCCTTCTGATAGCGTGTGACTTCTTGCTCCAAAGCTGTATGTAGGGTTTGTTTCTGTGCTATATAGGCAGAGGGGTAAAGGAACGTCATTTCAATATTTATTATTCTGTAGAAAACATCTGTGGCACAGTGCCTGTGAAAATGATGATTATCAGCCATAAACTGATATGATAATTCACTTCAGAAATTATTTTATTGATCTCTGGAACATTGTATTTACTTTCCAAAATAAACAAAACTGTTTGCTTCTGGTAAATGGTGAAAAACACTTCAGCTTCTTTATGAGCAGGAAGGACCATCTCCAGGGGGAATGAGTCATGAAAACATTAGTATAGTTGGAACTTACTGTTCTACAATTACATTATTTTAATTGTTACGATTTTGGATATCCAAATGGAAGCATTCATTATACTGCTTTCTTATCTTGGAGGTGGACAGTCTACTAAGATAAAAATCTTAACCCAAATCTATGTTAGCTAAGCGTACTTTAGCTAGCTTTAGGTCATAAACCGAAGATGAACACAAGTTACAAATTAATCTTTTATTGGCTTCTTTATTATTCTTTTATTAGTTTCATTTTATTAGCAGGCAAACTGTTAGAGCAATGGTAAAGTGTAGCCTCAGGAAAGAATACTTGTAATCCTTTTGGGATGCTTTGGCCTGTGGATTTTTTGACTCGTTATTGGCACCATACATTACTAATTGTTGAAGCGCTTATGTCTTCCTTTCATCTGACTTTTCACTATCTTTTTATTTGTTTATTTGCAAACCAGAAAGCAGTAGGACCAATGGAAATGGGATATGATAATAGTTAGAGGGGGAGATCAGTCATACCAGCAGCGCTAGGGGGAAGAGCAGGGGATTAGGAATAAAGATCCATCAGTTACTGTCATTGCTTTGATTTCCTGGGAGAGTGACTTTAATGACTGTTGTAGTATGATGTGTAATTAATGTGTTTTTAGCTGTGGAAAACATCACATAGGTTTTAACACTTCAACAAAAATGGAAAATTTTTGATTTTTGCACAGCTGTATATCAATGTGAAAGAGATGTTTGTCATTCCCAGTGTTTAATCGGAAAAAGTTCTGCAAAAGAGGAGTCAAGTATTTGGCTGGGACATAGGTGTTGACAATGTGTTGTAAAATTCAACAGTGCCTAAGGAGCTGAGTGTGTAGTTCCTGGAGAGGCGTCTTCTGGCAGTGGCAGGAAGAAGCTGTGAGAAGGAGTTAGCTGCCACCCTTGTCTCCTTGGATGGAGTGGGCAGAGTTCTCTGCTGCTGTTGTCTGTGGCATTCAGGAGTGGACCCCCACTTCAAAAGGTTTTGAGTGGTAGTAGAAACTGCCTCCTGCAGACATTGACCTGCACTTTGTGTGTGACTGCTGGTGTAAGTTGGAATTTTTTACCTTTATGAGGGGCCTTGCCTAGGGATAGCTTCATGGATAGCCAGAGGTCCTGGTGCTGAGCTCATTAGAGTTTGTATGTTATAGACGTCCTCTAAAGAATAATCCCAAATTAGATGGTGCTAGAGGATTTGTGCTGTGGGCTGGTGGAGTTTTCTGGCACATTGGTTGGAAACATTGGGTCACTAGGTGGATTAAGGGTATAAAGGGACAGAAAATGAAGAAGTGAGGAAAACTTGCTTATAGAAATGTAGGAGCCATTAAAACCAATGTATTTGGCTCTGATATTTGGCACAGACTGTGGCTGTGTGTGCTAATTCAAGATTGCGAATCTTCCTAACTTGGTGAGCTGCATAGGATTGATAACTATCTTGTGCTGAGAGTGCAAGGAGAGGATTCTGGGAGAGGCTCACAGGCAGAAGTGATCTCTCCCTAGGGATCATACAGCACTATTGTAGGGCAAGGCATGCAGCTGAATCTCTGGCACACCAGGCAGTGTGATACCATCAGCCTTTGCTAGGATGTGGACTTCTGTACATAGAGATTTGAGCTTACCTAGTGTCCCTGTAGCGGGACAGCCTTGTTGAGCACCACCTGCTACTGAAACTGTACATGGGCTTTTCTTCCTGATTTTCCCTCCTGCTCCACCGATTCCCAAACTCCATGCCCTTAAGTGACTGTCCACCACTAGTCGCTGTGAGCTGCCACACGCCTTTACAAAACTTTATGAAAATCCATCTTAAATGCACTGTGCTCCCACAGTTTATTCTGCCTCAAGCCACAGTATAGGAGTGCAGTTGATGTAGCCCAGTGAGCTGTGATGTGAACTAGAGTAAATCTTGCAGGGAAAAAAATTTAATCTGGATTAAGAGACTCCTAAAATGATGGGCATATCTGTTTCTTGGAAATGTGTTCAATACTTATTTGTGATAAAAGCCTGTTAAAAAAATCGCAGCTAGCTAGCAGTTTTTTTACTAATGGTTCGCTATCAAATTTATGACTCCCAAGTAAATGGGGTTTGGTGAAAGGTGTATTGTGTTGGGTGACACGATGAGAGAGAATGTGAGGTGTGAGCTGCAGTCAAGGTGTCTGTTGTGATCCATGGGTCAGCTGCAGATAGTATACTGCAGTTTGAAAAACAGCACTGAATTGCCAAATACAATCAATGATGCAGGTATTAACTTAGAATATACGCGCATTTCAATTTATGAATGTATCTCTCAAAGTGAGCAGGTTAAATGAGATTATTTTGGCAGCTCTTTTTTCTGAAAGCTAACTATCTCCTAGAATTCCTTCCCAATTCTGTATTTAAACAGAAACAGTGCATGGATTTTTCCATATTTGTTTTACATTACTTTTGTTATTTGCAGATCTTTAACACCCAACCCCACCCCTCCACCACCGAAAATCAAAACAATAAAACTTCACTTCTCACAGAATGTTGTTTTCTTTCAAGCAAAACTAATGGCTAAACTGTCTGTTTTACATTGCTGCTGTTTATCTGAGTTTTAGGATCAGTTTAGCTATATGAAGGTAGTAGTTGTGTGTTTTTAATTTCGTGATTGCGTGATATTAGCATGTCAGTGATTCTCAGAAGATTTCATTCTAAAAACAAAATAACTTCTATCAAATTGCAAGATAAGTTGATTTTATGCTAAAAAAATAATCGCGTTCTTCCTCTGCGTCCTCTATTTAGTTTAGAGGTATTCTGATGCTAGTCAGTTTAAAAAAGAAACATCAGGAAGTATATTCTGCTATTACATACTAGGTATAGCCTTTTACTGTGAAACTTCTATTTAAAAAAGGAATTTAAATCACACCCAGTGTCCTCATCCCCTTCCTTCTCCCAAATACCTTTTTTTCTGGCTTTCTTTTTTAATTATAGTTCTGACTAAGCAATGCTCTTTCAAAAGGAAGGTGGATTAAAAACCTAGCAACCTTCTGTGCCCTTCTAACAAATTCTAACCCCCGTGCTTTTTTTTTTTGCCATAGAGTCGAATCCAGTTTTAATGCAATTGTGAATTATCAGCCAGGATGGATAGTTTTTGAATGTCTGGTTCTACAGCTGCTTATTATTACCATCTTATTAGTCATGGTATTAAAGAATGTATTTGTTTCAAAAACAGAGTCAGACGATCATTCTTGGAAGTATTTGTAAATGTAAGTCCAGACCAACGGAATAATGCTTATTTCTATTGAGTGTAGCAGCTCTTTGCACGCTGGGAATGTGATAACCCATTTTTTAAACATTCAAATGCCTCAAAAAGTCTAAAGTCTAGTTTTGTGTGGGGGTGGCAGAGGGATCATGTAACTCATTTCACTCTTCCTTCTTGGCAGTGACAGATAATCTGCCTTGTCATTTACCGTCAGTGTAGTGGTAACATAATGCCTGACTTTAATTCCAGTGCTGCTTGGAACCTGTCCACCTCGGATTTAAGGTCTTTTAATGAAATTACCACAGAATTGCAAAGTTTGACCTGTAAGGGATAAGGAAAGAGATTGTACCCAAGTAATGTTTTTGTGCACTTGCCAGCAGACTCCAGAGTAGTACCGCATGTAACTGTCTTAGCAATGTTGAAGGCTGCCATCACTACTTGTTCAGGGTTTGTATTTCACCCATAGGGCTGTATATTCACCGCACTTTCTTGAAGTGCTGCTAAATGTCACTTCCTGAAGTAGTTTGTGTTTCATGAGGTAAGAGTTATTCTGTTTCGGTTTTAACCTTACAGATGCAATCAACAGTTCAAATAGAAGGGAAAAGCTCTTTTGTATTGCACTTTTATATATGATGTCCCATGGTGTTCTAGTGCACACCTGAGCTTGATTCAGAATTGCTGTCTTAAAGACCTCCAGGAAAACTCATGTTTGAGGGCTGCAGAAAACAAACCAAGATGGCAACACTGACAAACAGTTAGATAAGAACAGAGAAAGTTCTTGAATGTGCAGTCTGATTTTATAGGTTGTATGTTAAGAGTATTCACACCGCAGATACTGTTGGAGATTTATTTCTGGCCTTTTTTGTATTTAGGGTTTATCCCAAGCTTATTCCAAAACGTGTTGACTCTTTAAGCTATGTTTTGTTTTAAATGTTAATGTTTAATTGGTGTGTGGTTTGGCCTTGCCAAAATTGCAGCTCCTGTAATGCTGAAAACAGCACTGCACTGTTTCAGAAGTTCATCAGGTGAAAGCATTAAGATTTTTTTTTCTTCCTTGCTGTTCACACCAGTTTGGTGCATTATAGGTCAATGGCTTCTTAAAAAATATTTATGTTGCATTGTTATTACTATGTCTGTGAAATCCTTCCTAATCTTTCCTAAAAAGTACCGTTGTAAGAACTTAGCGGCATGTTAATATGTAAGAGTTTGTGAGGATTTTTGTGAAGGCCAATTTCAGACAATTCAAGAAACAAAGGCGGTAGCTACAATGTTTCAAAGAAGATCCCTGCTGAGCAATGCATATGGTTCAGAAGGAATAAATCAGTCCTGGGCACAGTTACGCCTCCAGATCTAGGTTTGCGAGGAAAGTAGAACAGCACAAATCTATAGCCTGAATTGTAAATTATTTACTTGTGTAAAGGTTGCTAATGTCAACATCCCGTTGCTTGTTCTAGAGCATTTCATCCTCACGAAGTAGAAGCTCATCTCTGCTGCCACCTGGGACAGTTAATTCTGCATCTCCTAGTGGCCAGAAACATATGAATCAAAGTGGGCCAACTGTTGTAACCATCACACATCACAAATCACCTGCAGCTGCTCGAAGAGCAAAGAGCCAGCGTTCTGGTCAACTCCATGAAGTCAGAGAGGTAAGAGATAAAAATCTGCTGTTTTGCTAGAACTCTTAGATGCTTATTTTGCTTTAGAATAAGCAATCAAGTCTGACAAGTTAACAATTCTCTTTGTTTCCTACTTTATGTTTGACTGCTTTGTTTTGATCCCCTCGCTGAGCAAAAGGTGGTCTTTAGTTCTGGTTCAGCTTAAAGTCTGGTGTATACAGGCTTTTCTATGCCAATGCTAAAATCGGTGTGTGCACATGCTTAAAAGAGGGAGTAGGTTGGCCACAGCTCCCAGACTTCACCGTGGTGCTGCAGTGCTGGAGGAACATCTCTTTCAAGCTGCATGCAGCAAAACCTTTCACATTAGAACAGGGGCTTTGAAGCATTTAAATATAACTAGAAAGACAAAAACTTGAGTAAGTCTGATGAATGAATGTGAAAGAAGGCCCAGCTCCCCGCACTCAGCAGTGTGTTTCTGTATGGTTGTAGTCTTAACTTTGTTGTCAAGTTTCTATTGCTGGCCTTGTGATGGAAGAATGCTTTGTCCGTATTAAACACATAAAAAGCAAGCAAGAAAGCGTGTTTCTTTAAAAGCATGTTTACCAGGGTTTAAGAAGTATAACTCTTGTTATTTAAGTGTCTTCCAGACAACAAGAATAGTACAGAGTTTTAAGCTTAAATAGTATGGCAGAATTTCACCGAACTTGCTTTCATCTTTCTTTCATCCTTTGTTATTTTTGCTTTGTCTGAATTTCTTGCTATCCTCTAATAGTGCCTTTGTACGACCCCCTCCCAGCCCTTCTACCAAGGAAACTGTTGCCAGCCTAGCTGCTTTAAAGCATTCTTTTATCACATGGGTTTAAAATATCTACCCCAAACCCTCAAGTTGCAACCTCAAGAGGTCTGCTTTTAAGTTTATGCTCCCTGAATGTTTTATAAATGGTAGACCTTACGTATTAAGACTTTNCCTAGCTGCTTTAAAGCATTCTTTTATCACATGGGTTTAAAATACCTACCCCAAACCCTCAAGTTGCAACCTTAAGAGGTCTCCTTTTAAGTTTAGGCTCCCTGAATGTTTTATAAATGGTGGACCTTTCGTATTAAGACTTCGAATAAATTCTTAGTGTGTGCTCACAATGAAGACTCAAGTTACACATCCTGATGAAGAATGCTTGTTTTTATTCTAGTAACATTAAAAGTGAAAACTTCCCCTGTAGCCTCTATTGTATTAACAATAGTCATTCCTTGCTCGGAAGAGCGTAGTCACCCACGTTTTCTTTACATTATAGGAAACACACATCTGTGTGTTTTTCATGAGGATATCTTGTCTTTGCTTACCAATCATCTCCTCAAAGTTGTTTCTACCTTACTAAATGTATTTGCTCTCATAGGTTGAATTCAGGGTGCACCTTAAATCTATTAATAAAATAAACAGTGGGAGCTCTTGCAGCTTTGTCAAATGATGATGGGTAGGGCTGAAAGGAAATTAAAGAGAGAATTAGTAGATGTGCTGATCGTAATAATTTTGGAATGAAAAAAGCCAACAGATGCAAAGAACTGCACTTGGGAAGGAAGAAATAAGTACTAGCCTATAGTTAAACAAAGGATAAGTGGCTAGGTATCATCCCTGCAGAAGAGGCCTGGGGGTTGCTGACTCATTTGTTTGCAGCGTATTGCAATATGATGTCATTCCAGAAAGGTAAATATTACAGGACTTACAGGATCTGTAATCATGGAAGGTAATTATTTTGCTATGTTTGATGTGAGTGATACCCCAGCTGCAGCACCAAATCCTGTGAGAACAACTTAGAGGGCTGCAATAAAAAAATCTTAGACATTGAACATATGGTAGTGATTGAAGGTTAAAAGAAATGAGTGTTTTTCAGGGAGGGAAAATGGTACTAAGATAAACAATGCATAAGAAAATTTTATAACGAGGTGTGTGAACTTCACCTTTTTGTGTATTGTATTTTATCTTTTTTGGTGTGCTGCTTCTTAAAAAAGAGCAGTGGAAAAATCAGTCCTTCTGCCCTCTTTCTCAGTCTCATGTAAAAAGTGGCTGCTTGACTGATCTTGTTTCCATCTTGTGAAAGGATAAGTGTGTTTTTCCAGATTAAGGAAGCAAACAGATTTCATTTCAATGGCCTGCTGTGTGCATTTCCTTCTCCCCCCTTTTCCAGAGCAAATGCAATAGACTTGAGTATATGCTGCCTGTTTTTTTCAAGGAATATTCTTGTTCCCTGTATCAGTCAAAAGTGACTGTTGATCTACCCTCCCTTGTTAGATTTACAAATAAAGAGATGGGGCCAGATGCCTTCACAAAAGTGCACTTAAATCTGTTCTTGTGCTTTTTTTTTTTTGGTTTTTAATCTGAAGTGAANCTTGTTAGATTTACAAATAAAGAGATGGGGCCAGATGCCTTCACTAAAGTGCACTTAAATCTGTTCTTGTCCTTTTTTTTTTAGTTTTTAATCTGAAGTGAAGAGAAATAGGAACTAGAAGTTCAATTAGGGAGAGTTAATCCCCTCCTCAACACCCAAATGTTTGCTTTTTATTTGGGAGTTGTTTGGTATGATTTGGGTGAAGCAAAGAGATTGCAAAAGGATTCTAGATCTGTGTTAGTGTTCCCCTTACAGAATGATGTCATTGATGCTTTGACGTGCAAATAAGCTTTTTTTATTGTACTATAAATAGGACTACATTAACTAATTTTACATGTTGTGAAATACAGTGGTTGAATCAATGGAAAGAGTTGATATGCATCTGAAAAATGAGAAGTAGCATGTATTTTTTAAATTTTAAAACAATTTTATGGTTATATTATAANGCTTTGACGTGCAAATAAGCTTTTTTTATTGTACTATAAATAGGACTACATTAACTAATTTTACATCTTGTGAAATACAGTGGTTGAATCAATGGAAAGAGTTGATACGCGTCTGAAAAATGAGAAGCAGCATGTGTTTTTTACNGCATGTATTTTTTAAATTTTAAAACAATTTTATGGTTATATTATAATATTATATAGGACATCTGTGGAAAACAGGAATGCTGCAAAAGGGGCATCCTTCACTTGGGACATATGGTCTTCACTAGCTTGGACAATGTCCCTGGGAATTGCTGAACTTGAAATTGCTACTCAATTCTGGACCAGTTTTTCTTGATTTGGCCATGTTATTTCGAAACAGTGAAGTGTATCTCCATGTTACAAATAGGACAAAATGTACTCCCATATTTGACATAATGCAATGGTATTTGGTAATACTTGGTTGTTCTTTTTGCCTTTTTTTTTCATAGTAAGAATAAACAACACATTGTTTCCTTCTGTTGTTTGTTCTGGCTGATTTAATTTTTTTTT
>RSEF01000002.1:47160753-47178228 GCA_003993805.1 Himantopus leucocephalus
GAAGCATTACTTTTCATCATAATGTAATTTTTTTGTTTAAAATAATATTTTTCTCTTAAATTAGATTTTTGCTTATATTAACTTGATGTTAATAGTCCAGTCCATGCTGATTGATGGAATGTTATTTTAAAACTAAAATTCACCATACATTAATTTGGGATAGCTGATCTATGTGTTGCATTTTATGGAGAATTAAATTTCAGATCTTACCTCTTTATTTGGGCTATAACTTATCATTAAATGGGTGCTTTCAACCATTTTTTTTTTAGTAAGTGATTTTATGGTAACCAAAGTGTGTGTGGTCTTGAAATTGAATTCTGTTTTTTAAACTATGCATATTGTTATCCTCTTAGCAATTTGTGTTAAGACTTATGCTTGCAGAATTCTTTACTGCAGGCAGTTAAAATTAACTGGAACATAAAGCCAGCTGGCCACATCACACTTCATATTAAATTTTAGCTGTCACTGAACTAAATAACAGCGGCACACTTCATCCTGGAGTGGTGTTTATTTTGGCTGAGAAGGTCTGACTATTGTATGACCTCTGCCAGTGTTACCATTGTTGTTAAAGAACAAAGAATTGCAGTATATGGACATTTTGTAGTAACTTATATTAATTATTTACAGAAGTTTAGAGAAATTAGATGGAGTTAACCAAAAGAAGTCTAGAGAAATATTTCTTTCCATAATTTTAAAAAGTCGATAGAGGAATTTCTGACCCCATTGAAAAGTGGTGTTTGTTACAACTTTTGATACTCTACAGTTGGCTAGTCATCAGCATGTGTATCTGAACATCTGGTACAGTGAGATCCAGATTTCGTGGGACCTCTACCAGTGTGACATCTATTTTATGTGCCAGTGGGCAGTTCCAGAATTTGGAAAGGACTGCTTTTTGGTAAGATGACAGTCCTACTAATTCTTGCATGTCCTTTACCATGTATAAACATGGGTACTATTTGATTCCTGCAGGAATTATGCAACTAGCTGATAGTTCTTTGCTTCCTCCCTTACAATATAGGAAAATCTAGGACTTGCACCTGGGGCTTCATGGATTGAGGTTTACCTGCAGTTTTGTGGGGCTGCAATTGTCCAATTTTATGTGGTTACTAGGAGAAAGATGATACTAAACCACTTCGGGAATTTTTCAAGTGAGAAGTGAATGCCTTCAGGTCGTTGTAATATTTGGATAGCAAAATTAGGAACTGTGACTAGCTACTGTTAGCGAAAAAGGATGCTGTTGTCCATGGAGAACTGCGTGTTCTGTTACAGAACTACAGCACTGCACAGGCAGCATTGTAGGTGAAAAAGTAGATGCAGTACTCAAACCACTTGGGGAAGCATTCAGGCTCGCAGGACTTTCACACATGTGAACACACAAAGACACACATTAAGCTGTGACGGTAAAACTTAGTAATTGGTGTTTAAGCTGGTAGTAGGGGAAAACCTGATGATTTTCATTCTATGCCAAATTTTACTTTTCAGCTTTGAAAAAGTCAAGTTTTGGTTTTTATTTCAATTTTTTTAATCCTCCTTTTGTTTCTCTGGAAGTGTGTACATAAAAAGGTCAATGGATAAGATCAATCTAATGCAAG
Organism: Himantopus leucocephalus; assembly: GCA_003993805.1. Taxonomy (NCBI): domain Eukaryota; kingdom Metazoa; phylum Chordata; class Aves; order Charadriiformes; family Recurvirostridae; genus Himantopus; species Himantopus leucocephalus. The sequence goes on from RSEF01000002.1 coordinate 47,162,346, forward strand.
TTCTAGCAAAAAGAATGCAGTAGCTCTTGATGTTTGGCATAGCATTGACGTTATGTGAAGTTGTGTGATGAGGGTGCATGTAAAAAAATTGATTCGGATCCTTGAACGGGACATCATGCATAAACAGTGTGAAGTATGCACAAAGAACATTTTAAAAACATCCTGCTAATAATTGAAGTGTTTTTGAAAGTATGTGTATAATTTTGATTAGTTTGATAAACTTCTGTGTAAATAGGGAGAAGTGCTGTATATTAGATCTATTGCTTTCGCAATCATCTTTTTCACAAAATCATCTTGATTTTGGAGCGTGGGAAGATGAGAGCTAGCTTTGTGACAGAGATGACCTTCAAGACTGCATGGCTAATCAAATACTTGCTTTTAGAAGATGAAAATGATCTCATGTTCACCTAACTAAAAGGTGTGGATGTAGGATGGGCTGCTGAACTATGCTAACTTCAGTCTTTCTGGCGTAGTCATACAGGTGCTTTATCAGGGAGAGGTCTGATAACCATGGACTGTAGCTGCAATGGTGTTACTGAATTCTGTGCTGCTATGCCTTTGCTGGGCAGATTTAAAACTAGCAACCCAAAATCGTGCCTGATTTTCCTTCTGGACATGTTTTAGTATAAAAGGTAGCGTTGTGGTATTTTCTTTGTGGCAGTTTGTGGTTAATTCTTTTAACTAGAGTCTTCCTGCACTTCAAAACTAGTATGGTAAATATACTCTACAGATTTCTCAGTTGGACTGACCAGGGAGCTTCATCTTGGTAGTTTAAAGATAGTATGGAAAGTGTTTATAGTGTTTCACTTTTGAAGTCTAAGTATCCTGTTTTCTGTTCATTTGGAGAAATCATACGGTTGTACAGTGAGTGGCAATTTTGGAAAGAGAAGGGAAAACACAGAGGAAGAACACTTGTTAGTTATAGATCTCCAGGTTTTCCTGGGCTTGAATTTAAAATACGTTCCTCCCACCCTCCGCTATACATAATAAATTAAAGGTAAGGGGTCATCCTTTTGATGATCTCTAATCAAGTGCATCATATCATACACAAAATAGGTAGTCTGTAGCTATAGATGGACAGAAGATGAGATCTGTTACTTAATAGGTTACATCTTCATACCACTTTATATGCATTGTATGTATTACACTTTCATTTGTCTGCAAACTCATTGTCACAAATTTTTTATTTTAAATAGCAAGGTGTGGAAAACAGGGCCTAATGTCTCCACTCTAAAACAGATTTCTTTGGAGACTATTTGACTTGTCGATAGAAGTCTCATCTCCTCCTACGTCTGTTTATTCTACCTCAAGTTAGTACTGCAAAGATCAATAAACCCATGTCTTCTCAGGGGATGAATGGGATCCTTAAATCTCTGGGAGTGTCAGGCTGTTACCTTCCAAAGTAGTAAATGTGCATGTGCTTATAAAAATTATTCAGTAAGTAGCATTAACTGTTTCACTTTGGGGATAAGGAAATGTAAATTATTCTAATGCTAGAAACCAATAGTTATTAAATCACGTAAACATGAGTTGCATACTCTTGTATTCTCTGAATCTTCACCTTGCCTTTGCAGTATCTTTGAAGTCGCTGAGTGCATGTAAGTTACACCTTCCTAAACTACACCTTGTTCTCTGCATTTGATTTTGTAATCATGCAAAGGTTGAGTCATCCTGGATTCCAGATACCCAGGCAGGGAGAATGAAGGTTGCTATGGGAATCAGAGACCAAATGTTCTACTAAAATTACACCGTTTGTCCATGCGGGTTATGTCAAGAGTGAACCTGATTCATTATTTCTGATCTCCCCCGCCCCCAATCTGAAAAATATAAATGATTCAAACATGGCTTCTTTTAATTATTTATTTTTTTCAGCCTGTAGTTTAGTAGTAATTGAGCATGTGCAGAGATGATAATTTTCAGTCACTTAATAAATGGCAATTTATAAATTAGGCATAATACCGTGCGCATGATAGCTACATTCAGAGACTGCTGCAGTATTCATTTTCTTAAACAATTGCAGAGAAACTAAGATTACTCTTTACAGTTATTAAAATATTTCATTAAATTTTAAGTAAAGGGTAGGTTCCCAAAGGAGCTTGAGAGAAGTCAGATTTAAAGGAAATTCTGTCTCCAGCTTTTATATGCCTTCAAAACTGTCACTTAATTTTGTACCTTAAACAGAATTCAACTGTTCTGTTTTATATGCATATGTGAAACGACATAGCATATTATACACTTACCTAGGTTTTTGGAAAGCTATAAGGCTGTTTTCTTTTACAATTAAAGCACGAACACTACAGTAGTTTCAATTCAGAGTTGACAGTTTGAAAATGAAGCTTTAAAGAAAAACATAATTTAGTAAACCTTTTCTCAGATCAGGATATCACATCTCATTGCTGCTTGTTTAGTGGCCTTGCTTTCAGCGCTGGTTTCTGGGTGTCTGGCTGGTGCAGCAGTGATCTTTATAGCAAACCCTGAACGCGACAAGGTGCATTTACCTTCTGTAGCTCTGTTTATAATGCAAATTACTGCTTCCAAGATACGCGGGCTATTTTGTTAACCCACACTTAAATGCTATTTTTATTAAATTAAGTAGAAGATATTTTTGAATGTTCTCAGTGTTAATATATGACAATGTAATATTAGGTGGCTAGCCAAGTTTCAAATATTAAGTACAGAAAGTACTTACATAAATACCCTCCAGGAGAAAGTAACCATAGAAATGCCATATATATTTTAAGCATACCATTCAGTTTACATTATTATACAAGTTTATCAAGGGGCTTAGTATGATCTTCAGCTCCTTGTGTGACATGCGAAGTGCTGCATGCTGCACTGAGAAATAAAGGAAACATTTTGATTTTACAACAAATGGGAATAATAAGCACTATAGCTCATCAGTTATTTAACAAAGACCTGATCTGTATTAGCTGTTGCTACATGTTCTTACTGTGATCTCCATTTCTTATGCTTGGCTTGCAGGTTTTGAATGCTTTAGAAAATTTGTGTGCATTACACAGAAGCTTTTAAGCAGCTGCTTACCAGCTTCTTGTTTGCAATTCTGATTTCTCATAATATGCTTTTTAAAATATGGCTGATAACACGATGGCTAGCAACATTTCATCCAAAAAGCCAAACTGAATTATATCTGCCTGAATTTGACATGTACTTTAAAGTAGCTGTGTACTATAGGTACTAGATGTATACCTGTAATTGATTAATTATTTTTCATTTTTATTATGGTCCATGCATTTGTCTCTTGCTCAGGAAACAGTCTTATGTTCTTGCACATACTGTTTAGCATGTTTTTCTGGTGATATCTACTGTGTTCTGGGATGACTGCCTGCAGTTTTTCTCACAGAGATCCCCGGTTATTTAATGGCAGTTTTATTGGTAGGTCTAGGCTGGCAGACACAAAACACATGAGTTTGTGGTAAAGTTGTATAAATGCAATTCAGCCATATTACAGTATGTCATAAATTGGCTACTCAAAATCATGGTAGTGTATGTTGACTCACTTCAGTGCTGTGAAGTTAATGATGTCAACTTAAACCAGCTGGCAGTCAGCTTTGGGACATGGGGAGAAGTCAAAGATGCTTTGTCACAAGTCATAGAGGTACACTTTATTCAAGGCTCAGGAATGGCAAGATTTGATAGCCTTGATGTGACAGTTCACTTGCTTTTCAGAAAACATGAGGTGAATTGACTGCAAGGTGGGGAAGTAATATCTACTTTGATTAAAACTGAAGGTCATTCCAGTGTATACTGCATACCTGAGAGTTGTTAAAATGACAGAAATATAATTTTATTTTATGCTTGGACACTACAAGCTGGGTGGCTAACTGGGAGAGGCGTGAAAGGAAGTATAAGCAGTGTTTGGAAAGGGAAGAGGCACTGGAAATGTCCATCAGAAATTTGGATAAGTACTATATGGGATATTGGACTACTATGAATGGCTGTATGTGTGTTTATATATTCCCAGGTGGAATGGAATAATTTAAAAAAACCCCAAAGAAATTAAAAAATATTCAGAGTTATGTTTTCTAGCACCATGTGTTCTGAGAGCACCTCATCCTTGAAGCTACGCATGTTGAAATGTGTAATTTATGTTTCAGTGCAACATGACCTTTTCTCTTCTGAAGACTGATTTCACTCAAAGTACAAAAACCTGGTTTTATCAATAGTATGCTGTATTGTGGTAAATAATAGAATTTTCCCGTGATTGCTGATGTTGACTTAACGACTAGCAGCAACCTTTTAGGTGCTCTTTTGAATGTTTAAAATTCACATATTTGCCTTAATTGCTGATAATTAAAATATGCTTTCCAGCTTTGTGCTATAGCTATTAACTTCACCAAAGTGATCCTTCTGAAATGTGTAAGAAAAACTGCTACTCAGAAGAGTCCATAGAATAACATCTGCTTACGAGCAACGTTTAGTCACTAAAACCAATGACTTTTCTTTCAGATTTTGAGGTAATTTTTTATAGTAAAATTGCCTAAGAATAATTTCCCGCAAGGTGTTTTTTATAAGCTATGTTCTCAATTCTGCATTCTGTGGTTTAAAATCCAACTGTGCGCTTCCTGCTTGGCTAGATGGCAGCCAGTTGCCGTCCAAGATTTACTTGAACTTGCAAGCTCCTTCCTTTTGCTTCTCTAATTTTTGGTTCTGGATCAGTAGAAGCAGCTCAGGGTGGGGGAAACAACCTTGGCAGCGACTGTCTGCTGTTTCTCTTCTTTGTGGTTTTACCTCAAGATCCCAACACCCTGCTCCCCTTGAGTCATCTTTGATAGTAAATGGTAAGTCTCAGTAGATGACTATTAGGATATGGTTAATGTAGCAGGTACATTAGCAAATGCTCAAGAAAAGAGCTCATGGTGGGGGATCCTGGCCCTTACTATTTGTGTGTTGATACAAACCTTACACTGGTAGCAAATGTCATGCATTACCTATGTGTGTGGAGTATCCACAGGGAGCACTAATGCAACAGGCAAAAAAGAAAATCTGTCATGTCTCCTGCAATAGACCCTGATCCGCAGACATTGCCCTTCAGTGGCAAAACGACCAGTGCTAGATTGATACTGATCATTTTGCAGAAAATGTATAGCCCATTCACTCTGATTTGTGGGGAAAAGTAGTGCTTATTGATACAATTTGTCTGAATCATGCTCTTTCACTTGAGTATTTATTATGGCAGCCAGCTCTTACTAAACAGCTTTAACTTCTCACCTAGAGACTTGTGGAGTAGCTCCATGAAACACTCTTAAGATAGCTGACACTATCAGAGGAATTTTATTTTCCTCCAGTGTTTTAATACTGTGGTTTGTTTGTAAATCTTCCCCTTCCACGGGGAAAAGAACCCTAAGTTTATGTTGGTTTGGAAGGGAGAAGTGTTCTCCTCTTCAGATCTTAAGCAGCAAGAAGGGATTCTCGGAATAACTAGCAAATTTTGGGAGGATGACAGGAAAAGCTTGCTTTCCCCCTCCCTCCCCCGCCCTCCATAAAATGTGAAGCCATTCAAGGGAAGCTGAATATCTCAGGGTATTGATTAAGATTAAAAGCATTCTCTAGTTTAGAAAATCCAAGATTGTCTGTCTGCTAAAACATTGTCTGGCAAGATTTGAACTTTTTGTCCTAGTCCATCTCAAAGGACACAAGGTCTTTTCTGTAATTTCTCTCCTACCCCACCCCCAGTTTCCTTTCTGTCATTCACTAACTCGTTTCTCAGGTGAGGAAAAGGACAGACTGAATACAGAAATCATGCATTTAACCTTAAGTCTGGAATTGTGGTCGTAAAGAAGTATGGTAAGGAGTCTGCCTGAGAGAGCAAAGGGAAGCATCTGATTTGTTTTGGCCTGAAGTAGGTAAGCTGTTCTGCTGAGATTTCTGGAGGCATCCTCAGGGATTCCGCCAGAACTGCTAGATCCTCTCCACTAACTAGCATGTGTGTTGCAAGGGCTGTGAACCTCTCTCTGGTATCTCTCTATTTGCCTGATGTAAGAAACGGCGTTCCGTAGAAACTCACAGTAGACAGTGAGGTTGTCCTTGGGAGTGTTTTGCATCTAAATAAAGTGTCTGGCAAAGTCCCAGAGAATATTGACAATTACAGATGTCATATGCTCTTAGGTATTTGAAGATAGATCTGTTAAGTATATGCTGTCTTTTGTTCTTCTGAACAGAGAGATGCTTTTGTAAAACAGGTAGTTAGGTCAGCTCCTTTTCTTGCTGAGCTTCTGCCTATTTTAAAGGATTGAGGGAAAGGAGGAGCTTCCTCCCGTATACCTGAGTTTAAGCAGACTGAGAATTTCCTGGGAAGGTAGATTACTTTTCCTCCTCACGTACGGGAAGGAATATTTAAGGCTCTCAGACCCATCAACAAAAAAGATCCCTTCTCCCCTTTTTCTTCCCTCCCCCAGATCCAACATCCTTATTGACTAAAGCAATAGTATGCAGACCTGCAAAATACAAAGTCTGATTATTGTAGCTGTGCAACTAACAGCAAGGGAGCTTGAAGGTGTGACTAGTAAGCTACTGGATGGTAGACCAATGAGTAAGTCTGTAGTCCATCAAATGATTAATGAATGTTGTCTTCACAAAATAGATGATACTATGTTGTAAGGATATGCAGCAAGTGTCCGCAAGTTAGAGAATTTAAAGATCTAAAATAGGAATTGAATGTGTAAAGAATGGAGCATAGGATCATGTCTAGTATATGAATAAATTAACTAGCCAGTTTAAAAAGTGCATGACAGGAGTCAGTAAATAACAGCTGCTCCCTGGAGTGTAAATCCTGTGCTGAGGTCCCTGGAGAGCTCATAGCCCCTGGAGGTGCTGATGGCAGAGCAGCGGAACAGCAGCATCATCAATGGAAGCAGCAGATTGGAAAGAGTACCTAAGAACATGAAACAATTGAACCAGACTGCCTCCTCCACGCCTTGTTTTCTCATGGTTGTCTTAGACTTGGCTTTTAGAATCCGTCCTAATGACATTTGCTCTCTCTTCTGTAAGGTTTTCCTCACAAGGAACCACCCTGTGGAGTGTGCGATGAGAAGGCTGAGCAAAAACATCCAAAACAAAACCCCAAGGGAAATAATGTTTTGTTAGCTGAGACAATGAAGATATGTAGCAACTGGCTTTTCAGTTGTTCCCTTAACAGAGATTATGTGGAGAAGAGAACAAAATAGTGGATGGGGGTGGGGGAGAGCTTGTTTTCAGTCTCTTCTGGGGGGAGAAATAGAATTGTGAAAGCAGAAGCAAGGACTGAAAAGAAAAAGAAATGTGCTGTGGTGATTAGCTGCCATCCTGATTGTCAGAGGTATAGTTCTGTTTGTTCTGTCACTTTTTGTGTCTCTGTCTGCAAATTACATGCCAAGTGAAAATTAACTTGCTCCTTTGAAGCTTCATTGATAGGATATATGTGTCTAAGCCTTAATAACTATTATGTAACAAGTCATTCCAATTCTACTGTTCGTTGTTTGCTTCTTTAAAATAATTGAGGTCAAGCTGGCTGCTACCTTGAGGTGACAATAATGGAGAATTATGTGCTTATTCGCTGTAATGGGAGGGAAGCAGTAATCAAGAAAGGACAATTGATATGGATCTCATTATCTGGTTCCATCTTTCCAAGATGCTTTCAGAATATCTCACTTCGTGTTCTAGGATCCTTTCTTAAAATATTTTTTCTCAGTAGCATAGTAATGTTCACAGAGGCTACTGTGGGTCTTCGTCCAGATTGAAACTTTGTGGATAGAATTGCTTTCTGTTTGCAGCTCAAGGAGGTTCTTTTTGGTCAAAAACTCAGGTTTTATTGTAAGCAAAGTGTACAGATATGTTACTTGTGGAACTTAAGCATGTTTGTGGTCATGTGGTGTTGTACGTGTTTCTACAGTAGACACTTCTAAAGCTGAAATGCAAAATTCTCTTTAAGATATTTGTGTTATATATTGCAGTACTTCTAGCAGCAACCTCTGTGTATAGCTCTTACACTTTAGTTATATATTAAGCTGCCTTCCTAGCTTGCATGCTATTGATGGAATCCCATTAAAAGATCTATGGACTTGACTTTACTGAAGAAAAGAGAGAAGTCTATAAATCCTTATCAGAAAATTTATTCTGTCAAGTGGTAAGATGCACATAGCAAGTGACCTTGAGTAGTTTGAGAATGCTTTTCAGAGGTTAAGCCAAGGCAAAAGTTCTCTTGCTCTGCAGTGGTTAGGTATAAATGCTTAACTCAAAACAAAAATGCATCAAATTGGGGAAAAAACCCACCTTTTACTGTGGCTGCAGACTTCTCAATTGCAGAGGTATACCTTTTGAGCTGGTGATTAACAGTATTTACATACTCTTTTTGCATGTGTTTAGGCTCTTTCCTTTTCCAGAATAAATAGTTGAAAGTTTCATGGAAATACTAGGTGGGAATTGTGAACTTGAGCTGGATTGGTAGCTAGTGCATCAAATTAATGACTGGTATAATTGCTTTAGTGACATTGGAGTTCCATGTATTTATGGAATATATTTATATAATATTTATACATTTTGCTATATATTTTCACATATATTGGTTGTCTGTTTTAACTTTTAATTTTTATAATATGACAGTTTGTGGTGGCGTTGATGAAATACAGGTCAAGATTGCAAGAGAAGTCCTTGCTCAAGGTCAGAATTGATGACTATATTAGGTTTACATGGCGACCCAATGTATTGGGTTTACAGTTACTTAAAAGGTTTTTATTTTTTGTCTGTGGACTTTCTTCTCTTCTGGCACTCACCTACTTTTGCTTAAGAAAAGCAGTGTCTTAAAGAAAATAAAAACCAAACCCCTGTGGTATATGCTTGTTTAACAATGAGAACCAAGGTCCTGACTCATACCAGTTATGATTTGTTCTAGGGTGGTTTGAAAAGCTGATCTCTCCTTGTGTCCTTTCCCAATGTCTTCTGAAATGTTTTTCTTTTGGTACTGTTGTCTAAAAGCAAGAAAGTAATATTTCCAGAAAGTGTGTGTGTGTGTGAGAGAGAGAGAGGGAGAGATATGGTGTTTTCATATAACGCTTTATTTATTAAAAACACCCAAACAACCCCAAACAAAGCAACCTAACAAACAAACAAACAAACACCCCAAAAAGTGAAGAAACAAACTGGCTATTTCACAGCCTTTGAAGGCAGTAAACTTCTCACAAGGGCAACTTGACTTAGAGATGGTAAGAAAGTGATCTGTGTTGTATTTCTGTTACTATTTAAATGTCTAAAGTTTTTCCCACACAACTGTTTATTTTTGCAGATCCTCTGCTTTTCATATAAGCACTGTGTTGTTTATTTTCCCATGTTTTTAATAATTGTTTTCAACTTGCATGCAGTCAGGAATGGAAAGGATTTAAAAATAAAAATCACTGCATTACATCTTTCAGAGGAATTGGCTAGAGATAAGTAGGCAGACAATGTGTTGCTAGTGGTGGCGCGCAGAGAATACTACAGTAGAGAAAAGAGTTATTAACTGATGGAGCCAAATGTCTCCTTGATGAATGATTTCTAGCACGTCACAGAGGAGCCTGACGATACAGCACTTCTGTGGCTTATCAGCGCTAAAAGAATATTTTCCTTTTTCTCTGGAGTGTTTTGGAATTTTTCATACACATGGGTAGGCGTATCTTAATACCTACTCTAAAAGGATTCAATATGTGTGAAGATCAATACCAAAAAAGGAAAATGCCATACGATTGTGGCTGGGCAAGTCTGAAGAATCTTCCTCAGGCTTTATATTCCAAAAGAAGGGTAGGAAGATCTGAAGTATTTAAATCGTTACATAGAAAGACAGGATTGGTGATACTACTTATTTTCTTGGCCAGCTCCACATGACCTGTATCACAAAGGGAAAGTGTCTGCCTGCCCTTCAAGGTAATATGGCTGGTGTCATTCTTCCTTTGCTTCAGAGAGCTTGAAATCACTGTGTCTTGGGAGATGCCCCTGAGATAGCTGTGGATTGGGCAGTTTTGTAGATGGCTTAAAGCTGGTGTTTGCTTTAGGTTGTTGTGATGTTCTCTGTTAGTTGGGTGAAATCCTGTAGGATCAATAATTCTAAAAAGAAGGATGTTCTGATTATCGTAATACCTGTCTGGGCTGGACAAACAGACTTAGGCCTGTTAGTCCTGGAGTCTGGATAACAGGAGCATTTCTGCTGTAAATAAAATCCTGTGAAAAGCAGTCATATGCTCTCCTATTGAGGTGTGGCTATTCAGTTTTCTTCCTTTGAAGTTTCTATTTATCTTTGTTTTAGGACGGGAGGAAAAATCTTTAACAGAGAGTTTATTATTATACTTAATATCTCTCTCTCTTTCTAGTTTCAGAAACAAATGGAAGCCTTAAATCAAAAATGACATTCAGGTTTTGTAAGATGATTTCTCTGCATGGGAAAGATTAATATATCAGATAGTATTTTAACAAAATATTGAATTACTGTAATTTTTTCTTTTAGCACAGAAAGTAGCACTTCAATTTTTCATTATTATTTCTTAAATTATTTTTTAGCAGCTAATTTTAACTTATTTACTGTATGAAAGAATGTTCTTTCTTCTTATTATGTCTGAAATACATTTCTTTGCAATCCTACGGTATCTCACATCTTTTTCTGCCTATCTTTCACATACTGTGGGGGTGACCCCAAGAATAGAGTCACGTCTACTTACCCATTTGTTTGGGATCTTGTCATATAACCTTATGTTCCCATATATCATGGTTGGCAGTGCGTTCACTAACAGGAAGATCCAGGAGGTGCAATTCCAGCTGTAAAGGAGTAGTTAGCAGTTGCTGTGGCTGGGGTAAGCAGGGAAAGCAATCAAGCAGGATTTTAAGATTAGCCAGGGAGAGGAGGAAGCAGGCAGCAACAGAAGCTGTGAATCTGCTGTTTTGGAGCAAGCGGTAGAAAGCGGATGACCTACTGAGGAAAACAGCAGAGATGATTCCTGTTGCAATCCAGTCTTCTGTGAGGCTGTCATTGGGTGGCCGGTTTCTTGTAGTGTTACTCAGAAGAATTTTATTGGGTTTGCGTGGCGAAGTTTGGGTCGCAAGGGGGCTCCAAGGGTGACTTCTTTGACAAGCTGCTAGAAGCTTCCCCCGTGTCCAATAAAGCCAATGCCAGCTGGCTCCAAGACAGACCTGCCACTGGCCAAGGCTGAGCCCATCAGTGACAGCGGTAGTGCCTCTGGGATAACACGTTTAAGAAAAGGAAAAAACTGCTGTGCAACAGCAGCCAGAAGAGAGGAGTGAGAATATGTGAGAGCAACAACTCTGCAGGCACCAAGGTCAGTGAAGAAGGAGGGGGAGGAGGTGCTCCAGGCGCTGGAGCAGAGATTCCCCTGCAGCCTGTGATGAAGACCATGGTGAGCCAGGCTGTCCGCCTGCACAGGTCCACGGTGGAGCAGATATCCACCTGCAGCCTGTGGAGGACCCCATACTGGACCGGGTGGATGCACCCGAAGGAGGCTGTGACACTGTGGAAATCCTGTGCTGGAGCAGGCTTCTGGCAGGACCTGTGACCCTGTGGGGGACCCATGCTGGGAGCGTTTGGTTCCTGAAGGACTGCACCCCGTGGAAATGACCCACGCTGGAGCAGTTCGTGAAGAACTGCAGATCATGGGAAGGACTGACATTGGAGAAGTTTGTGGAGGACTGTCTCCTGTGAGAAGGACCCAATGTTGGAGCAGGGGAAGAATGTGAGGAGGCAGGAGTGGCAGAGACAATGTGTGATGAACTGACCGCAACCCCCATTCCCCATCCTGCTGCGCTAGTGGAGGGGAGGAGGTATAGAAATCAGGAGTGAAGTTGAGCCCAGGAAGAAGGGAGGGGTGGGGGGAAGGTGTTTTAAGATTTGGTTTTATTTTCTCATTGTCCTACTCTGATTTGATTGGTAATAAATTAATCTAATTTCCCCAGGTTGAGTCTTTTTTGTCCGTGATGGTAATTGCTGAGTGATCTCTCCTTGTCCTTATCTTGACCCACGAGTTTTTCATTGTATTTTCTGTGCCCTGTCCTGCTGAGGAGGTGGAGTGATAGAGTGGCTTTGGTGGGCACCTAGCATTCAGCCAAGGTCAACTCACTGCAAGAATACGGACAATGCCTGAGAATTTCTGGCAGGCTAAAAGGTCTGAATCTCCTTCAAGCTTCAGGAACAGCTGTCAATAGGGAACACGTAATGTGGTCTGCTTGTTCTGCTGCAAGGCTGAAGATGGAGAAAGGAGCAAACCATGTATACGAGCTGGTCTCTTCCTAGCCCGAGGCTTCCTCTTACTGAACATTTTGCAGTTAAGTAAATGCAGGCCTAGTAATGTTAGATATATATGCACACATGTAATTCCTTTTAATTCATGTAGTCCTGATAGTTCTTTCAGGTTTTTTATTTTATATCTAGCATAGAGTTGTATTTCTGACGTTTGAGTGCATTTGTGGGAATATGTGGTTTCTTTTCCGTATTATGAGAAGCTATTTATAGGTGAAGAGGGGATCCAAAGCTGAAACAAGAGTGGAAAGAGAAGTGGGTTTGAGACTTGGTGAGGAGACTGGGGCAAATAGTCTTTGCTGTTGTAAAAAGTAGAGAACTACTACTTTGAGCTGTCTGTATTTGCAAATAAGGGGGATGGAGAGCTGTAATGTACTAAAATAAGCCTCTGTAAGTGCAAAGTCATTCAAAATTAAGCAAGTTATTTGACTTTGGAAAATGAAAGTTACAATTTAACATTCTCAAAATCAAAGCTTTTCATTCTGGCTTTGAAATCAACTTTGAGTGCTGATAAATCAAGCACTCGGCCTCCCCTCTCCTTGAGATAGGTAAAAGTAGACCCACAAGTAGGATAGAGGATAATGCTACGACTGCATGGCCCTGTGTCTGTCCTGTTAAGGGTTAATGTGTTTAACAAGTTTCATCTAGCATAGTTTGGTATTAGCTCCTCTTTGATTTATTCTTTTTAGAACAACCAACGCTTCAACTCTTCTAAAATCTTTTGTCAATGACTTTTTTAAAAAAATAAAATTGACAAGCGTGTAAAAAAAAGTTCAGTTATTTCAATAATAGATGTTACTTCCTTCCCATTTTGCCACAAAGTTGTTCTGTGACTGTCTAGAATAGGGGACGGTTATTCCTTTTTGTTCTGTTCATTCAGCACCTTAAACAGAGCGTTTTTGATCAGTGCTCGAGCAGCAAATGTTCAGCAAGTTCTAATACTTTGAATCCTATACAGAAGTTGCTGTTCCTGGTCTCTTATGCTGCATTAGGTCTGTAGAACAGCTGCTGGTACCACAACTATAATGTGAAGCTAGGTAGCACAGAAAGGATGAATCAAAAAGGCTTCTTTAAAACTATCTTAGGTCTGCTAGAGAATAGTACGACTCAGAGCAATATTATTCTCCCTTGGCTAAAGGGAGAATAAATCATGATTTTATTTAAATTTCTCCTAATCTAGGAATAATATAGTTGATAAAAGCCTGTTAAACTTTGGGCTAGATGATAACTGCAAACATTTAGTTAATTTTCCAAATGTTTTCTAAGCGCTCTGGTCAGTTTATCTTATGCTTCTGTCTTAGCTGCAGAAGAATATAGTTGCCCTTTATTAATGGGGAGGGGACAATGGAAATGTTTAAAATTTGAAGTTTTCAAAGTTTTATTTTGGAATTTATTTCCTGTGGAAGCAAATCTTTGGAAATAAGTCTTTCTCACAAAAAAAAAAAAGTAGGGAAAAAAAACAGGTAGGAAAACCAGTCACTTAGAAATGAAAATAGAACATTTCTGTTGCAGTGAATCATGAGAACGTCAGGCTTTCAACTTCACATTCTTATTTAGGATGGGAAAAGGAGGGAAGCAGTTTTCCATAAAATTATATTGTGCAGTCTTCCAGGGAGAAGATGATCTTTTTTCTCCTAGCCGTCCCTTCCGTTTGCCTCCCTGAGCTCTTTTCCTGAGGGAGGAATATTTGCATGAGTGTGTGTTTGTGGTGCTCTTGTTTTTGTTTTAGCTTTGAAGCAACCCTCTGTCTGTGCTGTGAGCTCAGTTACACGGTGTGTGACTTCTGAAAGCAGAGCACTGCCTGGGGTTCTAGCAGTTCCCTAAAGCTGTGTATTGCGGGGGTCTGTGTCACCTTCTGACTGATTTTGTTTTCTGTCAAAGAGAATTAAAATTGACTGTGGCTTCTACTGCAGCTTTGGCCTCTGTTTTAAATGTTGACTATTAAAATGTCATTATTGTAACCTTCAGCAAGGCATTTAGTTAAATTTCCTTACAAACCTTGCAACAACAGCTTTTCGCTTAATTCTGAACTTGTTTGCAAGGATGGTTATTTGCATCTTTGGGTTCAGTTTCCTTTCTGTCTTTTCAGTGTATTCAGTGTATGCTTTTTTAATCAGTCTGTTTACTACAGCATAGGGAGGCTACAGGAAGCGCACCATACTTTGAAAATATAATAATGACAATTAAAAAGTCATGGAGTTCATAATAATACATTTTTACAGTATAGTAGCTTGGACAAATGGCACTTGAATCTTTGTTGCTTATGAAGTCTTTGGATAGTTTTTCTGAAAGCTTTGGATACCTCAAGTATGAACCTATAAGTTTTTGCAATAATTTTTTTGCAAGGTAAGTGTAAGAAAAGAGGCTTGTCATGTGCATGTGTAATTTCCTACAGGCTGTAAAAACGGAGAAATAGTTTCAAACATCTCCTTTTTCTTTTGGGTTTAGGAAGGATTTTGGAAGCTTGCCAATTTGTTTAAAGAACAGCCTGCTCAAAAAACGTTGTTTTTTATCTGCTGTACAAGCATGCGTTTCATCTTCATCTGGATGGTCCAAATCTAGAAACAGATTAACTTTCTCCCTGACAGCTGGTATTCATATCTGATAGTAAATAAGTACTCTTAGGTTGCATCCTATGCTAATGTCTGTAAACTTACAAGTTACCTTATTTTGTAAAAACAATTCCTTACTGATGCTTGAGAAATGAAAAATGTATGTTCTTAAACTGTGATTAGATATTTTATGTAGGAAAGAAGGAGGAGGGACGGTGTAGCTTTCTTGGGTGTTTCAGATCGCATATAAAGGAAAGATAATCTAAGCCTAAACTACTAATGGAGAAGGAATTAGTATTTTCATACTTTTCCTTACGAAGACTTTCAGAAAGTATGAGTCACGCTATTAAACCTAATGTGAACCTACTATTTTAAGAGACGATTTTCTCTAACATAGTCTTGACATTTTTACAGGCCTTTGGTAGTCTCAAGCCCTTCGTTTTTGTAGGTAAGTATATGGTATATTTGGATCAGAACATTAACATCCATTTGTGGTAGTTCTTCATGTTTAGTCACTATATCAACCCATAAGAATTTAACAGCTACATAGTGATATTTCGTATGACAGCAGATGTTTTTGGACCTTTACAGATGATGAGCCAAGTTGAGGGACAACAGAAGAATCTTGTACAAGCCATTGAAGCTCTCCCAAGTTCTGGGCCTCTTTCTGCCTTGGATCAGGACTTGCTGCTTTTAAAAGCTACCTCTGCTGCCACCCTGAGCTGCCTTGGAGA
This sequence comes from Himantopus leucocephalus, assembly GCA_003993805.1. Lineage (NCBI taxonomy): Eukaryota > Metazoa > Chordata > Aves > Charadriiformes > Recurvirostridae > Himantopus > Himantopus leucocephalus. The sequence goes on from RSEF01000002.1 coordinate 47,177,900, forward strand.
ATGCCTGACTCTGTTACAGCAAAGCATGCATCAAGTGGGCCAGCATCATAACAGGACACTGTCATCAGGTGAGCACAAGCTCTCTTGGGTATTATTTTATGTGCCTTGGAGTTTTTTATTATGATACTGAAGCAGGCAAAATTAACCATTCCTCAGAGTGAGTTGGGGTGAGCAGCTTGTAAGTTTCTACACAGGTAACATAATTTTTTTCTTTGCCTAAAAAAAGATGCAAAATCTATTGAAATCAGAAGACAGGAGGAAAAGAGGTTGTCCTAAGTCTTCTCAGGGAAATCAGGTTCTGAAAACAACAAGACAAAAAAAAAAAAAAA
>RSEF01000002.1:47178322-47191917 GCA_003993805.1 Himantopus leucocephalus
TTTTTTTTTTTTTTAGATTGAAATCACAATACAGATTTGTCTGATAAAAATAAATACAGTATTATGCAATGCTACAATGAAAAATCATATCTCTAGTTTTCTACATGGAAGGATGCTGCTGAGGCAGATTTATTCCAGTCTGTTTTTTTTTTTCTAAATCTGGAAAGAGTTCTCCATGCTGCTATTTAAAAAAAAATCATCTGTGGCAAATTTTTATGAGCCTAAAATGTTGAACAGTGTGATTCTGCATTGAGCTCTACAGGCATGAAAGTCTCAGTCCCCATGCAGCTTAATTTTTTCAGTTCACCCAGTTCTATGTCTCTGTCCATAATGTCGGAGTTGGACCTTGAGCTTTCTGAAAGGGTGGTCAGTGTTATTCCATGCACAAACTGCACTGCCTAGTATAAGAGCAGGAACAGGACTTGATATAAGAGGAGCAGCATCAGCAGAACTCTGGATATGGAGTAGCTTTTTATATTTCCTTCGGGTGCTTCAACAACATACCCCCCAACCTGTCCTTACTTACAGTAGGTATACTACAGGGCAAGATATGCCCTGAGGGCTGCTGAGACAGCTAGGTAGGAAGCCCTCTGAAGAATTCCCATTGTGGGGAGAATGGAAATGTGAGAGGGTCAGCTGAGAAGTAGGCAAATGATGTAAAAAGGGTTCTTGAGAAAAACAGCGTAAAAACTTTGATGCTTAAACTATGGTATATCATGACTTTCCCGCATCCAGATTCTGATATATTTCATAAAGGAACATAAATAAACAGACACTTTTCTTATTTTCTGTATTCTGGTTTTCTTGTAGAAAATGCAAAAAACCCTTGTGCATATTTAAATAGTAATCATAAAGTGAATTTAATTGAATTATTTGTTACAATTTAATTTCAAAAGAGAATGGTTTGGAAGAAAGATGAAAAGCATCCTTCAAAGAAAAGTTGCTTTCTAGTTTCAGAGTCCCTGAAGGTTGTTTTTCATGTCCATGTGATCTAAGTGAACCGTCAGAGATAGGTGACTTGAGTTGTACATGTCCTTGAGTCTGTGTCCAAATAATCTTCTGTTAGATCAGTGTCTGTATTTTGACTTGATAATGATTTTTGAGGATTTGTGCACAAGAACAGAGAAAAGCAAGCATAACATTAGTAGTAATTGCTGAAAGGGAATCCTGTATTTTTTGAGAAAGAAAAGTGGAAAGCCAGAACTATAAAGTACTTAATCAAATTTAATGTGGTGGTTTTTTTTTTTTTTTTCCTTCTAAGACTTTAAACTTGTTCAAGGATCCTTTCAGGAATCAAAATTCTGTAGCACTGGTTCACACCAGCATCTTTGGTGTAACTGTGAGAATCTGGATGCAAACAGTTAATTATTCAGTGTGTATGTGTGCTTATTCTTTGGTATGTAATTAAAAAAAAAAGACAAATGAACTAAAAGCTGCTGAAATATTTAGTTTCTCCTTCCTGACTCAAAGTCTGCAAAACGATCTTTTTATTTTTTTCCTTTTCTTTTCCCCAGGCATTGTTATGCAACACAGTTGCCTGAAAGAACCTGGCCTACAAGTCTTGATTACTGATTTTCCTACACATTTAATCTTGTCCAGGCGTACTTTGATAGACTTAACATTTCTGCTGAGTGGGTGGCGTTTCAGAGTCATCAAAGCTGCATAAACTCATACCTAATCAGACTAATGCCTTTAAGTAATCCTCTAGCAAAATCTAATTCTGAGACACGATATATTTAATTTTGATTCTGTGTCCTCCAGGTGAATTTTTTTAATTTCATACCCAGAAGGGGCAACCAAAAGATGACCTTTACTGTCACCTATTGATACTGTCAGGTGAAAATGACTCTTGTTTAAAAGCCATATGTTCTTCAGACGGGAAGTCTCAAACGCCTTTCCCATGAGATGGGATGGCCCTGTGCATTTTATTGCCGACTGTTTCCATCCCAGTGCTGTCTCATTACTTGCTGCATAGTGTCCCAAGATGCTAGTGGGCATTGTGGGGCAGGATCCACAGAATTTTGTAGACCAACACAAGATAGGAATTTGATAACTTACTTTCTTGCTTCTAGCCTACAGTTCATGAAAGGAGTCCAGTCCAGCAAAGCAGCACAGTCCTGCTCCTGTGGAGTGTGAGAAATAATCAGTGGCTTAGCTTTGGTGATTTGAACTTAGCCTTGAGTTTGCCTTCCTTCAGCATTAAAAGCTGTCACTATTATGCCATAGAGAGAGAACTGCGTGAAAAGTAGATATCTGTCTACTTTCTCTGTCTTCTCTGTACCTTTGCTCTGCTTGTGTCCTTGAAGTCTTTATGGCTGATTACGCAAGGATTGCTGACGACTTCTCTGTGCACTGTAGGCCTTGCAATCTTACTGCTTCTAAAGCAAGGACGTAAAGTTGCTGAGAGTTTCTGACCTAGTACTTACGGAATGCACTCATGAAGATTATAATTAAATAGTAGCTACTTTAAACAGATCTACAGACTTTTATTGTTTTACACAGCAAAAAAAGGTCTCCTTTCTTTTGATGTAAATATTTTTATTGCTTTGGTTTCCAGTAATGTGAGTAGAAAGAAAGCAGCTTGGCATGCAGTTCAGTGGAATCTTATCCAGAATCTAGGATTGTGTAGGTCTTGACTTTAAATATTTTTATGGCATCCTTTGTTATGGAATAGTTTAAGGATGACATGATTTTTCCTCTTCGTTTTCATGTTTCTCACGAGTTGTCAGTCTTAGACCTCAAGCCTACAAGCAGACAGGAAGATTAAACTGAAGTCTTCAATCTTGTCTTGAAGGGTAGTCAACACATGTTTTATTTCCACTCTGAAGCTTCAAGGAAGGGTTTTTGTGATTGTCTTTTTTGTTAGTGCTTGATTTTGGAAGTGCATAAACAAGTGAAGCAAAATATTGTCTGTGTTTCTACTTCTGAGTCAAAATAATGTCAAATAATGTCAAATTCATTTCTAGCTGACATTATTAAAGGTAGGTGCATTGATGTCTGGCTAAATTTGTAATTTTTTTCCTTCTTTAAAAAGATGCTGGAGAAGGATATTATTAGCTGAAAGTGTTGGTTACATGTAGTGTGAGTTGAGGATAAGGGATTGCATCTATACAAGCTTCTTTGGGTTTGGGAATTTTGCTCTTTTTGTAGGAGGGAGAAAATTGTCAAGGGTTTTACTAAAAAAAGTTCGCTCTGCTCTGCTCTGGTGACACCCCACGTGGAGTAATGTGTCCAGCTCTGGAGTCCTCAGCACAGGAAAGACATGGAGCTGTTGGAGCGGGTCTAGAGGAGGGCTGCAAAAATCATCAGAGGGCTGGAGCACCTCTCCTATGAAGGCAGGCGCTGAGAGTTGGGGTTGTTCAGCCTGGAGAAGAGAAGGCTCTGGGGAGACCTTATTGCGGCCTTTCACTACTTAAGGGGGGCTTATAAGAAAGATGGGGACAGACTTTATAGCAGGACGTGTTGCGATAGGACAAGGGGTAATGGTTTTAAACTAAAAGAGGGAAGATTTAGACTAGATATCAGGAAGAAATTTTTACAAAGAGGGTCGTGAAACACAGGAACAGGTTGACCAGAGAGGTGGTAGATGCCCCATCCCAGAAAACATTCAAGGTCAGGTTAGGCGGGGCTCTGAGCAACCAGATCTAGTTGAAGATGTCCCTGCTCATTGTAGGGAGGTTGGACTAGATGACCTTTAAAGGTCCCTTCCAACCCAAACTATTCTATGATTTTCTCATTGGCCAAGAATGTCACCACTTAGGTACATGTAAAGTATTTGCTTATCAGCATTAAGTGCCTTGTGACACGCTTCATTTAGCATGCAGATAGGAAACAGGTGCCTTTTAAAATAAAAATGTGGAGAATAAACTTTTGTCTTCACTTTAAACTTTGAAATTTGTAGGGGTTTTTTTTCTGCCTGTGTAGCCTTTGGCAGAAGAGTGTCTCTAGAGCCTAGTGATTACTATGGTTAACATCCTCCCCTCTCAAACTGCGAACAGAGCAAACTTGAATGTTTTTTTTTTTAAAGTAGCTTTACCAGGTTATGTTGTATTTTAAGTCTGTTTTTTTATTTTTGTGTTTTGGCAGACAGAATCCTGTCTGTAGTAGCAGCCTGCACAGATAAACAGATAGTCTGAGCTTCATGTTAGCCATTAATTTACTGAATAAAGCATCTCCCTGCTAGGAATTCCCTCCTATATTTTTCTGTTCCTTGCTTGCCCACTTTTCCAAAGTGTGAAATAGAATGGGTTTTTTTGAGGATTTTTTCAAAACAAACCCCAAACCCATCCTCACTATAGATTTTCTGAAGTTCATTTGAATGTGCAAATGCTGCTTATTTTGGCTCCCATAGCAGCAAATTGATTGAAGATGATTCTGGAGTTGGGGACAATGTACTTGAACATTGCTTTAGCAGATTCTCTGTTGCCTCCTTTTTGAGAAAAATGGACAGGAAAGACAAAATCTAGATGCTTTCAATTTGATGACCAATGACAATTAGGGATTCTCCTGCAGCTGAGATGGCAAGAGGAGGGAAAGTTGAGCAGAGGAGTCCTCTTTCTTACTTAATACCCCACCCCACCCTTCAACCCCCAGAAATGCTTGTGGGCAGGGAAGGGTGAGAAAAGAAGACACGGGAGACCATATTCTTTGTTACTGGTGTAATTTACTAAATTTGGCATGGTCAGTCAGGTCTCCCTTAAATACATCATCACTAGACTTGCTTCTGTGGAGAATAACCAAAACAATTAGCTGTTCTATCTAAATGCTAATACATTATTCCTTATATGTTCTTCTTTCTTTGGAAGATAGTTATTTTCTAGTCCCTGCAGAGCATTGGTGAATACAACGTTGTCTTTCTAATCTGAAAAGCAGATGTGCAGCTGCCTTTTGCTGTTGCTGGTTCAGCCTGCAGTAGGATTTAGCAGAGAGACAAAACTGTCGCATCCATCCCTGGCAGGGGATGAAATTCAGATGTTGGTCTCTGCTCAAGGCCTATCGCTGTATTGTTAAGGGGATATTTGTTGGAGTATAGTTACAGTATTTTGTAAGAGTTCTATCAATAGATGTTAGTTTACAATTGTGCCAGGAAAAAACATACGTGGTTTTTTTTTCCAGTCTATAAACCAAGACCAGAGGACTTAAAAGTAGGAAGGTTTTTGTTATAGAATTGAGGTGGGTGTTAAGCATACTTCCTGCATCAATTACCATGCAAAAATGTAGTTTGAAGGTACATTGGGTACCTAGAAAATCAGAACCAACAAAAGAAAATTATCAACACTGCTTAACTGAAAAGTCTCCTGTAAACCTTCTCTTTGCGGAGAAGTTCCCTCCCTCCTGCTGTGTGCACCTGTGAAAGGGAAACACATGTCTCCTGAGGGCATTTGTGTGGGATACAGACTATTGTGCCATCTGAAATAGGTATGTGTTTTGTGAACTATAGTATTGCTATAGGGAAAGGAGAGTAGGTTGGGTCTGGATGCTGTACTTTTCTTATGTAGAAGCATTCTCCTGTGCCTTGGTGGATTTGTCTGCAGCTGTTCATCATGATAGAAATTGGTGTTGAGGAAAAGTGGGAAAGAAGCTCATTTTTGGGTATTTTCTAGAAGAACTCTCATTTTGTGTGTACACGTGCACTGAACTTGCAGAGGAATCAGGCTTGGGTTTTCAATCCTGGAACCACAGAACCAACACTGTGCAGGTAGAAAAGATCTGGCTGATCTTACTAGTTGTGTATTTGGTACATTCTTTCTTATTTTTGCATAGATTACTGCAGAAATTGATATTTGTTTTAATTAGTGTAGTGCTTTGCATAGTCTTAAAGCAAATAGTACAGTATCTGTGTAGCTGCGAATGCTTTTATGTCATTTGTGACTTTCTGGAGAATTTCTTTAGAATTATGAAATGTGTCAAATTAAGAATTGAATTTGCCTTTCTGTCAGCTGTCTTTGGCTATGACTGAGAACAGAGCAAAAAGCTGACTTAAAAACAAAACAGCAACAGCAGTTTCTTCCTATTCTTATCCAACTCTGAAGATAAACTTTCTTTCTCATAATATGTTTAGGTTTTCTGTCTTTTTTTTTTTTCTTCTCGAAGTCTTTAAAAGAACAGGAATTGAACTAGTGGTAGAAAATTTTGAGTGCCATGAAGTGGCAAAGATGGCAACTACATTAGATTGGATCATGTTATTTACAAATGGCAGCTTAGTCTGCAGAGAGTAAATTCCAATAAAATAATTTTATTTGATTTGATATAGGACACAGAACAACCAGCTGTACAATTTTGTGGTAAGAGTAATTTCTGCTAGTGCAGATGAGAATATTTCGGATGTACAACTGGTAAGGTGAGTGAAGTAGGAGCCATGTTGTTGTGTCCTTTCACTTTCTATACAGAGATTGTATTCTGATCTTAGTTGATTTTAAGATTGTTTCTGATGAGTTCTCTCTTCATACTTTGCTTTTGCCTGAAAAGTAGGCTGCCATATTAGGTATATGGCAACTCTCTTGGGATGATATGAGAATGCTCACATCACAGAGTAAGATTTTAGATTAAAGATCATCAAAGGTTCCCTAATGGCACTTTGAAACTAGGCATGGAATTTTTTCACCTTGTTCAGAGAGCTGGCTTTTTATTTATTTCGGTTTCTGTGGTGTATGACTAATATCTTCTACTGCATATGTCTCTTCTGCAAAGTAGTCAAGTTCCACGCAGGCAGAATTTAACAAAACAGTTTTTCTGATATGCAGAGGTGTTGAGGAAACAGATGTGCTTTATCCTTTGGACCTTAGCTCTTGGCATCCTGTTGGTGTTGGCTAGGTCATAATGTGTTGTTAAGGTCAATTTAAAAATTGATTAATCTGACAAGATTTGTTGTTTTGTGAGGGTAGCATTGCCCTTCGGACAGGTGGAAAAACATGCTTGCATAGTTCTAACAGATTCTATTTCTGTAAGAGAGTCTCTAAAATGTGTGGAGAAAGAGGAAGTAAATTGTCTTTTTACGGTGTGCTTGTACTGAAGAGTAAAACTAGTATAGTGCTTTTAAAAATATGTAAGTGATGGTGAAGTAAATGTTCATCCTTAAAAATTTCCCCTGAAGCAATGTATTTATTCAAGTCCAAGCTTTTTCTTGTGCTTATTTACAGAAGTTAGATTTAAAAAAAAAAAAAAAATTAAAAAAAAAATTATTTACAGTGAAGGCCAAATAGATTGTGTGCGCAGAGAGAAAATTAGTAGCCCAAGGAAATGATTGGATTACTTATTTTCAAAGATTGGCATAACGAGAAGTCAGTTCAATTTTAATTATTTTTTTAGTCCCTCTGTAATAGGAAAATAGCAGCAATAATCCAATATTCAGCTGTTTGACAGGGAGAAACAGAAAAATAGATTGAGTTTTGTTACTGCAAAGTAACAAAAAGCGTGAAGCATAGGTATGCTCCATAAAAGTCTTTGTCGCTATTCAAAAGTGAAACTTTTGAATAACTTCTTGCTTTTTTTTTCCTCTTAGAAATCTGTAACATGAAAATGAATTAACATAAAGAGTAAATTTTTTTTAATGGTTTACAGACATGTGAATTCCCTCCAAGTAACCACCATTTTTATTTTAAATTTTCCAATTTAATTTTATTGTTTATGCTGATGGTAGGCTTCCTTCCTCCCATTCAGTAAGAGTCCATTTTGGATCTGCCAAAACAAATCTTCAGATTATCCTCTGAATGAGAGCTTGCTTTGAGGGATCTGGGGTTATTCTTTGTTCCTGACAGCAAATTGTTCAAGAGCTGAGGAGCAAGCAAAGAGATACAATGACTGCAGTCACTGTGCTCTTCATTCCTTGCCATGTATACCAACATCATGTGTTGGTTTAACTCCATCTTTGGAACGTGGGCAGATGTTAGTTTCCTGATGCGTAGGACCAATGTATAGAGCCAATCCAACAAAACGACCTTTCGTTTGATAACTTGCATTCTCTCTCACATGGTTCATATAACTCGACCGGGACTTATAACATCTACTGGCATAGTCCTCAAAGTCATTGAAACCCTAAAAGCTTTGCAGTATGTGGCCTGACAGCAGAGATGTTCTTCCTTTGGCAATGGGAAATTTGAGTCATTGTGTGAAATATACATTAAAAAAAAAAGCTGGATTTTTTTTTCCCTGTTGGTTACTCAGATCTTTGAAAATCATTTTACACTTAACTATTTACTTATGCTTTCTCCAGCAAAAGATGGTGCCACAAAATCACGCTAAGCAAGTAGACCTGAAGTTTTGTCATGTCATCATACTTAGTGCCATTTTAGATGAGAGCAATGTTCTGTAATTATTTTATCTTTAGAATTTGGTAAGAGGTTAGCTATAGAATTCCTAGCCCATTTATAATAGTAAACAGCATTACCTCACCTGATCAAACCATTTGCATTAATTAGGAGGCAACCTCTGGTAACTCCTTGTGATATGGAGAGGAGAAATTGCATGTTCTTTAATGTACTTTGTGTTGATTTAGATCATCTTAAAAAGTTGTCAGTGATGAGAGGAGATCCTCCCTGTGGCACTAATTGTATTTTCATATACAAATTATGGTAATGACTGAAGAGCTGCAATTTTCTTATCCAGATCTCTGCATTTTACAGCAATGCGTAATTAATAGCTGAAATTTAAGACCTATGCTGAGGGCTACTGATTTGAATGTTGATACTATGTTTTAGGGCAATAAGGCAGGAGCAACTCTGCAGTCACCTTAGTTAATTGTTCTTTCTGTCTTGTCATCTTTCAATACTAGCCCATCCTGGAAATCAGGTGCCCCCAGAAATAAGGGTTGTTCTGATGTCTAGTTCTGTTTGATTTATATTTAATGTGTATCTTTCTAATGATACCTCTTCTAAACTGTGGTCTTGGGACCAGTAAAGCATTTTAGCACTTAATCTAGAGAGAGCTTTTAATAGTACAGCCAGAAATAAAATACAGCTGCTAAACTTAAAACTTATTTCAGGCAGAAGAAATGGAGGGTTTACTTGGATAACTTTGTAACTATGAAAATTGTGGATAGAGAATACTTGCTTAATTACTAAGGTGTGCCAGATTGTATAATCTTTATGTATAGTTCTGTCTGGTGGTAGGAGTAACATTTTAAAATCTTTCTTCATTGACTTTTTAAAAAAACCACAACTTATCAAAGGTAAATTGGCATAAAAGATGCTATTTTTGTTATTAAAGTAAAACTGTGCATGGAAGCAGAGAAGAGATAGCAATTTATTTATATTAGTAGAATGATGAGATGAATGGAAGAAATCTATAATCTCTCTTGTAAGTTGACACTCATTTTCTGCTTCAGAAGGTATCCTGGGGTGGCCTGGGCCCAAGTCGCACTCCACAGAGCAACTGAAAAACGGTGCCCTCAGCTCTTTATCGTCTGCCAGTGCTAACATTACATGGGCAATAGTACCATCTGCAACCCAGGATGGACAGGCACTACAACCAAATACAGAGGTAAGCATGCTGGGTCTCTGTAAGGCCATTTCGTCTCTTGAGACTTGACATTGGTTAGATGCAAACCACGTACGATGATGGATGCTTATATTAATTACTTAATGTACTTCTTTTTTTTATAGTATCCTCTTTTTTTGAAATTAGGTGTGAAAATGCTAAGTTTCATGCAAAAGTGCACTCAAAACTAGAAAAATACATTGATGATATTGCTGTGTACTTTTGCTTCTCTGAGGTACTTTGGACAGTGGCGAGCATACAGTCTCTTTTCTAGTCGTAAAAGCAGTTAACAGACTGTCAGTATGCACTTCTATCTTCTGATGACAGAAAAAGCTGCTTGTTTTTTATGCTGGTTTGAGATAGACAGGAGACTAGGACCATAACATTCGCTTGCTACTTGTTCTTCCATGTTGCTGTTTGCTTATGGGTGTCTCTTGAGTATAGCTGACTATTCTTTGAGTTGAAAAACTCTGACCCCTTTACCTGTTAAGTGATTATGGGCAGAACTTGTCTATGTCATCCTGCACCAGTCTGTTGATTTGTGCTTTTGTGGCATTTACTTGGTAAAGGGCAGTTCTGAAGCATCGACTCTTTGAGGAGGCTCACAGCTGCGTATCAGGCATCTCATGCACTGAAAGTCTCTCACCATGCCAAACTTCTCCAGCTTCTACTGTCTGCCTCGGTTACCAGTGCTGCCCACCTGGAAAACACTTCACTCTGAGACCCCACAGATTGTAGGGCACCTGGAGCACATGAAACCTGGAGAACTGGGAAGAAGTTTTTGAGAGAGCTGAAGAAACCCTTTTCTACTAGTGAATGCTCTTTGGCAATTGGAATGGCTTAATTTAAATTATATCGCCTTTAACAAAATGTGTAATGGCTGGGCACATCAATAAAGTTGTTTGTTTTTCCAGATCTTTTGTAGTATCTTGAATTGAATATAGTTCAAAAAAATCCAAGGATAAACTAGATTATTATTATTATTATTTTAATATTATGTGTTACTCTGGTCATCTTCCAGATCTGTCTTTAGAAAATAATTTCAAATTCTGCTACTCCTAGTGTCCATTAATCACAGTGTTTAAATTATCTGTAATTGCTTGTTATTAGGAAGTTGTGTAATTTCTTTTTCAGATAAGGCAACTGCAGCTCTTATAGTATGTTTTTAAGACAAGAGGCTATTTAAGAATATTGTTTTGGGACTTACTACTTTACTCACTGATACACTGAAATTTGTTTCATTAGGTTTTTTTAGATGTTTTTATTCTTGACCACCTGGTAAAGCCAAATGGGATGTGGAAACAAGGGCTTTGCAGCAAGAACATAAAGAGCAGGAGCTGATTTAACTCATCTCCGGGTATCATTTTGCAGTTGAGTTGAGCCATTTATGACTTGTTTTAAATGACAGGTTTTTTTTAAAGTCCCATCTCCTCCCCTTCGCTTGCTGGTGAGAGATACTGAGTTGTGCATGCGGCTTGAGGTATTGCTTGGCTTGTGGAACTCATGATTTATTGAGAAGGGAGTCCCCTTGAAGAGTTGGATATAAACAAGGAAGCATAGCAGTGTTTGCAGTACAGAATCCTCAGTGCTTTGTGGACAATCTCCTGAAATCAGCAGGCTGCATTTGAAGGCCTCTGGGGCACTAGCACTTAAAAAAAAAAGAAGTAAGGGGTGGGGTGGGGAGAGTGTAAATAAGATTTTTTAGTTATAAAAAGCTCAGCTGAAGATGGTGGTTTTGGCAGAAACAATAAGTGGAAGTTTGTGGATTGGTGGAGCAACAAGAAGGAGCTGGACTCATGCATGTGTTTTTTGTTATGGTAATACAGTTTATCAAGCAGAAATTTGGTTTTGCCCTGAGAAAGTGGCCTGAACCAGGATTCATTCCTGGAAGCTCTTTTCAAACCTGCGTCTTCCCTTCCCCGGAGTCCTTGTGTGCTTCATGTTGTCTAAGATTGATCCTGTTGGCTCACAATTTGAAGTGCTCTTTTAAATGTAGCTGATATATTTTTCAGTTTTGATAATTTTGATCAAGATATCTGTGCCTCCTTGCAGGGCTGAAGCACAAAACCTGGATTGTGGAAGAGGTGCATCTAACATAATTTAGAGCTTTTGTGTTTTCATATTCATGTTCAGGTCAAGCAAGTTGTCATGCCCTGTTATAGAGGCTACACCTCTTGTCTGCTGTAGTCAGATCCTTTTCTGGGAGAGGAGGTGTAGTTTTAGAGTGCTGCAAATTCTGCCCAGCTGTCCAAGCTGAGCAGTGTTGAACAGGGAGCTGGAGCTGCTTCTTGTTGTGACTAGAGAAAGGAGGGTGAGAAAGCAGACTTTGAAGAAGAGAAAAACCTTTTGAGCAACATAATTGTTACCCTGCTAAGGATGCTGTCTGAGCCAGGTAGTCACCCAGGAGATGATGTCTGACACCCTCAAAGTTATCAAAGGTGTTTGATGCTTTAACAATTCCATGTGCAGGATTTAAACATATTTTTTAATATATTCTGGCTTGTTGTGTGTCCAAGGTAGGAGCCTTGGTTTCACACTGAGTAGCCAGTTCATTTTCAAAGGTATAAAAGCACTGACTGTGCTTAATTACTTAGTATGTGTAATTATATATAGAAGAAACCGAAAATCATCACACTCCACTTGTTTCGTAGTCCACATACGTTGTTGTTAATAGCTGTGGTGGCATCAGCAAGAGAATGAGAAAATACATCTAGATGTCATTGTTTGACAAATTTTTGACATTGAAGACCCTGATTTCTTTTTTTCTTTATCTGGTAGTTTCTTTTAGATGTAGAAGAAAAGAGGAATCCACAAGTGTCATTCAAATAAATGAAGCTTATTTCTCTTAATGATTTTCATTTAAAAAAAACCCAAACTGGGCACTGGATGATCCTAATTTCTGAAGAAGTTGGCAGTGTATTAATGGGGCTCAGCTTTCAAAATATACCTGCCAAAAGAAGTGTTTTGCTTTTACAGAAGTTATGAGAAGAGAGTGCTGTTTCCTCTGTCAGTGCTATCAAAATTAGTTCCAATTTCTTCTTTGACTGAGCCTAGATTTTTATTTAAAAAAAAAAAAAACTGTGCTTTTTATGACATAACCTCTATCTCTTAGTCAGAAGCTATACCCCAAAGGAATGGGAGAGAGCTTTTTGGCTAACACTCAGCATAATATAGTAGATGTACTGACCAAACAAATTGTGAATTGACCTGTAGTCTGAAATAGAAAAAGCCATTAAATTACTACCCTTGAGGAACAACCGACTGAGCTGCTTATATTATAGAATGTTATTTATATGGAAAAGATAATTTTCGGTAGTGTTTTTAAAAAGAAAACAGAGATGTTTGGGGAGGGGGGGGATGCTGACTGTTGAGGAATCTTTCCCATATAGCAGGCTGCCAGTGGCAGCAGTTTCCTGGCAACATGGCCAAGTGGCTGAATGTGTTTAGTGATAGCTGTGTTAATTCTCAGCACAGCATGTAGACACTTTGCAGCAGTGCATTAAGCAACATCATTAACAAACCAATGACGACTTCTCTGCTGTGTTTTTTGTATGTTTATGAAGAAGCATGAATCTTTATAATTCTCCTCTGGAATAACAAGGCTTATGTGATGCAATTTGCTTTGAATGCTTAAGCATTCTTGGGGGATATAGTAAGTTCTGGAGTTGAGTTTTGATGCCGTAGATAATTAATGTAAAACCTTTCTTTTTGGTCTGTCAAACTGTCAGGGTTTCAGGAATGCAGAGATTCTCCCCTGGTGAAATAATGTAGCAGCTAAAGATTCTTCTCTTTAGATAATGTGTTGGTGTTCACTGACTTTTGTTATTTAGGGTGTTTCTTGCTTCCAAATGCAGGGATATCATTTGAGATATTGCTTAAACTAGTTCAGAAAATACAAGATTTCGTGGCAGATGTTATTTTCTTGTGTATTCCTTGCCTATTTTAGCATGTCCTTGAGCATCCTTCAGATGAGTTTTATTTTAGGGTTGTGATATAGGACAGCATAAAAGTAAACCCTGTTATCTTCACTGAAAGAAGTAACCCCTGACAGTGAAATGCCAGATCAAGCACCTTTGTCTTTTATTTTCTTTTCTTTTTTTTTTTTTTTTTTTTTTTTTTTT
>RSEF01000002.1:47192017-47213341 GCA_003993805.1 Himantopus leucocephalus
CTTTGGTGGGCACCTGGCATTCAGCCAGGGTCAACCCACCACAACAGCAAGCTAATATTCTACTCTGTATATAAAATAGTTTAATAAGTACAACTTAGTGGACAAGCTACATTGGAGATTGAAATCACTGCTAATGAGGGATGGGTACGATAAGCTTGTCTGTTTTTCTATCAGGTGCATGCCACAGCTGTTAGTAAATGCCATTAAATATTTTGAAGGTGTACGTGCTGGAAGAAGGGAAGACAAGTGATGCATGCATATTAGTGCAGATTTGTCGATTCTGATACGGTGACAAGCCCTGCAAGAAGCTAACAGCTCATTATATATTACTACTTTTGGGGTATTCTTACTGTATCTGCTTTACAAAGAGAATTCTAAGTTTGGTATGGAGACTGGTGAAAATCTTATGGGGCCACTTTGTCACGTTAGTGTAAATCTGCTAAAGCGCTCTGACCTTACAGAGTTATATTTAATCTTACACCTACAGAAAACCTGTTTGCAAGCTCTCAAGTTACACAAGTGAAAGTGTAAATGATGCTTGCAAACCTATATCATTAACGAAGGGAATCTGAAAATCAGAATGAGGCCTTTGACTTTTATGTGCACTAGTAGAACTAATTGTAATTAGATGACTCTACAGAAAATATGGCAATCCTTACGTAGTCTGAAAATGCTAATTCTGCTTAATGTTGCTTCTGAACAGGCCTGCAAGTAATTTATTCCATCCTTCTCTCAACGCAGAAATGTTTCATGCAGTGTTATGTTTTTAATACCTTTTGCAAATTTTTTGAATGTAAAAGACTTAAGAACTGCTTCCCTTGGAATATTATTAAATGTCGTCTTATCTGGATGCTTTAAGTTCCTAAGATTCATCCTCTTGCTCCTGACTACAGTCCTTTTCATACTACCTTTTTTGTGCCTCAGTGAAAATTCTTACAATATTTTGGTGTAGTTATATGACGAATTGCCTTATATATCCTATACAAGTCCTCAGTGTGTCCCTGTCAGGACACACGTGGTCTCTGCTTATTACTATGATGGACAAAAGGTTGAGTTATGCAATACCTTCTTTGGCTCAGTCTTTACTGGTGACATCAGCCTTCAGGAATCCCAGGCCTCTGACATCAGTGGGAAGACTGGAGGGAGACTTACCCTTGGCGGAGAAGGAACAGTTTAGGCAGCACTTCAGCTGCACAGACGTACATCCATGGGGCCTGATGGAATGCACCTATGAGCATGGAAGGAGTTGGCCAATGTCATTGCAAGGCCACCATCTATTGTCTTTAAAGGGTCATGGTGTTTGGGAGAGGTTCATGAAGACTAGAAGAAAGCAAATGTCACTCCTATCCTTAAGAAGGGCAAGAAGGAACATCTGGGGATGTTCTGGTAACATCTGGGGAGCTGCAGGTTGGTTAGCCTCTCCTTGATCCCTGGGAAGGTGGTGGAGCAACTAACTCTGGAATGCATTTCCAGACACATGAAGCACAAGAAGGTGATCAGGAGTAGTCAGCATGGGTTTACAAAGAGGAAATCATGCTTAACCAATATGGTAGTCCTCTACAATGAAGCGACTAGCTTGGTGCATGTGGGGAGAGCAGTGGATGTTGTTTGCTTTGACCTTGGTAAGGTTTTTGACCCTATCTTCAGTAACATCCTCATAGACAAGCTGACAGAGTATGGATTAGATAAGTGGTGGTGGATTAAAAACTGTCTGAATGGCCGGGCCCAGAGGGTTGTGATCAGTGGTACAAGGTCCACTTGGAGGCCAGTCACTAGTGGAATACCCCAGGGGTCAATACTGGGGCCAGTACTATTCAATGTCTTCATTAATGACATGGATGATGTGGCAGAGCGCAGCCTCAGCAAGTTTGTAGATGATAAAAAACCTCGGAGGAGTGGCTGATGAGCCAGAGGGTTGTGCTGCCATTGAGAGGGGCCTTCACAGGCTGGACAGAGAGGAATCTCATCAAGTTCAACACAGGGAAATGCAAAGTCCTGCATCTGGGGATATATGAGGGTAAGGCCCTGCAACAGTATGAGCTGGAGGCCAACTGGCTGGGAAGTAGTTCTGCAGAGAAGACCTTGGGGTCTTGGTGGACAGCAAGCTGACTGTGAGCTGCACTCTTGTAGCAAAGAAGACCAACAGCATCCTGGGCCACGTTAGGAAGAGTGTTACCAGCAGGTGGAGGGAGGTGATCCTTCCCATTTACTTGGCAGAGGTGAGGCCACTGCTGCAGTGCTGTGTGCAGTTCTGGGCTCCCCAGTGCAAGACAGACATGGACTTACTGGAGTGAGTCCAACACAGGTCCACAAAGATGATGAAAGTTCTGGAGCATCCTTCACGTGAGGAGATGCTGAGAGAGCTGGGACTGCTCATCCTCGAGAAGGCTCAGGGGGATCTTATCAATGTATGTAAATACCTGATGGGAAGGAGTGAAGGACAGGGAGATGGAGTCTTGTCAGTAGTGCCCAGTGACAGGACAAGAGGCAATGGTCACAAGAAAGTCAAAGTGGACATCAGAAAATGCTTTTTCACTGTGTGGATGATCCAACACTGGCACAGGTTGTCCAGAGAGGTTATGGAGTCTCCATCCTTGGAGATACTAAAAACTTAGCTGGACACAGTCCTTGACAACTGGTTCTACGTGTCCCTACCTGAGCAGGGTGTGGGACAAGATAATCTCAAGAGGTCCATTCCAACCTAAATGATACTGTGATTCTGTATATTCATTTCTCTTCTCCTCCAACAAATAAACAAGATGAGATCCATGTCATGCTTGACAGTACTGTTGCATGATACGTTTTGTGAAGTATGTTGGAAAACCAAGCTATAGGCCTTATAACTGAACTAATTATCTAAAAATTAATTTCCAGCACAGCAGTTAATTTGAAAAATTAACTTGTGGAACATGCTTTGGAAGGACAGAGGCAGGTTTTCCCTTTGACAGAAACGTAGCTTTTAACTCTTGTGATTCTATCCCAGACTTGTCAAAGTGTTTTTTTCCTGAAGGCATTTTTTTAACACGCAGAATGATTCCTCCAGAAACAGTTTCTTTCCCTTACAGGTTTCCTCTGTTAAAAAAGAATCAGCATGTTTTCTGATGAAGAATGCTGACTAGAACATCCATTTTGTTTCCCAGTAGATGATCTCTCTAAATTGATTGATCCCACTTCTAATGAAGTGACCTGTTTAAAATAGATCTCTGCCAGCACGTGTTTTTATGTCTTTGGCCTTTAAACTTTGAAGTTAATCCCTTCATGGAATTTCTAGAAATGATCTTCCATTCAGATTTTTCTGAAAAATCCTGGTGCTTCAGCCCAGTGTTGGGAACTCATTTTGATTAAAACGATTTTAAGTATAAGCCCCTTTTTGGTGCTGGTTTGTAACTGGTTCAGTATTTGATTTTGAGGGTGAGCACCCAAACCGAGCTGTGCTGGTCATTCCCAGGCTGAGCTGCGCACAGCTCAATAGCTTTTACGTTATGCTCTGACCACGCAGAAATGGAGCAAATCACTGCTTTCCTAGTTCAGCTTTGCAATTATATTTTTAAGGGGGGGATATATATGTCTGTGTCTGATAATTCAGAAAAGCTGCCATTAAAGGATAATCACTCGATATAATCTTTTGCTTTCTACTAAATGCTTACACATCGGTTACTACTAAACTGCATACTATTTCTGTGGAAAGAAAAAGAATTAAAAACCCGATTGGATGTTTATGGCAATTTAAAGATACAGTAGCTTTGTATTTCGTGGCTGTATGTCTACACACCCTGTGTTGTGCTTACATGGTTGTTTTTTTTAAGAAAATATGCATTAGTTAAAAAAGAAATGTCAATTTATATGCTCTTAAAAAGCAATTCAGTAATTACCCGGAACAGATAATGAGAAGAGAAGGAAATACAGAAAGAACATTGCTTACTGAAGATGACTGCTGTTCAGTTCCTGTGACATAAATTGTAAACTGCTGCTTAAGTTCTTATTTTCTTGGAAAGTGAGAAAAGATGGAGACAACTGATGTCATTCTATATGCACTGAGGGTCACTAGTATGTTGATAACTCTAATAGTAGAGTTGTGGGATTTTTGGTGCCCTTGCACATGTTCTTAAAATAGGGGATAGTTAAGGTAATTAAAATTATAGTCCTTATTGCAGAATGGTCATTAAACACACTTGATCCTAATGTTACATTGTACTTATCCTCCTTGATGAGCACAAAATCCTTCAATTAAAACAATGCAAATACTACTTTCCTGGGCGCCTGAACTGTGTATGGGGTTGCTTGCCCTCACTGTGCACGTTTGCTAGAGTAGCAATGAGAGGCAGTTGCTATTTTGTTAGTAACACTTTGAAAGGCGTGGAAAACCTAATACCTACTTTAGCAGGAAGGAAAGAAGGATTTCTGTCCCTGGTTGAATGTGCAGTCTTCAGGAGAAAAGGAAAATTCTTAATATATAATTTAGTCTGCAAACTTGTAGTTGTGTAATTTGTTTGTTTTCGGATGCTATTAACAACTAAAGATTACACAGCTCTTATATGTTCACTTGAAGGCGTGTTATCTGCTAGCATGTTCTCTCTGTCTTTCACACTTGTACACACTCACACACGCTTGTGCCCCCTTCCTCCTGCCCCCCACCTGGAGAACAGCCCACCAGGATATCCTTTGGGAAACAGCAGCACCCTTTCCCAGTTGGAGCTGTGTGCGGTTAAGCTCACTGATCTCAATGCCGTGTGACTCGAAACACAAGGAGCAGATTGACATCCGGTGCACACTCTCCAACTCGTCGGATAGCCAAAAAAAAANAAAAAAAAAAAAAAAAAAAGCAGTGGGAGTGAGGAGGGGAGGTTCCCTTGCTTTTTTTTTCTAGCGCTATTAATTCCTGCTGGAGCTTGTTTGCCGCGAGCTTGGTTCATGGCAGTAACAGAAGCAGCAGTGCTTATTCAGTAGCTCAGTGCTCTCAATGAGGTCAAGCTGGATCAAAGGGAAACCTCCTGTGGAAGCATCTACTGTAAGTTCTGATACTGCTTTTTCCACGCTCCCTCCATATGAATCGTAGCCTGTACAGCTGAGCCAGGCTTCGGTGCTTTAAGTCTCCCCGAGTGATAATTTTGTATGAGGTTGTCAGGTTTTATGTTAATTGAGCTTGTCAGTAAGGCATCAGTTGGATAATAATGCTGTGCGTTTTGGGAGGAAAGGGCTTATTGTTCTATCCTTTTATTTTCTGAGGGAGTGGGAAGAAGAAAGTGTGGCTTTGTCCTTTTGAAAAGCTCCAAGCTGTTGAGGTTACAGCTCACCAGATTCTGTTTTATGTAATCTACATATTCTACTTTCTAAATAAAGTAATTGTAAAGTGTCTTTCAAATGTCCTTGGATTTCACTGAATAGCTATTCTTTTGGGAATAGCTANAAAAAAAAAAAAAAAAAAAAAAAAAAAAAAAAAAAAAAAAAAAAAAAAAAAAAAAAAGAGAAAACAGTTTATTCAAATATTGGAAACGTGTAGTAACTAAATTTCAGAGACAATCTCCTTACACAAGCTGCTGTTCACCTGAGGGGTCTCTAATGTGATCATTCAGAAATATTTCTTTGAAACCTAATTCTGAATATCAGCTGGTTTTAATGAAACTTTTCAGTTGCAAAGACTTTCACAGTGAGATGAAAAATTTCTAATTTTATGTAATGAACTAGCTGTTTCTGCAGAAATGGTATTTAGCACGAAGGAATGCTAACTTTTGCAGGTAGTGTTGTCTCATTTACAGCGTAGAATCCTTGGGGAATACTGAAATGCTGGGCTGTAAATTTTTCAACTCCATAACACAACTTTTTTTTATTTTATTTTAAAGTACAAAAAGCTTACCTGAATACATATCTGGAAGGCTTGCAGAGTGGTTTCAATGGATTGAACAAAATAACTGCCACCTGTTTGGAGGGTTGTTAGTAACATATTGTAAGCACCGAGGAGAAATAAAATATCACAAACCATTATCCCTTTCTGCTTTAAAGTTCCTCTTGAAGGGGGATGGTATGATGCCTCTCTCTTGATCTTCAGCATGTGTGTTTGGAAACTGGGCAGTTGTGCTGTGAAGCAGCTTATTTTTGCAAATGTCATAAAGACTCATGGCATTGTCTTACCCCCAAAATCTAATCTCTTTGGTTTCATTTTCAAAGGTGTGTACTTCCATTGTAGTCTTGTTTTTATCTCCTTCAGTTAATAGTCTTGACTTTCTTAGATATATAACTTGCCTGTTGGGTACAGGAAAGGGAAAAAAAAATTAAAATAGTGTGAAATCAGGTCATGCAGCATCTAGGTATGAAGTATGAATATTTGCTGGAGAGATTTATGAAACAAACTCTTGAAGAATCATTTTCAGCTGTGTACTTCTACTTAATAAATAGAAGACCCAGTAACTTAATATGCTATGATTTTTGTCTGGCATCACCGCAATATAAATATGAGAAGTTAATGTGTAAATTAGCATCTGATACTTACCACTCTTGTTCTGAGGATATGATCAAAATGCTCTATGAACCCAACACTGGATTTTACTATTTTGAATTTGTATCTTTTCTTGGTTTTAACGGAGACTGTCTTTGGTTCCATTGAGACAACTCCATTTTTAAACATATATAGTGGAAAAAAACATACTGTATCTTTTTGTCCAGATGGTGATGTTTCCTTTCATTTCAGCATTCAGCTTCTGAGTTGATCTTAGTTGAAGATGAAATGACAGATACTGAAGATAACGAAGAGGAGGATTTAGGAGTCATGGATGATCAACGTAGCGTAATTCTCCATCTCATCTCTCAACTCAAACTTGGCATGGACCTTACCAGGGTATGGACACTGTATCTCTTTTATAGTTGTTCATGAATTTTTCTTTTTCTCATCCTTCTGTGTGGGTGCGCACGCACGCATGTGATTGCTGTGAGCATGTGTTGCCCGTGTGGACAAGGAAGTTTGCCTCTTTATAAAGGTGTCGTTCCAGAGAGCTATGGAGAACTGTCTCCTGCCAGGCAGGCTTTCACATGAAGTGACCATATCACATATTTTAGGGATGGGGGAATGGGGTGGGGGCAAGNGGGGGCAAGAGAAAGGAAAAAAGAACCCCCCCCCCCCCCCCCACCCCCCCCCCCCGAAACTCTTCCTTATTTTTTTGTAAGTCTTTCAAAGCAACCATATGTTGTGTATGTATTCCACACGTTTGTTTAGTCAGGGTGCACTCAGTGTTTGAGGAACAATAATGGCAATTGTATGGATGAAGGAGATACGTGTTCAAGTTACTGCTTTGCGAATAGGAGTCCATTTAATTACTTGGCAACTTCTAAAAAAACATGATGGTAAAGAAATTACAGTCCTCAATGTATTACTGTTCTTGACTGTGCTAAGCAGTTCACCAGTTAAACCTTTTGTGCATCTTCTGGTCCTGGAACCAGAATTGTTATGAGCTTATCCATACTGATACGGCATCTTGAGAAATTTCCCATAAGTCCTTAGAGTTTTGCAAATGAGGTAGATATTCTGGAAGCAGGGAATGCCTCTTTTTGAATAGTCCTACATTTCCAATGAAACCTTCTCATGGGGCATAATAAATAATTAAGTGGATTTTTGTAAAGATATGGAATACCCTTTCCTTCTACAAAGTTTTTCGACTTAAAAAAACCCACCAAATAAAACCCCTGTAACCCACTTCCCACAAATAAGAAGAGCTCATTCTGACGCACCCTCCACAAATAAAAAAATGTTTGGAATGACGAGAGAATTTCCCTTGTACATGAAGTAGCTTTGCAGAGGATTCTTCTCCTAGGCATTTTGATATTCAGAAGAGTTCATCTGCTTTTCTTTTGATCTTGCACATTAATCTAAATCTATTTTTACTATCACTTTCTTACAAAATCAGGGTTTCTCAATATAGTCTTTTCTGCTTCCTCTGGAACAATTGGCAGTATTTTTAAAATACTTACATTTTTAAAGCTGAGCAATCCCGTGATCTGTTACTAAGTATAGCTATTGAATAGCTGCACAGAAATTAATGTTTTGTTCTAAATAGAACAAAAGTTTCGTCATTTCATTTGTGCATAATTTATACCTGTCACTTCTTAGTATGTCTGGGGTTATGTACAGTTCATTTTTGGTTTTGTTTTTCTTACATTCCTCAATTTTTCATAGCTCTTCCTCTTTTCTGTGTTGTTTTGCTAAGGCTGTCTGAGTCTATAATGTTTAAACTAGACTAAGATTCCTTATCTGTTGTTCTTGTGTCTTCAAAACATTTTGTCTTTGGTAATGAACAAGATTTTTCTTCCCTGATTTCCAGTGTCATCTTTTTGTCATGGCAGAGGAGGCAAGACCCCAAAGACACACATTTAATGTAAATAAGAGAAATTCCTGTAAATAAGAGAAGCGTAGACACTTATAAGAAAAGTAGGAAGATAAATATATATGATAACCTATTTCTTACATAGTGTTCTTAGAGCACAGTTTCTGAGGGTAGTGAAGAATACTATCAGATCTATGGTATGGCAAAATATTAGCATGCATGAATGTGTGGATATAATACCCACAGTCTGAAAAGAGGAACAGGCATATGGCAGATTAGATCTATCTCTAGTCTGTGTGATGCACGAATACACACATGATGAGTATTAATGAGACATGCCACATGTGCACATCACTTTTCTGACCATTTTGAGGATTAAAAAAAAATAATTACAAGNTGTTTTTTTTTTTTTTTTTTATGAACTTTGCTTACTGACATGAGGCCCTTTGGGCCACAGACCTGTGATGATAAAGCTTGGTTTGTTGGCTGCACCTCTTCTCATTTTTCATTATTCCTCTGAAAGTCAGATTTCACGTAGCCTTGATGCTAGTCAGCTGGAAGTGGTTGTGGCACAGTAGTTGCTAATGTTGGGGGATGTTTTATATGTTTCCATTTTCCTGTGCCTTCTTCCCGAGGGTTGTTTCTTCAGTTCATTTTGTGAGCTATGGATTGTAACATGCTACACACATGAACAAAGAGCTCTTCTGAGCCCTTGATGGCTCTGGGTTCTGAATGAGTAATCATTACCGTCGCATACCATATCAGAGGAAACAGCATCTTTTCCTTTTCCTACGAGGTGATTGCTTATGTTAGTCTTGGCCTTGCCTGCGCTGACATCAATTTCCCACAGTGATGATAGCCACATTCAATGTTGCAGAGGTGCTTCACTCATGAGATGCGTCATGCTGCCATGCCTTTTAATGAGGAGTTAAACAGTAAAAATCTACTGTGATGGAAAACACCCGCAATGAAGTATTAAGTCTGCATGGGGATTTGCTAGAACAGGGTAGACTCTGTGGTGGCCAAATAGACTTCAATAGCTTCTAGAGAAAGAGTTGGGTGGGGGAGCAGTTCACAGCAGCACAACATAGTACAAAACTGATGCCTTGGACTGGGCTAGGACTTTAAACCTCATTTAAAATTGGAATTGCTGGGGGAAAAATAACTTTCTAAATTGTTTGTTCTTTGGACTTTTAAAAAATGAAAAATAGCGCCGAAAACCACTGACAGCCCGAGAAATTTGTTGGAAAATGGCATCTAATGGATTGCAATTAATGCTAACAGTTTGTACAGATGGGTGATCACTCCCCTGCATTCCCTCACCTTCCCTATGCCATTTATATGTGCTAAAAATAAAGGGCTGCCAGTAATTCTGCAGAATATCAACCTTTTGTAAGTTAACATTGTAGTTTATTCACAATGTCATATGTTTTTAATTTGCTTGTCAATATACTTTTACCTTGTAATTTTAAAATATAAGTGGGATGAAAATAGCTTGGTTTATTCCCACAGTGACACAGACAACAGTGGAAAGCTTTTGTACCTCTAAGAGAAGGACATCTCAGCATGGGGTACCTTGGTCAGATTTCTGGAAAAACCAGGGAATGGTGCTGACACCTGTGGTTTGCTTCACAGTAAATGGTAGGGGGGATAAATATCTCTGTTCTTAAGAAGTCATGCTCTTACTTTTCTCACTTGCATTCAGACCTAGTTAAGTATAGGTGAATTCAAACCTAGATTATGATCAAGCGTTGAACCAATATCCTCTTTTTAACCTCAATGAAAATGGAAGAATGCCTGTTAAATGGCTTTCTTTTCACCTGAAGCCTGAAAAAGAATAAGAACAGAGATTATTCTAACATTTTAGAATGCTTCAATTATTTGCTTCAGACTTCAGCAACTTGGTATTTATTTTAGAGAAATTCTTTTGTCCATTTGGTTGTCATGATGGCTTTTTCTCAGACGAAAATGTTAGGCAGTTTTGACTTTTTATGCAATTACAAAAAAAAAAAAAAAAAGTTGTAGTCCAGTCCAAAACCAATATAAAGAACATAAGTCCTATGTTTATTTTTCTGGACAGTGCATTGTTTGGCTGAAGAAGAGTTGAAAACCTCTTTCCTTTGGACACTAGAGGACTAGCACAAGTGCATGACAGTCTAACACTGGCAAGAAGAATGCTGTACACTTCCAAATTTGTTTATTTCTATTTTGCTTATTCCTGCAGAAATCAAGATAAGGCCAATTTAAAAAAAATTTTTTTTTTACTATATTAGTGTGTTGTGGTGTTCCATACTGAAACTTTGAGACTATGAGATTATTTAGTAAAAGGCAATGTTTTCTAGGCATATTTTGTAATACTGGAGTTGTGTAAGCTTTAAAACACAAAAATTTTTCATACGCAGTTCTGCCTCGTTTTGTGGAAACAATTCAATTATTCTGTGTTTTGCAGTGGATCCTTTCCTGCTACAATTAAGGATGAAGTTTCCATTTTAGTTGGGCTTTTAAAACAAGATCATTTGAGCTGGAGTTCAAGCTTTGTTCAGATTTTAAATTGATTCTTGAAACTGAATAATAAGAGTCCAGTGATTCATAACATCTCATTTAGTGGTTGTGTTGGTGTAGCTATGTTAAGTGTGTAGCTCAAAGCACACAGCTAGTACTTGTGAGAACAGATAGGAGGACTATACGATCAAATCAACAGGATGAAACCACAGCAGTTTTAATGTTGTACCATAAAATTTGCATCATCTTAAGTATGGTCTGTATTTTTCTCCTCCTCCATTTGTGTTAGTAAAGGTCTCGCTTTTTAGCAAGAGACACTTGGACATAACAAGATGCAGAATGCTGTTTATTCGAATGAGTTTGCCCTTTCAAGCCCGTGCAGTGAAATGGTAGTCACTATTAGTATTTCTAGACAGAGGTGATGGGTTGGTTTTTTTCCTATGTTTTGCTGTCAGTTTCCCCTTTGATAACGTGATCTTCAAGTGTACAATTTATATTCAAATGAGATCTTGGATTGAGGGTCAGTAATGCTGAATTGCATTTTTTTTAAGATTATATGAGATAATGAATATTTAGTCAGAATGAGAGTGCTGCAAGTAAGACGGAATTGTTTAAAGAGCTAAAAATATCCTAAGAAAATCTACTGCCTTTTCACTTTGCCTTCCAAAGTTTTAGATTGTCACACCACTGTGGGGACTGTAGGCTGTCTTTAGCATTCAGTAGTTTGCCACACATAGTGTAAAATTAAGGCCCTGCATCTTTTGGGGCCTCATTAGGTTGGTAACGGAGACCATGTAGAGTCCTCAAGGCTTACAGAGTAGAGTCAGAGGAATATTACAGGCAGAACTTTGCTTGATTTATATCTAAACTTGTAAAAATTATTAGCCTATAAAAGACTATATGTGTGTAAATAATATACAGAAAGAGAGAGCGAATGAGAGTGTATGTTACCAAACGGAGTGGTTATCTTTTTTTGCAGTTGTGGTATGTTGACTTACTGTGTAGCTGTTAAGACTGTGTTTGAGCCATTGCGACTGGATTTTTATTTTTTTTTTCATGTTCACAAGTTTTCTTTGAAAAGAACTAAATGATTAATAAAAGTTTAACAGTTTCTATTTTATTATCCATGGGAATCCATAAGGACTGAACTGCGCTTTGGTCCCACTTAGCATAGCAAGCTGGGGCAGCAGGGGGGAAAGCAGATGTGTTTGTGATTGAAGGGTGGCTCCCTGCCTGCTGTAAATAACCGTTGCTTTTGGGAAAGGGAAAAAGTAAATGCAATGCAGAATTAGAGGAAAGCAGAACAACTGCTTTAATAGAAGACAGCTGTTGGTCTGCATCTGGCATCGTTGAGCCACTTCGATGCTAGACAAATTTCTGTGTGCCAGAAGTTCCTTGTTGGTCACAAGGTCCTGTAGCCCTTGTCTGTCTTGTAATGCACTCCAGGATGTTTCTCTGGAAACTTTTAACAAGTGTTATCCCTAAGACGGTGACTTTGGCAACATCTGCATTGCTAGATGAGCCACTTGAGGCTGCTGCCAAATCACTCAGGGCTGGCTCCCTCTGGTGCAGACTGCCTNGGTCCCACTTAGCATAGCAAGGTGCTCAGTCCCAGATTTTTTCTGGGCCCCCCGGTGCCTCTCTAATCCCAGGACATTGATGTAACAGTTTGTGCAGTTTTTGTTTGTTTCAACTTGTCTGAAATAAGGTGAAGGCAAGCAGGGGCCCACCAAAGTAATACGGTACCATCTGAAACTGAGGGGACATGCCGTGTGCTGGGGGGGTGACAGGAGAGCGTAGGGTTGGCAAGGGGTTCAACTTGGGAGGTGGGAGGGGACATGACACATACGATGACAACATAGGGCAGAGGGACTCAATCGGGGAGTGTTCTCTTCCCTATAAGCCTCTTGGGAAGGGTCCTTGTCATGGTTTTGTCCTTGGAAACACACCTGAGATTTGGTTTTGGTTGAATCTGGTGGGCTTGGTTTGTTAGAGGCTGGAAGGGACCTAATGTATATGCAGCGGGTGGTCAAGGGCCCAGGCGTGAAATTGGGAGCCCAGATGTTTGACAGAACCGGTAGATGTACCCCTTACACTCTCCACTACTTACAGGTTGGTGATGTGTGTGTTTATATAAAATACTCATCTTTGGGAGGGTCTCCCCCTCCCTTTTTGGAGGGTTATGATTAGTTTGGTTTGTTGATGTTTGATGTAAATTAATTTACATTGAAGTACGTTTTTATGTCCTGTAAACAAGGAGAACAATGGTTGGTTTGTTAGAGGAGAGGAAAAGGCAGATTTCCATGTGAAGGGAACAGCCCATCCCTGTTGTGTGAGGTGCTGGGGAGAATCATAATGAAATAGGAAGCAGCCTGCATGGCTATCAAGGCCGCTGCTTTTTCCTTCGCTTATTATTTACACTGCAAATAAAATTAAATTGCTGTGGCAGGGGAGGAAAATACACTGTCCCAAAACTTGGCAGGGCCAGAATTGCAGCTGTCTTAACTGTTCTTCCCCCCCCTTCCCCTGTGGTAGTATGATCATGGGGAAATCATATCTGCCTTTGTCTGCTTTGCATACAGGTAGTGCTTCCAACATTTATTTTGGAGAAAAGATCCCTGCTGGAGATGTATGCAAATTTCATGGCCCATCCAGACCTGTTTTTGTCAATTGCAGCTGGAGCCACCCCCGAGGAAAGAATTATCTGCTTTGTGGAGTATTATCTAACAGCTTTTCACGAAGGCCGAAAGGGAGCGGTTGCCAAGAAGCCCTATAACCCTATAATTGGTGAAACGTTTCATTGCTCGTGGGATGTGCCTAAAGATAAAGTGAAAGCATTCAGAACTAATGGTGCCTCCACGATTTCTAAGGACCCGACCAAGGATTTTGGCCAGGACCAGTCCGCATGCTACAAGCTGAGGTTTGTAGCTGAACAAGTATCCCATCATCCACCGGTATCTTGCTTTTACTGTGAGTGCAAAGAGAAGAAAATGTGCGTGAACGCTCACGTATGGACCAAAAGCAAGTTTATGGGCATGTCAATAGGTGTTTCTATGGTAGGTGAAGGTAAGAAATGTGCTTTTATTTTGTTTTTTTGAGCTAATGTTGTGGGTGTCAACACAACAGAAATCCAGATATTTTCCTGCTTGCTGTCCCTCTGACCTTTCTTTTGAACCTTGTGGCTATTTGCTTTTGTGAAGTTTGGAATTAAAACTGTATTGTTAATATAACTTTTTTCTGTCCAGATGTAATGTGATACACACATTACGTATATAAATACGTGTTTAAGTTTATGTGAGTCTGTTAACATATGACGGTACTTCACATATAATTAAGTTGCAGTAGCAAATGGCTACTGACAGCATAGTCTGTAAGAAGATTTTTGTTTGTCTTGCCCACTTTTAAAGTAATATGCGATTTGGTATGGAACAGTTTCACAACTGGAACAAAGCTATAGGAAAAAACCACATTTTTACTTAAGCCTAACATTCTTTTTTCATCATTCCTGCAAAGAATCATGGTTTCTGTAGTGATTACANGGTATGGAACAGTTTCACAACTGGAACAAAGCTATAGGAAAAAAACACATTTTTACTTAAGCCTAACATTCTTTTTTCATAGTTTCTGCAAAGAATCATGGTTTCTGTAGTGATTACGAAGTTAGTGTATTATCTCAAGCTTTATGTAGTTGAGATATAAATTGTGATTTGCTCTATCATACACATGCAGGCTGCTTTGTGATAAGCCACTGCTCAACGTGAATTCAGAAATACAGGGAATCATAACAAATTCTTAATGGATGTTCTGAACTGATAAATACACCTCTACCAGTGTTGTTACTGACTGCTGATGTATTGATTTAATGTTTATAAGCAATTTAGTCCCTTTTGCCATTTGAGTGTAATTTCCTGTGTATGTTTTTTCTTAACTAGTCTTTAGACTGTAGTCTCAAAAGTACCAGGACAATTTACAGTAAATGCTTCTTTTTGTCATCATTATGTTAAATACTATGATACTAAAGGTAGTAAAAAAAGGAGACTGGGAAATGTAGTGATTTGGTTTTGCTTATTAATAACAACAAAACAATTATGGTCAAAACCTACAGATATGTTCTGCTATTTCTATTAGCTAGAACTAAAGAACAAACTCAAACAGTAGAAAGGGCTAAAGTAACTTCTTTTCTGATGGCAATATATCCCCTTTTTTGTAGAAAAGCCATGAAACTTCCTTACTACTGGATTTGATATTGTTGTGATTGTTAAAGTCTAAAATAGCACGGCTGTTTCTGTATTAGGAATTAGGTATTTTGCTTTTAATACAGAGTTAAGGAAGTTGGGAAGGGAGTGTCAGAAGGGAAATCGGTCTTTCTGTCTGTCTCCTGACTGTACTACTGCCAGCCTGAGTCATTGGTTTAACTTGCTGCATTTTTCCGGTACATAATCGCTTCTAGTACTCTTTTTCTCAGTGAAGGGAGCTATTTAATGCAAATAAAATTAAACACAAAGTGAGTTATGATTATGTAGGAGTAGGGAAACTTCTTTTTCTTGCTGCTAGCACACACAGTTCCCTGGGATTGGGGGTGTCTACTGTGGGGATTATTTAGGACTTCAAAGTCCTGATGTGTCCCAGTTTTGAGAGAGAAAGGGTCTAGGAATTAACCACTTCCCTACCCCAAGGATTGTTTAACCTGTGTTTGTGAGAATAAGTTCTCCCATATCCCCTTTTTTTTTTTCCATGATCTTGGAGATATCCGAGGAGTGGAGCCAGGCTTTGGGCAACATCTGCAATGGTGAACTCTTTTATTGCAAGGCTTGCTGCTGTCTTTATGATGGGCATTTTGGGAGGAAGTTTGGATTTGCCAATTTATAGTTACCGTTTGTCTTTTTTGTTCATGTAAGCAGTGCAGAAGCATGCAGCTTCACGGTGAGAGAATTTCTGGGAAGTGATGGAGAAACTCCAGTGCAACCCAAGCATTTCTGATGCGTGTTGAGGACTGGCAATAGGCAGCAAGAAGTTGTACCACTGAAGCTTTTCTATCTGAAAACAGCCAGCCTAAACTCGACAGCCTCTGTTTAAAATGTTTGCTTCGCAGTGTGGTTTCTTCACTTGAAACTACACTTTCTTCATATTTTTTAAATTTGTTTTAGTCCTAGGGAAGTCTTCCTAATTAAGTTGGTGTGTAGATTTGTCAAGCTGCGCAAAAGTTAGAATCTACTGCAGATGTTTCTTTCTCATGTGCTGCATAAGTATAAATTCTCTGTTAGATTGAGGTCAGTGTGAGTACTGGGGAAAAGATTGCTGAACCAAAAAAAAGTAGCCACTGGACTGTGATGAGTTTTGAAACTTTGCTCTCTACTGGATAGTTTTGTGTGTGTCCTTCAAACAATTCAATGAAGCTTTTACTACTGCAGTTGGCTATTCACAGAAAAAAAAAGTAGTACTGAATTTTTGGACCTATATTGTGTAAGGAATATGTCAGTAATGTTTCTCTGGTGCTTTTGAAGTGTATTTTTTTTAACTTGTCACAATGTCCTTAGACGTATAGAGCATGTTGCTTTTTATGCTTTGTTGTTAGAAGCAGCAGTGGATATGCTGAAATAGAATGTCATGAAGTACAAAGGCTTCTATAAGAATTTAAAGAATTAGGGGATTTGAGGACAGTATGGTCCTTTCATACAAAGGGTACAGCTAAGTGTCTTAATTGTACAATTTTTAGTGTATGTTGCACCTCAAAGTGACTAAGATTTTTTTTTTTTTCTGTCTTCGATTTTTGTTTGTTGAGTCAAAGTAAGTATCAGTTGCAGAGATGCAGAACAGAGTAGGAAAGCACTGCTGGAAATCTGTGTGAGAAGCTGTTTTATATGCTAGCCCTTCATCTGTGGTTATGAGGGGTCTAAATCTGGTTTGCTAATGAAATGTCTCAATTTTTTCTTCACTATGTAACAAACCCCTCATTCTTCAGAGTATTCAGCATTGAGTTTCCTCATGAGAAAGCTACCCTCAATAGAAGAGAGGATATTTTGCATAAAAGAATTCATGTTGCATGCACAGTCCCTAATTCTGGTTAATGTTAATTATGTACTAATGAGAGAGTGAGGGAGGAGAAGAGGGTGTAATGAATAGGATCACATTAAGATTTAAATTAGCAAGGGATGGGAGAGTCAATGTAAATATTTAATGGTTTTTGCGTGGTCCAAAGAATCTTCAAACAGATACTGGTTGTAGGATAAGGATGCTTCAGTGGAAAAGGCTGTGGTGAGCACACCTCAGGGTGGGCTGTGCATTTTCCTTTTTTGCTCTTGGGTTTTGTTCCAAAGTGACAAAATCCAACAAAAAGAGTCACCTTTGATTTGCGGGTTAATTTTGCCGAGAACATAAAGTATGTTTGAGTGGATTGCTCTGTATTATCAGGTGGCTAGTTATGTCTTGTGTTTTCACTCCCGCTATTTTAAATGTTTTAAAAACTAGTGAGGTGTAGGCTTCCAAATTTTTTTTTTTTAAATTGAAATCAACCTTGAAAAGATTTGATAGGAAGGGAGAAGGTTCAGTGCTCTTTCCAGGGTAAATCTAAATGAAAGCAATGAATGTTTTTTCTCTTGTTTTTGTTCTGTTCAAATATACATATGTGTATATGCTTATGGATGTACTATTCCTGAGGCATTAGTAACTTTTTAATTTACCCGTCCCGAAGACTTGACCGCTCCATGCAACTAGAGCTACCTAAATATTTCCCTAGTACTAATTTTTGTATTCATATTTTTTAGCCCAGTGGTTTCAAAACAGTTTCCGTATGGCACGGCACTCATTACTTAATTTAGCAAATGGCTTCAGTCTTTGGAAAATGAGCGGTGCAGCGCAGCTCACTTGAACATTTATGAGATGATGAGAACATGGTTCTGGCATCTTGTGTTTTCCTGTGCGAATCTGCACGGCTGGTGATGCGCTATACCCATTTGGGGTTCATCCCATACGTAACTTACTCCTGTTTGTGACGTGTTACGAATAATGCAGACAGAGTGAAGAGCCTGTTAAATTAGGAAAATGCCCTAGGCTGTTTGTGTCCCACGTACCATTTGTTGTTCAGATTGATCTCCATACAATCAGTGGGAAGCATTAAATTTCACATGCCTCTTCTGCAGCTTATTGATCCAGAGCCTCCTCTGGGTATTTTATCAATATGTGTTACTGGAAAATCAATTCACAAAGCTGCAGCATCAGTGAGGGACATGTAATAGTCAACCAGGGAAAATCATATGCCATGTACATCCCTTCCTTTAATGCAGGCTGAGGAGCTGTGGGAAGGAGCATGACTGTGAATACGTTGCCTTAGTGAAAAGCAGGATTAAATGGTGTTGAGGACATTTCAGGGATGAATTTCAAAATTCCACATTTGTTTATTAAAAAGTCACCCTTCTCTGTTCCTCCCAGAGTACTTACCTGGTGCGTTCTTCCATGCTTAATAGCTGCCTATAAATACTTCAGATTTTTTTTAAAAGGAATTTGCAGTTTCTGAAATAATTCTTGGGTGTGAGAGGAGGAAACATTACTGAAAATGGGAGAATCTTCTGCAACTTTTCTTGTATATTTACTTATAGCCATTTTTAAACTAAAAGTGAGTAATCCCTTCCAGTGAGGAAGCAAGGGAAGAAAAATAGCCTGTGTATTTTCCAGCAGATATTTTTAAACATCAGTCACAGTGTAATCATAGTTACAAGCAGATGTTAAAAGTACACAACACTCAAAAATAACTGTTAGATTTTAGTTTTACTGCCTTCAATTTCTCAAGATTTAAACTTGGCAGGGTGTAGGGCATGACTTCAAATTATTGTAGCAGTTACCAATGTTGACTCCAGTGTCGTTTTGGCTTCCTCTTCCCTAAGAGAGCACAGGTCTCAGTTCAGACGTGGTGGTGCAGCTACAGTCTTCACGGTGCTTCAGTTAAACGAGGTTTTGCATGAGGACTTTGCAGACGACAGAATGTAAAACTAACAGTCACATTAATACTAAAAGTAGTATCAAGTTGTGGATGTTTCAAATCTTCCCTTTATTCTTTTTTAGATTATAATTATTGAGCTGGAGTCATATTTCAAGTGAGATAGCACTTCATTAAAAATGTATTTATTCAGGTGTTTAAGGAATTCGAAAAATATGCTACCAGGTGCTAAAAATACTGCCAAGGGAGCTGGCCTCAGTTTTTAATATCTAACCTGCTGTGATGGTTAAATATTTGCATTGAAGGTCACTGCTGTTATTTGCTGTTCACTTTTCAGTGTGCTTGGCAGCATTTGTTAGAGCTCTGCGTCTCTCCCACTCGAGTACAGAGGGAAAAAAGCTATCGATCCCATCGGAGAGACAAAAGCAAACCTATACTAACCCAGAAGGAAGTTGTGTTTATCGTGGCGGTTTCCTCTTGCATGGGGACATGCAGTGACGGTCAGAGGAGGATGGCTGGGCCTGGGAAAGTAGGAGGCTCTGGAGAAGCTCACGTGAAGGTGTGGTTTGTAACTACAGTGCGGTTCTCCACCAGTAGTGAGCACCACACTTGCCCACGATATTGCTGTTAGACCTTTTGTCTTTAAAAAAAACCACAACCACAAGATCCTCACAACAACAAAACCCCCAAAACTGTCATGTTGGAAGCTGATGCTTTCAGACGGGCTGTGCTTTTTGACTGTGTGAGGATTGTGTCTGTGCTTCGACCATTAAGATGGGGGAAACGTGACCTCACAGATAGCATCACAGGCCATTTCCCACAGCTGATGGCTGCTACATGTCTGTTGCCCATGACTGTAATGAATAAGGTGGAGAATAAATGGGAAGAAGAGGAGAAAGGAAAGCTGACAGACTTGAGTCTAAAACCTGTTGTAGTTCTCTATGTGGAAAATGCCCAACTGCAGGCTGTCAGGTTTCCTTTCTGCGTTTGACCAGTACCCATTAACATTCTTTGATCCTTTTTGAATATCATCGTCCAGTTGAAAGGCTTCTTGATTGTTCTTTATTAATATAATGTTGTTATAGCATCCATTTAATGAGTTTGATAAGCAGAGTCGTCTTTTTGAGTAAAAGTTCCTGGGTGAGTAGGGTAGCTCAGCCATCCTGCAGTGTGGTGAGCTTGGGTTCGCCTGCAGGTATGGAGCTGAGCAAGCTTGAGACAGAACGTGTATGTGTTCCGGCTGTGTCCTGGCTATTCCCTGCTGGTCGGGGTTCAGCATGTCACACGAGGAACTTGTGACTTTGCCAAGGCAAAATGATTAAAAGTCCTTTTAAGACATTGCTTTTCTGTGTTTGTGCTTTTGTACTCTCCAGCTCGTTTATGTCAAACGTGCTGCTGTAGAAGGGCTGTCTGTGTCGTTGCTGGCAGAAGTCCTGAGAACGACTGCATAAAACTATTTNAGGCTGAGGTTGCAGAAGTCCTGAGAACGACTGCATAAAACTATTCTGGTTTGCAAAAGACATTTTCCTGTGGAACAGTTTCAGAAGGCAGAAGTGACAAGTTGCAGAGCTTCCTGTGCCTGTGTTTGGTTCTATTAATTGGAGTCAATATTTAAGATGATGATTCTGTTGGAGCTCTCTGCTTTTAAATTTTGAATGTTTTTTAGGTTTGTGTTTTCATACAGTGTAAAGGGCATATTTTTATGTTGGCGGTAGTAGTGCCTTGTTCCTATTTAGTGCTTTTTCATCATTACATGTCAGCTCACTTTCCAAAATTAGTGTTGTTATTCGCTTAAACAGATAGACAAAGTAATCAATACCACTGCCAATGTGTTCTTCCTCTGTCTGCCCCAGGCAAATTGGCTGAAGCTCATCTTGTTTCTAAACAGATACTATTACTATGTGAAGATAATTTTCCTGATTTTTTTTTTCAAGTATTTCTTGGTTCTAAGTGCTTCCTGTGATAGGTTATTTTCAATCTCTGTTGTGAAAAATTATTTTCAAAGCTGTGATTTTTGCCTTTCGGCAGTATTAAATGGGACACAAAAGAGTGTAAAACTCTAATCAAAAATATACTACAGGTATTTGGCATTATCTAATTCTGTGTGCAGTGTTTAAGGTCATCTTTTACCTGGTCTTATGTTCTGTTCTTTGTCATCCTGAAGACCGAACTACAGCTATGGTGGAGTTAGGACTGTATCCATAACCCCAGGGGAAACTAAAATCTGGTCAGACATGCAACTTCCTTTGTAGTTCCAAATAATCTTGAAAAATTACTGCTGCTGCATCTTGTTGTTTTTAGTTACAAGCCCATAATGCTGAGGGTGAAGGAACCTTTACAGAATAGAATTGCCAATAATTTTCTCTGCATGGTAGAGACATTGGTCTCGGTGGTAATAGGCCAGTTGATTATGCAAGACTATTGCAAAGCCTGTGTGGGAAACCAGGCATTTGGAAATGAAGGAGCAAACTTATCGGAAATTTCTAGATGGCTTCCATCAGCATGTTTCCTAGTTGTACCCAGGCAGATGTAGAGAGCGCCTTTCACTCCCACCAACAAATGCATCAGTAAGAAGTT
>RSEF01000002.1:47213441-47229641 GCA_003993805.1 Himantopus leucocephalus
TTGCAGGGTGATGGTTGGCTATACTTGAATCCTCTCTGGAAGACCCATTGACGGGATAGAGCAGTTGCCTCATAACTTTACCTTCAAGGCATT
The DNA here is from genome assembly GCA_003993805.1 of Himantopus leucocephalus. Taxonomy (NCBI): domain Eukaryota; kingdom Metazoa; phylum Chordata; class Aves; order Charadriiformes; family Recurvirostridae; genus Himantopus; species Himantopus leucocephalus. The sequence continues at coordinate 47,213,535 of RSEF01000002.1, forward strand.
AAAATGATACAGTATATAACTTCAAGATGTCATTGAATAAGTCCTGTTATCAGAAGATAAACCCAAGAAGCTATATACTGTGAATGATGCATCTCAAAATAACCACAAGCTCAAGTTTATTCAGGAGCCATTTTGTGTGTATGGATACACAAACACACGCGCACACGTCCATGTATACACACATATATACACGCAGTGTGTATGTGTTTGTGTGTGTATTATTTACACTACATGTAAACAAGTATAAACACTAACAGTGATTTAAAGACCTTTTCCTCTAAGTGTTAGGGCACAGAACTCCAGCTGGACTCAGCCGGGGTTCCCCGAGTTGTGTGCTTGCAGGATCAGGCCCTGTGCTAGTATTTAAGAAAATACTTTTTTATTAGTACTGGTTAAGGTTTTTCTATTTTTCACTTTTGCCAAAAATGTTTTGCACTTAAAATGTGACGTGTCACTTAATGGCAGTCATTCTGTCTAAACAGTCATTGAGTAACTCACTTTGACATAAGAATGATACACTGACAGCGCGCTCGCTCGCTCTCTGGGATGCTGATTTAAGAGCATGTTTCCTGTCACTTACGAGTGTGAATTTTCTGCCATCTTATAAGAAGTAGCAATACCTTCTCAAGAACGTTTGTTCGCACTAACCCGTCGCGTCCTCGCTTTTTTGTTTGTTCATATTCCAGCTGTTTAATAGATCTGTGGTCACCAGTGAGCCAGCTGTTCTGGTAATTCTGATCTTGCTGTGTCATTTTCTCTGGCTACTGTCCTGCCAATGCTTTTGGGTTACGTGTTCCTCTAAATCCCTTCGGGCAGATGTAGCTGTGGTGCTCCAGCTCGCTTTTGCCCCAGCTTTCCAGCCCCACGGCTGTCCTCCTGTCCAGGGTGTCCTCCTGTGCCGCCGCGGCTGGCGTGAGCCTTCCCCACCAGCTCAGAGGCGGGTTCCCTACACTGCTCTGGGAAACTGGACACAGCTCGTCTGGTCAGAGCCCTTAATTCTGTATGAAGGCTCTGAGCAGAGCTGTATTTTGATTTCTTTTGCTTTTGATGCAGTTGATTTGCTTCTGGATGAAATATTTGGATGAATAGAGATGATGTAACCAGCCTTCTCAGACGAATGATTTTCTGATGTAAAAGTAACAATTTTAGTAAATTATTACTCTGAGACAATAACTTTATTAAGGAAACACATGAAATGGGATATACTTTGTTTTGTAAAGTAAAAATAAGTAAACAATCCTGTAGCTTGATCCTGCTTTGTAAGGTAACCACTGTGACACTAAGGAAGTGGATTCTAAAAGTGTGTTAAGGCTTCGTTGCTCTTTCGTTCGTAGTTGTTGAAAGTGAAGATGTTTTTGAGAGAAGTGGCAACAAAAGGCAAATGTAAAATGTGCTGACTTCTGCTCAGTGCTTCTTTCTACAGTGCCCCGTAAAGAAACCACTATATTTCTAACACACAGTAGCATGGATGCCTACCTTTCTGTAGTACTGATTCATTTTGTGCCTTTTGTCTGCTTTCTTAATACAATAACGTAGGCTTTGTAGATATTACACAAATATATTTAGGTCAAAGCACTGCTTCTATCTGTTCTTTGTGTGTCTGGCATTTTATAATTATTTTTTTGGTAGATGTTAAAATCTCTTGAGCAACTCAAAAGGCTAAACGGAGGTGTGTACACAAGGAAACATGCCATTAGTTGTTCGTTTGGATATAATATTTAATAGATCTTTACATTTGAACTTGAGATCCCTATTTAATGAAGGTGTGGCTCCTTTTTCCTCCTAAATGCTGTTTTGTCTGCTTGTGTGTCTTTTTTTTTTGCACATTAGAAAGATTCATGTTATAAATGATTTAAATCCTATTTTTTAAAAAAAACCTTGGACTTTACGAGCTTGGTTTTCTAACTGACACTTTTTTTTTTAAGGAAAAAAAAAAACTTATTTTTAGGAATAGTTGATGTTTTTCTGTAACAAAAACCAAAATGATGCTGTCATAGTAATCACTGAAGCACTACCACGCATCATCAGGAAAACGTGTACTTTATCACCTGCCAGAATTAACTTTATAGTGGATCCACTCTTGTTCTAGAGGTTAGTCTGATAAGTAACTACAAGTGTTCGTACAGTTTGTAATATCATCACAAAGAGCAATTGCAAATGCCGAATTAAACACGTGGAACATCCTCCCAGAACTTTGACTTTCACGCACCAAAGAACAAGCCACATACTCGCTAAAAATAGCCATTGACAACCTCTCTCTGCCAGGCGCGCAGGCCTGCGCCCCTGGAGGAGTAGACCTCTTTCAGCTTTGATGGTATGACTGGCAAGGCGACAAAGATGCTGTAGCCGTTCTTTTAAGGAGAAATTTGAGTAATTTTATGCTTGTAATTTATTGAAGATTTTTTCTGTCTGCATGGTTGGTTGTTTCTGCATGCCGAGAACATTCCCACTTGTGCTCTGATAAATGTTTTGTTCTGATGCTGTGAAGAAGCCCCTGATGCCATTCGCAGTCTTTCTTTCCCAAAGGAACTTGGGAGAGGCAAACAGAAAAATAGTCCTTTCCGAAAAGATTCCATCAGCGAGAGATTCCAGAACAAGATTCACACGTGTAATTTTATTTTTCTGATAGTTATGCGTTCAGTATATTTTACAGGACTGAAAAGTAAATATTCATAAGCCTTATTCTGTAGGTTGTTCCAATAGCTGTCTTGGACTTGCAAGTGAATTGTTTCCTTTTCAAGTAGCCAATGTACACTCTGAATTGTAATGTAAAAACCTCCATGTACTTCAATTTTTTTTTGTGCACACCTGTAGAAAGCCTATGCAACCTTTTTCTTTCTTAAATTAGAAATGTTCAGAAAGAAAGTTTATACCTTTATCATTTAAAAGATGCTCTGGCAGTCTCTTCTGATTTGCCTTCCTTTCATAATTTGTGAATTTAAAATGACAATGCTCATGAATAAAAGATTTGTTTCATTTAGTAGTGGGATGCCCTGTCTCTTTCCATTGAAGCATGAGTTAACTGGTCCCAGTTGCTCGGATGTCCAGGAGCGGTGTACAACACTCAGGGCACCTGTGAGCTCTTTGCGTGGTTCTGACAGAAGTGACTTGTCAGCTGAATCCTGGTTCGTTGTGGGGTTTTCTGCCCCCTGTTCCTACTGCCACACGCCGTATAGGTAAGTTTTTGTTTAAATTGGACAGCACTACACAGGGATAACGGGGGAAAAAAGGCTGGGGAACACATGCCTTATTTTGACAAATAAAAAGGGAATAGGCTAAGGTGTTCCCTTGTCTCTGAAAATCATTATTTCATGTAATCTTTGTAATTAACAGAGATTCTTGAATAGATACCTCTTAAAATACAGCTCTAAATTATTGCAGCATTGGACACTTGCACGGGGAGGAAAAATGTGCTTAGAGGCTTCATGGATCCTGGTCTACATTTTTTGAGTGTTACATTTATTTTTTTTCAAGTGTTCTGGTTTATTTTAAACATTCATCCACAGTGCTGGAAACTATGGTGCCAGAACGCTTTGTTTTTATGCAAAACAGAAAATGACACTGGCTGTAAATAGGATGGGAAACACTACCCAGGCACGTTCCTTGCCTTTCCTTGCGTTGCTTCAAGGCTGTGTCTCGGAGCAGTTTGTACTCGACATGTACAGAGGGCTGAGTCAAAGCATTTAACTGTTTTTTCAAGTTAATCTATCAAAGATATTTAACTAATGACTTTTTCTCCCCCCTCTGTTATGGAATTACTTCCACAAGTCAAAATATTTCCTCTGGGATTACGGATAGTACTGTCTGCTCTCACTGCTTTCAGCAGTGATGATTAAGTGATACAGAACATCAGCAGTACTAGACATGTGCAGTTTTAGTTCCTTAGCAGCTGAAGGCCAAAGCCCAGCATAAGCATTTTTTTACTTCGGATTTTACTGTTTTGTGGCAGTTAACGCTTCAAAATCTTCAAAATTTAACCTAGTGGAACAACAAGGGATGGCTGTAGCTAAGGAAATAAACTCGTATGGGAGGTATGTTTGATAATGGTGCAAGATGCCAGTGTTCTTTGCTGATACGAGTGTGGTTCAGTTCTCAGAGAGAAGAGATTGAAGTTAGTTCAGCTCAGTAACTCTGGACTGCAGGTGGAGAACCAGGTAACCAACCTGGCCTGCAGGTTCCCGAGGAACCAAGGAAGGCAATACAATGCCTGCCCGTTCATCTTTGTTGGTTTTTTTTAAGTGGCTGCCTTAATGACTCCAACTTTTCATTTAATTTAAGTGAACAACATTGGCAGAAGCCTTGAAGTCAGGTTAGATTTAAGAAAGCTGAGGTAAGTGGTAGGCAACGTTAGGCCCAGGCTGGCTAAGATTCCTGTAGTTAGCTTATTTTTCTTTCACATAGCTTTAAAAATGCTCTAAGAGTTGACAAGATTTACTTATTTGTGCTCTGTTAAAGAGAACAGTGTCAGCTAAGATGGAAAACAATCTGACAGAACTGTAAAGATACCTAAAGATGGGAGGGCAACCTTTTATTGCCTTCTTTTAAAACAAGGCTGAGTTACTGCCAAAGCATGGACTGCCGCTGCTGTTCAGATGTTCTTCCACATGTTAGATCGCCTGTTTCTTAGCAGTGGTGAGGGGGCAGGATGCAGATTTGCTTGGAAGAAGCAAGAAAGGTATTACAAATCACCCCTTCTGCTGGTGTGAAACTGCAACAGCTTGAGCTGCTCCAGCTGCTCGAAGGATCGACTGCAACATGTGCATTTTGAAGGTGGCTGTAGTATTTTCAGAGAAGAGCAGCCGTCCTTCCCAGCGTCATCACAGCAGAGACCCTGCGTTTGGCTTAACAAATTTAAGCTGGAAGGATGTTAAGTGCTGTGGCTTCATTACAGCAACTTCATGAGGTCAGCAGATTTGCATTACGCAGTTCGAATGACTTAATTTGGAGTATAAGCTATGTGTTATCAAGTTAATCACAACAAAACTGACGCAACACCCTTAACACAAAACTTGAATTAACTTTATTTTCCCCTACAGTCAACAACTGGTCTGCATTGAGCTTTAAAGCAACAAAATAAAATGAAATCTCCAAACGACAGGGGGCCAGAAATCCAGATTTAATTACCTTTGCGAAAATGTTGCAGCTGTAGTATTGGTCTGTATAAACCATTGGAGTCAAAAATGAGTTCATAAATCAAAAAAATATTCTACACCTTGGGAAAGAAGTCAGCAGTAACATTCTCACAGAACACTGTAAATTTACATTTTCTTCATGAAAGGTACATACTATTCTGCATTTTGCATCAAATTATTGATGCAAATTTTGTTTCTATAAAAAGTTACAACCTGTGGCAGGAAAACAAACTGCAAAACCCTTTCATTTTAATTAAAGAAAATTTTCAAGTCTGTATAAAGTCTTCCTATAGCTGGAAAGTGAACATGTTCAATCTCCATTTATATTTTAGTGCATTTAATCTGACAGTTTTCACCACTTTTTTTTTCCTTTAAAAAAAACAGTATAAAAGACAGACAAAGCAAATAGCACTATAGCAGGAATTTCTTCAATTGATTTAAGCACTCTAAATAAAAATGCAGAGAAACAGATTTCCAGAAAAACTTTTACCCTCACAAGAAAGGCAGTGAGGGGGGGAGAGGTTTGCAAGCCCTCTACCTCCGATAGCCACAGAAAAGGGGGTTGTATACCTGTCAACCTTTTTTTTTTTTTTTCCTATTAAACAGGCTATACTTTTGTTACCGATGTAAACATTTACCTAAACTAGTTTCATTTCTGTTCTGAAGCACCAGCTGCTACATGGTGCTCGGTTGTATGTCGCTGTAGCATTCATTACTGTCGTTTCAGATTTTTCAGGAGGATACAAATTTAGCCCTTGTATCTGCGGTGTGCAAGGTTTTGCCTTGGCTACCTTATAAGTGACCGTGTAAGGCAGCAATACTGCAACCCCATGTTAAATAAACAAAAGCAGCTTGTCCAATCTAAACTAGCATCCAATTAATCTGTCCTGCCAGCTCTTGTGAGAACTGCAGCTTTGCATTCTTACACGCCAGATCAAAACCAGCCTGCAGCAAGAGTAAGAGGACATTGAAAGGAACCATTGAAAAAGTAACCATGGGAGTAACTTATTTTGAAAGTTTAATTTTGGAGAGCTCCGCTTCCTCTTAATTGTTGAAACCAAGTCATTTTTAGATTTCACCATTCCAGTTTACATACTGCTGCTATTCAGCCGAACAGTGTTTTCCAAAAAAGATTGACAAGTATGCATGTGCCAAGGACCAAATTACAGGGTTCTTTGGTGCAGTCAGTCCAAATTCTCAACAGATTTGAAGGATAATATGTACCAATAAAAAAAATGCTGCTAGACTCGGATAGCAGCTCTGTCTTGCTTCACATTACAAATCTAAAACAGCTGTTCTCAATAAGCCAATATTTTTAATCAGACATTGCCTGAAAATTTTGTACAATAATCTGGACCAATGATGGTTCTGTACCCTCATGTTGCTGTGAAACATGACTTGAGCTAAAGGCAAAGACTGGTTATCTCAAGGACAACTGCTTCGTATTAGCAATCGGAACAGTGTATTTAAACTGTCTTCCTGTTGGGTCTCTTGCCTTTCTTTAAAATTAGTTTATTCTTAATGTAGCCACGCTTCCTTTTGGAGGTCTAAAAAGAAAAACAGAATAAAATGTATTAGTTAATGATTTAGTCTTGACCGCGGTTTAATGATGTGCATTTCAATGCCTGATCTTTAGATTGATTTTAAAGAGCTTAAATGGTAAACCCTCAACTAGGTATTATCCAGTTATTATTTTTGAAGTCGGGATTATTAATTCACACCCAACATTTCCTTTTGCACAAGCTGTACTTTTGCAAGCCACATCTAGCAGATCTGTAGGATTTTTTTCAAAGCTTGTGCTGAGGCAGCATTAACCAACACGATAAAGCTCTAATAGGCCCAAAGAGCAGAAGTGGTGTAGAATGTCAGTTTTGTTTGGAAATACCTTCTTGCATCTTTTGCACTACTTGATTCTCTTAGAATAGATAGACAGTAGTATTTGCTCAAAGCAGTATTTTTCAAAAACAAGAGGAAAACTCAATAATAACATTTTAGTCTTTAGTCTTCTGCTGTTGGTCTGTAGGCTAGTTAGCGCTTTCTGCTCATGTGTCTTTATCAGTGTATTTTAGATTTTTTTTTTTTTTTAAGGTAGTAATGGGGGGAAGCATTAATGTTAGTCTTAGGTAACATTAACTTCAAAGTTGTATAAATACAGTCAGCTCCTGGCAGGAAGAGCTGTACATCCAACACGCCTGCCACAACAAATTAGACAGTGGGCAGCTCCCACACTTGCTGCACTTTGCTCTGCTTACCAGCAGGCTCTATTATGTCAATTAAATATAACTTTTCTCTTTTAAATAATAACAAAAACAATAATAGTAATATAAAGAGAGATAGATACACACTAATATGTAATACTCAGCCATGTTATACCTCTGAGCTTGAGCAATGTCATTCCTAACACGGAAGAGTGACAGGAGGTGGACTGAATTTCCAGTAAGGAGGCAACTGCTGAAAACCTGTGGCTACTAAGGGGGCCTCAGAACGCAGTTAAGAAATCCTAGTTTAGACATTCGCCCCATGCTCTTTGCTGGTTCTCTGATTGCTTAATGGGAAGTAGAGTCTGTTTGTACTGCAGGAGTTGGTCATGGATCAGAATTTGCATCAACTTTTATCCTGTCTTTACACAGAGACTGACACATCCACAGCTTAAGTGGGGTCGATGCATCCATCGTTAATAAATACAGCCTTGCTTGTCACTTAAGATCAGGAGTTACACTGAACTGGCACAGTAAAGCTTATTGTTTCCTTTCAAGATAAGTCTAGCTTCAGTGGCAACTCCCAAATGCCTTATTTTGTGACCTCGCATCAAATCAGGAAAACTAGCATCTTTACCCTCTAACATTCTATACTTGTATTTCCACGACGCAGTGTAAGTTTACCACCTACACTAACTTAGTTTGTTACACATTAGTTTCTGACAGGATTCTGGAATTCCTTTTGCAACATATATTTGAATATATAGGGAACAGATGTTGTGAAGGAGAGGACTGCTAAGAGTGTCCCCAACTCCCCTGGTAACACATCTTTCTTAGTAGGCTGAAATAGCACACCACAGCTAACAGTTTTAAAACCGTGAAGATAACTTCAAACAGTAAGCAGCCAGACACTAAAGTTCCGTCAACAAAAGTTTCATATTTAATTTATTTCATACAAAATTGCCATTTTTAAACTTCTAGGCATCACTACTTTCAAACAAAGTCAGAAAGCAACTTCCACATTATTTACTTAGTGAGCCATAGATGCTGAAACATGAATTGATGTACTTTAGAGATTATACTTCCAGTTACATGAAGACTTAGAGTTGTAACAGCCAGTGACACACTCTATTTCCAGTTAGCATTCTGCCTAAAAAAAATTCTAGCCTTGTGTCTTCACATGCTTTTAAGTTAAGCAGACAGTAAATTAACAATTATTACCAGCAGGCAGGTCTGATATTGGACACTAACATGAACAGTATCCGTAACATTCTGGCTAGTGGAAATACATAATTCACCAGCTATGTGATTCACTGTTAAAAAGAAACTGCCAGCGCCTGACCCCTTTCCGTTACTTCACTGGGAACCCACCTTCTTTGACAAATACTTCTGTTTCGGTACAATGTTGGTTACTCTAGGTTTATGATCCAAAGTCTCTCTGTTGTCTAGTTGTTTCACCTTGTATATTCTAACAAGCCAGTGCTCTGAGGTAAAGGCCTCCTCCAGATGTTTAAATTTAATGTCTTTGTTGCCTATCTCAGCATTGCGTGTACGATCGAATCCTGGGGGTGTCCGAAAATCCAGCTATAAAAATTAAAGTTGCAGATTAGTTTGAGACAAAACCCACAACACCCATCATTGCAAACTGTGGTACTTCATAGCACAAGGCAACGCTTTCAACTGGTCTAGTCAAAGGACAATACTTCTGCATTGGTTACTATTACACAGAAAAAACGCTCTTTTTTACAACTGAGAAAGAGACATATTTATTCTTACTCCTACCCATGTTGCTGGAGGGAGCACTTCATGTCTCAACAGAAATAGCACGTCTGCATTAGGAGATGAAACTACTCAAGTGAAAGTCTGAGGTGCAGGAGCCTGTGGTGGCTTTTTAGTGTAGTTGCTCACTTAAAATCATAGAATAGTTTGGGTTGGAAGGGACCTTTAAAGGCCATCTAGTCCAACCTCCCTGCAATGAGCAGGGACATCTTCAACTAGATCAGGTTCCTCAGAGCCCTGTCCAAACTGACCTTGGATGTTTCCCGAGATGGGGTGTCTACCACCTCTCTGGTCAACCTCTTCCTGTGTTTCACCACCATCTTTGTAAAAAATTTCTTCCCGATATCTCCTCTAAGTCTTTGCTCTTTTACTTTAAAGCCATTACCCCTTGTCCTAGCATACCTGTGCTTTCTCTTCTATAGGGCACTGATTTGCACTTTCATGGTTTACCACACAAGTTTGAAATAGTTCATGTTTATGTTTATCATCAGTTAAATTTGATTCCCCTACATCATTGCACATAAGATCCACTGGCCTCAATTTTAGCTGAATAAATGATTCTTGTGCCTCAGAACGAAGAACATCAGAACGAAGGGCCCTTGGCAGGGTCGGGGGGAAGAACAGGAAGAAAAAAGCAAACCAGGCAGACTTAGCTACATACATAGCCTTGATGATCCCAAAGGGGAGTGACAACTCCCTCCGAGATTTATGCCCTTATTATCTAAGTGCCTTGTTGTTTAATACACTGATGTGACTTGGATGGAAATGGGGTAGTTTCTGACAGAGATTAAATAGCCAATTAACAGTTCCACTTCTGGCTCACTATTACAAAACACAAATCTAAAGCTCACCACAACATAACAGTTAATGCTTCAGCAAGCGCAATGCATAATGGAATTAAGATGCTCGTCTGGGGCAATATGAAGGACAGCAACAAGCTAAGTACAAGTGCAGGTTAGCAGAAGAAATGCTTTTTTCTAAAGGTTATATGCAGTAGACCATGCCTAGATGTGTTTTAATTTGTAAGGCTGACTCTTCCCTCCGATTCTGCTACTATAAGCAACGCTTAATCTAAAAGATGGAAAATATATCAAAATAACATTTGCTCTCTCACATTTCAATTCAGGTTCAGTAGAAGTTGTAGCACTAACCTGCATCTCTCCAAATCTGTAATAGGACATTTTATACATGAGGCAGTTGAGCAAAGTTGGAGAACCTGCCTTGTCTACCCGGAATTCTCCCTGAGGGGTAAAGTAATCACTTTCCTTTAAAAAGAAAAGAAGATACAAAGTCAATATAAACTATTTGAGATAGTTTCTCATTCCCTTCTCCACAAAAACCTGCATAAAGAATCTAAACTGACTTTTACACTTTAAAGGCTGATTTAAGCTAGTCTTATAACAGAAAATGATGGTGCTCATTAAAGTTAAAATAGTTACAAACTACCTTCTTGTAACGCAGACCCCAATGGACCCATCTTCCTAAATCCATCTTACTGTGCTGGTATAAGTTTTGTCACTTCACAGTAAGCAGTAACTGGAAAACTGACCTCAAAGTGTAAAAGTTAGTTGGACATCTATCAAAATTGTTCTTCAGAAAAGTGAAAAGCACTGTATTGTTAATATATGAGATCTGCAATGTTACCATAAACTCCGCATGTGCAGAGTGTTTAAACAAAAAGTGTCTGCCGTTTTCATCTCCAGGACAAGATGAAACTATGCACACGGGCTACTCCCTTAAGCCTGTGCTCAATATCTAGAAGTTTTTGTTAGGCTTAAGCAAATATTACTACAGACTTCTGCAATCTCTGAGATGTTTGAATAACTTAAACTCTACATAAGTCAATATTAACACTTTAACTTGTCTCTTACTATTACAGAGTTTGAAGAAATCTGTCATGCCAACTATTTAAACAGTCTGAACGCTCCTACTTTTTTAAAGTATGATGGTGCACAGTGAGACATGCACACAAGAATTACAAAAGATATATTGTACTTTTAGTATCACGCAAAAAATGTGAGAAGCTTTTGAGGTTACTGACCTTTCAAAACCATAAATATTGAAAGAAACTGGGCTACACTTTCCTACTGTTCTAGGAAAACAACCCATAACACATTTTTCAAATAAAATTGCAATAAGTAGTAGAGATTTCTCTGCACTGTAATGAGCACTACCAGAACAGCAACAACATAAATAAAAGTTTTAAAAAAAGTAGAGATGAACATATAGAAATACAGTATTCAGGCAAGAATGCTTCAGTCTTCCCGTGTACATTTCCACTTACCCGAATATCTTTGGGATGTTCCCCCTCCGCTATTCTCACCATCCACAAGAACTTATTAATATCATCACCAGAGTAGCCAATCACGCCACCAAAAATAATCAAAACATAATCCACATCCAGACTTCTCATGATCTCGTATGCCGCCGACTCATTTGATGACATTGCCTTTCCCACCTGTATCATAGCGAAAATACCTTAAATATCTGCAAAGCTGCCTGTTGAACAGATCTGCAGGTCAGTACCTGACAGACCAAAGCCCAAGAACCCACACTTGCCAACCAAAGCCCACGTTTTCATTCTAGATAAAGAAAATCCATTGTGAATATTTAGAAACTCAAAAGCCCGACCTAAACTGAAATATTTTCTCCTCTGTAAGAGGAGTGCTGCCAGTTGAAACGAGTGGTTTGAGTATAAAATATAGCAATAAGGGTTTTCCTTTTGTGGCATCTACAGATGTTTCAAGTCACGGCTGTATTGCCAAAAACTTAGTGTTGCAGAAAATACCTAATTACAAGTTATTTCCAAAGCTTTAGACACAGTCCAAAGTGAAGAAATTGTTTGAGATGTTAGTAATTTCTTGGGGTTTTTTCCCCTTGAGCTCTGTCCTTCACTAATGAAGCAGCAAGTAGCATACAGGCACCCTCAGCGTTGTATTCAAGGTAAATGTATGCAGAGAAAATGTCAGAATAGAGACATCCTTGAGTTAAAAGCATAATACAGTTTTAACTTTGAAAAACATTTTAAAGCTGTTTCCAGAACCTCTTCCATACTAGTCACTTCCCACACCTAAAGAATTCACTTAGGTCAGTAACTGGCATTCAGTTCAGTAGTTTTGTTTGCTATTTACTTCATGCATAATAATGTATCGCTGTAGTAAAAGGGAGCAACTACAACATAAATAATATTGCATCCAAATTGGTAACATTCAGTTAAGAAGGTAATTAGAAAACGCTAAGCTTAGGCTGCAATCTGTCAAAAAGACTGAGCACCTCAGCTTCTTGGCCATTATCCTAATAAACGTGAAGGTATTTGGCAGATTTCCATTTCTGTGCAGGAGGAAGTCAGCTGGCACATGTCTCCGGGGCATGCCTCATTTAGCGCACAAGTTCAGGTATTCGCTCCAACACACATTTATTGCTTGGGTCCCCCTTTAAGGAGTATTCATTCTGAAATGCAACCTGACAGCGCCAGCAGTCATACTGGAGAGAATTCTTTATTAAAAACCACCATTGCTAATTGCTGTAATGCGTCTGGTTACTGTGCTTATGCAATACAGATGATGACTTCCACAGTCTCTCTATTCACATGATGCGCCTTGTCCTGCAGGGATCTGTTGGTTCAGACAGAGCATCTGCATTTCTACCTCTTGTAGAAGGGGGAGGCACATAGAGCTATCAGAGTTGAATGTCCATCTAAAACACACTGTCAGGTCAACAGCCAAAATAAGAGAAAAGTGCCTCAGAGTACACGGGAAGGCTTGGTGACTGGTATTAGCACCAACAGTACGAAATCACAAGCTTGCTTTCGGCTGATGTGAGTTCCCTGCTCCCATCAAAAAGCACGTACGTATGATTCCCCCCCCCCCTTCCCCAATGCACATTTTTCAGGACTTTGGAAGCTCAAAGCGCAGCTTGAGTAATTTGTCGATTTTGAACACTGCTTGTCTGCAGATGTGGTCCAACTGCTGTACTAGGTACTGACACAAGACAAGAAACTACCTTAACATGTTCCTCAAGCCCTTCCCCCATTCTGCCCATGTAGCACGACCCAGGTCTTCTGGGAAGAAACAGCCACTGAGTCATGACTGACATCATCACTGACTGATGAGGAGTCATTACACAGCACCTGGTAAGAATACAACCCAGCTACAATACAGAGCTTTTTTTTGTTTCTGAAAAAAGTTCAAGTTGCCCAAGGCAGTGCCCCTGTAGCCACAGGCAATGCTAACACCCTGCTTTCAAGCAGGTGCACAAAGGTTAAACTGAGTCTTCAGAAGTGAAAGAAATTAAATGTACAGATGTTTTGTCTAACTGCAAATTTGAGAAGATGGAATCGCATCACATCTGCAACACTTCCATTGCTACTCATAAACTTTCTCTAATTTTCAAGATGCCTGAAAATTTGTTGTTTCCTGTGGTCAGTTTTCACATGTCATTCAAAAACCCAGTCAGCAAAGACCCTGGTGAACTGAAACAATCCTTATTTGGATTGTGCCAGTAAAGTAGGGATACCAGGTAAGCTGTTGTAGCGCTAATCACAAGGGGAGTGGTTACATTAGATTTTGTCTGTCCTCCCACAAAGAAAAGACGAGAAACTGAGGTGGAAGTGAAGTTCTGGAAACTCCAAGTAAACAAAATGGAAACTCCAAAAGCAAAATTGATCCCTCCCTTCCAGCCCCAAAACTCTTTATACTTGAGTTCTATTAAATGCAAAAAATATGTTCCTTCCACCTCTGTGTTTCCCCCTCTATGAAATTTTTCCTTAATATCATACTATCAACAGACATTTACAATTTCATACTCGACTGCAATGTAAACATTTTGGTGTTATTACTCCATAGAAAATCGCCAGCCTTACCAGGGCTATGTGGCTGTTGTTCCAAGTGTTGTTATCAACCAAGGTTGTCCTGTTAGCCATTCCTGCTATCTGATAACCATAGTCCCACCATGACATCACTCTGGCGTGCTCGTCTGTGTTTTGTCTCAGCCAGTAGTAGGCTTCTCTGAAGTCATCTAGGATATTGCGAGTGCTGGAAAACAGAGTTCATTTTATACACATCAGTACAAATACAAGCATCAAATTAACTGCACCATGATAAATCTGGGCTGACAAATAAGGGTTTTCTTATGCATTCAGCTCCCTTTGAGGGATTCCGTCGCCAGCAGTCATAAGTCTGATCCCAGCAACGGCTGAAGAGCTGGGAGCTGAACTGCTTTTGAAGATGTGACTAAATGCATTTCCAGTCAAATATATATTCATAAATAAGTTTTCTCAGTTGACCCAAAAATGTTCTTTTTTTTTTTAACCATCATCTTGATTGGCTTTGGATAGGATTATTTTTATGTATTTACATTAAATATTTCAGAAAATGTTGTATCTTTTCGAAAATTAGGGTATTAAGAATTTTTTATTCAGGTGACAATTCTGCCTTAATCCAACATGAACTGATTAAAAGAAGTTAAAGCAAATTGCTAATGCAAAGAAAGTAGAAAGGCTTTTCCCCTTTAATTATTTTCAGACCTGTAGAGCTTACTTACCCATCATGGTTATAGGAAGCGAGAACAACGCTGGGGCTGGAGTATGCATTGCTAGTTACCCAGGTACAGTGAACAGCAAACATCATCAACAACATCAGCATCAGCATAGTGACAATGTTTTTGATATTGGGACCTAGTCCTTCTTCTGTTTTTTCCTGTTCAGATACATGCTTTCTCACTTTGCCTGCCTAAACAAACACAAATATATCTGTTATGGCAAATTTTGTGACCCTTGACAATGGAACCCACGCCTTTTTCTCCACCACATACACCCCATAAATGCTATGGGATACTATAAAGCTAGACCAAGTTGTAGCGTAAATTAACTAAGTATGCACAAGAATATTTTGACAATCCAGAAACTTGCAAAAATGAATGATTCCTTGAAAGCCTCTTTCAGAAGAAAAAAACCTATTACTTGAGGGTTAATGCATGACTTCCTTGGTTTGGGTCAGTATGATGACGCCCTTTTATAAGGCAGGGGAGGAATAGAGAAAGGCACAGATAATTACTGTGAGGAAAAGGGGGAAACCCAAGGCTCATGCATTGTCAGGGTCAGTACAAAAGGGCTATGAGATAAAAAAAATTTAATACCTAACAGCATTTTCTTCATGATGAAAAGAGTATGCAGGTTTATGAATAGAAATACTTTTTCACAAAATATTTAATTTCACCNTAAAAAGGCTATGAGATAAAAAATTAATACCTAACAGCATTTTTTTCATGATGAAAAGAGTATGCAAGTTTATGAATAGAAATACTTTTTCACAAAATATTTAATTTCACCATGTCTTAGAGGAAATACAAGAGGTAAACGTTCAGTGACACAGGACTGCTATAATTAGTTAAGGAGATTGAGCAACTGTCTGCCATCGCTTCTACAGAAAGCTGGGTCAACACTGTACACTTCCTTTAGGTTAAAGGCTCATCACCCATCAAGCTAGAAGGAACCACTTTGCACTGACACCGATTTTTTTTCAGGACATCAGTTACACCTTATTGGAGAAGATCAATATTTGTTTTATAACCAAATGCTAGTGATTCAGACCTCTAGTGGTATTTAAAACACTGACCAACGGGGGGGGGGGGGGNGGGGAAGGTAAAAATAAGCTGTTTTCTGAATTCTAACTTTTGCTCCCTCCCCTCACCTTATCGTACAGGTTGCCAGGGTTCCTTTTGTCATCCTCATCACTGCTGTCCTCTATTGGTGGATTTTCCCTCTTCATATCGTCACCCAAATAACGCTCAAAGACATTGGAGAAAGCAATTGCAGACAGCATGCACACCACTGGAGTCAAAGTGAGCATCAGCCGAACCATCACACCAGCAAAGTAAACGGCGCTGATTGCATACAGAGCAACTGCAAAGAAACAGATCTACTGATGACATTTAGAAAATAACACTCACTCTGACTGCACACGTAGATGCTCTCCATAAAACTACTTCTAGAAGTGGGT
>RSEF01000002.1:47229741-47270546 GCA_003993805.1 Himantopus leucocephalus
AACTTTTAATTTAAGTTAGAGATATCTGTGGACAAATTGGGGGCTTGTCTACATTATAATTCCATACAGACAAATAATACAATATTGTGAGCCCTATTCTGAAGCAAGTTTTCCTGTACAGTATTACCTCCACTCCCCTCCCCAAAAAATCCCAAAACAAGATTTTCAGAATAGTAAGGAATATTCAGAACACTTTTCTTAGGAGGGAAAAAAACCCCAAAAAACCTGTATGCACTGGTTAGGAATATCTATTGTTCAAGTAATAGCTGTTATTCCTTGTCTGCTACAGTTTAACAATATACTCTTGTGAAAGATTTGCCACAGAAATCATCAAGGGACACTGATTTATCAGATTACATTACATAAATATTTTCTACTTTGTAGCGAAGTAGCATGGCTCTCCATTCTCATTCACAGGTCTTTTTATGCTGACTTAAATGGATGATGCAGCAGTAGGAGGCTGAAAACGAGTTGCCCAGCACTGGTCTTGACAAGGACTCGTAAGCCACAGAGCACAGAATATCCCAGAGTCCCTGGATTTAACACAGTAAATGTTCCCACTGCCCACATACCTCTTAGGTAATCCTAAGTGGCAGCTATATTAGTCTGGAGCCTCCTGTCCCTGTAAAAGCCCAAGACCTGAGTGATCTTCACTCCTCCATATGGGCCACAACTTCAAATTACATCCTTACAAGACTCATTCATAGTCTTAAAAGTCTGCTTTTGCAGTACAGCTTTGTACAAATAAACAATTTGTTGTCACTGACATAGGGAGACCCCACACCTCCACTTAGGCTTGCGCCTTATGTAGCACTTGTTCCACAGCAAGTGATTCTGTTCACTAAAACGGCAGAAAATCTGGAAAGAAAAGGCATTTTGAATCATCATCTGTGACGGGATGAGTGCCAGACACCCAGGGAAGGGCCGAGTGCCTCTCAGCCTGCGCAGGGTTGGGAGCTTCCCTTTGCACTGAGCTGTTTGTCTGGCGGAACTGCACCGTGGAACTGCACCCCAACGCATGGTTTGCAAGATCAGCATGTGGAAGAGCATGCAACCCCAGCCACAGAACAGAACCATACTAACAAATATTTCAATCCCCTCTCTTGGGAGGACACTCATTTCACCAGTTTCTGCATTTTTATAAATGGTTTTACATACTGCTGGGTGCAGGCAACTTTTAATAATCATCTTTAAACACTTCACTTTTAAACCTTTTTTTAGAACAAGCCATATACCAGCTCTGAGAAAACAAAACCAAAATAGAATCAAGTTGAAGACAAGATTTTTCAAAACAATTTTTAAATATTTTCTCTTACCAAAGACTCTTTCATCATTGATGTTTTTGATACAGAACCACAGCCCTGCTGGGAAAGTACACACGAGAATATGCAGATCAAAAAAGAAGGAAACCCATGTTGTAGGCTGATGCTCAGACACAGAGGCAATGATCGGGATGTGAATTTTCGCATACCTTTTTTAAAAAAAATTCAGTTCAAATTATTTTGAAAAGATAAAATTATTAAAACTTGTAAACATTAGGAATTCTGAAATTCATTTCAAAGGAAGCATTTCAATTTAAAATGGCAAGTGCTCTACTCAGCAGAAATCTGATGAAACTTTTATACCAAACAAGTCCCCAGGTCTTACTGTATTTAGGAAGTATTTGGTGTACAGAGTTATTTAAAACACCAATATAAAGTATTATTTCCATACTAAAAGAATGACAATTATGGATGTTCAGTTTTATTATGGCTAAATATGAAGCCAAATTCATCAAAATGAAAACACGCAGCTATGCAGCCTCATCATTAGATTTTGAAGAGATAATCATCCATGCCAGTAAGCCTTCTAGATTTTCAACATCATATTTTGAAAAGTCTCCTCTGCATAGAATACCTTAGTTTTCTTAGTACAGAAAGTTACAGTATTAAATACCAGACCTGTTACTGATGCCCCCACATCCTTTTAGATGCTGAATAAATCAGGCCTTGTCTACACTTGGAAATACATGTCAGCTAAACAACATGTCAAACACTCAGTGCAGACAAGGACAAAACTGTGTTCTATATTAAAGACAGCTATACATACGGACCTAATCTGGGGTGCTACATGACTGAATGGTGAAGTATCAAACATGTCCTTTTCTTCACTGAGATCTAGTTCTCATTCAAAACTGCAATGTGTGTTTTAACACAATATGATTTTCTAATGTAGACAAGCCCTCAAAAGTTTAATGCTTTGTATATATATAGACCACTTCATTTATCAGCAAAGAACAACATCTCTATGTTCTTCAAATAAATCTGAGGCTTCTTTACTGACATATGTTCTACTACATTTATTACAGAGTTGGTACAGCATCTGTATGATCTGGACTTAGGAGTTTGAAAAAACCTGAACAGCAAAAGTTTGAAGTTCTCCTATCCCTGCTTTTAATCTTAAAGAAACAAACAAAACAAAAAACCCAAACCAAACCCAAAAACCTACCAAGTGAAATACACCTTAAATACATTTATCTGGGGAAAAAAAAAATATCTTCAGTTTTATCCCTATTCTCCTGGCTGGCTAAAGAATTCAAGATTGGATTTTTAAAGGTTTACTAAAAACAAAAGATTAACTAACATGGGTTTTCACCCATGAAAACATACATGAATAAACTGGAATTGTTCAGAGTAGACATCTGTATACACAAAACAGATGTATGAACATAACAAACAGGCAACATGCAAGATCATATGTGCAACATCTTTGCAATTTCGTGCAATGTTGCGCAATGAAAATAAGTTCGAGGCTCTTAGTAATTTTTAAATGTGTCCTCAAGTGTTGTACAACTTTTGGTTATTTTATGCCAAGAAGCACTACAATTTCATATAGAAAAACATATCATTACATATTCAAAGAGTTCCAAAGAAGCAAGAAATTTAACAGACAAATTAGTGAAATGGTTGCAAAGATCATGAAACAGTCACTACAAATGCTTTCTTGAGATAACTGATTAGAACCCGCTATATTCTCCTTGATTGATATACTAAATGGATTGGAGGATGAGGAGAGAAAAAGATTATTAATTTTCAGTAGAATGTTATCTAAATCCTTATATCCTTTATCCCTACTTACCCAGTGTCCCACAATGAATAAAATCTGCCACTCCAAGGAGCAATATAACCTGAAAAACAGAACAGAGAAAAAAACCCTTTTGCTGCCTAGCTATTTAAAGGCAGTAATTTTTCTAACACAAAACTAAAGAAATTTCATTAACATGTGAACTAGACCTACTGCATTAGGCAGGCTATAAACTCTACCAACCATGAAGCTAGTTTTAGAAGAACACACTCTTACAGGATCACACTCTCACAGGATTACATTGTACTCATTGAGTACTAAGACATGCACAACCTCGAAAATCAAGTGATGCAGTAATAATGAAAATATTTCTCAAAGAATACGACAGATAGCAACTTATACTCTGTAAAGAAGTGTAAGAAAAAGAAAATGGAACAGATAAGAAAGTATTTAATTCTTCTGAAATGCCTGAGCAGGAAACTGGAAACGATCTATTGCCAAAACACTAATATTCAATGAAACACTGGTTTCCTATTGTTTCTCTATTGATGGATCTACACATGGCACGGAATACAAAAGCTGCTACGAGACATGCTGATAAGCTTTACACATTATTTTTTTAAACAAAGCCCTTAGATACTTGAATATCATAAGATGAAAAGAAACAGTATCATTATCAGATGAATGACTAAAATTAATATTTAGTTATTAGATTCTTCTTAAATTTTATTTTCACTTTCCTTGCATCTGTTTCAGCTCCCTCTGAAGACAGACAAGCTGAAACAAGAGACAGTTAAATCCTTTTATTTATTTCCCAAGTCCTTCTGCATGACACAGTAAGTCTTCCCTCTATCTGATATTTAAAATTAGTATAATCTGACTGAAAGTTTTAGTTTAATATCTAGTTTAGACATTTAAATATTGTGGTTAATATTCTATGACAAGACGTATTTTTCCCTTCAGTCTTTGGATGTAAAGCTTGCTCCCAAACCACTCCATGCAAAAGAAGGAGCTGCCAGCAGATGGGGAACTACTGGTTATGGTGTTCTCCGAGTGTATCCAAAACATGAGATAGCATTCATCTGAGGGTGCTGAAAGAGTTGGCCAATGTGATAACTACCCACCATCTTCATCAGGGTGTTAAGGGAGGTCCCTCGTGCTGGTAAATGGCTAATGCTACACCTCTAGGAAAGGTAAGAAGGAATATGCAGGAAACTACAGGCCAGTAAGCCGAGTCCCTGAAAAGATCGTGGAGCACAGCCTCCTGAAATACATTATTACATGCTTTTTGAACCATTTTCCTCATTTCTCATGTATAAGCTGAAGAAGAATGGGCTGGACAAACAGACCATTTGATGGGTTGAAAATTGGCTGCACTGACAAGCTTAAAGTAGTACTCAGTGGATCAGGGTCCACCTGGTGGCTAGCAAAAAGTAAAAATACTCCAGAGGCCAAAACAAGGAACCGTGCTAAATTGGAAGAGTGGCAGGACTTCAATCCAGAACCTCAAGCCATTCTTCCAGGTGCTGCACCTGGGATACAGGGTCCAGATGTGGGCACCCTTCTGCAAGAGGATTATTAAGAAAATAGAGAGGGATCAGAGGGCTGTGAGATGGTCAGCAGCCCAGATCGCATAGCATAGCGGGAGAAGCTGAGGCAACGAGGTTTATTCCATCTGGTGAAGCACTGACACTGATCAGTGAATTTCAGAAGTTGAAATTAAGGCTTGAAGAACTGCAACAGAACACATATTTTGCTGCACATTGAGATAGGAGCCAAAAGTTTTGATATGCCAGTCTGAAAATTTTTACTAAGTATTAGTAGGACCTGCTCATATGTACTGAAAAGTAAATCATAAACCAAGTTTTGGAAGACTTTCAAACAAATAGAGATGCTAAGTAATTTTCTGGAATAATAGTATAATAATTAAGAAAAATAAAACTGCTATTAAACAGTCCAAAATGTTAAACAACTGATACCAAAAAAATTTATGCCAGAAACATTGCTAAAAAGAAGTACAAGAAAGAAGTCAGTTAAAATAAAAACAAGTTAAGACTCAGGAAAGTGTTCTTCTCCAAAATAAAACTCTGACAAAACACAACTATTTGAGGTATAATATTAAGATCGTGCAATTGAAACCAAACAGAAGTTAATTTTTGCATGGGTGACATATATTTAGCTAGGAAAATAAGATTGCTTTTTTTTTTTTTCCCTTTCCCCATCGGGGAAAGAAGTATGGCATTAGATCACCAAGGAAGTGTATCATGGAATCAGAAGATGGCAGTGAGGCATCTGGGGATGGCAACCAATTGAAGACAAGCTTGTTTTTGTAAGATTGGGTAGAACTGCCTTGGAGACTGGAGGCTGAACCACAGAAGTAAAATAGAGCTTACAGATTAAATCCAGTCATACAGAAATCAGGTTCAAGTATTTCAGAAAGTAAACAATCTGACTTTGACTTATTGATGCTATTCAGAATAGACCAGCTATATGTATCTTCATAATATGCTTTGGCTATAGTTGTTCCTCATCCAGTCTCACTTCTTACGTCATCATGTGGATTGTGACTAAACCTGAAATATTGGAATGATGCTACAAAGTTGGGTTTTTTTCTGCAGCCCAGAAAGCCCAGTAAATTCCAACACACAGAAATACAGAGTAACATGGGCACAGGTTTGCTGTGGCATTACCAACAACTGCTTGTAAACTGCTTGTTTAGTAACTACTTGTAAACCAAGTATCGATCATCTAGTTTACATGCTCCAAAGGTAAACTGCTTTCACATTTCCTTACCTGTGTAAGTCAAATAGATGACACTCAGGAATACAATACCAGCAGCTAGTGAGACACCCAAGAAGAACAATGTCTGAAATTCTTGCTTTGTTAATCTGTCTCTCAGGTACTGCAAAAACGCATATGCCTGCAGCAGTGCAAAAACACCTAAAGAAAGAGGAAAGTTTTTGATTAAATGCTCAAAAGCAGTAACAGCTGTTAAAGTAATTGGCATACTTTGGCTATATTTGAATGAAAAAAATAAACGTAGGGTACACCCTTACATCTAAAAACTAGTATAAAAATAACTTTCTCACAAATAGCCTTTAATACTTAACAGGGATGATATTTTCTTGCAACAACAGAAACTTGCAAGGGAGGAAATGCTCTGCAAAATATTCTTTGCTCATTATATCAGGAGCTCCGATACCCATTGCCTCTTTTCTTTCAAATTAAATTGGGGTGAGGGAGAGAAATCTAGATTGCATTGATAATGACAATAACACAGGTTAATATACATAGGCCTGGTGAAAAATTAAGAGACACACCCCAGGCAACACAAACAAGGGTGATATAGAAATATACGGAAATTAAGCTACTGAACCAACCATGGATGGATTTAATGAACGAACAACCCCCAAGCATTAAGTGATACAGACACATGAATTATATAAAGCTCGTGTTGAAACACCGGAATTCACCAGGTAAGCACCCCACACCCTCAAAAAGGTGTTTAACATTACACCAGAACTTGGACATGATTTTTCTGTTGTTATTCATTTCAATGCATATAGTCAGATCAATCCAATGATCAGTCCATTCAAAAGAGAAAATTCACTGGTAGCTAGCAGAAGGAAAACAGAAGTCAAGTGTATGGCCTTTCTTCAATTTAACAATAAACTTGAGGTGCACAATGTTGAAATTCCCTCGTTCTGAACTCTTAGAGAAAGTCATTAACTCTATTCACTAAATAAATTCAAAATTCTTCAGATGCAAAATGCGTCACTCTTTCCGTTACATTCAGACTGTTGAAAAAAAATCTCCATTTTTAAATGTATTTTTCTGGTAAACTTTAATGATATTCCAATTGCTGTCCCAAATACATTTTGATAAGTGACTACACGTAATAAAAAAACCCGAGGAATCTAACAAACTAAACTATATCACACAGTGTACGCTGTTAAACATAAACCTATCAGTCTTGTAGACGTTATTGCTGTCAAGAAATCAAGATGTCTGACTGTTAACAACTACTGAAAAATCAACTTACTTTAAAGAAATAAAAAGAATCAAACAAGATCGAAATCACGTATTTAAATTGCTAATCAGAAGGCTGATTTTTAAGTCATTTGTATTTAACCCCCTTTGAAAAATTACAGAAGACTATCAACTCTAAAACCAAATTGCTCAGTAAAAACTGTGTTTACCAATAAGGAATGTTTCAATTGTACAATGCTTGAAGGCAACATTATATTGCAAAACAGTAGAGATTATCAATGTGTAAAATAAGTGCTTGTAGCACCAGGTAACTGATCCACTGTTATGGAGGCATTTTACCTCCATTAGCTCACACAAAGAAGGATAATGTGTCAATTGGAAAGAAAACTTCCCTACAGATACTAAATTGTACCTCTTTTTCTTTAACAATTTGGTTTGTTAGTATGTGTTCTTTCTAACACAAGGAAACAAAGCTGCAAGGGTTTAAGGTTTTCTTGTGCTAAGCAGGCTGTTTGGAAGCAGACATTTAATTTTCTTACCTGCAGCTGCCATGTGTTCACTTGTTCTAATTGGCTGAAATCCCACAAAAGGTATCTGCATTGATAATATTAATCCCACAATGTAGAAAGTGCTATATGCTAGGAAAAAAAAGAGTGAGGAGACAGGAGGAAGAGAAAGGTGGGAAGAAAATGAATACACACATTTCAAAAAGCATTGGTTCCACAGTAGAGTCCATCCTCCCCCCAACGTCAGTGACACTGAAACAGAACCGTGTAATTCTAAATATTTCACCCATCCTAATAATTTTTTTTTACTCCTTTGACTAGGATAAGCCTGCCGATTGCATCCAATTTTAGAGGAAGTAGCCAAGTATTGTTGTTCCTAATTGCACTGTTTTTTCTTCTCCTAGGGAAATAAACCATCCACCTAAGATGCTCTGGCTTGGAAATAGTCTTCTCTTCCCATCTTGTTTTCTCAAGTCATGGATGGGAGAAAGAGCTCTCAGATAACAAATGACAAAAGAAGCTCTCTCTATGAGGAGAAATTGAAGGGACCAGACCTCAAAGAAGCAAAATATTTAAGAGTTCACTACTATTTAGAAAATGCAAAGAGGTATGCTTGTTCTTTTTTTAACACAAGAGCAGAAGCATGCCAAGAAACTGAAAAGCAATAGAATTAAAAATTAATATTAAGCATATGTACTAATGGGTCACTATCAACCATGAAGACTTATAGCCCCTCCCAAAAGTAGAGGCCGAGAACATCATTAATATTAATATTAATATTAGTATTAATAATACAGATTATTATTATGTATGCACTAAGATTCATATACTTTTTTTGGACAGGATTTTGGTATTCAGTATTCCAAGGTGAAGAAGAAAGGGGAGGGAAAGAGAGAAATACCAACTCTGAACAGCCATGAGTCTGATCACGTTTGAAGTAACCAGCCAACTTAAAGTCCAAACAAAGTTTTGTTCCTTCAGTGGCAAACAGCAATAATCCACCTCCCAGATTTTAAACACCCCTACAAATCATAAACCACTGTGTTTGTTATGGCCTCTATCTTAAGAAGAGATCCCTGTTCTCATACAATCCTTTACTAACCTCCATGAGAACAGGCTCGGGGAGCACATCATTTACCAGTGGTATTGTTTCCATAGCACCTGTGTGCTATCCACTGGGGAATTACGCTCCCAGGGTACCGTATGCTTTCCAAAAGTCACAGAAGTGACTGTGATGGTACTTCCAACCACTTCCTGCCTTCTCTGGTGTATTCCTTCAAGCATCTGTATTGCACCACTTTGCCCAGCTACTGATCTATTCCCTCTTATGTCACCGAAACACATTTTTGCTGAAGGAAGCTCAATTTTTGAAGAATTCACTACAACATAAATCATTTACTGTACCATGAAAGTGTTACAACACTGCCATCCTGTGGAAGTTCAATGATTGGCATAAATCACTACATTTCACATTTATTAGACCATTGTAAATCATCATTTTTAAGCCTAGGCCTGCAACTGTTACACTTTCTATGGCCATTTCCCCCCCGTCCCTTGCTTCCCACTCCTTTCAAATAGCTATCACATATGTCTGCCTGATAAAAAAAAAAAAAGGTAATTTACTCAGCAATGCAATATTTCTAGGATCTTGGCTGTATCAAGGTGATACATCATCACAAGCTTTCCATGTTCCTTTACATTCTACTGTTTGCACAGTCTTTGCAAAAATCAGAAAGTTAATTTTGATCCCTGCAATCTGTTCTCATGGTTATAACTTTGACTAGGTCAACAACAGAAAACATTCTGACCTACTGTGGATAAACTCATTTTACAAACAATCCTGCACAAACACAGGAAGACCTACTGAAAAACTTCTCCTGAGAGTACAATCAAATACTTGACCGCATACTTTCAATTAATGGATTATAATCACCAGAAATAAACACTAATCATCTGAAGTTTTACAACACTGAAGTAGTTGATATAAATATATATGCCCACTCACTATTTAAATTATAAAATCCAATACATAGAACAAGGAATTTTTGAAATTAAGTTTTAAATTCTGGAAGATCCTCAAGTGATTTTGTTATTAAACATTTTGAAAAGTATACAGAACTTAAAAATTGTACAGGAAAAATAAATACCAGATTGAAGTGAAAATTACCAAGTCTCTAAAGTGTGCAAAACATAACTTAAATCTATATTTGTACCTTTCCAAATGGAAAACCATTTACTTTCGAAACACATGATAAACTGCAAGAGAAACTACAAGTACAATAATAGAACGTAATATCAATGGTTCTTGTATCTGTATAAAGAGGTTCTTTACCCATACAAGTGATGCTAATGCACTGGAATCGTAAGCACTTCTGAATTATTAAGATAGTAAGATCTGAAAGATACTGACTACTGCCAAAAAAAAAAAAAAAAAAAAAAAAAAAAAGGCATAGCTTAAGCTTTCAAATGTAGGTAGGTAGCATGATCACCATTGATGCCAAGTGGGTCAGAAGTTATCTGGCTGCACATTGGTAGTTTTTTAAGAATTATGAGACTGCTATAGGCACACTAGCAATTGCATATCACAGAAACTCCGGAAATATCTTTATTCTGACTGTTTCAATGAGCTTTTGTAAACTCTTCTCCCTATCTGAATAGTTTGGAAGTGAAGCACACTTGAATTTCCTCTCAGAAGTGCTTGAACATTCTTACCTGTTTTACAAAAACATCCTGTTAAACAAACCTAGAAATCACATGCTAATGCAAGACATACAGCCTTCTCTGTGTGTAAGGCTTCCCACAAAAGCTTAAATTAAGCCAGCAGTGGCAATGGAACAGCAGAGCAGCAATTACATTTTCATTCTGACAACTCTGCTGAAGTACAGCTGAAGGGCAATAACATCTCAAAACACTGTAGCTATTTGCAAAACAAATGTCTGCCAAAACCTTTAATTCATATGAACCTGCAGTACTATTTTCCCCAGACTAGTTCAAAGACTAGTTCATTGAAAGCTGAAAAAGCAAGAGTACTTATTCTTTATTGTTTCTGGTTACCACATTGCTTCAGGATTTTATAATTAGTAGATTTAATTTTCTCTCACCTAACTCACAGAAACTGGAAAATGAAAGTATTCAATAAAACAATTTTAAAAGCAAAACAAGATAAATGACTTTCCCCTTAAGTTATGAAGAAACAGTAAATGAACAACTTAAGCAACACTAACATTAAAAATGGGTTAGATATTTTTTCCTTTTTTTAAAGAATTTCTGTTTCTGAACTACATAAATAGATTAATAAAGAAGCATGAAACCAGTATTTATAGTTTTTTGTAACAAAAATACAAAACTGAACTTGAGTAAATTGAGTAATTATTACAGTATACAATGGTTCAAATATATATGTAAATATAGTAATTTCTCTAGCAGGCACTAAAAAAAGGCAATAAAATAATTAAAAATACAAAGATAAAGCAGTATTAAAATGGGTAACAAAAATATATTTACAAATATGACACGTCCTGTGATACTACACTTCAACTCATACTATGTTCTCAAACTATCTATTGTAAAGATTTTACATTACACAGTCACAGATGTTTTATCTAAAATATAGACCTCTGAATACTCAAATTGCTTATTATTTATTTCATTCACACACCTATACCATGGCGAACTGATTTAACTGGTGAAGTCTGTAAAAAAGTTTACAGAGTATTTAAATGTCAGGCAAATAAATTAAGAAGTTAGTCTAAGGCCACTATTCACGCATTTCTGAAACCGGAAGGAAGGCTGACCTATTAACCCAATAAAATCTTAAGGATTCACATGGAGTGGACAGACTCTTACACTACCTTTTAGTCTAGGTTATATGAAACATACGTGGCTGCTTAAAATTCCCTATGTCTTTTCTCATATGTCACAACACACTATTTGTTTGCATAATTTCTGCTGCACAACTTTTTAAAACAGCAATTGTTTAATATACTAGGAAAAGACAAAAATATGAAACATTATTACAGACACACACATAACATATATATAAAATCTATTAAAAGGATCCTACAAATATCAAGCCATCCAATTATTTTTTTTTCTGTGCACAAGAAAAGAAGATTAATTAGCAGCTACATATATGAAATTTTGGAAGTGTGAGTATGTTTTAACTCCTTATTTCCATGTTGTAGAAAATAACTGACTATAATCAGTAATCAAACTAATAAAATGCAACCTGATATGCAATTACTTAATTCCCACTTGATACAAATCACATCCATATAATTAATTTCATATCTCATGATTAAGCATTTGAGAATGACTGTTCACTGAACAAAACTTACCGATGTAGACTCTCCTGCTGTATCTTTGCATCAGCAACAGAACAAACACATGCAGTGGAATAAGGTTGATGATGAAAACATAACCACCCCATGCAGAGACCTAGGAGAAATCGAATAGGAAATTAGATCTGCAAATATCTGCAAATTCTTAGGATAGCCAATGCTGGATTTATACATTCTGATGGTCTAACAAGAAAACACAAACTCCATCTAGACAAGCAGTCAGAGCTACCAGTAACAGCACCAGGATCTTTCTCAATATTTATTATTAAAAAAGAAAAACCCAACAAAACCCCCTCATATCAAAGCATTAAAGTTTTTTGAAATGGGCTAGTGGTTTTTCAAGGCTGTCCTTTCTGTATCTCCTCCTCATCCTGAGCTAACATGATCACGCTGGCAAATGAGGATGTGATGCTGAGGGCTTTTCCCCATGCTGAAGGCTGCAGCACAAGGCAGTGGTATGACTCCCAAGTAGAATCCAAAATTTTCCTCTGACATACAAATTTAACACCATGCTCTGGACTTGTTGCTGGGGACAGGGAACAGTATCTCCAGCCAGAGAGGAGAAAGGGAGCAATGTGCACCTCCAGGAGCAGAACTCCTGGAGCAGAGCAGCCAATGCAGGTTGCAGCGTAAGGAAACAAACAAAAGGAAGGGGGTGGATGCCCAGGGAAGTGGGGCTGAGCACTATGGAACGGTGTACAACAGTATCACGGATACTGCAAACCTGCAGTAACAGCAGCACTTGAGAAGCACTAGTATGACGTACTCAGAACTGAAACAGTACAATGTTATCAATATATCACTGATTGCTGGTTTAGATAAAGATTTAATGAGCGATCATTACCATGTGTTATCTAAATTTCTAACATATTTAGAAGGCTAATGTTGACTAGACAATCTGTATTTTAACACGTGTCCTCTTGTCAAATTACAGTCTAGACTTCTCCCATATGTACGATGCCTACCCTAGAACTTCATTTTTGGAATGCAGTAGCTAACGTGGTTTTCACTTTAATTGTACTTTAGGGCTTAGATTCATGTAACTATTTTTAAAGCCCTAGAATCCAAAAAGAAACCCAAATGATTATGTTCTATAGAGCAGATTCTAAAACAAGGATGAGGCCAAGTACTACTGTTTTTTGATACTAACACTACAAACCCCAGCATTTAAAAATTTGGGGTAACCAATTCAAACAATGTGAAACAAGTAGAACAGAAATCTAGAAGTCTTCTAGACACTCGTTTCAGATTATCAAGATCCTATTGCAAAGTTCCTATCATGAAGCATCGTGGTTTACACAGGCAAGCTGTGTGGAGAGATGGGAGAAAATACTATATGAAGATAGGTAATACATAATAGAATAAGAACAACGTGCAATTAGGACACTGTCATAAAGTTTTGAATGAAGCAGGTAGCAGACAATTTGCATGGACCAGAGACCTGCACCTCCAATTATCAAAATATTAAAATCAAATCTAAGCACTGGAGATTGTACTGAACTGAAGATGCACTTTGGAACTTTTCAATCAGAACTGAGGCATCCTCGTAGACTGGCATGAAGAGTGGAAACATGCTCTTACTCCTACAAAGATTGCTTCAATGTAAAGCTTTGTTTTATTTTACCTCCTTGTCATAAAAAGCTATCCAAAGCAGAAGTTGCTGAAGTCAAATAAATGCTAAGAATATAAATGCAAGGAAAAAACCTTCTCCTTATGGAATGCAATGCAACGCTACGAGTCAAATTAAAACAGTGAGTTAGGTATATATTTTAAGCAGATTTCGTTATCAAGATAGGTTTCTGTCAGTCCATGCAATATCTGTTCCTCTTTCAAGGAGCTGTTCCCCAAACTCCCCATGTAAAGACTGATTCTTACTACCACCTTGAAATTCTGATTTGATTTAATTTTCAGCTTACACTGAAAACATAACTAATTCCATCAGAGAAAGGCAAATGAATACTATATAATGAATAGTACAATTATGCTTTGTCCTTAAAATTTACCTATGCAAAATGTCTAGAAGGGCATCTTAATAAAACTCCTTCCCAAATGGAAATACAATATATGGAAAGCCACCGCCACCAGGGATGAAGTATTTACACGTACACTCTGTAAGCAATAAAATTCTATCATCTAATCACTGAGGCTAAGCTATAGAAAATTTTAACCTTTCACTAGCTGACAGGACTTGAACGGAAAATAAGAGAAAAAACATTAATTTACATTCAAGGATTGAATGTCATGATAATGACATTGATTCCGTAAGTTCTGTCACCATGCACGCTCTAGACCACATCCCCTCCCTCTTGTCTAATCCCATAGATGAAGACACTACTCAGCCTAAGATGGGATGAACTTGTTGCTGTGTGTTTTTTCAGCCATAAAATTATAAAAGTATTGTATTTGTTATCTGCGTATTTATGAAGAGCACTTTTAGAGGATCTCACCAATAAATTGGCACAATGTAAAAGACTATGGTATACAAATACAAAAATTCAAAAAAAGTTACTTGCCTCATTTTGTACCGCACATAAGTCTGTACCAAACCTACAGAATCTCTTCACTGTAACAATAAACAGCAATGCTGTGTATAAAGAAGTGGCTGTTTATTTAATGACTTGGCAAAAAGGTGGAAAAAATAGGGGAAGAAATAAACGTACTCTTAACAGGAGATAGTTATCCTCTTTGGTGACGTATACAGGGCTATTATTTGCTACATTAACAGCAAAAATCTCCAAGAAAACCCAATGAACATTAAAGCCAGAGGAAATCTAGGCATCATCCAGATAATTTAAAGTACAAAGTTAATTCAGAGGTTAAGGCATGCAAAACAGTTCATAAGTACCTTTTTCTTGCAAACCTAGTTACTGGACTGTAGAAAAGCAGTATTTCAGATCTCAATCTTAACCGACACCAAGCAATTAGCCTGACTGTCCCACTACTGGCTAGTCTGAGGTTAATTTATTTTTCATAAAGCCACAAGTTTATCAGTTAGGTGAAAAAAGGACCTTTGGCTGACTCACAGAGGAAAATTCTTCAAGTCAAAGTTTTCAGAAGAAGGAGGAGGGGGGAAACCAATTCCCTCCATTTTGCTATTAGTTTTATCTCCTCAGTTTTGCTACTGTTTTTCCCCTGTGTTAGCCCTTAGGAACATCTCTGCAATAGCCTCCATTTTCACAGATCAAGAATGAAAAGGGACTTTACGATCATTTAATCTGACACTGAATTCATTCAGCAGTTCTTGTGATTTGACTTTATGGCATAATTATACCCAAAAAATAGTTTCAAAGTTATGAGTGTAAGTTTGTCCATAATTCTTAAATATTATTGTTGCATTTTAGTAGTAATGACACAGATGCATGAATATAAAAATTCCACCTTAGATCACCTGCAGCAAAATAAAAATCCCACTGAATCAGAGTACCTATTCAAAGCATAGAATAAATTTGTAAGCAAAGTTATTCTACTTGAGTTTTAAAAACAATTATTTTATTGTGTTTATTTAAATACTTGAAATTTCAAAATATTTATTATGACTTTTTAGTCATATATTTAAGGTTTTAATAGTAATATGAAGCAACAATTTTATATTAGGGCTCCAACAAATATTAAAATCTCTTTCTGTTCTTCATCAACATATCGATTATGTAAGCCCTGCTTAAATAGTTTAGCTAGTATATCTATAAAAGGCTTACCATGTAAAAGTAGGATAGACAGCAGCAGATTGTCCAAAAGACCGACCCAGTTTTCACAGACTTCACCTTTAAAAATAACCAAGTATTTATGAATGACAAACAAATACCGGACAATATTCCAAAATTTAATTCCAAAACAACTGTCAAGAGAACTTCTTTAGAACATATCAAGTTATATTTGTATGCTTCTGAACTGGTGCCCATAAAACCAAACGACAAGTGCAATTCATTCACATGCAAAAGGGGTGCAAAGCAACTCTTTGCTATATGATCTGAGGTAGAAAAGTAGTTCCAACACCTCTGGGCTACTTTCTTGAGACATTATTCAAATCCTGCTTTAGCAGGGGAGTTGGACCAGACGATCTCTAGAGGTCCCTTCCAACTGTGAAAATTCCGTGATTAGACTAAGTCTAAGACTAAGTGTAGACTATCCATGACAGACTTTGGCTGGCATCAGACCCAACTCTGCAATTATAGATAAAAGAGCTATTCTGTAATTTTGAAAAACTCACTTAAGGTTAATGAGAGCATCCAGACACTAGAAAGGTTTAGCAGGAACCATAAACCGGCCCAGGAGTATGATTTTGTCTGAAACTGATGGTGGTGATTGTGGTGTGGGAAAGTAGGAATAAAACCCCAACATTAAATAAAGCTAGGAAGTTATCTATAAAATATATTTGATTCACATGTAATTCAATTCATGCAAACATTATTGCACTATGCAGTTTAGTTAAATGAGTTCCATAAGAACAGATAACTGCTACCATGTCTCAGTTGTTATAAAGTAACAACATAGGTTGATTCTATTATTGTTATCAAACACAGTGCACCTTTACAGCTGCAGTTTATTCTAAGCCCAGATTAATAAAACCTGCATTTAAGTAACACCAGTCACTCAGTCATGAAAAACTTGAATTGCCTTCCATTATACTCCTACCAACAATATCCCAAGTTTGAAATATTCTAAAGCTAAAAAAAATTTGTGAGTATGCATCTGCTTATGAGAAGTAGAACTCTGACAAAATCATGGGAAAAGCTGTAATGACCATATACATACGTGGAGACACTCAAAAGGAAAAGTATATACATTCAAGGAACGTGCAAGGGACAGTACCATGCAGTACAATATAGTTATGCTATTTGTGATATTTCCGAAATAGATGCAACAGTCCAGAAAAACTCCAGGTTGCCTAAATGCCTTCATACAAAACTGCATTACAGATGCAATTCTACATACAGATTAAGGAGTGACAAACAAGCTGCACTACCAAGTAGGCTAATTAAAAGACAGACAATTTTTTTTTTAAGCATGCAAGCAATATTAATATCTTGCTCTGGACAGCTTTGGGTAATTTGGATGCTTAAGTCAAAGCCCAGACTCTCCATACAGTCAAAAGCTTCTCCAGAAGGCAGTTCAAAGCACTTTATATTCAGTCTACTGCTTTTCACCAGCTAACTAAGGAGGCTAAAGTTTGATGCTCACATAATACTAATACCTCCAAACTGAAAAACAGAAACAACCCTTCTGTTTGCTTTAAATTTATAGACTTAGCATTATTATTACCACTACTACAGGACACGCACACTTCAGTTGAACAGTACTTTTACATAGCAAACTAAAGAGCATGATTATGGAGTGGTTCAGATCATGTGACTTCTCAGCACTTGCCTGATCAAGAGCCAAGGGGAAGAGGGATGAGAGGGAGGAAAATGAGAATTCAATGGATTCTAAGAAAAATCAGTCATTTGGTTGGAAGGAGGAACCAAAAACTCTTTCTAAAGCAAAAGACCCAGCAATTACTTACCCATAAATAGTATGTGAACTGCAGTGCAAAAATAGCTATGCCTTCATTGTCAAATGATCCTGCTACTGATCGGGATATGTAACCTGGAACTATGGCAATAAAACAGGCAGCTAAAAGTCCTGCTCCCTGGTTCCACAGTTCTCTGGTGAGCAGGAAAGTAGAAATAGCTGTAAGGCCGCTAAAAACTGGTGCTAGGAACACACATACATCTCTTATATGGACTGTCACGTTAAGCATATTTAAAATCCAATGTATAAGGCCCGCTGTCACCATTAGTCCTGGGTACACCTAAAAGGAGGGGGGAAAAAAAAACCCAAACATAAATGCCTAGGTTATTGCAGAAAACAATCACGGTAGGTTTATTTGCATATAATTTGCAATGAAACAGTAATTTCTTAAGCTGATATAAGGAGTGAGCAGGTAAAGCTAATGGAATTATTTTAATACTACTTTAATCATGTTTTGACAACACTGGTGAATACCAGAGGTTCTTTAAATTTTACATATAATCCATTTTGTAAATGAATAAGCAGCATATAGATAGTATCCTATCTTGCCTGACATTTATCCTATAATGAGGAGAATTTCTCATTAAGGTATGGAAGCAGAAGCTAAAGTTTGCAGGAGAATTTCAAGCCAGCTAACAGCTTTAAGAAAAAAACAGACCCCAAAACGCTAAGACAACACAAAGAAATCCAACAACATTCCCCAGCCCTATCCATATTCCTCCAAAATATACCATGCCACTCTTTCACTTCTTGTTAACTGTGGAGAAAGAAAATGTGCATCAATAAGATATTTTTTTTTAAGCTGATGGACAGTCACTTGAGTATTATATAATTGCAAGACATCTGTAGATGTCTTTGGATATGAAGGATTTAAATAAAGTCCTATAAAATTGAATTAAGATGTCCTCCAGGAAAGGTAACAGACTTACACAAAACTATTGAACCCATCATAGAATATTGGAGAACTTTAAAATATTCTTAATAGGAATTCTACCCTCCCACATTTATCAACATTAGAAAAATCAATATGTACTAGAAAAGTTAATATGTACTTCACCTGCCTTAATTTATCTCAAAAGCTAAGAAGGGCGTTGTACTAAATTAAATTAACAGATGGCAGAATGTTCCCCTGCATATAATCCTTGAGAGCTGTTTTTCAAGATAAACTATTAAAACATAATATACCATGTGACTTTCAAAATAATGCATGCAATCAACATTTCAATTCTGTGTTTTTACTTTGTAGAGGACAGGTATGGAAAAATTGCATACATATGTTACATAAAAAGAGTCGCAAGTATCTCCAAGATACTAAAACAAATGGTGATCTACTGTTACAAAAAACTTAATAAATGCATTTAAATGGCATGTACTATAATTAAAAAGTTTTAATGCACTTTCACACATTAAGTAACACATGGCTGTGTTACTTAGTGTTACTAAAGCTATTTTACCAATGAATGATATTTGTATTCTGATTTGGTAATACTGTTCGTACAACTTCGTCTTGTAGCTCACATTGATACCAATCTTACCTACTCCTGATGCTTCATACAGGTGCCCCACTGATTTAATTTCAAAAGGTCTTTTTCCAGTGAAATCCTAACATTTTCCATACACAAATGAAGTCCACTTAACAGATACCACTGGATTAAAACTTGTGCCTTAAGAGATTTAGATAACTTTTTCCAAAAAATGGGGGTTTCTTTTTTTTTTTTTCTTCATTTCATGTACCAGAATTACATATCCTTATCATAATATCCTTATTTATTACAATTAGAAGTTCATATGTAAGGAAGTAAAACTCTGTTCTTTATTTCTTGTTCACAGTATGCTGTTCGATAGAGACTAAAGCATGTTGACTTACTGCCTCCTGCAGCTAAAAATTAAAATGTCTTGCTATTCCCTCTGCAGCAATTTGACAATTAAAAGCATATTTTATTAAGATTCTCTTTTTATCAATGTTGAATTGTATTGAAAGTTCAAAAAACTTACTGCAAAGTCATCTTTAAGTTATTACTATAATACTTACAGTTCCACCTACTATTCTTCCCAGTGGATACCATGCTCTTTCATCAAACCAATTTAAAAATTCATAAAACCCATGGGATGCAAGATGATGTGTTGATCTATAGTTAAACCTAGAAAGAAACAGAGGAAGAGGGGTGTGTGTGAAGATAAAAATCAAGAACCTAAGTTTTAAGCATACCTTCAGTCATCTGTTTTCTAAGACCTAGAAAGTAATTAAACTTTTACATCTCATTTAGTATGTAAGTACAATGGTCCTCTCTAAATCTACAGAGTTTTAAAGTAAATTACTAAACTCTCAGTTACTAGTCACTATATTTTCTTCATTTCTACAGCCAGTGCACGTATACAGATGAAATGTTACAGTTTTGGAGGGTTTTTTTAATCAATATTAGAAAGTTTTTTATCACTGACAAACACTCCTGTAATTGTCTGCATTCCTTTTTAAAGCTAGTTTTCAAATACAGTCTATCAACCAAGTATTTACCACATCCAGAATACCACTTAAGCAGAATTAATATCATGGAAGAATCAATACAAGAGTCCCATTCTGAGACAGGATAGCTACCCAGTACATCTGCTGCTGCTCTATTTCATGTAACACTGAGAGGCGACGTAATGTAGTAATATGCAACTAAAGGAAACAGTCTGTTTGTTCACACTAATGAACTAATGCCCTTGACATATTCCCTTCTTTCAATCAATAAGAATCTACACAACGCAGAATCTATGAAGTTTCATCTTCAAAGTTTGTACATTCTCTGCCGCAGAAAATTCCTTGTGCAACAAAAGCCCTCCCATGCATACCTTCAGTTCCGCATTGCCCATACACCATTTAAAAACATCGATGGATTGCCATCGAGGCATTAATCTTCCACTTTTCTGGCACATAATTTTTACAACTTCTCAATAAACTTCAGATAGCAAAACCTTTCACCTATTACAAAGTCCATTAATTCTTCAAATTAGGTATCAGACTGCTGTGAGAACTGCAGTGTGTGTTACCCCAAACTCTTTCATGATCATTCAAAAGCCAAATTAACAAGACTGCAGGTATTGATGATGTAAAGTTTTGTAAAGAAAATTAGGCTTAGAAAAGCCTGGCTGATCACCACTTCTGAAACAAGCAACGTCCACAAACCCAACCCTCCGAATAGATATTCTAATTGGAATTTAGATAACGATATGAAATTCATTAGTTAAAGAAGTGTTAAAGATTATATTCCTTAGTTACATGGAAGTTCCAATGACTAAATGGAACACCATAACAGACAACAGGTTAGATGAGCAAACCACCATGAAAGACTTCCAAAGACAGTTAGTATTCAAGACTGGAAAAGCTTATGTGTATTTTTCATTTTGTCTGTTTTATGAAAGTATCCACTTATATCAGTAACACGCATCACTTCTAACACAAATTTTAAAACTACATCAAATTCTTTTGTATAGGATTCCCAAAATATCACAGGTTTACTTTGAACTAATTCATTTCAACAGAATAAAGCTAATGTAATTCAAGACTGTAAGATCCATCAAGTTCCTACTTGTTTAATCAGTACAACCAGTCTAATATCTGAAGTACAACCACACAGAGGTCATGAGCAGATTTCTTCATCTACACAGTGAAAGAGCAAAAAGAATTGAAATTCAAGTCTAGATGTCAGCAAACTTGCGTGTTTCCACTGACTGAACTATCACAGCATCAGTCAAGTGACATTAACAATAAGTAAATAAAAAATAGAGTGCAGTATTTTCAGGAACACTCTCTTACATGTTAAATAAGCAGTTATATAGGATACATTAACTGATAAAACTGTGGACTTTCAAAAGTAATTAGTCATGTTTATATAAGAAAATTCACACAAACATCAGTCATTCTGACCTAGAAATTTATGTATCAAAGAGCAATGTGACAGTTGTTTCTAATAAGCCTGCAACTATTCCCATTTGACTAGATTTCTAAATATAAATTAATTCTCTAGTTCTGAACTGTCAACTATAATGTGATTTATGAAATGCTGTACCTGTAAAATTAGCCTCTTATCTTAGTATAGCAAGGTCTATTGTTAATTTGTTTAGTGCCAAGTGCCTGCAGTAGGGTACGAGCCAAAGCAGGAGTTCTATGATGCACAGGACACATACAATCCAGCCAGCTATGGACTGGACTTAGAACGCACTGAAAACCCAGTCAATGTTGTTATCCCAGAACTTTAAAATGGAAACAAGAAAGATATTTACTAACATGGATTACTTTCAAATTTTTAAATCATGACTCAAACTCACAGAGGCTACAAAAGTATGACTAATGTTTACTTTTAGAGCATGAAAAGATTAGTTAAACAGATGAACTAGGCAAGAAGAATACATATTGACATTCTCCTCGTGTTTTGAACTGGTAAAGCTTCATAACTGACTTCAGAAGGATGCGAACAACTGTCTTGGGCTTTGGCAGCATCCCATTAAGTCTTTAACAAGAATGAATTACCACCCAAAACTGAAATGCAACGTAACAGCATTCTATGTCTTCCCTCCTAATATATACTTTTGGATAAATACAAATCTATCAAACCCTTCTTTCAAAAGGTGATCGATTCTTTTGCCAGAAATGAAAGCATGCAGAGACAGCTGGGCAGAAATTACTAGCATTCACAGCAGAAGTTATTAGCAATACTATAGGTACATTAATTTTTCACCGTGAAAAGACCTATAGGTGAGAACAAGAAATAACCTTCTGACCACAGAAACCTGAAAAAAGTATTTAGAAGCCTAACTACAGCATCTCACTTTGACTTAAAAAAAAAAAGTGCTCACTTCACCTCCCACTAGGTAACCTTAACAAAAATATGTTAAAATGTAAATATAAACATGCATACACAAGGATAAGCTTGATAATTAATGCTGCGTATCGAAGCCAGCTTCAGGCATTGACAAGGTGGCAGCAATGGGCAGTGCACCAGACAACAGGATGGTCTAGCAATCGTATGATGCCAGTATTATGCTCTGGTACCGCTTACCCACTTGATAGCGCTCTACTCCTTTAGGGACAAGCCTGAACCTTGGAAAACTGCTTCCCTTTTTGCCAGAATGGAGAGAGCCGCTGACGAACAGTGAGTATCACAAACCATAGTTACACAACCTTCTTACTATCTTGGTACTTTTCAAACCATGTTTGAAACACAGCACAGCGGTATTTTATTTCTACAGCAGAACTGTTACGGTACCTTCATCTATAGGTTTCATAGGGGTGTAAAACAGCCCTGGGAAATACCAGAAGCGATACCTTTGCCTGTGCCTGCATCCTGGAGATTTAGGGCCTGCAGCTGAGGGAGGAATCAGATTAGAGACAAGAACAGACAATGCTGGGTTGCATTTCAGGCTTGGGTGTCACTGCCTTCCCCAGTTCTTCCATCCCCAGCAAGCAGCAAGAATAGGTGGTATTTAGGGTTTTTATCTAACCCTCTTTCTGACTGGCTAGACATTAGCCAAGGAGACAGAGGAACTGGAGTACACTGCTGGTTACAGTGACTTAATAGGATGCCGTACTACGTGACAGGACCAGACTGAAGGAAAGGATCCCTTTTCTCCCCCCCTCAACCCTCACATCCATCTAAATCTTGAGGTTTGGGAACTGTTCACCTATGTCCCAAGATTCCCTCTCATCCTCCCTCATTCCTTTGAGGCAAGTCAATTTGAGACAGACCTGAGAAGAATGAAAAACAAAATTATGTGAAGCACATGCCTAATTAAGAACTTAGCTTGAAAGACTAAGACAAATATTCAAGTTCTCAGTCCATGTTGTGAAGAAGATAACCACACTTGCTAACATTCAGCGGAGAAGAGCTCTTAAGGACCTGACTGACTAACACCAGTAAGCGTTGACTTTTCTTATTTTAGCTGATGTTCTCGGAGGAAAAGTGATGCTCTGCTGTTCTCCTTGCCTCTTTCTGTCAGGTCTGTAGTTTAAAGCTTAGCTTGGAGGAGGAGACAGTTCAAAGGAATCATCAAACAATCCTAAGTCTTTGTACATTTCAGAATTCAAAGTCACAACCACCAAATTAGCATGATATTGTAGTTGGGACTTTTTGGGGGACACTCTAATGATCACAAAAGCACTCTATGCATGGTACCATTAATTTTGTGGCACTACTGGAGATACCTATATTATAGTTGGTTCAGTAGACAACTGAAGTTAATAAAGATATGGTTCTCACTTTCAAAGCATATTTCAATTTCAGCATAGAACAGAGCAAAAGCAAAATAACTGAGCAGAGGCATAATTTTTTTTTTAGTAGCAACATTAATTTGGAAAGCTTAACTAGGCAGCTTGAAAAATAAAGCCTGTAAAGTTTTCAGTTATATGTTATGTACTGTTAATACATAATCTTAACTATCTGTTCATGCTTGGGTTTGATTTTTATTTCACGCTATGAACTGCTTTTTTGATGACACAAGGTAATGCTGTAAGATGATTAGTTAATGCTATTCACAGCAATCACTCGCTCTATCCAGGAGCTATAGAATTCTCCAGCACTTCACAGCAACAATTACTGCTATATTTATAAGGAGACATCTTTGGCTTTGATGTTCCTAAGTTTAGTATTTCCTTGACAAAAGTACTACTTAAGATGAACACTCAAATAAAATTCAGCCTATCTAGAATATAAGAACATAGAGGGAAACAGCACACATACAACAATACAGTTACTTCATCCCGATCTTAACAACATTTAGGGCAAATTACACTGACAGCCATGGAATTCATTTGACCCTCCCATTACAACAGAGCACAAGATCAGAACATTGCTTCTTGTGGGAATGTTGTTGACACTCTAAAACCCTATCAATTTCATGCTACTACTGCCCCATCATCTAGACTTTTCATCTGGCATTTTATAGCCATCTGAGAATATGTAATCTCCTTACTAGCAGAATCTGTTGAAAAATTTCTAAGCCTGCAATTATAAGGGCTTCTGTGCTC
Source organism: Himantopus leucocephalus (assembly GCA_003993805.1). Taxonomy (NCBI): domain Eukaryota; kingdom Metazoa; phylum Chordata; class Aves; order Charadriiformes; family Recurvirostridae; genus Himantopus; species Himantopus leucocephalus. The sequence continues at coordinate 47,254,155 of RSEF01000002.1, forward strand.
TAAAAGTCTTCAGCTGCAGATGCACAAAATTTTCACATCTGCAAACTCAGAAAAATAACATGATACAAACTAACTGTGAACATTACAAGCTATCTGAGCAATTCTAGGAGTCAGTTTTTAATGCAAATGTAGATTACAGAATCAATTCTGGCATACAGCATCTAATTAGAGATGGCAAGTCTAGATTCTTGAAAAAGATAGTTGCAGATTGACTCCATATCCGACATACTCTTTGCATCTGAAGGAAGAATTTATTCAGTGCAACAGTTTTATGGAAAATCTAATGAGAAAGTTCAGCAACTTCCACTGAAATGAAGAAACATATATACAGTATTCCATATTAAATTTTAAAACACCTGTTTGCCTACATCTCATACTTCAAGCACACAAGCACAACATCCTGAAAGTCTTATTCTGAAGCCTGTAACTACGAATAAGCAATTACCACAATGAGTTTTGCATATGTTTTTTAAAATGGAAGTACAGTACCCCATCAATCACATACTGAATTCAATGCACTACGGCAGTATTTCTCATCATGAAAATGCTTACTTGTGTTGAGTTTATAACCTTGGAAAGTACATATGGACATTTAAGGCAGTTTCAACTAATCAAGATCAGAATTTTGCACCAGCCATACCTGTAGACAAAAGTACTTATGACAGGTAAAGAGCCTTTCCTACTGCCCACAACCCAAAATCAAGGTGTTACAGACCTCACAGTAAGAATGGAGAAACGTAGCACTGAGCTCTACATGTATAAGAACCAGTGAGATGGAGGGCAGTCCCCCATTTACCTGAGCCAAAACTGACATAACTCTGCAAAATGGAAGAGCAACCAGGCAATTTTATTTTCAGAAAAATCTCATGTTCCTGTCCTTTTAACTTAAGCTCATGTCAGCAGAATGGTTTTATTAGGTCTTAAAGCTAATACAAACATAAAGATACACTGCATGAATCATCCCCAATTAGAACATTTATACATAATCAAGTACTTAGGTGTCCACAGATCTTTCCTCTGGAATTTCTCTAGCTGCAGAGCTACCACAGTTTTTTATGTGGAAGATGTTATCACTCTGTACACTCAACCAGAGCTTCTGCACCTCACTGGACAACAAACACAACAAATGTGTCATGAACACATTAACCCTATCCAGTCTTTCACAAGAGACATGAAACCTGTTCACACAGTTCTTTACTGAAATTGATTGAAAAGGATGATTATTAAGACAAGTCCATTGGAAAGAAAAAATAACAGCTTTGGCTGAAGCAGAGTTTAATATTGTCCTAATTCTGTCCTTTTTGGGGGGTTAAATATGGAATTTTTGATGGTTTAGTCTTTATGGTTTTATCTCAAAATATATGGATATGTAATTACTTTGTATTCCGAGATAAGCCTCAACTAATATTAAGTATTTGGTGAAAGCTCCCAAGAGTGCCCTACATTTTAAAAGGCCCAACTGATCTTACAGGGGTTTTGTTACAACTAGGGCCGTAAGAAAAGAGAAATACACATCCTGCAAGTTTACTGTTACCCAGAAGTCTGATGCTTGATAACAGAACTGGCACCAGTGCTATTATTCTGAGTTTCCTCAGGTTCAAACTTGGTCATGATCCTGCTTTTGATTTCAGATTTCCTAATTCTGAATGAACACTCTCAACTCAGAAGAATATGGTGAAGACTCCTTTGTTATACAAACAAGAATTATGCTGAAGTAATAAGATGGCAGGACATTCTGCAGTGGTGTGGCCACCTAACTTCAGAAAAGATGGAAATTCCGAGTCAAAGAAGGACTTCCCTGATGGGGAAGAACAGTAGAAAGCCCAGGCAGAAAAAAAAAANAAAAAAAAAAAAAAAAAAAAAAGTTGGATGGCACAACCAGAAGGACTGCTATTTTTTCAGTTCTAACATTCAACCATGCTAAATGGAAATCCGGAAGAATACCAGAATGGTTATAGAATAACCATTAAGAATAACCATTAAGAATATCAGAATGTCCCCAACGTGTTTAAGAAGGATTACAGCATTCCTACTGCCACTACTTGGCATGGTATTTTCTCTGCCAGCAATAAGATGTCACGCTTAGCAAGTGCTAAAATCAGGAACTGCATGCTGCCAGTAGCTTAATAATATGAAATTCTACAGGAAGCATACAATCACTCTAACTTCTTCAGAGAGCCCAGGGCATCCTCAATATTTTTGCTGAAAAGCCAAAAGCTTTTTAAAGCATTCCATGACCACAGCTTATATTTTTCACACAATATACCATATCTGAAGCCATGATAAGCTTCCCATCATCACTGTAGTGGGCGTATATCTGCCTACAGTTTCAGACACTTCCTCTGATGCCTATTAGGCTTTTTCATTACTTTTTTCCATCTTGCTTTTGAACTATTTCACGTCTCAAGGCAATTTATTAAGAAAAGAGTTAATTTTATCAATACTAAAACACATACTTTGCCAGTGAAGTCTGCCACTCATAACATTTAACAACATTTTAGACCTAGGAAGAAAGCGATGATGCCATTTTTTCTTGGGACAGTCAAAATTCAAGAGGATTCAATGTTAAGATGCAAACAGAAAAACTCAAAATTCCTACAGGGGAAAATTGAATGTTCATTTTCTTCTCTACTGGACATACACTTCACTGCAGATACTACCCTATGACTGGCATCAATACTGATGGCAATATTGGTTCCATATCTTTTGGCAGCATCAGCTTCTTGAGAGCCACCACTTCTCTGCTCAATGTAATATTAACTACCACAAGCTCAAAAGGCCCTATAGTGTTATGTCTGGTTTTTTCTGAGTGCTATTGGGCTACTCTGGCGCATTAGCCTTGCATCTTCCAACTCCGAAAGCTTTGCGCCAAATTCAAGAATATGTTCAAGAAAGCTGTTTCTTTCAGATGAAACAGATTTGTGCTGGACTTGTTTTTAACATGATAAAGGCAGCTTAACTTCAGGACCTTCTAAGTTAAAGGCTGGTACATGAGGATCTGGTCGGCAGAAAGGAATTAAGGCAATTAGCTGAATAATGTATTTTAAGAAGCAAAATATTCTTTCTGTGACAAAGGTGATATTAGAAATCAATGGGCTGAACACTTCACAAGAAGTGATTGGGAATAGAGGATGGCTAGCCCCCAAGCCACTTCTGTCATGCTCTTCTACCATAGAACAAAGCAACTTATAACACCTAAACAACTATAGTGGACTCTTATTAAATTGATCTCAAACATAACTACGTGTTATCCTGTAGGAAGTTCTAACACGTACCCAGAAAAGAATGCTAATTTTTGTAATAGTCTGAAATACAGAGTAAATGAAATATATTCCTTATTCATTGCAGGTACTTTAATTATATTTTAATTATTTGGGAGTATGTGGCACAGCCATCATCTCTATTACATAACAAAGTCATCTATATGCCACAATGCAGTGCCAACCATGGAAATACTAGTTACACCAAAATGCAGTTGAACCAACTTCACAGCCACCTCCCGTTAGGTGAAATTTAAGGAATCAGTCTAGATGCAAGGTGGCCTGGCAGACTGTTTCTACCCGTTAAGATACAAGGCATGGTAAAAAGTAAACAGGACCCTTAAAAAGGCTCTAGATTCCCAACATCCCATATAAGCATTTAAGCAATGGCAATGTTATTTTTGGCAGTACATTTAAACAGTTATATCACCGTAGAAGAGCTTCAGCAGAAACTATTGTGTTCACCCCTCAATAACCCACAGCCTGCGCTTGAACTTCCGTGTAACATTAGAAAGAGTAGATCTAGCCAGAATCAGACATTAGATATCAAACCACTCTGTGCAGATTATGTCAACGTAGTTTTTTGTTAGCTCACAGAAATTTTAAAAATCTGCAGTGTTGTAGTTGCACGTCAGCAGCCTAAGTCAGTTTAGCGAGTTAAAATAAGTATTTGCTTTTTAGTACATCTCTTAATGCACCTGCTATTCTTCCTCCTGCTCTCAGTTACCTATATTCTCTGACTGTGCTTTCTTTCAATTGTCCTTTCTGTATGTAGATTATGTTCAGTCTAAGAAGCTGGACCTCTCATAGTGCACCTGTTCAGCTCCATCTGTTGCAATATTGACTTACTGACATTTTACTACAATGAATGCTGAAAAAAATAAAAATTAATGTTTCATAGTGGATAATACAAAGCATCATCAGAGCAGAACCAGACAATTTATCTAACTTGAACAATTTCTGTCCAGTGATTGAGGCTGGGTTAAAGACCAAATTGTATCTAACTTAAATACGTCTGCTCAAATTCTGCTTAACCCTTCAGTAACCAGACATAAATAGACAGAAATATTGCATTCATCGGGCATGTAGCAGGGATCAGGCAATTTTCTGCTGTGGCTATGTACACATATAGATATACATACATAGTTACCTGCAGACCAAACCAAATGATATGCCCAGGGTTTGCAGAAACCTAGAGATAAATGTAATTACGCCCTAATCAAATAAAGCTGAAAAGGAAAAGGCATGAATATAGCCCAAAGTGCAAGGCGGGGAGGGGGGAGAAAAGACTCACAACTCCAGGGTGCCTTGTACTGAATTACACACTCACACAAATTTAACTGTGGCAGTTATCCTTCAACTGAGCTTTACTAGTTAAAAGGATTGCAGAAGTACTCCTAATCTGCTTCTGTGCCCAAATTAGCTTGAATCACAGCTAAAAAGCAAACCACTCTAAAGATGATTTAAATTATTTCACCTGATTTTTCTCTGAAGCAGATTAGGAGTACTCACATGATCTATTAATACAGTCCAACAGAAAGGATGGTGGCTTCCAGATGAGGGCAGAAAAACTTCCAGCTGTTTGCAAAGTGACTGCATATTCTCACACTAGAGGAAACGGATGTGAGAATAGAAGGTCACCAATAAAATAAACAAAGACCAGGAAAGTATATGACAACAGAAGGCGGTCTTCATCCTTCCCTACAATACACAGACTGGAATTTATCTTTCTAACTATATTTTGCATTCTTGATCCACTTTCAATGTCTGATTTATTCTGAATTTAAAATCAGTTATCCACTACATTTATTTTATAACTTTCATACTGTTTCAAATAAGTCTAAATCAAAACAAAAATGCAAGTTTTCACCAAATTTAATTCAACCCATTAAGAATTGTACCTAATGGTTACCAATGTTTCTTTAAAGACTATGCACAAGAAACACAAAAGTGTAGTAACAAAACATTATTTGCTTTTTATTAGGTATCCTCACAGAAACACTGCAGATTATGTGCACTGCAGTGACTACAGTGCTCAGCATTTAAGTCAGTACTTATAATTAATATTAAATTCCTGCCATGTACAATGTGAAATTAAAGTTACATGTTTGTTTTCTCATTACATGATAGAATTCCTAGTACTGCTTACTCTTACTATATTGTAGCTATCAAACTATTTCACTGTGCTCCTCTGTCACTAGTAAAATCCAATTCATGTTTAGAAGTGACTTTAAACGTGTTTTATTTTTTAAAAGAAAATACAACAGAAATGTGGAGGTGGGAGAACACTGTTCAGATGAGCTAGGCTTAATATTAGATATATATGCTTTGAAGCTGTGATGCCTTTCTGCCACAAATGCTATTACAGACATATTCATAGACTACACCCACCATTGCCTTGTCTATCCTAAGCCCAGGAGCATGTCCTTTCCAAAACACATCACCTCCTTGACCAGCTGGCTACATTAGTATACTGTTTGGTAGCTACAGCCCTTCTGTCTTACGTTAATGAACAGTAAAAGGGATGAGTTTAATTTCTAATGCCATTTTATCTAATAACAAGAACTGACTTCAGGTACCATGCCTTCCCCTCCTCCCCCATTGCCACATAAAATGGGGTAAGGTAAAATGAACGTCTGGTTGCCCATGAAAAGGAATGGGGAAAGCAGGATACTAAAGCAAGAGGATCAGCTGCAGTTCAGGCAGGCTTGAAAAGTGGTGTATTGCAGGGGATACGTGAAAGTTGTTGGGAAGGACCTAGCAGAAGTCCTCAAGGGATAGTTCTTAGGTCACATAATCCTAAATCTTCTCTCTCCTTACTCTCCAGACATGAATTAAATCAGCCTGTTCCAGGATCTTTCACACTTCAATCCCCACCAGACCATATGCCCTCTCAACTCTCTCTCCACAAATGCGCATTTAAATTAGAAAACTGGAGTTAGCCTTCCTGATTCAGAAAAGGGATTCGGCTCTAGATCCCCAACATCTCATATAATCATTTAAGTAGTGACAATCTTATTTCTGGTAGAACTTTTAAACAGTTACAACACAGTAGAAGAGCTTTAGCAGAAACTATTGCTATGTTCACCCCTCAATAACTCATGGCCTGTTGGTCAGAGAACTCATGGATACTTGAGACTGGATCAGGGTACACAAGATGTGCCAATGCAGTAGCTCACTGCCACTGGAAAAGGGGAGTTTCCCTCTCCCTGGATCCAGCTGCAGATCCTGACATCTGCGCTTATCAGATTTCTGCAAGTTGCGTTAACTTGTTAACACAGCAGAAAACTATCCCAGGAAGCGTCCAACAGCTTATGGAACATTCAGGAGAACTGCTCCACTTGATTAGATGCAAAAACGGCCAATTTATAGTGGTGAAGACAAGCTTAGCAGCACCTTGTCATCTTGTAGCTATTCAGAGCCAGGCTTTACTCAAAACAGTGAACTGCTGTCTTACCAGCGACAGCAGCTTCCTGGAGGTTCTCAAAGGAACTTTTGGAATCATCTCCCATGTGTTTTCCAACACACAAATGATATCCATGGGTACTCCAGCACAGCGTATTAGATACTGAGATAGAAGACAACACTGCTTAACCTCTCAGGTAAAAGTACCATTCAACTAACATTTATAGCTGTTCTGTGGCTTTTTCTTCTTGAAGACAGCCCTGAAAGAAGACAGCAGATGATGCTGTACAGAACATACTATCGTAAAGCAAAACCACAATGTGCATAGGTAAGAATGTTGTGCTGAAACTAGACTATGATGAAAGCATAAGGAAAAAGTGACCCTGAAGTTCACTTACTAAAGCAAAAGCTAGAAAATAAAATTTAGTGATGAAACAGTTACAAGCATGACATATTTGACACAAAACATATCATCCAGTCTTCTCCCAAGCAAAAATTGGGCTTTACTGTGAGAGGGTGGGGGGATCGTTGGTGAAGTAGTGGTGGATTACAAAATTAAGGCACTGAAAATTCCTTGGCTCCTGAACACTTTTAGCCATAGGAGAAAAATTACATTTGTCATTACTAGCTGACCTGAGACATCACAAATTAAGATACAGTTGCAAATGTTTAAGGCAGTCTCTCCAGTGTCAAAATCCATTTTCTATTTGGCAAATGAAAGATTAAAACTGTTACAGAGTAAAATGAATTGTGAGACATATGCAACAGTTTTTCAAATATTACTTCAGACTTTTGACATTAGATAAATCATTCTAGTCACATGTAAAAGATAAAATAGTCAAAACACAGCAGCATTACACAACTTCTTGGAAAACTCAAACACTGCACTGGCTTTCAAGACTCTTGTTCCACAGTAAAGCCAGCCAAAAAGATACCCATTTACTTCCATTGTTAATATCGATATAATAATGCCAAAGCTCCAATTTTGTTTCGCTGACTTTCTAAATTAGAAGAGTTGCAACTTTAAGGCATTTTATCTATTTCTAGACAAAGAATTAAAGGCATTTTTAAGGCCTTTAATACCCAAATGATAAACTTTAAATATTTTAACCACGAAGATGAAACTACCTTTTTCAAGATACACATTCCAAACAATATTTATGAAATTCTAAGTTACTCAACTGAACTTCCAAATGCTGCTTGGGATAAGTTTAGAATAGGAAGGAAGCACATTCAACATATGCAATAGACTACAGGAAAAAAAAAAAGCTGGGTAAACATATACATAAAGAAAAGTATACAGGACAAGCAGGCTTATTTTGTTATATTTTGCTTCTGCATCAAGAAAATGCATTGCTGTATTTTCAAATCCTCTGGCTATAGAACACAAGTATTCTGTTCAACGTGTGGTCTTCCCAGTCAGCTGCATCCTCAAACAGGTGCTTTCCACACCTAGCAGTCCTTAAAATATCCATCTGTTGGGAAGATTGGAATAAAAATAAATAAAATCACACTCCTTGGAGTTAAAGCAGTTGGCTACCATTTGTAGTATAACAATTGCAAAAAAAATGAACGCAGAGACTGAAAAAATAAAGCAAAGAACTCACAAAATGTAGGCTGCCCAGCCACGTGTGCTAGAACTGTTCAAAATTACATAATTACATGCTATTTTTCCCTTCTGCAAAATCCATTTACCATTCAACAAACAGGATAGGTGGTGCCCATGCATACAGTGAGCCACTCTTTTTAAATAAATGTAAATAATACTGAGTAAAACAGTCTAGAGGGTAACAGCAATCCCATTCAAAACATCACCAAAAACCAATAATGAAACCAAACTCCCACCCTCACTTGCAATGTACTTTCCCAAAAGGTTTTTTGTTTGTATTAATTGAGGGAAGTTTTGAAAAGGTGTTTTGCAATTCTGTCTTAATGGATTATCAACTGAACAGAACTCCAACATGCTCTTTAACTAACAAACTAACACAACCCATATAAATCAATCGCCACAGAAAAGGATATGATAAGGATTGTAACACCCGGAAGTAATTATCATTACAGCCCCCACGCCCCAGTCATTTGTATTAGATGGGCCCTTTAAAAAGTAGCTTATGATACTGGACTTGGGTCTCCCATAGCAGGCAGACATTTTAAATACTGCTTCCTGCTCTAAGAAGCACTCATGTACAAACACTCAGTTATTGCTTGTTTAAAATAGACCATCTCTTTTTCTAAAGCACAGGGATATTGCCTCACATTACAGCAAGAACTTTTGACGTATAGGAAGCATTTAATTCTCCATATGCCAAAGGAGCTTTTACCCTGGGAAAGCAGCAGTAAGTCAGGAAATACAGAAACTGATCTATTTTGTTTGTATTATGTCCATAAATTCATTCCTGGGGCTGGTTCAACTTATGTAAGGTGTGGTGCAGCATTAGGGTCAATTTCATGGTACCTCTCAAGCCCAGACCTACCAACTACCCACATTAAAAATACCTCACCTTGATTCCCAGGAACAGCTCAGATAAAAATGACAAGCTCTGCTCAGCTATAGGGCTGGAAGTGAAGTCTACCCGTTGGACGTACTACAGAACTTACTGCAGATGTAAGGAACAGAAAGACTGTAGCAATACTTGTCCTAAATTCACTTTGTTCTCCAAGCAAGTGGTAAGACTGATGGTTAGAAGAAGTTTTGCTACAGGAGTTAATAATAATAAAAACAGTTGCACATGCCCTGCTACAGGGTGTAGGCTCCACAGGCTCCGAAAGCAGCAGTTTAATGGCTCTGCTAAGTAGAAAGAAGCACTCAGGATTAGCCCTAAATGTCAGTACAAATGTACCTCAAAGGGCTTTCAAGAATGGAATTTTCAAAAATTAAGGAGGAAACTCTGCAGCACATGCACAGATAGACATTAAATGGGAAACAACCTCACTGAATCAGAAGAGATCTTTGTGGAACAGCAAAGACACCTCCCTAAACCCAAACTACTCCCAACCCATTTAAAAACTATTAGTACAGGCTTTTGAATTTTCCAGCTAGCTTTATTGTCTAAAATCTTTATTCTCCCCTTCCACCACCAGTTCAACATGAGACAGATTTGAAAACACGAGTATTAGGATTACAGGCTGCCAAAAACAGAGCCTGTTACAGAGAGAATTATGGTACAAAACAAAAGGTAACCTTTATAAACCACCCTAACATTATGTAATCAAATCATATTTCTGTTTAAAAAACAGAACACATTAAGCAGCTCAAATAATAGGATATCTGCCAAGAAAAGTCCATTCAAGGATTTTCATCATAGCATTTGCTCTAGCTAGTCAAGTGTGTGTGAGCACTTGCTAAAGAGCATTTAAAAAAAAAAAAAATCATGGCATTAATAGCTAAACTTGCTGGTTCAGTTTGACTCAGCCTACATAAAACATTCCGATACATTTTCCTTTTCAAGTATCATTCTGCTATCCACAAATCAATAAAAGGGTCAACCCTTTGCATGCATTCCATCTCATCTCCTACGTTTTCCAAAAGAAGACTGTTGGGATAGTCTCTGTACTCAACCATACTCTGCACGTGTTTTATGAACGCCACCACTCCTACCCTCTCATGCATATCCTCATTACTGCACCCACATGAAGACTGATGAGGTTTTCACCCCAATTAGAAGTTGTGCAAATGAGGAAAGAAACACCACCTGCTAAATAAAGATGGCAGAAAACATTAGTAGAGATGGAGCAGAGGTTTGATTCTTATGTGAATGTTATTTTATGAGGCCACATGGTGAACCGCTTTTCAGCTGCATCAGTCTAACTGATCAAATCTAGCCTGAGATCTCCCAACTCACAAAGCACAGTCTCTGCTATGCCTTCAGCTCTGTCCCATGTTCTTTTTCCAGATTGTCCTCCTTCCATTAAATTTCTAATACTTACCTATTTCTGCAATTTCCTAAGCAGTAGAGAAGTTCAGTACAGTCAACTGCACATCTTCTTGGCTGTTAATACCATATCAACCTTCTACAAAAGTTCACTTAGCTTCAAAACAGTACCCTCCAAATACCTAAACAAGAAAAGGCTGCTCAAGTCCCTGGACATACAGGACTTACGGTCTTATAATCTAGAAAGCCCCAAAAGCCGGAGTCTGACCTGTGGTAACAGAGTTCCTCAACACATCTCATATTGCGATAGAAGTGACCAAAAAAGATGCCTGATCTGGATCTCCCTCATTAAAAAGGGGGGAAGGGGAAGATACCTGGCAGGCTATTCTCCAAGAACATAGAAAACTTTAGAGTTTCCCTTCATGAACGCACAGGCCCTGCTAAATCAGATTTGGGGACTATGCTAGAACATTTTCCCCTACTATAATAAAATCACAGAAATGAGTCTGAGATACCTGGCTACCTGAAATCCTGCTAAAGGTATGAGCATTACTACAGTATAAACAACTTTCATCATTCAAATGTAATATGTTTGTATCCTACATTTAGAAAACAAGTCACAAAATACTTAATCCAACCGTTCATTAAGTACACGATCTTTTAAAATACATTCCTATAAAACAGAAATAGAATACTTCTCATTTCATAGAAACAAAAAGCTTATGAATGAAGATACTGTGGTAAGTTTTTAATATGAATCTCATGACATTTGCAACATCTCAAAATTAATCCAAAGTGATTATATTCAAACTGGATTGGAATCAAATGCTTTCCCAAGGTCTGGAAGTTGTTGAAGATTACAAATAAAAGGAAGTGTTTGGGAAAAGAATCCTGAAGTGGGTGGGAAATGTTTTATAAACAGATCGATGTTCATGTACTCACCTTCAACAAGAGTATGTGATTGGTTGAAAGCCTCCAGAAAGACAGTAGTTTGGAGATGACAGTGGCTGCCACCCCTCAAGAACACCACATTTACTGTGCAATCTGCTGCCTGTTTGCCCAGCAAGAAGGGTCACTAGCAGGTAAGCAATGACCAGATGAATTATCTGGGTAGATCACATCTGACCATAGCATAGAGATTGAGCATTGTTAATTGAGATTATCAACACTATCGTCCTCTTTACATTAATTTTCCCCCCCTTATGAAGTTTAAGGTGCTCTCATTCACTGCTACATAGCCCTTCTTTCATCACTCCTGTTGCTCCAGTGTTTTAACATGCTCTGTTTTTACATGTATACAAGTCTCCACCCTATCACTCAGTCCCAGTTTACCCTCTAAAATCAGTTGCTATTTACACTCCCCCCAACATTCATGTTCTTCCTCAAAAATAAGAAACTAAGCTGCAATATAAAAACTGATGGTGGGCAGGCTCAGGGAATTAAAATGTTACAGTATTTTGACAATTAAATCAACTCACCATGACTGCTTTAGAGCAAACACAAAGGAAAAAGCAGGACTGCACAGTAGGTGACAGAGGAGAACAACTACTCCAAAAGGCAAGCATCAGATCAGCTAACTACAACACAAACCCACAGCCTTACTCTCTCCCAACAAAATCAATGCGTTTACACAACCTCCAGTGTTGGATCAACTCCATACACCACTTCTAATGTTCACTTGAGTCATACTTTGTATTTTAATGAAGATTTCGTATCATATTTACAGGTGTTAATTTAAGTTTTCATTAATGAAAAAAGTTTCTAACAGCTCAAGAACCCGTCTAGCAAACATGATTTGAGCCTAGCAAAACCTGTATTTTCAGCTGTGCCCAAGATAAAATCCTAACTTACTTTAACCACTCTGCCTCTGAAATGCAAGCAATGGCACTGACCCTACGTTTATTTTCACCAGTTCATTCCCATTCACCAAAGTCCACTAATGGTAGATGATGGTATCAGTGATAAGAAAGCGTATTGCTATCATATATACAAACCATACTTCCCACTAGCACAATTATGTTACCTCAGTAAGGTATGATAAATAACAGTCACCTGAGGACAGTTAAAAAGCTGGTGGTTTGAGCAATCAATGATGTTGGTTTGGAAGAGGCAAAGATGTATATCAGATTCTGGTAGTGCTGTTCAGTACCAGGAACTGGCAGGACAGTGGGAGATAACATTCCTGGCAGTAGTAGGTAGGTAAATGTAACTGACAAAGATCGCGCTGGTGCTCCAGCCTGCATGTGCAATCTGGTACAGAGAGGGTCTCATGCTCAGACACACAAGCTTCTGCACTCCAGCTTAAGCCAGGTCTTTCAATCCTAAAGTAGCTGGTGTTAATCTGGTGTTTAGCAAGCTGTTAAAATTCTCAGGGAAAGACAAAAGTTTGATCTAATGACATGGGATACAATTAATGATTCAGATACAGTTCTCACATGTGCGACTTAATGGCAAGAACCAGGCAAACAGAATGAACATTACAATTTTTATAGCACTCCTTGAAGACTACTGACGTACCAAAGGCTGGCACTGTTTTAGTTAGCAGCAGTATCAGGATGCAACAGTCTTGCTAGATACATTTACCTTATATGCATACATATATATACACACATACACATATAGATTATTATGTATATATATGATATGAGCAGCCAAATGAAATAGCATATGGGCATGCTGGAGCTGTACTTTTAGACAAACCAGTGCATAGAAAGTAGTCCCTGTTCAAGTACTCCACAGTTTTGGTTGCCGTGGTTCAGCAGCCATGCTGGCATTTAAGGCAACATCTGACAGAAAGAATGACCTCGCTTGACAACTGAGTTAAACACATTGTTGTACTTTCATAAAAAGCTTTCACTGTGCATTTGTGTGCACGTAGCACAGAAGTTATGCTCTTGGTCCACCCCGCTGCCAAACCCACCAAAAGATGAACCAGATTTCAGACATGAAGCCTGTCCATCCCAATGTACCATCACTGTCCACGTTTCAAGTTCTTGGCCCGATAATGAAATCCTGAAGTTAAATGCTGGAGGCCTGTCAACAGCACAGCTTAAAGTCAATGCCAACTGACTTCATCTATCGGCTCACCTGACACGCATTTTTCAAAGCCTCTGGACCAGCTCAAGTATGGAAAGTAAACAAGACATGAGAAATAAATCAAAACAAAGTGTCAATACTATACCAAAGAGGTATTCAGAGTGGAAAAAAACAGTAATCCTAGTAATGACAAACAGGTTACAAGTTTGTAAGTGACAGTCTGGTGACCTCAAGATACCAGTTTGTTTTTTCCTCACGCAGACATTGTATTATAATGGAGATCAAAAGCAAAAGCTGCCCTTTTTCTACTGCCTTGGCCTATTGTACTACATTTGGGTCATTTCTGGAAGAAATGCCAACTGGAGTAAGTCTCAGAGGCTAATCTTACAAAACAAGCAAACCTCCCAGCCCTGAATCAAAACCTGAATTTACTGTCAGAAATGCAGCTTGAAAGGGATGTTAGAAAAAAGTAACATTTGATTCAATTAATATGCAGAAAACCCAAGGCAAATCTCCATTTCTTCCCACCCCAGATCTCCTATGTTTCTTATGCTCATACCAGAAAACTGGATTCCTAAATAAATGAGAAAGCTTTCTAGACCTCAGAGGCAAAAATATTTTTCCATTCAAAAGAATAATAGGTTTGCCTAATGCTCCTCATTTTATCAAATATACCTCAGCTTCCTTTCTTGATCACAAAATGAATACTAGAGAACAGGTAACATATCAACACGTGGCAAGATATCCTAAGCAAGCTTGACAGAAAAAGCCAAAGAAATGGAGAAAACCATGGAACTGTTCCACCAGCAAATACTGAGGCCACTGTCCTGAAAAAAAAATAAAAATCCAGTTTACCTGGACAAGCTGCTAAATAAGTGGTTAAAAAAATAAAAATAAAGCACTGCTTCTAATTTCTTTTCATAAACTCATTTTCCACATTAGATTCAGACTTGTAAGACCCCTACAACTGTGCAAAACCATTCCTACCTAGTTACTCAACAGTATTTAGGAGCGACATCATTTTTCACTCTTTCCACCAATATTGCTGCTGCAATAGAGAAAGCCCTTTGTTTTTCCTCCATTTCTACCACTTTAGGTTCTCTTTCCTACTAATTAACTTAAGTACATTTGCCTCTACCATTTCTGGCATGCAGCAACATGACACTGGCATGATTCTTGACATTTCAACTGCTTCTCACAGACCTGCATTAAAATCAATGAGTTTTGTCAACTTCATCTATTCTCCAATTAGCAAAGCTATATATATACAGCAGCATAGGCAGTAATGCCTTCTGTTTATATTCTCAGAAGATGACTTTGCACCAACTTGCACATTGCTTAAACCAGAAGTTTATCTTTACAACCGTATCACAGCTATGAACTTAACTCCCACAGCACCTTTTTTAATGTCCTTCAAGGCTTAATAATAAAAGTTATGCAACTCAGCACTGTAAAATTTCCATTTATCCAACAAGGATGAGCCTTGATTATAAAAATCAGATAAAGTTGTACAAAAAAATGTAGGTTGTACGCTCAAAAAAAGTGTCCTCCACGATACAAGGGAAAGTCTTTTTGCTTAAATTTAGATTAGAAGAGCCTGAGAACCACTCCATAGGATACAACCCCAGGTTCATAACTTCATTACAGATGTGTTTAATTGTGCTCCCCCCATTGTTAACTTTATTAATTCAAAGTTTGCATTCCTTCCATTCGTGTTTGTAGAAAAACACTTAAATTATGGGTAATCACTTGATGTTTTGAAGATATTTTGAGATATTTGGCTTTCACATCACAAAGCGTGTATTACTTCAGACAGCATTTAAAAACAAAGCAATTCCTTGTTCTCTATCCACTGTTCTGAGCCACGATTTGTGAATGGATTACACTAGGGGGGTAGCGAGGGGGGAAAAACCAACCAGAAAGAGGAAGTTGTGCTTTTGAAACTATCAGAGTGGAGTGCATGCTTTGCAGATAAGTAAATTTCAGTAACAATTTTAGATCAAGTTTAAACACAGAGCATCTACCACGCATTTCAAAATGAAGCATCTCCTTCCTTCGTAAGATTAACAATAAGACTTGAGACACAAAATTTTAAATTACAAACAGAGAATTCATTATTCTAAAGTCATCTGCCGCTTACCCTGCTTGAAGTTCTAAAAAAACCCACCACAGACTCCTAGGATGAAGTAGCCACTAATATAAAAATTCATTGTCACGCTTTTGCATTAAAAAAACTGCCTCACAAGTCCTGTCATCTTTCACTTCGCCTCGCTGCAAGGAACCGGTGCAGCATTTCTTGATCTTATACATAAAATGGTTTCAGTCCCCTCCAACAGGGAAAAGAACAGACAAGCTTCTACAGCAGGGAAAGCAACCTTTAGAAAAAAAAATCAAGATGCGTGGGAAAGAGCGAAAGTCCTTGGGCTCAGAAACGCAGCTTTGAAACACC
Organism: Himantopus leucocephalus; assembly: GCA_003993805.1. Taxonomy (NCBI): domain Eukaryota; kingdom Metazoa; phylum Chordata; class Aves; order Charadriiformes; family Recurvirostridae; genus Himantopus; species Himantopus leucocephalus. The sequence continues at coordinate 47,270,177 of RSEF01000002.1, forward strand.
TGGCAGTAAATCAATGTCACCCATTTCACTGTAATCCCTCAAGTCACTTTTATGAAGATTACTTCCTGCAGTGCATTCCTCGCCCTCCTCCCTCCCCGGCCGACAAGGGCTGTAGGAAAAAGACCACTCCGAGAAGCCGCATCCGGAGATCCAACGCCGCGGCGGCAGAAGGACCCGCACCCGGGCGCCGGTCACGTTTGGGACAACCGTTTTCGTTACGACGGCGGTTGCCGGAGCCCTCCCCTCCCTACCCACCCCCCGATTCCCGCCTGGCACCCCCGCCTCCCTGCAGCAGCTCCACAACTTTTTCCCCGTTCCCCCCCCGCTTCGGCGGAGCGTCCTGCCGCAACTCCGCCGCCTCCACCCCGCG
>RSEF01000002.1:47270918-47301443 GCA_003993805.1 Himantopus leucocephalus
CCCCCCCCCCCCCCCCCAACCCCAACCACCACCACCTCCGCCGCCGGGGGTGACGGCGCGGCGCCCGCCTGAGGCGCGCCCGCGTGAAGGGGCGGCTTTCCCGCCTTCCCTGTCCCGTCCCGTCCGGCAGCGGCGGGGGGGGGGGGGGGGGGGGGNCACCAGGGGTCGAACTCGTGGATGATGCTCTCGAAGCGGATGACGGCGAAGAGCCGGGAGCTGAAGCCGGCCAGCCAGGCCAGGAAGAGGATGGTGAAGGAGAGGAGCGACTGCCAGCCCGCCGGCTGCGACAGGCCCCCCGACAGGCCGCCTCCGCCCGCCGGGGGGCCGCCGGCAACCGCCGCCGCCGCGCCGCCGCCGCCCGCCCCGGCGCGGCTGTTGAGCAGCGCCACGGAGTTGGCGGCGGGTTTGTGCTTGTTGTCGGGGGCCGAGTGCTCCGCCATGTTGTACCCGGGGCTCCCTCGCAGCCTCTCCGCCCGGCGCGTGCGGGGAGGAGGCGGAGGAGGGGTGGGGGAGGGAGCAGGAGGAAGGGCAGGGGGAGGGAGGCTCGGCAGGGGAGGGGCGGAGCCCGCCCGCTCCCTCACTGACTGCCCGCCGCCGCCTCCTCGCTGGGCCGGGCTCTGCCTCCCGCCGCCGCCGTCACCATCCCAGTGCGGCGCGGGGCGGGGCGGGGCGAGGCGGAGGGGGCCGGTGCGGCGGCGGGCGAGCTCGGGGAGGGGCGGGGCCAGTGACGGAAGGGGGAGGAGCTGAGGGCCGGGCTCGAGGTGGGGGGGGGAGGGGCCGGCGGCCGCGCGCGGAGGCTGAAGGCAGCGGGTGGGGGGAAGCCGCAAGGCGCGCGGCCGGCGGCAGGGAGGCTGCGGCCCGCCCCGCCCCGCCGCGCGCGTGGGCGGGCGCGCGAGGACCCCGGCAGGGTAGGGGGGAGGGAGCGGGTGGGTCGGGCCCTGCCGAGCGAGCGGTTTGACATTGCCGCCCTCCAGCGGGGGAGGAGCTACGGGGGGAGGGGCGGGGCTCCGAGGAGAAGGCGAGGATAGCGGGGAACCAATCCTCGCCGTAGCCCTAACAGGAACTGCGTGACGACCTGTCACAGAGCGACAGGTATTTAAAAGGGGCGGGGCCAGACCAGGCAGCCAATCGGAGCAGGGGGGGTGAAGGCGTGGCAGGGCGCGTAAGGGGAGGTTGCGGTCGCCGCCAGCCATTGGGGGGATAAAAGAAAAGGGGCGGCGGTGACTGGTGGCGGGTTGTTCCAATCGGAGTGAGGCGTGCGAGTCACGTGGGCGCACCCGGGGGCGGCCATCACCCCCGGCGCCGTGCCAGGGTGCTGCAGTGCGTGTGGGCCGGCGGGGCGGCACCGCTCCCGGCGTGCTCTGCGCGGGCGGGGGCGCGCCCGAGCCGCGCAGCCTGCCGGGAACCGTAGTCCGTGAGGTGGGGGGGCGTGTCCCAGCCCCTGAGCACGCGAGGGGCTGCTCCAACGGTCGTAACGGCTCCAACGCCCCTTGATTGCCAGGGGAGCCCTGTGGCGGGGCTGTGCTTGTGTGGCGGGAGGCGGCAGCGGCGCCAGCCGTCCCCAGGGAGCCCTGGGGGCTCACCCCCCTCCCCTGAGGGAGCCCTGTGCTGGCGTTAAGGGCAGGTCATCCGCCCCTCAGCCCTGGAGCCGGCTTTTGTTCGTCTTTCATGGTGCGAGCTTACTCTCCGATGCTGTGCCTCCTTGGGGCTCGCGTGCCTTTCATCTGTGTGTTTCAAATGTTTAATTATCCCGGTGGAAATTGCGTTGGCCGCAGCAAGCGTGGTGCCAGAGCTCGCCCCACAGGCAGCTATGAGGAGGAGTAGCTGGAGGTGAGGCCTGGCCAAGGTCTGGGGGAGCTTGATGCCCTCACCCCGCTGCAGCCACCTGCAGGGTGTCTGGGCCCACCTGCCTCTGCTGGGAGCACTTCCAGTCTGGCGGAGAGACTGCCAAATGGAAACCTTAGCTTTTTTTTTTTTTTTCCTTTCTTCTCTTTGACTTCTCTTTTAGGCGTTTTCATGATTAAATGCTATTTGGGAGTGTTGTAACTTCCTCAAATATTTTTTAAAACCTGCAGTTATAACGAGAATGTGAAGAAAGCTGAAAGCTAGAGAAGTTTTGCAGTCATGCTTTTTGAATGGTCCTGCTGACCTTCATTCTACTCTGAGATGGCAGGAGACTGCCTGCTTTTAGAAGAGGTATGATACTAAGCACAGGCAAGATAAAAAAAATATATGGTTGTTTGCATGATTTACAGCAACAACTCATGTTGTGACTTTTATGTAGGGCTGTATTTTTGAAACTGAATAGCTTGGGTTTTCTTGTCTGAGCTCCAGGTATTCCCTCTGCTACACGAAAATGGCTCTTCAGAGGTCCTGAAGATTTGCTGTTCAATTTCACTAATATCAATGGCAACTACACTGGGCCTTAGCTGACTAACATAATTCTAATTAGCCCTTGCTATTGTCTCTGGTTTTGTTTTATTTGCCAGAGGAAGAAAACAGTATGTTTCATTGAAAGCAAAGTGGAAGCCTGTCTATTAAACTTGTTCTTTCAGTGGAAAGCTCAGTTTAAACATTTGTAGAGAATGTAATTATTTTTCCCCGATCCTTGCATTAGTCAATACCTGTGACTTGGTCACTGGTTTTGAAAAAAAAGTTAACTTTATTTCAAGCTGTGTGTATGTTTTAAGATGAGCACTTTGATATACTGTTGCTCCTAAAGGACTCCACTTTACGTGCCTTTTTTGGAATAAGGCTTAGGAAATCTTCCAGAAAATTTTGAAGTTCAGTTTTGCTGAATCTGGCTCTTAAAAGGCTATGTATTTTGTTTGGTGGGGTTTTGTTTGTTTGTTTGCTTTTTAATACTGTGTTCTTTCTTATTCTTGTTAAAATAGGCCAATAATATGTTCAAGGTAAACTAGGTTAGATGTTTGCTCCTTTTCTAGTGTTGTCAGTGAGGCTTTTTTAATGAGCTGACCAACTGGCATTTCAAGTGAAGGTGTTTTTTGTTGCGGGTTTTTTTTTTTTTAATTGGCTCATGAACAAAGATCAAATGTGACTAGAAATGTGCAACTATCAAATGTTTTCTAAAATGCATTGGCTGATTTTACAGCAGGCTCAGTCCTGGTCTACTTTTCTGAAATGACAATGCGGTGTTTCCATTCTCACAGTTGGGATCCTGTGTTTTGGTAACAGCAGTTCAAGCTTAACGATGCAGTAGAGGAGCTGCTTTAAATGTTAATATTGTACGTAGAATACCTTTGTCTTTCCTTATCACCAGTCCTCACCTCCCCCCGACCATTTTTCTAGAAGTTAAGGAGCCAAAAAGGATCAATGGTGCATATTAGCTGGAAAAAAAAGGTGTTTATCAAAACTTCTTGTTATGTAAAATTTAGTATCAATGTTAAATTTCCTTGATTGGGAACCTGCTTTATTTAAAAATTATTGCAGATCATGGTGTGGGTAAGGTCATATGATGTTTACTTTAAATTTCAGTGCTGTAACTTTTACATCCAATAGGGAGTTTATATCATTTTGACTATACTGACAAGAGTTAAATCAGACAATCTTTTGAGCATAGACAAGCCCAGACAGAATGTGATTTATTTGAATGCTGACTAATGGTAAAGTGTTTCATTGTCATTGGTGACAAATGATATTGTTGCCTATTCATTTTCAAACTGTTCAAACGTCTGTACTGTTGAATACCTCAGAGCTTGGGCAATGAAATTTAGTGGTAGCAAAAGCACAGTTCTAGTAAAAGCTTTTATTAATGTTTCTGTAAATATATTGTTTGAATTTTTGTATGAAATAAGGTTTAGTAGTCTTACAATAAAACAGATCAAACAAATGCACACAGATAGAAATTCATGGACTCCTATAGTTAGATGGAAGGATTCAGTGGCTGCTGTGCTGCCATGACAGCAGTGGAAAGTACACTTCTGTAGAGGAGATGCAAAATGTGTACTGAAAACTGTATTCAACCCATATGTGTTCTTCCATTTATTTTAAGGTAATTTGGTTTGATTTGTTCCACTGTGTGTGGTGGTGTTTTCTTTGAACACAAAAATCACAAAAATGTCCACATTACTGACTGAGCAGTTGACTTTGCGTAGTGATTATGAACCATTTTGCAAATAGAAAATCAGTTTCCTATTCTAAGCATGCAAAATAGTAGCTAAATGCCTTAAGGAAAAAAGATTTTATTTCATTTTCAAGCTTCCTTAATAATGGAATTATTCAGGGGATAATGCCAAGTGCAGAATTCATGTTATGGTTGTACAAACCAGAGCATCTCGAAAGTTGTGGAGCTGCATAGAGGAAAATGTCAGGTGAGAGCTCCTCATTCCTCAACACAGCTACCGTGTCTCACTGATTCAGGCTGCTATTGAAAGAATGGAAAATGAAATTTGTGCAGAAAAAACTGCACATGAATACATCCAGGTAATAAATTATTAATCACAAGTGAAAACTCATGGTTGGCGTGAACAATTCATACTTTTCACCAAACTTGATTGGCAACAATTCAGCAGTGTTTATAAACAGGAGTAGGTACCTTAGTTTAGAAAGCCACTTGAAGAGCAGCTCAGGTTTGAGGTGAATAAACAAGTCTCTTAAACAGTCTTCCTCCCAACTTTGTGGTCCTGCAGATGAACACATTAATAAGCTTTGTGTTAAGTCTTTTTTGAGGATGGCTTTAGAAATTAACGATACAATACTTCCTGAACTGAAGAATATGACAATCTAAGTAGCACAGTTGAGTATAACTTGATGTGGTGGAAGATGCTTGATTTCAGCTATGTGCTCATTGTTTAAAAATGTATGACAGTGTTTAAATGAGATAAAACATAATACTATTGCACATAATTATCCTTGAGAATCTGAAGTTTAGTGCGTTTGAAAAATAACTATCTATTAGTCTCTGTATAGACAAAATGGCATGACTTTAAAATCATTTTAAAATCAGTTTAATTAAGCAGGTGCAACCCTTTGTGGATACGTGTAAATCGCTTAAGCCAGTTGTAAACTGATACAAGATTGTCTGCAAAGAGCTTTGCACCTGTGCAACCATAATGAGGTTTTTAATTGATTTGAATTAAAATGGCGCAACCGTTGTGTTCAGACAAGGCCTTCATCTAGCATTTAATTCAATAACAGTAGAAACTTGACTTACTCCTAACAGTGTTCTACTGGTGATTTCTCCTCTTCCTTTCTAATAATTTAAACACGTGTTGATGTTCTTCCTCTGCTTCCCCTGTATTAATTTTCCTACTTAATTTCCCTTTCCTGTGACGTGCACAGTGGTAAAAATCACTCTGGTTTGCACGCACAGTCCTGCCAGGAATCGCAATGCTTTTTCGTCTCCCTAGCCGACCCCTGGCATATTCTTCTGCCACCAGCACCTTTTGTATCAAACTTGTCTTCACTTCTTGTGGAGAAATGGGACTTTTCCATGTGGTGGATTGGTACCAGCTCTGCAAATTCCCCGTCCCTTGTTAGAAAAACTGAGGGAGAGGCACACACTGGGCTGTTCTTGAAACAAATAAAAAACCCACATGTGTTAAACAAATAAAATACCCACATGTGTAAGTGCTGTGCAACATCTAAAACCTGGGGACTTCTGAAGTACCTTTCTTGAAGTGTTGTGTTTTGTCATCACTAGTGTTTGCAAGCACCTTAACCAGAACTTGGTTGTTCTGGGCAAATGCTGCAGCCAGGTGTTTTTGTAGAACTTTCATTTTATTCCTTCTGGTAAGAAGGAATGTGCTGCCTTGGGGATGATCAGCAAAAAATAAAATTTTAAAAAAGTCCATTTTCTTCAGGGACATCACTGAACGGCCCATCAAATAGCTGAAGGGTGATGTTTAGCATGTAAATGCTAAGTCCCCAGAAGTTGTAGATACTGGGTCTTATTAAAATATTATGTTGGAACAGCAAAGCTGCTGAGGGAACTAGCTGCAGGGTAAAGCTAACCTCTGGGGAGTGAAGTGAGAGATACATCCATTTGAAATATATGGGATCTGTTACTGCTTAGTTGCAATTAAGATGAATCTTGTCACTAGACTGAAGTGAGAGGGGAGACCAGAATACAGGAAAGAGGCATTCTGCTGTTAGATGTAACAGCAGCTGCATGTTACAGCATCAGAGCAAGATGTGTGGAAACAGCACGGGACAGAGAGAGACAGAGACGAAAGAAAATTATTTTTATGTTGTTGTTTAAAGCCTGTTGAAATCGGTGGGAGATTTTTGTTGGTAGGATTTTGATCACCCTTGAGTTGTATTTTTCTTCACTGCCTCCCTCACCAGAACATTCCACACAGTTCCTGGTAGCAACTGAATGTAGGGGAAGGGGAAGATGGTGGTGTTTGCGCGTTGTCTGTAAACTATGACCATAGTTCATCAAAGCTTAACTCTTCTGATTTTAGTTTGGCTGATAATGTTGAGCAAGTTGTTTAAGTTGGAAAGTTCTTCTACAGTATCAAAGATAAATAATTCAGTAGGAAAAAATTTGAAGATTGTGTAGTATAATATGAGCAAAGAATTCCCTGTGCCTGAAAATTTCTCTGTAAGTATTGTGCAGTATTTTTCCATAATTGGGTTTGTAGTCTAAATGTGCATAGCCTTGAGGAAAGAGAAGTTATTTTACAAAGGATTGTTTCTAGTGCTTTTCTGTTGCTAGCAATTTAGACAAATTATTGTCTCCTTGCTGTTTTCTAGACCGCTTGTAGATATTCTTCTAGTCAACTGCTGCATTAATAACTGCATCAGAATTGCAAAAGAATTTAAGTCATTTTGTTGAGGGATGAACTGTGCCAAAATGCACAATGCAATACAAAACAGGAACTTATGGGTGCTTTGGGATGGTATAATTTCAACTCATCCTCACATATAGATCTGAAGTGAGGACTCCCATCATTGTTGAGAAGAGAATTCAGCAATGACTACTCTATGAGTTTATATGACTTGATTTTTTTTTTTTTTTTTTTTTTNATGATTAGAGACTTCAAGAATGGAAAAACTGCTTATTGCAGAAAAGTTACTAAGAGGCTTTTAATTACTTCTGTCCACATGTGAACTGAGACACTATGTTCTGTGGTATCTAATCTGTAGGTCTTCAGTTCTTACACACAAGAATCTCTTTTTGTAAATGACTGTAGCACTTGAATCCCAGATTTATTGTTATCCAGTTGAATTTCTGGCATGTGTTTTTTATTTATTTGTGGGTTTTTTTTTTTAAAATAGTAGATGTATCTGCAACAATGAATCTTAATGTTTAAAATCATATCCTGAGGAAACTGATCCCACAATAATTAATCCTTACTGCTAAACTCTCTTTTTATGCATCCCTTCTTTAAATACTTGTTCCATTTTTATAGGTCTTAGGACACTGAAATCCCTATTGATACTTTATGCCAGTTACTGATATGTGCTCCCAGACTTAAACCCAGTTAGTATTTCAAATTTATTTCCTAAAGGAGAATTTCTAATTGCTAAAGGAAAACAGCCACATAAAACAGAGGCAAAAGTAAAGATCCTTTTCTGATTTGACTATGTAAGAAGTGCTGCTGCAAAAACAGGACCAGAGGATAAATACTCCTGCCAAAGCACCTGAGACACTGTTCAAGGCAAACACTTGCAGGACTCATTGGGTAGGTTATGCAGCTATTACGTCCCCTGTTTTCTTTGTTTTCCTTGATGTGGCAATCAGCCAGAGTAATATATCCGAACTTAACAAGCCATCTCATAACTTTAAAAAGCCTCTTTGTTGTTTTCTGGTGTGAATTCTGTCCTCTAGAACTTGTTCTTGTTTTTTCCTCTTTTCTGCATGTATTTCTGCATTTAAAAACACTTTGAGGGATTGCGTGAAATGGTCTTTAACATGAAGATACAAAAGTGCCTTACAAATGCTGATTTAATAACTCTCAAACTGCCTACTGCATCCATTCCCCCATCTTGTTGATATTTTGCCTCATTTTTGCATGGAACCTGTTGCTTGAGACCATCCAAAGTTGCCAAGACTTGTGTGACAATTCTAATATTGATATTGCTCTTTTCTGAGCTAGAGCAGATGCACATTGGTTTCACACAAAGGACTACGTTCAGCATTGCTTTGGCTTCTTTGTGCCATGGAGCTCACATGGAACAGCCAAACTGTTGACCTTGAAAACCGTATGGGATTGGACAAATCTTCCAACTGTACTGATGCCTAAAGTGTGGACCATTCTGTACAGTATTCGAGATTCATCCTGAGAGCCTTTTCAGTCCTGTAACCTACCATGTCAGCTGTGCATTAACTGGGGAGAGGGGGGATGGGGGGGCAGACACACCGGGATAGCACCAACATTCAAACAGTATAGCAGCTTCCATGCCTGCTCTCGTCCTCTGACATCTAACAGACACACAGCGTCATAAAGAGCTTATCAACATTAGTTTGAGAGATGTATTTTTGTGAGTGTAGTTGCAGTCTTTCAAGTGCAAGGTATAAAGGTAGTGTCTCATGGGCTGCAGGGAGTATGTGTCATGGAGGACTTCCTCCCCTTCCTGTTCCTCCTCCTCTGACCTTGGTGTTCCCTCTGTTGTTTCTAACTCTTTTTGTTCCCTCCTCCTCTCTCTAGCTGGTGTTTTCTTCTCTTTCTTAGATAGGTTTTCATAAAAGCGACACTAATTTGGCTGGTGGGCTCAGCTTTGAACTACAGTGGGTCCATTGCATAGCTGTCTGGAACCATTTGTGCCCAGCATAGGGTAGCCTGTGACCTCTTCCCACAGAGGCTGACCCTACAGTCTCCCCACTACCGAAATCTTGCTACATACACCCCGTACAGGTTTCTAAGTCCACGCGCACAAGCTGGATAGGGAATGTGAGCAAGCTATCTACATCTTTTTGCTGGTTACCAGGAATTTTTTTACTTTACTCAAAGGTCTTTTTATTACATACTATTCTTATTTATACAACATCACACATCCAATAATTCAAACAAAGCTGGTGAAGGGTCTAGACCACAAGTCTAATGAGAAGTGGCTGAGGGAAGTGGGGTGGTTTAGTCTGGAGAAAAGGGATGCTGAAGGGAGACCTTACTGCTTTTTACAACTACCTGAAAGGAGGTTGTAGCGAGGTGGGTGCCAGTCTCTTCTCCCAAGTAACAAGTGATAGGACAAGAGGAAATGGCCTCAAGTTGTGCCAGGGGAGGTATAGGATGGATGTTAGGAAAAAAATATTCACTGAAAGGGTTATCAACCATTGGAACAGGCTGCCCAGGGAAGTGGTTTAATCACCATCCCCAGACATAGTTAAAAGATGGGTAGATGTGGTGGACATGGTTTAGTGGTGGTTTTGGCAGTGTTAGGTTAGTGGTTGGTCTTGATGATCTCAAAGGTCCCTTCCAACGTAGACGATTCTATGATTCTATGCTTGGAGGCTGTATGTATTTATGGAGTCACAGAACTTTTTGTTTGGCGAGGATCTTATTTATTAAGAATAAATTAATCACAGAATGGTCAGGGTTGGAAGGGACCTGTGGAGACCATCTAGTCCAATTCCCGTGCCAGAGCAGGGTCACCTACAGCAGGTTGCACAGGACAGCGTCCAGGCAGGTTTTGAATGTCACCAGCGTGGGAGACTCCACAATGTCTCTGGGCAGCCTGTTCCAGTGCTCTGCCACTCTCAAAGTAAAGAAGTCCCTCCCTCATATTTAGATGGGACTTCCTATGCTCACGTTTGTGCCCATTACCTCTTGTTCTATCACTGCGCACCACTGACAAAAGACTACTCCCATCTACCTGGCACCCTCCCTATAAGTATGTATAAGTATTGATAAGATCCCCCCTCAGTCTTCTTTTTTCTAGACTGAAAAGTCCAAAGTGCCTCAGCCTTTCCTTGTAAGAAAGATGCTCCAATCCCCTAATCATCTTTTTACCCTTCTTCTGGAGAGAAACGTCACTTGTATTAGTTTGTGACTTACTTGTTTTCTTCATGAACACATTGTGTTAGGTAACAACGAGGAGAAGACAGTGTTCAAATGCTCTTTTAACAGGATTAGAGTAATTTTGTCAGGCTTGGGAAAAATGCAGTCTCATTTCACTGTAGTCCCTCCACCCTACTGTGGCCTGTAGCTTATTGTGCACTGTCCTAACCTGAACTGTCAGTTAAAAGTTTTGTGTTTTTTCTTCTAATATGATAGGAGAAAATTTTTATTAATACAGTCACCACTGGTTCTCACAGGCAGAAACTGGGAAACCTGTGAATATTAATTACAAAGACTGACCATCTTTTACTTAGTTCTCTATTTTAGTTGAGATAGAGATATGCTTCTGAAGATCAGGCAGATCCTCCAGAGTATTATAAGCACTGTCTGTCAGCGTAATACAATTATGTTGTGGAGTACCATAGAGACTCCTAAAAATTTGGAGACGCAAGGTCAAACCCTGAGTGCTTTTAGGTGTGCAATCCTGAATCATATTAATTTATGATGGCAAAGAGTTTTCTCTGTCTGTCGCATATTGGAACAATCTGAAGAACCACAGATCCCCCATAGGATTAAAAAAATGAAATATAAATATTTTAGTTCCTCTGTCTCCATATGGTATTATTATCCTTTTATTCATAGAGCCAACATTGTGTCACCTAGTTTCTTGATAAGGAAGCAAAAGCATTCAGCTTCCTAAGCACTAGTGCAAGGTAGGTCTGTAAGAAATGTGTATGTTAAGCTTTTCTTTCCTCCAGGATGAGAGAGATAATCATAACTTGTTCCACCCATCCTTGCTTGAGAAATGAATACCTCTCAATGCAGGTTTTTAATTTGGTAATTAGACATTCTTGTGCTTTATCTTAAGTTCATTTTGGAAACAGTACTCTCATCATTCCTAACCATCTCTTTTTATTAACTGTTGGGAAGCCACCCTTTTGTGTATTGGGAGATTAACTGTAATTAGATTCCATCTCACTAAAGCACTGCTATGTAAACCACTTCACCTCTTGTTTAATTGAGAAACTGAACGTGGAGAGGCTTTATGTTAACAAGGAAAGAATGAATATTTAAATTGGCCAGAACGGTATTATGGCTCTTCTGAGCCTCTTAGTACATAGTTATTGGCATTGCCTCCTTTCCTCTGCTTATGTAGTCCTTATTTTCAGGCATCTGCAAGGCTTGAGAAATGCTCTGGAGTTATAAATAATACACCGCTAGCAGAGTTGAGATGTTAAGTGTTCAAAACAAGCTCATCAGTATATATATGTCATGAGCAAACAAACGCTGTGTGTTTCTACCCATGTGTCTAGTCAACTCTGAATTTTTGGAAAAATACAGTTTTTTAGGCCTAACTTACGTGTGGCAGAGCTTTTTCCCACTGGAGGAAGAGAGTCCGAGGGGCCAGTTCTTTTGGTAGCAATGCTGTTTACAGATTTCCAAATGTGGTCAGTGGATCCCCATCATGGCTACCTATAAGGAGTTTGCAATAGGAAGCCCAATATCAATGACCTTAGATTGAGTATGGAGAAATACATCTTCACTTTTTGGGGTATAAAAATTGAAAAGGACTGAAAACAGCTCTTCTGTTGCAATGTTTACACTCTTGGTCTAGTGTAGGGTCTCCCATGAGCAAGGAGCTGGCCCAGTTCTGTCTCCCGACAAATAGAGATTACATGTAGAGTAAAAGAACTGTAAGGATGTGATAGTATATTTTACTTTTTAGACTCTGTTTTGAGTGTCTATCCCTAAAACTAATAAAATATAGGTTTCCTAGGGCTCTGAAGAAGAATACTGCAGACTGATAGATGTCTTGATTTGATGGGAGATTAACTTCTATCCTTAAACCATTAATACTAAGTAGTCCTAAATTTCCTGCACTTCAGCTGCGTTGCAAGGGTACTGACTGTGATACCTGAAGCAGCAAGGAAGAAAACTATGATGACAGTTGTTGAAGATTCTACTTCAGTTATAGAGAAATGTAAGAAGTATTTTAAATCTGAAACTTTTATCCTGTTACTATGGTGGAGGGAAAAGAAAAATGCCTGTGCCTTAAGGAGCACATATGAAATCCTAATCAGCAGGAGCATTCCTGATGCTTAGCTACCTGGTTAATCTAAACAACTTGCCTACAGTAATAGAGTTAAGCATTTCTTGCTGTGAGTTTTCAAATTCTTTTGAAGATAGAGTTGCTTGGATTCTGACTGGGCTGAATCCATGACAGAAGAACGAGGACTGTAAGAGGAGAAAAATCTGTAGATCTTTCTGTGAAGGTTTCCATCTAGGTGAGGTGAAGTGCTGCCAGAGCACACTTATGGTGACATATGTGTTAGACTTCTGTCTTTTATGTCCTGTCCTTTCTAGAAGCCAGGAGGATGATGATGATGACGACTATTAATCAGGATTGGAGTGATATCTTCTTGCAGAAGGACTTTGGTTTAGGTATTGGATCAAGAAAGCATCTTTCTTGTCAGTTTTCTAGGTGTATTGTTTCAACAGTTTTCTAGATACATTGTTTCAAATCTCATTTCTTCTAGGAAAATTAACAGAAGAGTTGTGATTTTAAAAAATAAATAGATAAAATTGCTGTGGTCCCTCTAGAGGTCAGGTTGCCGTGGACATTTGTAGTTTGGTTATATGTCTTGATATAACAAAAGAGACAAATTTGAGGATTCTCTCTAGCAGTGGATGAGGTGAGGACATCGCTGCAGATGCTGGATGATGGGAAAAAAGCTACTTGCAAGCTGGGAATATTTTTATAAGATGCATTTTTATAAAATCTATGTTGGCATGTTTTGTTTGAAGACTGTAATTTTAAAATTGTTGAAATGTCTAAGCCTTAAGTTGAGCACTTAAGCTAATATTTCTCTGTAAGCACATGAATAGCTCCATTAAAGTGCATAGAGCGAATCTTGTGCTGAAGTATTTTGCTGAATCGAGTCCCTAGAGAATTTAATGTGCCCAAAGAAAAATATACCTAAATATATGAGCATTGTTCCTAGGTTTGGTGGAAATGTTTTTGCTTTCTATATGTACTTCTTAGTATACATTTCCCTTGAATGCAGTTTTAATATAATTCTGCTGTTCAGCAACCCAGATGCAAGCAGCACACCGTAAATATCTTTCCCTCTCCTCCCTCCTTTCCTCCCTCCCTCTCCCAGAGTTGCGTTTGGTAAGTGTATCATGCTATATATCGATGTTACTATTTTATTGAGAATTTATAAAATGCTGGACAGTAATAGGATACTTTTCAACAGCCTAAGGGCTGGATTTGTGCACTGTTCCGTGCTGTTACATAAGCACAGAGAAAGTGCGAGACATCACCTGCCCTCCTACTCCCATCCAGTATAATACTAGTCATTGTGCTCAAGAAACTCTATCATCACTCTGCAAACAGGATTAAGCCGCTCTTGTCAGTAAGAACTATTCATAATTTGCTCTGGAAGAATCAGCCCACAGAAGTGGATCTCAGGTTTTTATTTTTGGTGATGGGGGTGTATATGCTCTCGAGAAGGTGCATGGGATGTATCCTGAGGGAGGTGAGCATGTGAGGAATCCAAAGTTACTCAAGGTTCACCCAACTGCAATAAAGAATAGCTGATAGGCATAGCCAGTGCACAGTGCAGTTACTATTCTTTCAGTCCTATAGGAAACTCTGTATGGTTCTAGTATATGACCCTTCTGCTCCCTGGGAAGAGGAGAGAGCAATAGCTGGGGCTGCATGTCACTACGGGGTCAGCCTCAGCTCTCTGCTGGAATAGGCGAGTAGCTGGGGTCATGCAGAGCATTAGCTGCTGATGTTTCCAAGGAAGGATTTGCCATTGGGCTCCAAGGAGTGTCTCAGACACTCCTTGTTTGGGACAGGGATCGAGAACTGAGGCTCCCTGTTTGGCCGCTTTTTTTTTTTTTCTTTTGGATTGTAGGTGGCCTGAATTGCATGGCAGAGCAGCTTTCTCAGGAGTGGCTGCAGCTGGAGCTCAGGGTGACCATGTCAATTTTAGGCATTGTGGTAAATATCCCAAGTTAGTCTGGGAAGACTCCAGAATTCCTGAAATTCTCAGGAATTCTCACTGATGCGATCAATCATTTATTGCTCTAACCTGACTAGTAGATTTACAGCTCAAATTATAGCTTAAATACTTGTTGCATACCCTTTGTTTACCTGTATGACTTTACTGTTTCACTTTGTTCTGTGCATACAGCAAGTTCAATCATGATCAAATGTAAACATGTCAGAAAGTGTAATATTTTAGAAGTGTAAGTATGATACAGTACTTGTGAAATGGTACTTAAATCTAAATAATTTATTTTATTTTGTTGCAATTTTAGACCCAATAGTGGACTTGTCAGACTTCTCAAACATATTGTCTCCCAAAATAATGAAGGACAGAGCTTTTATAAGTTAGTGTTTTTCATTTTATTAGTTAAAAAAAAAAAAGCGCGTTGGTCATCTTCCTGTGCTCTATGAATCACAGAATCTAGATAGGAAAGACCTATTAGGTTATGTCGTCCATTGCCTTGCCACTGCAAAGCGGTTCTCTAACATAAACTTTTCCGGTACTTTATGCAATTTAGTTTTAAATATCTCTGCAAATAACAGGATTTTGACTGCTTCCTTTGGGAAGTTATTGAACAACTTATTCAAAAATATTTCATTATGTTTTAATTTATATTTAGCATGCATATATAGATAGGTAGATGGATATAAATATATTTTAAAGGACACCAGTTTGTTATCTGATCTTTTCTGGGCTAGGTAGAGAGAAAAAAATTTACAGTATTTTCCAGTCCAATGCAATATATACCCAAGTGCCTTAACAAATGTTGCAGTTTTGCAATTATGTTTTCATATATATTTTGTTGCAGTAAGGAGTCCCCCCCCAAAGAGTGAGAGCATATACTATTGAAACAAATTCTTTCAAATACGTCCTGACTTAAAAAAAAAAAGCTTCTCCTATTACCATAAATTCTTATCACAGCTATTTAATATACTGCTAATTGCAATGTCAGGTAAACAAAAGAGTAAGCAAAATGAGATTTGTAAATTATATCTCTTTATTTTAAATTCATGTCTACATGTCTTTGCTACTGTCCTTAGTAATTCTTGCTGCCAAGCACTGCAGATCTTTATAGGCATTACTTCTGAACTAACAATGTTATCACTGAAACAAATTACACAGGTCTTGATCTTTAATCTTTTAGAGAGATTAAAAGAGCAAGTAAGAAGAAGATTATAGAGGCACAAAAAGCTAACATTCACTTTCACTTTGTTTCACCCTTTGGTGAAACTGTTCCTGTTCCTGCTAGAAGATGAACAGAAATAATTTCTAGTGTTTAAAACACTGTAGCGCATCTATTTGCCCATAAATACAATGATTTCTCACCTCTTTGGGACACCTTACGGGATAACAATGACTTGCTGTGTCAGAGTGTACAATGAGACAATGATCAATAGAAATCTCAGAACTGAAAACAGGTCAGTTTCAGTAAATAAGCATAGCTTGCTACAACAATTAATATCAAACTAAAGACAGTATTCTCTCTAATTTAAAAATTATTTATATGTATTTAATATTTAAAGTTTATAAATAAAACTTTTATTCATTTTCTGAATAGCTAGAATCCCAATAGATAAAAGACTTCCAATATTTCTGGTCTTGGTAATAGAATTATTCATGGTTACAATTTAGCAGGCTTAAGTTCCTTAATGAATTGCATCTTAATGAAATAACGTGATTGCCTATGTAGCTGTAGATCAGTTCATGACCAAAAAAGGGATTCGAAACTCTTATGGCCTTCATGCCTTACTTACATACAGCAAGTTCCTGACTTCTTCCCCTCTATAATGACAAAAGCCTTAAGACACAGACTTGCTCTCCTCCTTTCCCAAAAATATTGATAGGACTTATGCTCGTCCTAAAATGTTTTAAGTACTTAATGATTTTAAAATAAGTTGGATTGGACATTTGTCTACGTTCTTTTCGAAGGACTTTGGTTTTATACATAGGATGCCTGTGGGAATATTTTGCTTAAAGAAAGTAAAAACACGAAGTGAGGTAAAAATGAATCCATAAGAAAGTAGTTCTCCCATCTGAGGAGGCTTTTACTACTTTTGCTTGTTGAAGTTGTTGAGCAAAATAAACAAATCAGCAAGTTTGTTGCCTGGGAAGCTAAAAATAGAAATCCTCAAAATTTGTGTGGCATTCCTGAGAAGAACCTCTTGGACTGGGATCATTTTCTTGTGAGAAATCTTCCCACCAAGGCTTCAGATGACTGAGGAAATGTCGTGTATTTCCCTGGTTAGGAATTTACTGGATAACCAGCACTGGTAGGAGCCCAAACCACCCTGAGCAAATGTGATTAGATGCTAAAAACATTACTAAATTGTCATTAATCAGTCTTTATGTCCAAATGGCAATTTCCAGAAAGTAAAATCTTATTTCCTTTAAAAATTTGTCTTTGTCTCTTTCCTGCTTTCATCCTAAGCATTTTTTAATTTTTAAAGCTGATGAATGTCTACGGTCATCTCTCATATCATACATCTACACTGCAATCTAGCGATGCAGCTATAGCTCCTCATGATACACCTGATTTAGCTTTAAAACAGCTAGCTTGGGTACCAAGCAGAGCATAGCCAGACAGGGGTCTGGAGGTCCATTTAGGCTGTTTGATGTATTTAGGCTTTAACAGTCTTGCTGAGACTCATCCTGCTTTGGTCTGGACTTTTGTCAATCGCCAAACAGGTTAGCTATATCAACTTAGATGTACGCGCAAGCTATGCTCCCTAGTGGCAAACTAGCATATTCTTTATTCCACTCAAAGTTGCATACGGTAAAGAAAGTTCAGTGTGTCCTGACACCTGTGGAGGCAATAAAGAGATTCTCAACATCTAAGTGGTCTGCGGTGGCTTCAAACTGAAAAAATTACAATACGGGAGTTACATCACTGCCTTGAGAGTTTATAACATTTGATTTCTCTCCCCAACAGATGCATAAATGACCAAATTCTGGCAGAGGAATGGATTTGGACAAATCAACCTTAAAAGAGAATCTTACGACAGTCTAGAGTATTCAGCCCAGTCCCCAAGTCATTTAGCATAAAAGCAATCAAGCAAACCAATGCCAATCTCTTATATTGCTCACACCCTCCTTAGATTACTTAGCTGAGATTTATTTTTACAAGTTTTCATTTTTATAGTATATTTTTATTATCATTGACAGAAAAAGGTATTTTTTCAAGCGGGATGTAACAATATTACAGTGTGCTGCCCTTTGTTGAATACTATATTTTATTGTTTTTTCTTAGTAGTGGTAAAAATAATAATATTTAACACTTTTATATTACCCCATGTGTTTGCTGCCAACAACTCAATAACTTCTGTAGGCTAGCTAGATAATGTATCTCCATTTTAGAGATAAGCTGAGACAGAAGATCTTCAACAGCCAGCCTTTGGAAAGTATCCATAATTGTTGATCTTTGAATTCTTTGTGGTCCAGCTCTAATTTCCAAAGGCTCCTGGCACACCTGCCTCTTCTGTTGCTTTCAACAGGGGAATTGAGTATTACTTTGAATGTAGGAACTGAGGAGGATAATTGACAGGGTGTCTACATTTGAGTAAGAGGGCATTTCCTCAGATGTGCATTCTGTTCTTCAGTCTCCAGCTGTTTCATACCATACCCAGCGTATGCTCTGCCCATCCTGCAGCCACAGTCCCACTGCTGCAGAGCTCAGCAGGCCAACCTCAGTCTCTAGCCACTCTACTTTTCCTTCCTTCTCACTTTTTGTCCATCAATCATCTCTACATTCCTGCTTGTTATCTGCTGATTTATCCATGTATTCTCTTTAATTGTAGTCCCTTCCTACCATTCTTCTATTCTTACATTCCCGTGCTTGCTTGCAAATGGCTGAAGAACCTTAGCGGTATAAGTGTGGTGAATTTCCCAGTCCAAAAGAATGTTAAAATTAAGTTAAGAGCAGTGTTCCATCATATGTTACACCCCCGGCTTGCTGCTGCCATCTTTTTTATGTGGAGTTCACATTTGGTTCTGCCTTCCTTCCCTCCTACACTTACATTTCCTCCATGCACACACACATCTCTTTGCCTTTCTCCAATCAATGGTAAGATTTAGCAAATGGGTATACATTACTCCTTAAATAAAACCACAGTAAAAAAAAATCTACTGGGGTATTTGTGGGTGTGTAGATGTAACATTCAGAATGAAAACACCATCAATTTTATCCATTCATGATATATTTTGTGAAACAGCCTCTCCCGGGAGTATTTCTAGTGCAGGAAAAGAGCAGAAGGCAGTATGAAAGACTGTCACGTGGGACTTGTGGTACCTGTACTTGTGTTATTTCACAGTGGAAGGCCGAGGATTTTGTTGTGTGATATTTAATATACATTGAAAGATGGTTATATTTTTAGAATTTTTGCATATGTTGCTTATATATTGATTTATTACATATGAGGGTTTTTATCACTGAGTTTTAATCAAAATGGTAGAAAATAAAATTGGATAATCCTCTTTTTCATTTGGGGGGATTTTTTTAAAAATAGTTCATCTCTTTCAATGCTGGTTTAAGCAAAAAAAAAAAAAAAAAAAAAAAAAACAACACAAGAGGTGAGGATTCTCTGGTTTAGATTTTTNCTTTACTGCATTTTAGTGCATTCCAGCAAAGTCTGCCAGTGCATGTTGATAATTATTTACAGCAAAATCCAGACAAATTTCTGTACCTTTCCCCCCAAATATTTTGCAGTGCATCTGGAAAATATAGTCTTCCAATAGCAGTTTCATGGTTAAAGTTGTAAAACGTTTTTTATTAAAAGCTTTTAATGTTGACTTTCATAGAGGAGAGCTTTTTTTTCTTTTAAATTTTGGAGTGTGATGTGTAGTCAAAAGAAGGTACTTGGAAAGGGCTCAAGTTTAACTGCACAAGCTGTTCTTTGAGAGGATGGAAACTGAAAAGATAATGTTTTTATTTTTACAGCAAAAGACTTTGCTTTTTGAAAAGCCTTACAAAAATGTCTTGTCTGGAGACTTAATACTCTTGACTAGCATGAGAAAGCATGGAGGTTATTATTAACTAGGTAGGACTTTCCCTATAAGACTGTGTTTAGTGCACTGGAGCTGCTACAAATACTTGAACATCAAAAAAAAAAGTTTTTGCTAAATCTTGCAAGATTTAACAGCTCTTTTTTTACACATTTAGCAGAACTGTGCCCCTGGGAAGCAAGGGAAGAGGAAAAGGCAGAGAGGCTTGCCTATTTTCAGGCATTGTACTTGGGTCTGTAAACCTGCAAAGAGATGAGATCTCTGAGCCCATTTAACAGTTTCCTGCTCCTGAAAGGAGGATTTCAGGTTCTCTTCTTCCCTGCTTCTTCTTCTGCCCTCCCTTACTTCTGCCCCATGGTCCAGCCTCTTTTTTACAGGCACTGTTACTTGTTCAACCGCTCATGAGCTGATTCAGCTCATTAAGTCAGCAGAAAGCAGGATGGTTTTTTTGCTGAACCAGGCAGGCTTTTGCAATTTTATTTGTTATATTTGTCATGGAAGAGTCTGCACAAACACAAAACAAAAAGATAATCACATTCCTGAAAAACATACAGTATTTTAGAAATGAGAAGGATTTAGGTATGTGCTTAAGCCATTAGTAGTTTAGGGCCTCAAAAAGAAGTAATTGATTTTACCTTTCATGGTGGAAAGTAAAATCAGGATTATTCTGATGGGCAACAGCATACCAGAATCTCAGAATCATGCTCTCTGAAGTTCTGCAATCCCTGTCACCCCAGAATAATTGAGAAGCAGGGTTGTTTTTTCATTTAAACGTCTGCTTGGGTGTTAGAATTTCAGAGACACTGGGGAAGTCCAGGTTAAATTAGCTTCCTCTTCAGTTTTAAAGCTGGCACGCTTTCCTCCCCTTAACCTCTCTGTTTTTAGCCCCTTGTGTTTTCCAGAAAGTTGAGAGACAGATTACATTTTCTACCTTGTTCATAAATGCAGCCCCCCTGCATTTTTGTTGTTTTGTTCAGTGCTCTGAAACAGGCAAGTTATGCTTCCTTTCTGTTGAAAATGATGATGTAATGGGTAAAACATCAGGAATTATTAATCAAAGTGCTGAAGTCTTAATTCCATAATGGAAAAAGCTAAAGGTGCTAGGCTTTACCACAACTTCATTAAAACTTTTTCTGCTTCTTTAACAGCTCTGGCAGCATGAATGTTGTTTCAGATCATAATTAGTGACAATAATGAAATGTCTTTGGTTTTTTGGTACAAAGCAGCTTTTTCTTTTATTCTTTCAAGTGAAGAGAAAACACCAAATCTATCTTGATTTTTTGAAACATGGTTGCTACTGAAACAACATGTTGTACTTTATTTCTGCAACTATACTAAGACATCAGTAAAATACAATCTGAAAATAATAAGCCTCCCAAAAGGCCTAAATTAGACATAACATCCTTTTAGGTGCATGTGTTTAAGAGAAGGATATTTTAACACCTACATTTTAATCTAAACATGTTTGCTATTAGCAACAGAGGTCAGGCCTTCACAGATTATCCTGTGCACAAAGAAAAGCTTTGACTTTGCCTCTTTTGAGACACAATACAGATGTTTTTACCTTTAGCTACTGACAGTGGTGAATACAAAAGGATTTGAACCTTCAGCATCTTTTAGTCTGGTTCCAGCCTTTTTTTTCACCTCTACTATAGAGATATTCTCTGAACAGCAATAACTACAACCCGTCTACAGTGATGATATGCTCATTGCTGCACATGTCATGAGAGGGACTTGAGGAACTATCTCTTTGTAAGGAACAACCTATTTATAATGCCCGGTATTAAAATTTAAATGAATATTCTTATAAAATCCCTCTTAAGGAAAAGGAAACCTTGTATGAGGGAATGAAGTCTTGTGCGCACCCCAAATATGAGTATCTGTAATTGCTTTTACCATCTATAGTACAATGCTCAGAAAGCACTCTAGATGTGCAATAGAAGGATGACAATAGCAAATTAGCTGAATTCACAACAAACTAACTGGTGCATACTTCGACACAAATATCAATAATATTTTAGAGCCATGTAGTTCCTTGCTCTCTGGAAACAGGATATTGAACATCCATAAAGCAAAAAGGTCAGTAAAGCCATTTGTCCTGTTGGCTTTCTAATACGGTACAAGTAATAGATTGGGTAGAAGTTGTCAACCATGGATTACATAGATTAAAGAAATGTAAAAAAAGAAAAGAGAGTTTTGAGTTTTGTGTTGTTCTTTTTACCTCCAGCAGTTGAACTTGGAATGAAAAAAAGAGAAAAGAAAGCTGCTTTCTTGACATGTCAATAGTTTACAGCTCTTTAATTATAAATCTTAATCTTGGCCTAAATGCATTCCAACATGGTTTGAGTTTCCAAAAATCTAGAATCTTGGTGTAAAACTAGCTAAACAACAATTACAGACCAAGCAGTTTTCAATGTGAAAAGTATAGAAGGAGCCTCACTTGGGCATTGTCACAAGCAGACTTATTTGAGAAGCTGTTACTAAATCTTGTCCTTCAGTATGCAGATCCAGAGTCATTGTGATTACTTACTGTTGCCTTCGCAGATGAACAAGCTGTGTTGCAACTGTTTTTAGAAGTGCTTTGTTGCCATTTATTTAGCAGTCACTTTTCTTTTTGTGGGATTTCCTCATTTCAGAACTTGAGACTTATCTGCACGGAGCAATTCATGAAAATTAATGTGAGTCAACTAAAGATGTGACTTAGAAATAGATCAGTTAAACGTCATTAAAACCCCCAAGGAACTTCTTATCCAGAATTCAAGTGGTCCTAATTTAATTTAATTTACTTCTACAGTGAAGTTAGATCATTCAAATGTAATTCTAAAGGAGAACATCCACATTAGGGTTTAATGCAGTTTTACAGCTTCTCTTTAAAGTAACATTTTTAGTTAATACACTTTCCTGATTGTCCCCATATAAATAAATCCCTAATCCCACAAGTGTTTTTAGTTCTGGCTAATCCTTGACACTTCTTAATAAGGGACTGCATAATCCAGATAACGTCTATACCAATTGCTGGGCTGGAAAACATCCAATTTCCAGTCTCTGCTGCATCTGGTAAGACTTGGTCTCTGACTATTCAGCTTTACCAGCAAACTATAGGGCAGTTGTAAGACAGGCTAAACCAAAGGCAATGGGTTTTTGTTTCCCAAATCAATTAGCTGATACTAATACAATCAGACTCTCATCTATTAACCAAGCTAAAAAGCTTTTAAGCTGATCTGCAGGGGTTATCTTTAGCATCTTCATCCAAACTTTCCCTGAGGCATGAACCATTTTCAGTTAAATGTCATGTCTGAGAGGATCCCTGAACCTTGCTGTAACGCTGAGGTATAATTATCGGACAGAGAGCTTGAGAAGTCTGCATAGGGGGAGATTTAAATTCCATACTGGATTTCTTAGGTGTCAGTCAGCAAAGGCTGCTAGGAAATGTATAGGATCAGTATATTTTTCAGCAGGCAGCTCAGTACCTTGGGCATTTAGGTAATTTTAGGTGCTTTGTGTAGATTATGCCATTATATGTTTCTTCAAGAGGACTTGATGCTGATAGGAAATTATACCATTTGAGCTGTGGTGTTAAACCAAATCTGAACTGTTATCCTTATGTTTTATTTGCTTTTAAGTGGGCCTTTGAAGGTGACACAGAGGTGAAGTACAGGTATAGATAGTCATCACTCTGTGGAGGTAGAGTGGCCCTCATGGTATGTAGATATGTGAATTTCTGCCTTGTAACAAAACTGTATGATTGATCATGGTACGCATGAGTCCTTGGTCATTTGGGTTCAGGAGTCGAAAGTAATGAAGTGGGTTGACAACGCATCATTTAGTTGTGTAAAATTGACTGCAGAAACAGTGCTCTTAACCATGCTGGCCTTATGAGCTGCCAAATTCACAACAGACTTTTGAGCTGAATTGGTTTTGGATTCTATCAACTATATTGATCAGATCTCCACTAACTACAGTGGGAATGAGGACATCTAGCTCACAAGTAGAACGCTATGTTTAGTTGTCTTAATCTAGAGGTAAGTCCCATCCACGTAATTTTTTACTGAGCATCAAATGTTTGGGTTGTTTTGATTTTTGGGTCTGTGTACAAGTTATAACATGACGATACAGTAAATCCAACATTAGAGCTCTTAGTCTTGGATGGAAACCACCCTGGCCACAGGACAAAACAACCCCATTCACGTGGCTAGGTTAGGCTTCTCTGAAAACTTCTAGCGGGCTAGTTTTGCTCCTGCTGACTTTATGCCAGTTGAGTATGGATGATCTGCATCACCCCAATTTTAGGGGGAAGTAGGTGTTTCTGTAGTGACATACAGTTATCACAAAAGCGTGAAGCCTGTATAAGCTCCAAGTTGTGTCATCTAGCAAATTCAATAGAACTATGGTTCCGTGCCCACAGTTGAGCCAGAAGGAAGGTTTACTGCTACGTGACCTGGCAGTATGCAGAACTAGAGCTGCGTGTCCCATTGAAATAGGAGTACAGGCATTTCCTCTTGTGGAAAAAAAAAAAAAATCTTTTGAAAGGCTTCTGCTAATTATGCTTCTATTTTAAGTCTCAGTCAAAAGAATGCAATTTCAGTGGCTAGGTACCTACTAGCCTTGTTCTGAGTTTGTAGCAGCGCGATAGTATCATTAGCACGTCTTCCTTCAACACCATTTTCCAAAAAGGTTTCCTATCCACGTATTTAAAAAGGCCCTCAAACCTTAACTTCTGAGCTCTGATAAATCATAGCCCGAGGTGGTCTGGTTGGAAAATGAGAAGCCACTGAATAAAGAAAATGCTGAAATTTCACTCTCCATAGGGATTACCAGTTTCATTAGCCTCAGTGGAAACCACATTTCACTGAATTTAGAGCTGCAGCAGAGCTCAATACAGATAATGCATTTAATGTATGCTCTGGGCAGTGAAGTTGAAACTATTTTCAAGTAATTTTCTTCAATGCTGGATGCAGCCATCCTGTAAGTTTCCTGATAACTTAGAATTTTTCTTTCTCAGAACAGCAAGTGATACAATTCCAGGGCAGCTAACATTCTCTGTGACAAAGGTGTATCATCATGTCACATAATGTCATGTTTTATCACCACCTGGTAATATAATGTCACAGTATGATAGCACATGCACTTCAAAGATATGTTTTTTACCAGTTCTGTAGTCATGTCAAACACTGTTGACTAATGTAGAGGTGCTTCTTTTTTCTTTTTTTTTTTTACATGCATCTTAACTCTACCAAACTAAAGGAAGTTCAAACTTGATGGGAAGGCAAAAAAACCCAGATGTATTCTCCTTAGAAAAATGAAGACGTGGATATTGTGCATTTATACAAGGCAACAGAAGCGTGCAAACAAGACAGGAAGTGAAGATATGGGATACAGAGCAAAATTCTATGGCAAATATGGTTTGTTTTCTTCATAGTATTGTTAACTGCAGAAGTATGGCACTGAATTACACTGTATTATGGGCAGCACCATTTATCTCACTTTTGTTGACATCAAGTGTTCAGTTTTCTGCCCTGAAACCTTTGACAATTACCTTTGACAATGTACAAGTAAGCTCAATTACATAGTAAATATTAAATTTTCAGTAGTTAAAGTGATGTGACTTCATGGTCCATGACTATGGCTCTTGGTGACAACAGTGATCAAATAATAATAAAAGTAATCAGAAATTTACTTCAATGTTTGTGTCTGCTCTGGAAAGATTATTTTTAGCAATGTGTTTTAGACTTCTTCCAGATTAAATGTGCAGTTTGCTAGGACAAAAATATTTGTCTCTAAGTAGGATTTTGGCTATAAATTTTAATCAATTTGTATATGGTAATATACCAATATTTAAGAATTTGAATTTTTTTTTTTTTAATTCTTTAATGCAGAGCACCTTGTGCTATTACAAAGTGGATGTTATATGTCCCATCAGTACTGGATGGCCACCTTGCTTACTCTTTATTTTAAATTAGAATAAGTGTAAATGGCTGCACAGGGAAAAGACATAGGGGAGTCTGGCCAGATAGAATTAAATATTTGGTGATACAATTAATATGAGGTGATAGAATTAATGTCTGGTGAAAAGACAACTGTTTTCAATGTTATGTGCTACATTCTACATGGCTAGGTAGTAACTAAACACTTCAAGCCTCTTGCACATTGTTTCTCTAAAGGTCATATTTGTTACAGGGATTTTTAGCAGAGACTTGTATTTCTTAGCAGGGACTTGTGTTCCTTGGGATAGATACAACAGGAAATTGCAGTCCTTCCCACATTACTAAGAAGGAGAGAGGGTGGGAGCATTGCAGAGAATAGACGTCTACTATAGAACAGATGAACTGATCTACTGTATTTTGCTTTCTTTCTAGGGTGCAATTGATTTTGCAAGGCTTAGGGGTGACTAGAATTAAAGATCTTAGAAATAAATGTTTTTGGCATTGTTGTTCATTTAAACAGTGGGTTTATCTGGAAATTGCATTGCTGAGGTCCCTATCATTTTTTTCAGCTTTTTTTTTTTTTTTTTTTTTTTTTTTTTTTNAAATGATAGCCAAGAAATTCAATTATACCGGAAGGGTTTCCATAAAACGTATCATAGGAGCAGTATGGAAGTCTCTGGTTAAGCTAGGAACCAAACGATACAGATAACAGTTCTGTCTCAAACCCTGTAATTTATGGTTCATAGGATTTCTGGTCCAAATAAGCAACAACTGAGGCACTGATCCATATTTAAAATCTTGCCTACATTCAGAGGGATGAATTTTTTGACTCTAGGGATGGTGAAGAGCTGTCTGAGTAGGTCTTTTGGGGTGACATGCAATCACTGTTTCCGTGAGGTCTAAACACTGAGGATGCAGTGGCTCACTGCTGGGGATGATTTGGTTTTGTAAATTGATTAAAACTGTAGATTTAGTGGCTGAAACGGTGTTTTTCAGACGATTGCTGGAACTGAGCCAATGCAGTGTCTTCTGTGAGCTCCATATGGTAGATTATAGATTCTACTAGTGATGGATACAAAGCAAAGTTGTTGCTTAAAGGATTTTGGAAGAGGCACTCTCTATTCTGTTCCAGTGAGTTGCACAGCAGAGAGTTTTTCTTGCATTCCTTGACCTCTGTAGAAGAATAATGACATAAGGGAATGAAATACACTTCTTAATATAGACGGGTGGACCTCAACTGTCTCCCACTAGCTGGGAGCAAAGTAGAGCCTTGTCTCATTTAGCAGTTGTGGGAAAAGCAAACCCCAGTCTGTAGTGTAGACAATTACCTATTGTCTACTAAATTTCCTAGTAGCTTCAGTTAGATGCTTCTTTATTTTGTCTTTGTATAGATTGTGGTGATATGTTGCTCATTGTGCAACAGATGCCACATTCCCCACTAGAACTTTGTAGTGCAGTGCAGGGTTGTCATATCTGTGGTCTACTTTCCACAGTGGTTGACAGTCTGTATAAATGTTAATGAACCATCTTTACCTCTGGATCTTGGCCCTCCCAACTGTGTGAGCTTTCCACATTCTATTCTATCAAACTGTACTTCCTCCAAGGTTTTCCTGACCCTTATTTTTCCCCTCACCGCTTCATTCCAGTCAGCCTGCTTACCTTTACCCCTTCCCTCTATAACTCTGATATGCAGCCACCTCCAGGTGTGAACTTGCATGGATGAGGACACAGGAGATGAATGTTCTTGGCAGCAACAGAAGTGGTTTGGGCACATTTTTTGCTCCTTTGGTGTTTCCTCAGAGGTGACCCCACTTTGGTAATGCTTTGCTTTCGAATTCCCTGGCTGAAAGGGATTATAAAACACAACTTTTGCAAAGTGCTGTGAGATGTAGCTGAGATGTAAAGCTTTGTATGAATAGCCAAGTGTTACTAGTTTTAGGAGAAATAGTTAACTACCCTTTTTCAAAAATAGCACTCATCATTCTTCTGTCTAATGCACTTGGTTGTGTCTCTCAGGAAAAAGAAACAGTAAGCTAATATCCTACCATCTTTCTTAGGAAGCCAGTTTAAGTTGTTGTTTTCAGTATCTCTCCACCGTGTGGAGTTGACTACAAATTAGTACGTTTTCTCCCTGAAATAGATGTATTTTCTATTATTATTCTGTCACATCAGAGCTTGTCTGTTACTTGCTGCGATACGGCTAATATTGTGGCACCTTCATTCTGCAGCTCTCCGGAAGCAGATACCTCTTGTTTACAGTGCTAAGATGAATATAGGAGAAAGCCTTTAATATGGTGTCCTAGGATAATTATGACCGGAATACTTCTGATTCAAAAGCGGCTTCTTTTGCTAGCTTTGCCAGCATTCTTTATTCAATCCCACTTTTATTTATGAATAAAAAGCATTAGTTTACAAAGATAAAGACACCTGAGGATGATAATTGTTGCAAGGGTATAGTGGCAACATGAAAGCGTTGTTTTCAGAATGCAAACAAGCAATGCAAATGAGATTGATGAGGGTTTGCAAGTAAGATTACTCTCTCTTGAAATGTTATATTCTTTTCTTTGCCAATAGTGCTTTGTTGTTTGATTCTGAAGTGAAGAAGTAATTAAAGTGGGTGAGAGCGCATTTCTGGGTGCCTTCCCAACTGCAAAGAAGAGAACAGAAAAAAGGAGAAGAATGTGGGGTCAGAGGAATACTTTCTACAGACCACCTAATTCCAAGTAATCTCACTAGGTTAGTGTGTAAAAGAAATCTTTTGGAGGGAATGTAACCTTCTACTGTTTTTGTGTTGCTTTGTGTTTGGGGTTTTTTTGGGGGGGTGGTTGTTGTTGTTTGGTTTTGGTTTTGGGGGGATGTGGTGTTTGTTTGGTTTTTTTATTACAGCAAACTCAAATACCCCAAAACCTTGGGCATCATACAAACCTATATCACAAGACAGTTCCAGACAGATTTGAATGTAAGATCTTGAGTCTTTAATGCCATCCTCATGATAAGGCCCTGGAAATCTTTGCAAAACTGGGGCCTAAATGAAGAAATACAACAAGCTAAGGAAGGACAAATGTGTCGGTAACAGTTATCAGAACACGGAGAGTGATATTTGGCCATGTGACCTACTTATTATTTATATAATTTAGCAGGTAGATGCAAAGATATCATAACTGTTAATAACCTCTGGCCATAGCTACATGTTGTATGTGAGCTGCGCCGCCCCAAAATGCTTTGAAACCTTGAAATTTTATCTCTGTCTTACAAGCAATTTTCCTTGAGCTGAAGCTTGAGCTCACGCATCCCACTTGTCTTTGCAGTAGGACTCAGTGGGGCCTTCCTTGAAGAACCTTCAGCCATCTCATTTTGCTGACCTTCATGACATGATACCATCCTGAGGGCAAATAAGTCGCAGTATCCTGTAGTGTGTCCATGTAGCAAGTAAGCATAACCTTACGTGCTTTCTATACAACTATTTTACGTGCTGTTTCTACACAGTTGCCTACATAGAGCTAGTAAACTCAGCTAGCCACTTGTTTGGATGATACCACTTAGCTGACAACTTATTATCAGCACTAGGCTAGAAGAGAAACAATCATTTTAAAGTTCATAGTTTCTTAAACCTTCTGACTCCTCGTACCATATATTTTTTGGCATCCCATTTTATCTGTTCTGTTCAGTAATGTCCTCTTCTATAATGTTATTGTTCTGCACTTTGCTCGTTCTATTTGCTGTAGCTGTGCTGAACAAACCCCTTGCAATGACAGTTCATATTGATGTTAGAAACTGACTTGCAAAAACCTGATCTTTTAAAAACCACTGCTTATAATAAATGACCCTGCCTCATTTATAATTTAGAAATCAATTTCCCAATAGTATTATGAACGTTGCAGAAGACAAAAAGAAGATCTATCCACAGAGCTGATGGAAGCCAATATCAGTGAGAAAAAAATTACCTGTCCAGTTGAATATATATGGATGTTGATAACAATTACATGATATGGCCTGCTTAAAACTGGTCATACTCCATCACTCTCATGACAAAAGAAAACCACTATGATCAGCGTCAGAGATGATGGAGTTCTATTGCAAAAAATTTATTTATTTTTGAAGAACAAGTATTCATTTTTTAATATAAATTTGTGTGAACAGCACACATTTTAGGATTATGCTAAACAAACAACACCAAGTTCTCCATTAATTTTAATTTTACCTTCAGTTATTCACAGATTGAATGTTTGTTCATTCACCCAATCTGGGTGACTAAGAAGGTATTTTTCCTTGTCTTCCATTCACTGCCTAGTGAAGGGCTAAAGGTAGTCAGTGGGTGACATGCCTATTCAGTGTGCAACATCCTGTCACATAATGTCCCTATGAAAAACGTGTACATTCTGTACAGGGCTGTACCCAGTTCAGATGAGGTGTACTGCAAGCTATGGAGCTGCTGAATACGATGCATCATAGATCATTCTTTAAGAAGATACAATGTGAGCTATGCTCCAAACCTTTATGCTTTTTATTATGTTTCTAATTGGCTCTTGCTATCTCAAAACCTAAATCTCTTAAATTTCCCTTTTACGATTTAGACAATTTGGCTGCCTATTAGGTGTCTATAATTGAAAGAGTTGACATGTATATGCTTGCTGTGGATGCACAAGTGAAAGGAATCCAACGTTTTAAAACCATTCAGCAGTGATAAAATCAGACAGATCCACAATAACTTACGATGTGTATAGATTTCACGTTCCAGACTTCATGCTGGTGTTCTTCTGTTGTTGTTTGTACCTATATAGCTATCATTTTAACAAATACCTCTTCAATTGTATAAGCTATTGGGCAGGAAAGCTAATCTGGCAGAAAACATGGGAGCATTTGCATCAACAACCGTCTTTATAAAAATATTTATCATTGGAGCTGAGAAGCTTTCCCATTTGTCTGTGTTGAGAGTTGCAAAAAGTTTCTCTCTCCTGAGAGAGGGAAATGGCACCAGGTCATTACTGCTCTTCACAGAAACACTGTGGGGAAATACTCGCTCTTAATATTTCTTGACTCAAGCTCTAAAAGTAGATTTATAGAAATAGGTATTCTGGTCATGTATCTCCAGTAAATTAAAATCCCAGAAAAATGCTAGAAAATAGAAAATGCAAGTGTGCAGTGTGCAGTGCACACTTCAGTGTGTCCTTAGTTATCATTTTCTATGACCTGAGGTAAGCTGAGTGAATTTCAGATCAGGGTATATGAAATGAGATGAATAAAGGTCTGTTCTTGGAAGCTGTTATTCATCAATCAATTAACTCAGGAATTTTTTAAAAATTCTAATCTTCCTGCTTCAGCTCTATTGAATTAAAATGTGACACCCAGGCAGTTAAATTTTCTCCTTGAAATATATACTTTGATACAGTATTTGAACATCCATCTGCTTTCTGAGGTAAGCAGATGTGGCCACTGCTACTGCAGTGTGAAGTGAGAAAACATACTATGTCTCTCTTCCTGGAAAAATGCAATATACCTCTACATACATATGAATTTTTATGTAAGACTGAACATATTTGGGCCTGTGCAAACCTCATGAAGTGCAACAAGGCCAAGTGCAAG
>RSEF01000002.1:47301543-47346819 GCA_003993805.1 Himantopus leucocephalus
CTTTAATGTCCCTTCCAACTCTAACCATTCTATGATTCTGTGAATGAAAATTAGCTAGATTTTCTTAAAGGCAATATAATCTTCATTTTGTATTTGATGCCATATCTTGTATTTATAGCTGTATGTGTAATTCTTAAATGTGAAATGAATCTTTTATTGCTGCTTTACACGAAAGAGCATAATGCTTTAAGCACAAGGTCTGAACTGCCATTTTTTTCTCAGATTTGCCTGAATTATTACAGGATATTTTTAGATTAACACAGGAGTTATTGACTAAAGAGCCCTCCACACTAGATACCACATTTTAATGGTCATGTTTTAATATCCTATCAAAATATTGTGATATATTTTGCCATGTTTAGCTGCTTGAGTCAAAAACTATAGGAAGAGCTTAGAGTTTATTTTTAGTAGCTCATATGTTTTAGAACATCTCTATATACATTTGAATTTAGAAATAGTAACGTTTAAAAATTTAAGCTAAAGTGGTTTTAAATGTGCCTTTTATCCTTATCTTGGTAATACCATCATAGTCTATGATCAAAGAGTAAATGTGAATATGTTTAAGGTTTTTCTATCAGCGTAATATACTGCTTTATTAGGCACAGACTTTTGGGACATCCTGTATGGGTGACACAGTCCAAGTGAGATAAGGTGTACGAGGCCAGTGATGGATTTACGGAAACCTCATCAATACTCAAAATAGGTAATTTTATCTGCATATGCCTGTGCTATATGTGCGTTATGAGCACAAAGTTTTGAAAATTTGCTTTCCTAGTAAATACATAAAGTTGCCAGAGCTAATACTTAAAATTCCCTTTTTTTGAGAGGAATTCTGTTTAACATATATGCAGTCTTGCTTAAGTGAGTACCTAAATATAAAGCCAAGCTGGAAAAGACAGATTTATTGGAATAACAGCTGCTACCACTACTGATAAGTGCTCAGCATCTGACTTCTCTAGCTGCTGTTAAATCACATGCAATTCCTTAGGCTGGGGAAGTAAATAACGATAACTGAGTACAGCAATCTGTGTGAAACCAGGGAGAAGAACACAGGTTGCAGGGAGATCTGAAAGACCAAGCATAAGCTAATCTGCATGCACATGGCTTTGGTGTTAATTGCAGTCTCAGCATCTGTGTAAATAGTTTGCTTATTAAAAAGCCAGGTTAGTCTCATAAACATGGACTCTTCTTGTATTATCGTCCAGTACATGATGCAGAAATGTGTCAGCAGCAGTAATTCCAGAGAGACTCACCTCCCTCTTCAAATATGATTAACTAGAAAACAAAGCTAGGAGTAAAGTAAACAGATGGCCTGGAGGCACTTTTAAAAATGTGATGGTGGACTTCCAGACAAAATAACGTACACAAAAAAAAGGAAGTGGTTAAAAAAGTAATTGTGTGTATGCACAAAGGAAGAAAGATGAAAAAATGACAGTAAAGGGGTTTTTTACTATCCTTTTGGGAAAAGATGGAAGAGAAGTAAATAAGATGCTCTTGGGCCTGAAACACTGGGAAGTCTGATAAAAGTGCTTAATGAGTAATGTGAACCCATGGAACAAGATCATGGACAAGAAGCTGTTGTGCTGATTTTGTTATTTTCTACTTAAAACCAAGCAGAAGAGGAGATAATTATACCAAGAGCTGAGAACTCTTCTAGCTCCCTGAAACTCTGGAAATGTTAAAGATTCCTTGTTAATGACAGATTTGTATGTGGGAGACAAGTTTCTCACAGGAAAGACTGTCAAGAGACACACAGCATAGCTTCCAATAACCAAGACTGTTGCACTATCCAGGGAAACTATCAAAGCAATAGTGGATACTAGAGAAAAAAACCCCCGACAATCTACTGCCTCAAATTAAAGAAAACCAGGAAGTAGGAGTACTGTGATCTAGGGCAGACAACAGAAAGCAGTATGAAAAGCAGAAAAAAAAAGAAAAAAGCCGTCTGTGGTCAGGGATGAGGACTAGAAATACTTCTTATCCCAAAACTGAAACTACCACAGGTGCGGTAAGCAGCAGCGTGGGTAACGAAGGAAGCGTACACAAGAGATGTCTGCCACGTGTGAGCAGTCTCCAAACTAATATACATATATTCGTGTCAAATAATGTTTGAAACTATGTTATTAGACTGGCACCCAATTAAATTCCAGCTGCATTATAATACCAGCTGATAAGCGGTTAGATTTAGGGAGGGTGTCTACCGAGTGATAAAAGATAGTAAAAGCTTTATGAAGTCAGTGGGGTGAATACATACTGTCCGTAAGAACCCCTCCTCCCCAAATGATGTTATTTGTTAGAATTTCCAGTACTCCAAATGCAGGAGTACCTCCCACTGGTGAACAGCAGTGAAGTCCGTGATGGAAGAGAGAAAAGAAAACTGTCAAGCAGCATCCAAGTAGAAGCCTGATAATATACGTCAAGGAAAAAGACACCTACACTGCAGGGTTATTTTAGAGGTATATTCCCACATTTACTGTGTGAGACAATGAAATGTTTTTAAACTCCCCATAGAAAGGAACTGGCAAATATACCAATGAACTACCGTATTGTGTACTGTAATTACTTGCAGCAGACTACAGTGGTAATCTAGCTTCACAAGAAACAAAGGACTCCTTGGGTAATATCAGAACCTGTACTGAAGTCACACTGAAAATAAGTCATTAGCCTTATCCTGAGACTGAGGATGTAAGATCTGCTTTAGGATAAAAATACCATTTTAGGTGAAGTCAAGTACAAGTTTTGGTGTAATAAGGCATTGCAACTACCTTTACTGGTATCGTTTGGTTAGCACTGCTGGCCGTGAGTAGCTTTGAGTATCTGCCCATCTTCAAAGGAGTTCTAATGTCAATCGAAACACTAGAAAAAGTTCTAGGAGCAGTGCTGATGACATTCTTGAAGGTAAATGAGGCATCAAGGAACACGCAATGCAGGTCTGTAATATGAAAGTGCAACAATTTATAAGCAAGTACTGTGAAGAGAATATTAGCAAAAATATGGGCAAGGTGAAAGTGAGGGGAACTGAACTCTGTAGACTTCTAGGAAATAATGGTCAGGCCTTGAGACGCTATTAAGAATGTGTAAGACTGATGTATATGAAAGGAATCAATGATCTATAAGGATGAATAACTGTCTTCCTAGATACTGCATGCTTTTACCAATAGCCTTTGATACAGGTTTTAACACATAGTGATGCAACGTAAGGAGAGTCATGGGTCCAAGAACAGGCATTTGAAGAATAAAAATATTATAGCTGAAGTATTTGCCTGAAGTATTTGTCCTGCTGGAAACCAAGTATGCTGTGGTTAAGGCAGCGGCTTGCAGAAGTTGTTAGAGAGTATCAAGAGGAACAAAAAATGGCTATTAGAAAGAGTCACAGACAGCTTTTTGCAAACAAACATTTTCACCGGCTCACCTCTAGGTATGAGCACTGTGCGCAGTCTCATCAGAGAAGCTGCATTCTGAGTACACGGAGATGACTGTGTGTTGTGAAGACTCCGGAGCTGCAACATGGAGCAAGAGTCACTACGAGCAGCAGATGCTGAACTGGCTTTCTGGAACACAATGCATGCATCCCTTTGAGGTGGATTCCAGCAATGGACTATGTTATATTTGCTTCTTTTCTTGAGATGTGTATGTGCGCACTCTCTCTCTGACATAACACTGTACTGAAAGTGGGGATTAACGAGAATAAAAAAGTTTACACTGTGGCATTGACCCGATTATGAAGAGTAAATACCACATGAAGCTCTCTCTTATATGAGATGATGGATGAGCTGTGTGGTTGAGACTTTTTATTTATGGAGAATTGAATCATAATCTTAGGAGTTGATATGAAATGGACAACATCTCATGTATGAAATTACAGACATTGCTAAGACAGGTTAGAGAGCCTGTCTGCTTGGCATACATAAATATCTAATTGAGGGTATATATTTAACTGGATGATGAATTCAAAGACAGTATGCGATATAGTCTTTACGCATCTTAATTCTGGCAGAAGATGAGAATAGACTTTACTTCTGGTAACAGTCACCTATAAGGCATTACACACATTTCTGAGAAGTGTCTGTCTGAAGGACACACAAGCAAGAGCTCTGACTAGGGAGCCCCAGGTGTGTTTTGCAAAGTATGTGTTTGGCCTGGGATTACTGTACTCAGACAATGGTCCATACTGCACTGCAGCTGGATTTCACCAAGTCAGCATCAACAGAATTTAGAGCACAAGCACACGTTCTCATGGGTAACACAAAATGATGGTATGGCACAGTTGGCAATCAAGATAGCCAGGAGATCATCGATTTAAAGCAAAACAGAAAGGAAGGCAAACAGGCGGGAAAAGATCCCAAAGATAAGCAAGAGAGTTCATGGGAACAGATAAGGGAATGCCAAGTTAAACAGATCGGTGCAATAGATGAGTGAAGGGCTTCTCATTGTGCCCAGATGATCATGTTTGGATTCATGCAAAGCAATGGCATAAGGCAGCAGTACAAGATACGGTGGGATACTCATTATTTGAGTAACAGAAATAAAATTGAAGAAAAACCCAGGATTTTTCAGCAAAGTTCGGGAAACAGCTATGCTGACACAGGAAAGAAAGAAATTAAATAAGAGCAAAACAGAGAGAATGCCAGGGTGCAGAATGCAGGCACCTACAGGTTGGAAGCCTGTACTCCAACAACTATTGAGAAAGTAAGAAAACATTAATGGACATTGGGAAAAATTACTAGAACTGCTTGCACACCCTGAGAAATCCTAAATAAACAGCAGCTATATTCAGAGGAAAGACTATGCTGTTACTGTGGACTTCCTGTTGAAAACATCTACACACAGAATGGGAAAAAAAAAGAGGATCCTGAAATTTAGAAATAAATCAAATGCATTATAAACACCTTACATAAAACAATAGTAACCTTCCATTTTGCATATGCATTCAGTGTGGTCACTTTATTTGACTTAAGCTATAAGTGAAATAGGGAATGGAGAATAGTAATGAGAATGATTAGAGGCATGGAAAGAGTTCCATACATGCAGAGATTAAAAAGATTAGAGTATTTACGTAAGAGCAGAGATGAAATGAAAGAGTTGTATAAATTATTAATGGTTTAGAGCAGGTCAAGAAGGTGCACTGATTTAACTCTCTCAGAACATGAGAACAAAGGGTTCACAAGGAAATCGTAGCCTTTCAGTTTAAAACTGATAGCAGGAAATCCTTTTTACATAAATGTGGCCTCATTGCCTAAAGATTTGAGGCAATGAGCTTCATGGGATTAATAAAAGGGTCTGACATTCCTTGCTACCTTGCGTAATCATCCAATAATATACGGTCTGAATGTTTAAGAATCCTTAATGTATTGATCCGTACAACAGGCTTCTAAGGCAGGAAAGTATTATCATGCCCCTAATCTAGTGAACAGAATTGACACCGAGGGAACATTAGATGATTAACCCTGGACCACAGGCAGAATCTCTTGTAGAGCAAAACTGAGTTTTAGTGACCTGAATGCTAGATTGGTACCTTAATATGTGGACAATCTTTTTTTGCCATTATTTATTTATGTTGGTGATGCCCAGTCTTTCTGATGTGGCTGGCCATGCAGCTTCTTATAAAAGCACTTGAGTCATGTGCCATGGCTCTTCCATGGTCACGTGGCCAGCATGTAATGGAGTGACCAGAGGATTTGCATTGGCACAGTAAATTACAATAATTCTTATGGCACTGGGTTTACTGAACATGCCCAAATTGATGAGATTGAGTATGCTTGCTAGATCTGGTACTTCCCTGAAGCAATGGAAGTATTGCTGATACACGATGCAGCATGTATCTGTCCATATGTATGAAGGAAAGCTTTGGCTATTCTTCACTGCCACCTCCAGAATCATTGATCTATCCCAGTCCCCGCTGCTTT
Source organism: Himantopus leucocephalus (assembly GCA_003993805.1). NCBI lineage: Eukaryota > Metazoa > Chordata > Aves > Charadriiformes > Recurvirostridae > Himantopus > Himantopus leucocephalus. The sequence goes on from RSEF01000002.1 coordinate 47,307,450, forward strand.
CTTTCACAATAGCCCTTCACTGCCATTTTCCCATTTTTCGGTGACTGCCACGTGCTGGGCTGCTGGAAAAGAAGACTGAGCATAGAACTTTTCAGGTGGTTGGTAGCTCCCTCCTCACTTGTGCATCAGGAATAATAAGAGAAGAGAGCAGCCAGACTCAATCAGTTGTTTTGACAAGTGATATATGGCCCATATTTCTAGATGGGTCTTCCCACTTTACAGGGACATTTAGTACACAACAGTAATGCTAGCTTGTATTAGAAATATTTAAAGGAATGGCTATCATCCAGGACGTAAGTTTTCGCGATGTAATCTAACTGCTACCTGACAGAGGTGAGGAAGGAACTTTATGTGTCAATATGATCTCAAGGAAGAAAGTTTAAACCGTTGCATAAATTATCTGCCTGTAGCTACTGTGGAAGACAGGATAACAGATTGAAAAGACTATTACTTTGATTTAATGCCAAAATTCATAAGTAAGACATAAACCAGTAAAAATGCAACAGTGAGCTATTTGGAGGAATGAAAGAAAACCCAGGCTTTACTGTTTGCTCCTTCTGCTTGCTAATCCTGTTTATAAAAAGATGTTACACAAATGCACGTTTTGCCTTAATGGTCAGAATGCTTTTTCAATAAAACTTTATTTCTTTTTTTTGGTGGTGTTTTGGTTTTGGGTTTTTTTTTCTGTTTGAACCTGGAAATTTTAGAATATAGGGTATAAAGAGTCTTTGAAGGCATTATGTTTCTGTGTGTTGGCTCAGGGTGAGAGAATCTTTCTTTATGGGACTGTATTATGATGTGGTGATGATAATTGCCCTTCTTGCAGAACACAATAAAAATATCACTCTATGGTTGGGTTACTGATCCTTTCTTTGAGTGTACAATGGTACAATGCACTCTTGACAATGGCATGAAAGATAACCATGCAAACAGAGTTGTTATTTTTTAAATATCTCTTCTATCTCTGTAATCTTGGATCTGCTTAAAGCTGTAAATATAAATGTAAAGCTTTGCAAAAAAAGCCTGTTAAGATACCTGTGCTGTTGTGAGACTTTTGTTTTTTTAAAAAAACCCCAACCTTTTTGCTTCTTGGTCGGGATTGTGACTTTTCTTCCAATAGAGACAGGGTAACAGACTGCCGATTTCAACCTACGAAAAAAGGATTGATCAAGACCTCCTGCAATTTCAGCTTCAGAGCTCTGTTATTACATCAGCCATAGCTCTCGTGCTTTTCCCAGTAACCTCTCTCCACCTGTTCCTGTTTGTGTCTTCCTTTTTTTTTAAGGGGTGGATGGAGTTCTCACTGATCACCAGTGTCTTCTATAATTGCACACATTGTTCTCTGTGTCCAAGGAAAATACCTTAAATAATACATCCTGATTTTGTCTTCATTCTTGTCACAGCTGCATTGCTCATAGTTGTTCTGTGATCAGCCCTTAAACATACTGTGATCTGACTGGGCGTCTAGGCAGCTGAACAACTGAAATTGCATCACATGCAGTGGTAGTATATGTGCTGTACTTGCTCTCACATAAATGCTGGTGCAAGAGAGGAAGGACATTCTAGCTTCTTGGTAAATCTGTGCCTCATAGCCAAGATAGGTCCTTTTCTTCTGTCTTTTTTTCACTAGTGATCTCCTACATTTGCTGCAGAAAGATTTGTAGTTAGGTCCTCAAGTAAATAGTGTTGCAGTCCACACTCTTTTTTCCATTATTCCTGTCCTCAGATCATTCCAATTTTTCTCTGCAGTGACATGATTTTGTTTTGTATTGACAATGCTTCTTTGCTTTGTGTCATCATACCACTCATTTTTATGCCACAATCATGAAAGAAAATTTAAAGGGAATTGGCCCCAGAACTGATCCTTGAGTAACTACCATTAAGCTCCCTCTGGTGTCAAATTGCCCCCTTCAACACTGTCAACTATCCAACACTCTATTTCCATTTTCCCTTTAGCAATACCTATCTAACAGTTCCTCTTTCACCTCTTTCTTCTCTAGCATTACTTATTAATTTCCCACATAGCCCTGTATCAGCTATTTTACTGAAGTCTGGACAGAGGACATCTAAGGATTTTCTTTTAAAGCCAGCTCTCTTTAAAAAAGAATGCTGTCAAGTTTAGTCTGGACTTCTATGCCTTTGATTCCATTTTGTATTTATTTCTGTCTACCAGCGTCATCTGTTTGAAAGTACTGTATTCCACTGAGGTCCAAATAGTGCAGTAACTGTCTGGATCACTTTTTCTGTCCCCACTGCTGTTTATAATTGCTCCTACCTGGTCATATGATAACTTGAGACATTAATTAAAAATATTGTTATGTGAATACATGTGCTAAGTCTTTCAAAACACCGACTTGGAAACTGGCAGATACCCTATAGTTCATGAAGCCCCCTGAGTTTTATTTCTAACTCATCTGTGGTCGGTACCATCTCACACTTGCATTCCCAATATCCAGATTTTCTTTGCCCCCAGGTCAAAATCATTGCCCTTTCTGTAGCCCGTATTAATTTAGTTTTGGATCTATTCATCTTGGTTTTCACCCTTTGACACAAATCAGGGAAACTGCTAACCTTTGAGACTTTTGAGGCTGTTCCAAAGGATCCACTCCGCTGGTGCATTCTCTCATAATCTGGTAGCTCTGAGAGAATTTCAGCCTTTTCCTTTGTAACTGAAGACCTGGAAGAAAATCCTGGCCCCAGGAATAATTTCCAATTATTCTAGCCAACACAACTTTAGCTTTCTATCAAAGCCTCTTATGTGCTCAGTGCATATATATGTGTATACATATATAAATAAAATTAATTCCTTGCTTCCTGTAAGCCTTAGCCTAGGGCCTCCTGTTCCTTTCTTTTTATTTTTTTAACACTTGTTATCACTGGAGTTTAAATGGTAGGTAAGCTTTTCAAAGACATGCCTAACCTAGCTTTTCTTTCAGTGACTGCTGTCCTGAGCAAGGTTTTTAGCTGTTAGCACACCTGAACGCTTTTGCTCATCCTGCTCTTGGCCCTTTCCTCTGAGCTCTGAGTCAAACTTTCCTCCATGTTGTTTTCTGTCATATTCTGATGCTGAGGTGTTATCTGTGGTTTCCTGTGCTTTTTAATGTTTAATTTCTGTGTTGAAAGTTCTCCGTGGTCTGAAATTGATGTGTTGATGAGAACAGCTTCCTGCATTGCTAAAAGGACTGAGCTGGGGGACTGCCTTGTCATGGCAGGATTTTAGCTCAGCAGGATCAAACTTTGCCTGTACAAACATGGATCTGGTTTTATGAGTTCAATATCCCCATTAAAATAAGCACCTGAAAGGAAGGTAAATCATCAGAATCATCACTGGTTTGGCCTCCTTTGCTTTAGCTCTCCAGCACTGTTCGTACCTTGAATGTTGCACCCTTCTGTCACCAGTTTTGATGCACAAACTTCTTCCTAGCTTCTGTGATATACATTCACTTCCCTTGTTAATCTTAGCTGAAGAAACTGGATTGTTTTATTGGCCTCAGCAGCGTGGAGTTCACGTCCCTCAAAGAAACATCATTCTTCACTGTGATTTAGCACTTCTGTGCGGTGGTATGCGAAGTGATACAAGATCTGTGTTGATGCACTGGCACATCATTGGTCGTCGTGTCTAAAATAACAATGTCGAAAAGGACAAAAGAAAAAAATACAATGCTACAGAGCGTGGAGTGTTAAGTGCAATGGATACCTTGTGGATCGGGGAAATCACACAGTAGAGGCACTGCATAACAATGCAGATAAGATCTCTATCAAAATGACTGAATTTCTTCTGTACTGTGGTGGACTGATAGTTGTGAAAAAGACCAGGCCTTAGATAGTCAAATAGACATTCATAATACGTGTAAAAGCCTCATATTTGCCAACAAAAAATCATGATATGTAGGCACTATCCAGAAACAAACATTTATTTTGGATCAGACCAATTACTCCTGGATTTGAAGTGAGTTTGGGGTTCTATTGAGTATGAAGTGAGTATAAACTCAGCATCTTATGTAAGATTTGCAATAAGATCCTTTGGATTTTGCTTTAGGAGGGCACTGACAACTGATCATGAGCAAAGATAAACACCTGAACTACATTTCAAAGATTTTTTTCAAAAGAAATCATAACCTTGTAATGACTGCTCACTTGATAAATTTCCTATTTCATTCTGAAAAAAAATCCAGTGTTAACTGAAAGCGTCTACATGTTTTCAGTTTGGTTCAGATGAAGCTGTTCTTTTTCATTTACAGGTAGAGGGAGGAAAAGAGAGAAATGTGGCTTTCAGCTAAAGTTTACACTGTAAATGTTATTTTCAGTTTGGGGCCAATCCTGCACCTTTATTGATGTGACTCATTAACAGGACTCCTTTCACAAGTCAGGATTACTCACTCAAGTAAATGAAGTAAAATGAAGCCATTATCTTTTAAGGCTGAATGATAAAACCTACGAATTAGACAGTTATAATAGAACCATTAACAATTTTTAATTACAGTACAGCTACCAGCCACAGCAGTAGTATATGGTAATACAGGCTCATTTTTTTTGCCTGCTGTTTCAGTGTGACATATCATTATGGAAGGAATATTTTTAGATTTAAAATTTTGCAGACAGAGAACAACCAAAGCTGGAGGAGCTGTATGAACAGCTCATGTTATTTCAGGCAGTTTGAACTGAAAAGAAAACAGGGTAAGAAATAATTATGTCTTGTGGTCAGAGGGGCAATTCGTAGGACCCAGAGGGACTCAGGGTCAAATGCTATGTGGTGTGCATCTGCCACACGGCCTTAGAGCCAGAGAACAGTTTCTGGACTATTTTATTAACATTCTAGTCTTAGCCATTCTGATTAGGTGTCAAAAAAGGATTTGGAGGCATATTGTGGACCTCTAACAATGAGAAAGTTATGACAGATTCAGTGTACACTGTCCAAGACTGCCAGACCTGTTTCTCTCTGCAGCCTACTCAGAAAATTGAGAACTCTGTTTTGGGACTGCAGATGACCAAATTAAGTACTGTTCCTAGCTCTCTATTTACAGCCAAGTCTTACAGACTGTGGATAATACATACTGTGAATAACTGGTTGCTCCTGAAGGTAGTTTCCTTAAGTAGGCTCTTAAGTCCTCTTTGTGCACTGTGATAGGTAGTTTTAATATTCCTCAAAGTGCCTGTCTTTCTGTCTGTCTTGGATGACTGTTTTATTTAGAACATATTACAATCTCTGTGTGGAAGGAAACTAATGAAAAATGGCATCAGAAAAGTATATTAATCCCCATGAGGATGCTCAAGAATTCAGATCACAAATTTTCTGTCTACACAGTCTTTTGCAAAAAAATGGTCACTTAGTAAAACTAAAACTCTCTGCAGAAATATACTCCTTTTCATGAAATGTCTGCTGGGTGAAAGCTTTCCAGCTGCAGAGACAGAGAGAAAAACTCAGCCCTTTTATCATGATGCAGTTGATGGCACTTATCTGAGACATGAAAGACTGACAGATCAGGGGCATAAATTAGTTTAGTTATCAGCTCTATAGAGTTTTAAACTATAGTAAAAGATATATTACCTTTATTGGCAGGATGTTGGTTGGGAGGTGCTTCCCTTTGCATGCTTCTCTTTCAGAATTCTGGCTTTTGAATATTGTATAAATTAATGATCTTGTAACTTGATCAGAAAATAAATCCACTTCCATGAGATCTGAAGTAAAACACCTGGTTTGTTCATGTTTCTGAAGATCTCCTATTTTAGCTCCTTGTCTGATACAGACGTTGTTTCTTATTTTCTATTTTCTCATACGATTTTTCTCTAGTATGTTGTGTGGTTTTTGAGTCCCAGACTATGCAAATTATTTTTCATTTGTAATGAAATGAGAATATTCTTGCTCTAGCATTATAGCTAATAAAAAGAAATATAGTGAGATATCCTTTTAAGGTGTTACTCAAAAGATGAGAGAGGCTTTGCTGTCACAAGATGGAAAGCTGTTGGATTTTTTAAAATAAATTACAATTATGTATGCAAAAAGTGAAAAAAAGCTACCACTGCCTTGTATAAATCAAAGTTATAAAATGTATTAATATCTTCTGAATATACATGGTAATTTTTTCTGTGGAGGTGCCTTGATATGATTTGCCTTGACAGTGTTCTGCTGAGGAATAAAGAAGAGAACTTAGAAAATGCACGGTGACTGAGAATCTGTACAGCATTTAGAACACAGTAATGTTCATGTGTTCAACTTTTAAAAATGCACCTTGAATCAGTGTTCATCTTTTTAAGATAAAAATTTTCCTCTTCTAAAACGGGCAAATTAAAAAAAAATAAAAATCACATGGATTTTTAAAAGCCAGATAAAGCCTTAACAAAACCTCTCCATTGGCAAATTGCTACATCAATAGCCTTTATAGCTCTGTTTCCTAATTTCTTGTTACTTGGCCATAAAAATCTGCTTCTGGATCTGTTAAGATCCATACAATTCCAACTACAGCTCATATCAGGTTCTGTCTTTTTGGTTAGGTGAATGGCTAAAATTATAGCAAAGGAATGTATGTGGGTGTGTTAATCTTCTGCATGTGTTGCTTAAATGAAAAATTGATATAAAGATTAACAGACTGACACTAGTGCAAATGAAAATTTTATATAGGTTCTAAAAATACAGTCCCTTTTAGCTTCGGTGTATGAGTTCTGTCAAAACTTTACATTACCATTAAAACAAATCAAAACATTTTCCATTGAATCATTCCAATGTTATCTAGCCCTATTGCAATACAAATAGCAAATCAGGATGCTTGATACATCAGGCTAGAAAGAACTCTCTATTCTTTGTTGATGGTAGGTAAAACACATTCATATTACAGGGTCTGAATTGTCCTGGGATATTCAATGTTCAGGTTGTCCCAAGCGTCTCTTATATTTCCCACTGTGTTTTGGTCTTGTAATTGGGGAAAGATGTACAGTCACGTGGAGCTGGTATTCTTCTTGTTACCTAGAAATACATGACATTTTGGAAATAGCAGAATTGTACATTTAAAGCTACTTCCACACAAATGTTACCTGAACAAGCAGTGCTTCTTCAGCAACAGATTGGACTCATACAAGCACTGTGTTAGGTTTAGGAGTCACATTCAAATGAGATTAAAATCCTTGTTAAATAGACTGCTAAATTCAGTATAACGGTAACAAACAGGATATTAACCAACCCTAGGTATGCCTCATCCCTTATCACCTACTTTAAAGATAAAGACAGTGACTAATACTATATCAAGGAAGAGTTTCACCTTTCATTTTTTGTTTCATTTCTCTTGTCTCTCTATTGAAATATCTCAGTATAATGCCAGTGAATGACACTCTTTATGCTTCCCCTTTAGAAAAGCCAGTCTAGGATGTTGCTGATTGTGTTGCAGTGTTGCCTTGTGTATACGTTACCACATTTTTAGAGGAAATAAATGTGGGATAGAATCTAATTATTTCTCACCTTGGTATGTAATGCTGTAGAATAGGTTCAGTCCTGCACTGACAAAAAATGAGTGCATGTAAGCATGCACCTTCTTCCTCCAACTTCACCATCAGTCACATTTTTATACTAGAATTTCATTTTATCCAGGTGATTCTATTTTGCTTTTCATCTAATCATTTAGTCTTTCCACACAACTGTGTTCTCATTTGTCTGCAGTAATAAAAGCAGGTAAGAAAATGACAAAACATCTTCTGATCTGAACTTTGCCTTTTCATTTGTCCCATACTGTATGTGATATGTATTTCATTACCAAGGTACTGTATTGGCAGATTTGTAACTTCTTTTGTTTGCCAATGTTAGGCACAAACTGATCCATTTTCTGGATAGATAGTACTCCTGAATGGAATGCAATCTAGGAAGCAGGCATGTGACTTCAGAGCAGTTTTCAGTGATATTTTTGAAACAGTGGCCAAACACAGCTGTTCTGCATCCCCCTTTTTTGATTCCATTGTATAACTGAGTGACCCTAAGCTAATTAGTTAACCTTTTTATGCCTTTGTTCAACTCTGAAATGAAACTGAAACTATTTCCTAATTTCCAGATAAATTATAATGCTTCCATCTACATCAATATTTGTACAGCTTTCGAAGATCTTTAGAAAGAAGTTGCCAGTGTTATTACTATTTTATTACTCTACCTTTTTAATTATGTAACTGTACTACTTTTTACCCTTTGAAAGATGGATTTTACTTTGAGATTTCATAATTGTCTCCTATGACACCTCTGCTCTGAGAATTAACGTCTTAAAAAAATGAAGGAATTTTGCTCTTATTTTTAAGGAAGATTATTTAAAATATTTTGGATGTTGCATGTAAAAAGGTGAATAATTTGGAAAGATCTCTAGATTTGAATATGATGTTTGTTTGAAAGAAAGAAACTGCACTGAGGTAAAATGTGTAAGGAATTTACAGTTTTAAGCTGTTCTTAATGACTTCTCATTGGTTATATGGTTTCCATTAGTTTTTAATTAGTTCTGTGCCGCCAAGGCATTCCTGTTTTTTTCCAAAGGATTCCTTGGTTCATTCAGTACACAAGATGAGCCTGCTCTGGGGTTTAATCAAAACTGAGGAGCAATGGAGCCTGTTGCCTCTGAATAGTCTTTTATTGTGTCACCACTCCTCCTTTTGTTCTATCAATGATTCCGGCTTTTCACATCCCACTCTTCTGTTTCTTTTTTTTAAGGACTGCTGGGTATAGGACATTCTTCCATCCCAATTACCAGCCCTTCATTCTCTCTTCTTTCAGTTATCTCATAGAGACATCCTCAAGGATGCCCCAGAGAAGTGAATTTGTAAAGAAAGAAGCATTAAAAAAAAAAAAAAGAAAATAGGAACTTGGTTGCCTCTCTGGTTTTTTTTTGCTTTCTCTTCCCAGTATTAAAGGCTGATTCCTGGTCTAATGGGGAAGCAGCAACATATCACTGATTTCAAGGGCAGTGAACCAATTGATAGATGCTGGATATCTGACCTATTCGCTTTTGAAAATGTTAACCATAGCACATCAGGAATATTGATGTATTAATGAACAATAAAAGAATATGAGAGGAAATCATGGTTCTGGTAAACTTAAAAGCAGTGGATCTTGTATACCTTGACTTCAGTGACGCAGTCAACACTGCCTCCCAAAAGATGCTCACGGAGAAGCTGATTAAGTATGGGCTAGATGAGCAGGCAGAAAAGGGGATTAAAAACTGTGTTAACAGCTGAGCCCAAAAGGTTGTGATCAGTGACACAAAGTCTAGTTGGAGGCCAGTAACAAGTGATGTAACCCAGGGGTCAACACTGGATCCAATACCTTCTTTTCAGGTATTTCTGTACCTCCCTCAGCCTGCTGGCAGCACTCTTCCTAATTCAGCCCAAGACACTGTTAGTCTTTTTTGCTGCAAGGGCACATTGCTGGCTCATGTTGAACTTGGGGATGAACAACCCCCTGCACCAATAAATGCTGGGGGCCACCCAGCTGGAAAGCAGCTTGGCAGAAAAAGAGCTGAGGGTCCTGGGGGACTCCAAGTTGAACATGAGCCAGCAATGTGTCCTTGCAGCAAGAAAGGCTAGTGTTTTGTTGGGCTGCGTTAGGCAAAGCACTGCCAGCAGGTTGGGGGAGGTGATCCTTCCCCACTACACAGCGCTGGTGAGGCCACACCTGGAGTACTGTGTCCAGTTCTGGGCTCCCTGGTACAAGAGACATGGCCATACTGGAGAGAGTCCAATGAAGGGCCATGAAAACTATTAAGGGACTGGAGCACCTCTCCTGTGAGGAAAGGCTGAGAAAGCTGGGACTGTTCAGCCTAGAGAAGAGAAGATTTGGGGTGATCTTATCAATGTATATAAATATTTGAAGGGAGGGTGCAAAGAGGATGGAGCCAGGCTCTTCCCAATGGTGTCCAGCGACAGGACCAGAGCCAATGGGTAGAAACTAAAATACAGGAGGTTCCCTCTGAACATCAGGAAACACTTTTTCACCGTGATGGTGACTGAGCGCTGGCACAGGTTGCCTGGGGAGGTTATGGAGTCTCTCACCTTGGAGATATTCAAAAGCCACCTGGACATGGTTCTGTGCAACCAGCTGTAGGTGGCCCTGCTTGTGCTGGGGGTTTGGACAAGGTGACCCCCTGCGGTCCCTTCCAACCACAACTCTGATCAATTTTGATTAAATGTTTTAGATGCAAAATAACATGCCGATCCAAAGTACCTTGAAAAACATCATATCTATGATTTAGGGCAAATTTTCAATAGTATAGGAGATTTTTAGGATTTTCATTAGCGTGCATGGGAAAATGCTGTTATATCTTGAAATGTCACAGAGTAAGTTTACCTCTAAATATGCTGTGACAAATATAATAAAAAAGGTTTCCAGACAGTGTACCAGATGGATGTCAGAATTAGATGTATTCTTATGTGTAGAATGAGACTGCCCCCATATAAACATTTTTGTGGAAAAAGTGGTAATAGAAATGTGAAATTAATTGAAAACTGAAATACAAATGCAATATACATTACTGGTATTATTGGAACTTCATGCCCTTTAACTCAAAAAGAAGCTCTATAAAATATTATGCTGAACTGTGACAAGACTGAAGTTATTAAAAAGGACCACAGTGGAAGTACTTCTGCATTAAGAATTTAATGTTTTTGTGGGAAATATGGAATGAGAATCTTGAATGATAAGAATGGAGTGGACATGTAAAAGGACATTTGGACACCCCTGATATCTGAGCACAGTTATACAGAATGGTTAATTCAAGCAGCGCTGTTCTTATATTATTACTAAAGTAGAGCACTAAAAATATTCTAACATCGCAGATAACAAAATTTATTCCTAAAGTACTCTTTGATGTATAATTAGGTAGATACCGTTATATGTTTTTTTCTTTGAAGGTTCTTAAGATATGTTATCTTGCACTTCAGCTGACTTTATAATGATTCATTGTAGCAAATGAAATTATATAGTTGTAGAAAGATTTTTACTGTGCTAAAAAGGTGGACTAAAAGTAGTTTCCTTTGCTATCCACAATTTTCAATGAAAACCTTCCTGTTAAAAAGAAGTGGGAAATATAGGAATAAGTTGTTAATGTCCTCAGGAGAAGTCAAATGAACGGACCTGGAAACAAATCTTGCATCTGTTTTCAAGAGGAAAAGCAGAAGCACAATTTTCCTCCATAAAGAATATCCACAGTCACTTGGAATACCACTTTAGAGGATTCTGTCTGTTCTCGCAGGCTTTGTTTTCCCTGAGCCTGCCTGTGCCATAGCGGTTTATCTGCTGTATCCAGTAAACCAGCTTGCTTCCCACAAGTTAGAGTTGCATCGGCGTGTCATGATTGTCCGGACCTGGCTCGATGAAGTGTTGGAAGTTAGAAATGAAAATCTGATCCAGTCTCCTATCTTACTTTCTGACTTTACAGTAGGACTGAGTGATTCTTCTCTGTGATGAATGCATTTCTATGCACCCCCTAGCAATTTTGCTTACCTCTGTTGAATTTACACACTAGATGAGGGTGTGCTAAGCAATCTACTAGTCCTTTCCCACCCATGTCACCACTTGGTATGGCCATTATACTTCCAGGTCACATGGCAGGGTACCGGCTGCCTGACTGTGCTGCCCGCTCCATAGTTTCTCAAGAGGAAGAGTATGTGCCGTGGAGTTGAGGTTAAAATATATGCTATGCCTACTGTTGTGTGTTAATGCTAGAAGAAGAGAAGGTGAGAGAAAGTCAACCTGTACTTTTGTGGTGAGGTTTGTACTGCTCCTATAGTGCACACTTGGGCCATGGGATGATGTTGATCATAATGTTCATTTTGGAGGTTCCGTTGATCTTTTAGACACCCTGCCATCTGGTAGAACTAGAGCTTCATTTGTTGCCTGTTGAGAAGCCACTTTCAAGTGAGGAGAATAGACTTGATGCGCTCACAGCAGCATGTATTCCTGAGGGCACATGCTGCTCTGCTCTGTGCCACCTGGAATTTCCAAAGTGTTAGAGGCTCTGTGTTGAAGTACATGGCAACTGTACACAAGTCAAGAAAGGGTAAAGACAGAAATAAATGTGGCCGAGGTCCTCTTTTGCCAGAAAAGGCTGGTGTTTCTTAGCCAAGCAGATATAGTAAAAATCATTACTCAACTGCCCTAAAAAAGGGGAAAGATCCGGGGAGCAGTTCCAGTTTAAATAAGCAAATGGTTCTGCCTCTATATCTTTGACAAAAAGAGGCTGTAATCTGATTTCAAACTCTTCAAAGCAATTTCCTATGCCTACCAGCACAGTTTCCTTCTTCAAAAAGTACTACTTCGTCACATTCAAGAGTGGATCATCCTCTCAGTAGTGGTAAAGTCACGTGGTGAGAGATAGATGGTGTTACTGATTTCAGCAGAAGGTGTCAGGCTCTGAGTGTTTTAAAAATCTAATAATTATGTCCATTTTGATATATTAACATAGACTTAGGAAAGTAACTTTATGGGCCAGTGTTAAAAAAAATTTTTTGTCCTTTGTTTCCTAATACTGTTATGTTTGAAGAAATTAGTTTGAAATAATCCCCTGAGAAATCAAGTGCAGATATTAAAAACAGAGAGACACAAACAACCTAGCTTTGGTTTGCTCTTTTGTACAGCTTGTTCATTTTGATCCTATCTTGGTATAAATCCTTGTCATTAAGTGCTCATGTACCTTACATGGAGCATTTGATTTTTTTTTTCTGAATGGAATGGAGCAGTTCCAGTAGCAGATACTGTAATATTTATAATTGACTTTGACAGTAGATTATGTGGAACTGAATGTCCTAAGGCATGAAAGTAAATCACATCAGCCTCAGGTTCTCAGCCATTGTGGCTTTTGCAGCTTTGATATTGATGCTATAGATTCCTTTGCTTGTTTGGTTTGACATTTACCTGCTTGTTTGCCTTTTCTTCCCCCTTCTTTCCTTTACACTCCTACCCACTCGCTGACTAAATTCTTCCTTGAGTTTTAGATTTCAGTGGCACCTCAGGGAAAGGCCGAAATAAGTGACTACATGAAAAAAAAATACGAGGAAGAGAGGTCCCCTTGTGTTTGCAGGCAGTGCGGTCACAGTGTTGCAAATGAGAACTAGAAAGTGAAACTGTAAGGAAGCAGGTGGTTCTTTATTGTTTTGTTTGGGGTTTTTTTTCTGTCTCACTACTGAAAGACTTAATAGCAGTTCTCCTTTTGCTCTGTGGCATAGCACAACTCGACTGCACTTGGTTGAAGGAATCATGGGGGACTCTTTATCCAGACATCTGTGCTTTTCCCTCTCTTTTTAATTCAGCATCAGGCCTTCTCTGTTCCTTGGGCCCTGTGGGAGATTCACTTCTTTCACACTTGACAAGTATGCCCCTGCTGTGTCTCCTCATGTTCTCATTCAAGAATATAAAGATGGAGTGGCTACATCCCTTCATTAAATTCCTTCCAACTTCTCCAGAAATCCTTTGAATGACTTTGTTTTTGACAGCCGTGATTGTATTGATCCATTTTCACCTACTGTTGGTGAACATACTGCTCTGCATCAGCCAACCTGCGTTGTCATGCTGGTCATGGTTACATCAGTTGCTAAACAGACTGAGGAAGGGTAGCAGCTGTCTTCAAAGGCCTTCAAGTATGTTAATAAACTCCTTAATCCAGGCTCTAGTTGTGTCAGTGATGCAGGAAACTTCGAATTGAACAAGCGCACTATCAAGTTAAGGGCCAACTGACAGAGGAAGAGGATACAGAGAAGCATTGCCTAAGTTTGCCTGAAGCCAACTGCTAGTCTCAGTTGTGCTGGAGCTATAGTACAGATAGATGTCTTTACAAGTGTCCTAGTTTCAAAGATCTGCGTAGGTGCGAAGTGAAGGAACCCTCTGATTTCTGTAAAGAACTGTTCTGTAGTTATACCCACCTGATCAGGTGCTAGGGTTGTATCAGTCCTCCAGTCATTTTGGGACTGATAATCCTGGAACACCTCACACCTGTCTTTCAGGAAAGAGTCTGACAGCCAGTCACTCAGAATGGCATCTACACCAGCATTTACTGGAGGGAAAATATCTGTCTTTTCAGATTTTGTCACTACATCATGACATACCTGCCACTCCTGCTGTCAGGGTCCTCAAGTGCCATGACCTGTGAAGGGACTGAGCATCCTTAGGCCAGCCTTGTCTTCACATGCAAACACAAGGAGGTGCAATGTGTGTGAAGTGCCCTGGCAGAGAGTGCCACACAAACCCGTGACATTTTGTTTGCCCAGGGTTCATTTGCAGCTGCAGCAGGGGCCACAGAGACGACAGTTTAACTGGTAATGACTGAAGCAAAACCCCCACGTGCTTGCTTTGGTAGATAGATATTCAACAAACAGAAGTTAGAGAAGGCTCAGTGCAGTGGTGACGAGACGAAACATAATTAATTATGATGTACCTGAAGTGGATGGGATGATCTGATGGTCTCCTTTGATTTAACACTTTATAAAGCCATGAAATATCTCAGTGCTATTCCCTGCTGGGATAAGTGTCTGCCTCTTGCATTTCACTTAATGCTTTGAAAATAAGAAAAGCATACAAGCTCTATTGTGAATCAGATTATTATTATTTTTTTAATAAATTCAGCTTTATTAAGCTAATGGATTGAAATTGTAGATACACTGTCCATATTTAAGTACAGTGGGACCTTTCTCAATTTTCTCTGCAAATTTTCCAAGGTTAGTATGAATTGCGGAGAATAACTAACACTGTATATCAGCAATAGTTTTAAAAGCAGCAAAAACACAAGTGCTGGAGGATCAGCCTTTATCATAGCACTGAAATTGTTGCTTTATTTTAGAACCTGTGCCAGTATTTGAATCACAACAGCTCAGAATGACCTTTCTCCGTAACCACCAGTTTACACCACCTGTACCCACAAGGATGAGCTGAGAAACTTTTTAATGAAAATAAAAGATATCTGGAATTGCCTCTGGGAAAGAAGAGGAATTTGTTGGCTGACTTTTGAGGAACACATCCCCCCCACAATTTTTAGCCCTTTAGAAATGTTTTGGCCACCTACAAAGTCATCACTGAGTGTTAGTAGTACATGGTAAATTATTTATTTTAAATGTTTTTTTTTAAATTGATAATATTCCTTTTTACTAATGAAAAATGTTAAGAATAAAATAAACCTTGGCCTTCCTAATATCTTGCAATAAGATATAGAAGGAACAGCAAAAAATGGAAAATTGAAAAAAATGCAGAAGGGGCTTTTTGTTGCAGTGGGAGGAATTTCTGTTAAAGTTTTTCTTTAGATTTTTGGCCTCAGTCTTGCAAGCTGCTCCAAATAAGACATGTCCCATGTCAATCCTGAGTCTAATTGATCTCAAGTAGTCCCAGCAGGGAGCAGTTTCCTGGATCAAGGCCTTGTTTATTCCTGTGTGTGCTGAGATGTTTTGCTCTGTCGTTTTAGTGTGAGTGATTCCCAAACCATTGGGATTCCTGTAATGGATGAAACTCAGGCTATTACTTCTTTTATTTGGAAATCAGATTGGACATCTTGGACAGTAATATTTTTTCTGTATATTTTGGCACTTCCAACCAAAGCAATATACGCAGAAAATCTCTTTTGAGATGTTCCTGCTTCAGAACACGTAGAGAAATTCTCTTTTATACAGTTTGACGTTAAAAGATCATGACAGTAAACCCTTTGATACTGATTTGCAGAATCATGAAGAATTTACTAATTTTGTTACTTTTTCTTTGTGTTGTTTTTTCTAGTCTTCTAAATACACTTATTTTAATATGCATTGGTTTTAAGGGAGAATTATGATTCAGTCTAATTAGCTGTAGTCCTTGAGTCTAAGGAGCAAAAGGTTTTACATTTTTAATTTGGATTGCTAAAGCAGTAGAAATACTTCATTTCTTCCAAGCATAATAATTAACTCTTTCTGGGTTACCTGACAGTATTTCCTCAGGTAGGATTAAACTTCAGCCAGGAGTCAATCAGATATTTACAGTAATCTTGCATATGCAACTATTCCCACCTTTGAGTCATTTGAAGGTGCAAAAGACTACTACTATTGAGAGCTTCTTGGCAACAAATGGAGGTCTTAATTGGACTTTCTACTGCCTTTACCAGTATTGATTTTGTCCTGTCTGATGAGAACGCTGGAAAGTATTTTTAAACAACTTTACAGGTGAAAAAGTCTGCATAGTTGTGATATTCTGAGCCGGCATTCTGATTTAAGAATATATTAGTTTAATTTAAACCCATTCCTAATTAATTTAAGGCAAATTAAAATAAACCTACTCTAAATGTAGTGATTTGAGTTACATTTAGTCATATTAAATGCACACTTAGTCAGATTAGCGCTACATTTTATAGATGGCTCTGTAGGTTTCCATCTAAAGAAAATTGGCACCAGTATAAGTTAGTTTAGGCCGACATAAACCCCTGAAAAATGCAGCAGCTGGAACAAAATACAGTTCATCCCATTTTAGTTTGGTCATTTAGTTATTTTTGTTGTGCAGAATTTTACTCTGTTCTCACGTTCCTCATCCAATGCAGTGACTTGACAAGACACCGCATATCAGCTGATCTACAGTGACTGCGCGTCTGTCCAAGACAGACGAGAAATTATTTGAATTAGTTTAGGTTTCATGGAAAGATGGCTAAGCTAACTTCGGTTATCTAGCTATTTGTTACAGAACTGACATGGACCACGGCCACGGATCAGTTGATACACAGTAGGCTGTTACCCCATTGTAATTTGTCTGCGCAGCGATTTCAGAGAGTTTCCAGACTGGTTATTTTGTATACCTGAGTAAATCCCTTTAAAATGTTAGCCTAAATTAAACTGAAGCTATTTTCTTCTGTTGACATGGACATACCCAAATTAAGCTACACTGTTTTAATCCTTCTATCAGTCTACTATATCTCTAAATACATACCTTGCGTTACATCACAGTAATTTGTGTGTATGCGCATACCTCTAGGAGTTTGCACTGACGTAACTAATTTGATAGTTACTATTAAACTTGCATTTTGCCAGTTTTAAAAATCTAGATGAGAAAATAAAATAAATAAGTTATCTGATCCTGACATTGTCATAGCTAGCAATAATAAACACCTGTGTCACCATTGTGTAAAACCCCACAGTAGACAGAATTAGAACTTGTAGATGTAAAAGAAAGAGGAAATTAAGTCTTCTGATTCATGTTTGTGCTGTAGCTCTGCGTGCAAGGTGACTACTAATAATTAAATCAGGTAATTAACAATTGTTAGATTAAAACCAGCATTGCCACTAAACTGCAGAGCTTACATGGTATGCTTGTCTGCTTTTTACACAACCAATGTTAATAACTTACCTTATTGCTAAAAATGGATCTCTATACACATCCTTTTGTACCTAAGCAAATAGCTTGGTTCTCAGCTTGTTTTCTTTCCCTGGGTATTTCCAAATATAAAACTCATGCAAAACCTTTTATTTTGCCCTGCTATTATTTCCAACTTGAATAACACAAATATGCAGACATCATGTGGTTTCCCTAGCAAGTGGCTATGATGAGCTTGGAACTGTGTGAATAGCAGTGATAAACAGTTGTTGACTTCTTTGTTTTTTGTGTGTCAGAATTGAGATGTACCCCATAGTATGGCTCCAAGGTTTTGTTGCAAAGAAAGAAAGCTGAGACAGTGCTGCATTTTTAATGGCTGAGTCACCTGCCTCTGTCCCAACACCAGAATCTCATTTTAGGACTCCTCTGAAATTCCAGTTTGTTTGCATTGATAGGCCTGCAGTCTGTGTTAATGTAATTTATCTTATTATAGTAGCCGGTAACAGTGATTTTGGATGTAATAGTATTTGAAATTGCGTGGTGCCTTTGACTGAAGGATTTCAAAGTGCCTTAGAACAAAATATTTAATGAAGTGTTACCTCAGCATTACCAGCAGCTTTGCTTGGACTAGATTATGATGTGCACACCTAGAGAAGGATTAGACAGTAGGTCAGGAGAAATGTGACCTTCTGAAAACATTGCTTGGTTACAGTTCTTCTTTTCAGCCCAAATATTTACATTCCTAATGAGGGGAGTGGTATATTACTTTTCACTCAGAAAAAAACCCACCTCATGTTTGTCATTGTTATGGCACACAAGGGCGTGATTGCTTTGCATGTATAAAAAAAGGTGAATCTGAAGAGACTTTCTTGTATTCTCACAAAGGACAATTATACAATTAACATTTGAAATTTATAGAACTACAAATTTTGGTACAAAAGAAATAAAATTATAATGTAAAACATTATGAAGTGTTGTTCAATGCCAAGAAGGAGATGTCAATGCATCAAAAAAAAAAAAAAAAAAAAANGCACTCTAAGTTGCAAAACACTGTTACTCATGACATCCCAAGGTATATAAATGTGATTCATTTTTAAGCTTCTGTTTATTACAGAACCATCTATTAGCATTTAATGAGAGTACTGTCAAGACTATGTAGGAAATAGTTTATATTTAAAGGGATGTTGCAAATTTAAACACTTTAAAATTAATAATTCAGCATGCTATTATATCTTGATCTTATAACTTGTCCTGCACATGTGACTTTTCTGCCTGAAGGGAATCCCACTCAGTTCAGAGCAACCCTTTGAGGGCAGTTGTATTTGTTGGTCTGGGATGCCATCTGAAACCAGGCCAAGAAATGTGATCTTAGCACAGGCTGCTTATTGATCTGGTGATTGTGTTGGCTGTAACAAGGGGAAAAATATGTGCTTTTTTTCTGTAGGCTTCAAGTGTCTGTCTGCCTTGCTGGCTGCACCTCTGAAGAGTAGTTCTTTATCATTGTCCAAGAACAACTGGCTCCTTTTTCTCCTGGGAAGCTCATGACTAGACTAGATGAGGATTCAAGAGAACTAGATTCTATTTTTAGGTCTAATAGTAGCTCGTCAATTCTTGATTAAGGTACGTCACAGCTTTTTGTCTCAATTTCCTTATCTGTAAAATGGGCATAATGATACCAGCCTTTCATGTGGTGCTTTGAGATGTACGGATGCAAAATGCTGCTATGACCTTTTCTGTAGCTACTATCGCCTGGTAAGAAGCCTGATTCTGTTAGATGCTACCTGAATGGTAATGAGACCTCTTAATGCTTAGTAATGCTTAATGCTTAATGTTCAGCATGTGCTCAGTACGGCGCAGAAGTAGGTCCAAATAATGATGCTTTTTCTTTTCACGTCAGGTTTTTCTTTATTTTATCCCATTACAAGACTGCATTATATTTCCTATTTGGTATTCTGGAAGTCTTAAACTAGACTAAACAGGAGGCTATTCTGCATGGGGTTAGTTTTGCATTCTGTTCAAAATAATTAAGAGTGCAGCTGAGCTGATGCCACCATTACTTCTAATGTTAAAATACATATGCTTTTGGGGCTAAATTATCCTTGAGTCCCGTGCATAATAGTTAATTCTGACTGCAGCAATGCTCGCTAATACTAATGAGTGTGGGTCTGATGCATGACAAGATGCCTTTCTGCCAAAAAGCCACTCATACCTCCTGCAGCTGCTGTTTTTGCTGGTTTTGCTGTTCAGCCTGGAAGGAATTTTGTAGGCCTGTTCTTCCCATTCCCTAGAAACAACCCAGTGCTTCAGGAGAGGGATGAGGCTGGAACTCATTCCAAGTCAAAATGTTGACCTATTAACAGGATCCTATCAAGAGCTTCTTGAGATAGAAAGATATTAACACATAAATATATGTAATTTCCCTCTCTCTGACACCTCCTATACCCTATCCCCCAGACGGAAGTACTTGACATATTAGTGCACTTACCTGGTTAACATTATAGATAATATAAGGAAACTGCTTAATAAGTTTGTACTCCATTTAAGCAAATTGCACTCTGCCCTTTAGCAGTCAGCTAACAAAGCTTCTCAGGCAGCTGAAGTAATTTACTAATTCTAGTATGGAGAAGGTAACATGAGATTTCTCCTGTCCTAAGGTGAAGAACATTTATTCCCAGATAATACTGCTTTCTTGATTGCATGTGAAAGCAATGCTGTCTTATTCTTTCTGAAGTTGTGGGGTAAGGTGACCATAGAAAGGTGTCCAGTATTCCGTCAACTCCTTATAGCTGCATAGATAAAGAAAGAGTAAGACTGAAAAAAGCAGCGACCTGATTAGTTAGAAGTTGTTATAATTTGTTTTGCCGTAGGTCAACAGTTGTCTAGAGGATAACGTCAAAAACCTGTTCTGCTTTGCTTTCTTTGGTCTTGTGCCGAAATGGATTTTTTGCTACTTGGCCACTTTCACAGGGATTCTTGGGAATTCAGCTCAAATGACCTGGTATGCTTTTTCCCAACTGAAAAGTGAGTTGTTCTAGGTGTACAAATTATACTTGTTTTATTAATGATTCCTTTACATGACAGCCTAGCGCCTAAAGGCATCGAATGAAGACTCAAGTCATTCTGTTTAGAACTTGGCTGTTTTGATAAAGCTGCATCCTTTCTTGTAGAAGTGCCTCATTTTATGCACTGAGGAAGTGAGTTATTTCAGAACATTTTCAGAATGATTTCTTTAGGCAACAAATTAATGGCAAGTGTCATGAGAGTCAGCAGCAAGGAATGGAGGCAATCGGTGCAAATACTGAGCAATCTGAAAGAAGCTAAGGACAAGGTATGGCTTAGAAGATAATACATAGAGAGTGCAAAAATATTCTGTGTAACTCATAAAGAAAGATACAATTCTTAATCTTAAGAAACCGATTTGTTAGTAGGGAGGGAAAAGAAATTATGATGTTAAGAATACAAGTTTCCTGATTTGTGATGCGGTTAGTCTTTCAGAATTTTATTCTCAGATCTCATGTGTGGCCACCTCTGAGCATTCACAAAATCTTCCTTAATTGTCTGTGACTTGCTCTTTGGTTTATGTCTTACAGGTTCATCTATTAGGTGGTAACTGATGAGAAGAGGAAGAAAGGGTTATTTTAATTTAAATGGATCTCTCTGTGTCAGCAGGGTTTGGCTGAATAATCTATTTATTATTAGGACCAACAGGTCAGGTAGCTAAGAGAGTTTCAGTGTTGCTTTATTTAAAATACACTTTAAAATACACACAGCCTGAAATCCCAACTTCATGATTGATTGTATAGCTGGGGGCTTGCATGTTCAGTGGGTTGACCTCACTACCTGATCTGGAGAGCTCAGCTTGAGACAAGGTTCAGTTTACAAGATGCTTCAAAATTAGACTGGACCCACATTATAGCTACACAGGGATTTGTGAAGGAAATTGACAAATGAGGAGCCTAGGGATAAGTATTGAATTCTTGTTGTAAGAAGGAGTATCTGTGTTCTCTAGCCTGAAAACCCTTAACAATATCTTGTGAAGTTATCTGTTTCATGGGCCATTACATTAGAGAGGCTCCTTATGCCTTAATTTCATGTTTATATTTTTGCACTGATGAATTATGATATGCAATAATGACCCTTGTAAGAAAACATTAGCACAAAATGAATGTTTTAAATTGCAAGCCCACAGGTAGAGATGCTTCTTTGATTGCATCCAAAGCACATTCTGCTCCCATAAATGCCCATTAGCAAAAGCAAAGAGGAACAGCGGTTTGACAATCAGAAGCCACCAGGGCACCACCACACAGGTGTACCACAGGTAGGTAAGATGGGGATTGGAGGCAGCCCAGCCACGTTAGTATAACACGTGGCCTGCGCTCTGCTGAGGGAGGCTATTTATAGCCCACTACAGCAGCTCTCCTTCAACAGTCTGTTGATTCTCTGGTACATAAAGATAGGAGCAATAGTGTGACAGCGTGGGGAATATGCCCATCAGGACAAGAATTCTTCTTTGTTTTATGAGCATCATTTATGATTGTAACCTTCAACGTAGAGAAGAATATCCATTTTATAGTAGTGCTGAATGCATCTGGGAAGCAGAAAGAGGCCAATCAAGGTCGCAGCAAACGTTTCCACTGTGGCAGAACAAAAGGGTTTCTACCAGCAGAATCACTGATTTTCATGTGTTCCCTGCTCAGCTGCAGATAAAGAAGGGGAGGCAGGGGGCAGAGATAGGAAAATTTCAAGTAGAGGAAGAAGAAAAAGAATAGTGTTCTGATATTGTAAAGGAGACATATCCATAAAAGAAAAGGAGGTATGTCCAACCTACTTTTGGAAAAAGAAGACAGCTGAAGGAGCTGGGGGGCAAGTGGAGTGTTGTCCTTCCTCAAGGACACAGACCAAATCCAAGTGCTCCAAAGGGAGATGTTTTTCATGTGTGTTTTTTTATAAACATTGCAATGCTCTAGCACTAGCTAAAATTAAAGTACATATTTGTAGGAAATTCCTTTGAATGTCTGTTTGGGGTTTTTTTAAGCATAAACCAGAGCAGGTATGGCTAGGTGTGATTCTGTGAGAATGTGCCTAACAGCAGAGTTGAGTTAGGTTTTGCCACCCTGGGGACTTGGACTAAAGGAACCCTTGCAGAGGGCTTCCAACAGGATTTCTGTAACCAGAAATTTGCTGGAGAGACCCAGAGTAAAGACAGTAGTTGGAACCTTGCCAGATCCAGCTGGCTTAGAAATGTGTGGGATGCAACTGTTGGGTCCAATTACAGCAGATTGATGATTGTCTCTGAAAGGGACTCAGCCAGGACTATGACAAAGAGTAATTTGACTTTCCATTACATTTTCCCAAAATCTTTAATGGGGTGGAAAAAAAACGCCAACAAATATTTGTTGTCTCAATAAAGAGCTGAGGCAATAAATAAAAAAGATAGTATGTTTGTGCATTTTATTTTTTTTTCATGGGGAAAAAACATGTTTCCCTTCCTCTGATATTTTCCCTAACATCTTAGCTTTTAACAGTTTCAGAACAGAAAGAGAAGGAAATCCGAAAGTGATGTTACAGATGATCAGTTCAGACTTCTCACTATTTCCCTGTCATCCGTCTGTCCTCGTCCTCACAGCATGCTGTTTGTTATTGATGGAAATGGGTATGTTTCCTGCAAGCAGTTCAATTAAGACAACATGTTTTCTTTTTATTTGCATTTTTCTCTTTGAGAAGTCAGCATTGTAAATTAATCTTTAACATGTACTAGGAGTTAGCTTTTAAGGAGGATTCATTTAATTGCTATGTTTGTGAAGCATATTTTTAAAAAGGAAGTATCCTTAAATAGTTTTTGACCAGCATTTCCTAAAGGTTCTTGTTTGTTTGCTTGTTTGTTTTTTGTTTTTCCTTATTCCCTGCTGTCTTTGAAATAAACTGGCCTGTTGGTCCTTCAGTGATCTTCAGTGTTCTTAAGTCCTAAAAGAGTATTGTGGGTTTTGCATTCATTTATTTAGGAAACTCAGAGATTTCTACCTTTGTGAAAGGCCCGTTTATTCTCCTAGAGAGCTCAAAATCTCCGCTAAACCTGAGCTTCTGTTTAAAGGCTTAAAGCCCCGAAGTTGGTGTCTCTGCTCAGAACAGTATCTCTGCCCTTTCTATGATCCTTTATTGACTGTAGTACCTTATACCAGCTAGTGAGTTTTCTCTGATAAATATGGTCATAAGTAGTAATATTTAGTATTTTCAATTGGTGGCTGTTGGCAAGCAGATTCCATTATGTGTTCTTAGCTTTTTGGACTATTGTCAAGACAGCTTGGATTCTGATGATTTACTACTTTGTAGGATCTATCACTTGCTTTTATAAGCTTTGTAGAGAAAAAATGACATATTGTAAAATCTATGCTGAAGAAGCAGTTGAAAGGAAAAAGAAAACATTCAGTTTTCTAAATAAGCATATGTTTTGGGTTTCTCAGAATGTGATTCTGTCTGCCTTCTTGGGGCAGAAGACCTTTGAATGTGTTTTGTACAACTCCACACACATCACTTAGGCAATGTATGGATTCTTATTCACACCTGAAGTGTAATGTCTGTCATTAGACACTCATTTGGTTTATAATGGCACTAGTAGATCAAATTGTATTTTCAAGGCTTGTTTCTGTCTTTGTTTTTGTGTAATAGTGATGACACATCCCTTAAGGATAAAGGCATTTTAATAAAACTCTTAGCAGGAAGGAATTTTGGCACCTGCATCAACGCTGATAGCAGAGAGCATCTGCAATGTTTGCTGTGATCATGCAGGGAAAGAGTTGACTTCATTTCTATGGCAGTTATGACTATAATTTCCCTCGATTGCAGTCTACTTTCATTTAATTTGTGCTCAAGGGCCATTCACATGGAATGATTTCTGCTGGGTGAAAGATCTTGCCACAGCTGAGAGGTCACAATATAATACACTATTGATTGTAATGAATACTTGGTGTTTGCTGTATTCAGGATGCATGAAGGAATCCATTTTAAGTCCTGGAAAAAATGGTAAAATATAGGTTGATTTTATCTACAGCTTGCAATTGTATCCATGGAGGCTTACTATCAGGTATGAGAGGTCTGTCACCAGTCTGACTATGCAAACTCACGGTTTTTTAAGTTTACCTTTGTAAAACAGCCTTTTTGTGGTGTTAGCATTGCCTGATGTAAATATAATCAAAGCTCTGTTGAGGGAATGGTTGTGTGACGATTAGTGCTTTGTTAAAATCTGGAAAAAGATTATTTAATGCAATGTGAGAAACAGGATTGTAGTTCCCACAAAAGAAAAAAAAAATCTAATTCTAACATGAACACAACCTTTTCTAGCAGGCAATGAGTAAAAATATATCACTTCTCAATGGGAAAGAAATCAAATAGTCTACAGGTGTCTTCCCAAAAGACAGAGAACAGAAGGATGAGGACAAGGCTATTCACTCCTCTCATGTCTCCCTTTGTTCCCAGGACCTGTTGGACCACCTGTGGGTTCCCTGGTTGCACAGGTCACAAGCTCTCAAATCGTTTGCAGGTAAAAATCACTGCTTCTGATTTAAATTCAATTCTGTATGCATTTATGAAGAAAGGAAAAGAACTGATGGTGGCAGGTGGTCAAGAGCATTCTTATTGATGAAGTGTTCCTTATGATGAGTAATATAGCTGGAGACAATATGATCAGTTTTGTTTGTAGGACTTGGCAACACTTGGTGAAGAAGCAGCAACTGTGCTATTAGATTTAGAGAATAGGCACTTGCATATGTAAGATCACTGCCCGTCATACTGTATTGTACATCTTGACATGACTAATGTGAGCATCTCATGAAACGGGATTTTTTTTCCCTGTTTGAATGCAGTAGCCTTAGAAAGCCCATTACTATATCCAGGAGTTAATATGCTAAAGAAGACACAATTTTGTGTCTATTTATTTGTTAAAATCCAATAAAGTCTGACTTAAAAAGGGGGAAAAGAAGAGCAACAAAACCTCAAAACCCAGACCCAACTAACCTGGGACAAATCCATAATGATATAAATTATGCAACATTGTTGACTTCAGAGTCATGGTACATCTGCACACTTTGGTGGAATTTGTCCCAGAGGATTTGCCATACCAAATTAGACTTCATATCAATCTACTCTACAAACTTGCCTCTGAACGTAGCTGGCACCAGATGTTTCACAGGGAAGGTGGAAGAAACCACCTATGTCATACTGAAATGAGGCTAATGTATTCTTTACATTAGGTGCCCTCCTGAACAGTGGTTAGATATAGGTTTAAGTCTGAAAGCAGAAAATGTATTATTATTTCACAAAATTCATGGCAACTAGGTATTTTTGCTGTTTTTATAAATGCAAGTTTATGTTGAGCAAAATTAGGTTTTTTAAAGCTGTTTCAGTATCGTTGAGTCTTTCATCTCTGGCAAGAAGATAAACCTGTATATCCAGAGAAACCAAATTTGTGACACCAGCCCCATGACAATACTAGAAGAGGAAGTGATGACTTTTGGAACTCTTTTTAATGGGATCTCATATGTAGGAAGAATGTTTGCATTTATTTATTTAATGTTTTACAATAGCTGTAACAGATAATGACGCCCTTTCTAGACTTTCTGAACCTTCTGTCAGTAGTCCTGCTTATTTTCACGCTCATTAAAATTAATACAAATTCAGTGAGACTAGTGAGTTTCAAAGTGCATTTCCTATGGTTGTGGTTTAGGTCAGGACGGACTGAACTCACACATCAAATACTATGCGATAATTAGATCTGTGTGAAGGAGTTTGGATATTTATTGACTCTGTGAATGAGTGATTATTAATGTGTATAAGACTACAAAGTTACAAAAATGGGATTATATTTACTCCCACTTTAGCTGCTCACTTGAGCAGCAGTTGTCAGTAGTTTAGAGGAGTAAGGCATTAATTGTGCTGGTTTGGGCTGTGGGATCTCAGTCCCAGAGGTCCCTGCAGATCCTCCAAAGTCAGGTATCCCCAGAGGCAGAGTTGTGCTGCTCCCTCTTCGGGCTGAGGTGAATGAGATTTGTGAGGTGGAAAGCATCTTCCAGATTGTTTGAACTTTGCTGGCTGGAGGCCTGTTGTGAACTTTTGCTCTTTCAGCGTTTCAGCGAGTCACTGGGTAAATACACTTGCGTAAGTTAGTTCTGCAGTTTCTGTCAGTTATAATTTTTTTCATAACAACTACCTAACTGTGTTTTATCTAACAAAAGTTACAACCCTAAGAACTGCATAGCAACACACAGAAGGTCAAGTTGTGGGCTTCCAACATCAGCCTAATTACTCAAATGATGTCAGCTCAATAGGTTAAAACATCTATTGTTTTGCATTTACAGAGCAGGGGGAAATAACTGCCATATAAGGTGCACAGTATTTGAATTGGAAAGAAAAAAAAATCAGTGAATATCAGGTAGAGTGGCAGAGCTGAGACTCATTCTTTTCCCTCTTTCCCCATACATTAAGTGCAAACTGATAACTGCAAAAAACATGTAGCCCATTGGATTTTTTCTTATGTCACCAAAGGCAGGCTGGCTGCTAGTACTGGCTGGGTTTCATGGTTGATGTGACTTTGCCAGTGACAGTGTATGCCACTAGTGCTGAGGAATCATAGTTCATCAGATTCAAGAGATGGTGCCGTCTCAGGCCTTATGGCCTGATCTGAAACCATTGGAAAGACTTGTATTGGCCTTGGTGGCTTTAGGCCAGGTTCTAACAACACGAGGAGAAGTTTGTCTTGTTTCTTAATGACTCTCAAAGGGACAATTAATACTATTAGCTAGGGAGGTCCTGAGAGGGTTCCCTGTCAGTCGGGTGATTTGCACATTGCATCTCTGAGTTCATAAATTGGTACATATGCCCATCTTTAATGATTAAAGAAAAAACGTTTCACTAGTACCAAGTTTTAACTTGGTTTTGGCTCTTAATGGTTCCTAAGGTGGTTAAACTGAGAGGTGTACAACAAAATTCCTCTGAAACTTCAAGGACAAATAATAATATTTTAATTCAGCTTTAAAATACAGGACAAAATCATTGTACTGAGGCTTTTTCCCCTTAATGTTTATACCGCCATTTCTTAAGTTGCTTTTTGACTGTTGAATATATTTATATCCAACTCATATAGAACTAAGAACAGAAAGGCTGGTTCTCCTTTCAAAAGGCTTTTCATGCTTCTTTTTTTAGGTGCTTGTAAACATCAGGAAAGTCAAGCCTAGTTTTCAGTTGCTTTATTGGAAGATATGGTTTAGGTCAAACTTCGTGATGGCCTTGTGGTCAGGTGGGGATCACATCCCCTATTACATCTAGTCTGATTATTTAAAACTCACAGCTTCTGTTTTTCTCCTGTGATCTTGCCCTGATGATTAGAAACCCCTTCCCTATAAATATCAGAAAAGTTGCCTCCTGTTTCTCTCTCAGATCTCTCCTTAAAACTGCCTGTTTTCAAGCGAGATCCCCAAGAATTCTGGCAACATGCTGGCTACTGAGGTAATGAGGTTGCTAGTGCACAGACAAATAAATGTTTGGGACATCTGTATGATTAGAAAACATCCTTGTGCATGTTCTTGTCTTGCAGACTATAAGCAAGGAGGCAACCAGCAAACAAAGGTGAGATGGTGTAGGGAAATGGTGTTACTGATGTATAATGAAGGCAGAATATGGGTTGCTGCAAAGTAAAACATTTTTGAGACACGTAAGTGAGGTGTTGACTTTTGACTTATTGGAGATTTGTCACATGTCAAGTTCTTCATTGTAATACTCATCTATAAGTAGAGGAAGATGAACTATTATGTGTTGGTGAAGACTGAGAGTTGTTTTTCTTTCAAATTCATATTGTCGTTTGCATAAAAAAATCCAGGCAAAGTACTAGAGGCTTGAATGATTGCCTATGAAATCATAGTCGTCCATCATGGAACAGAATAATCTTACTCATATTCTTCTAGAACAGAAAATTGGTCCTTGAACATGCTGAAGGTCTACACTACCAAAGTCTCTGAAGGAAGAAGCCTCCTCCAACTTACAGCTAATGAAAAGTAGAGTTGAGCTCTGTTCGTGGGCTAGTTGGTTGAAGGCTTAAGCTTCCATTAGCATGACCTGTGATCCAAGCTGTTCACACAAACACCAACAGAGACCTGCCAAGCAGCAGGTAGCCTGGTGGGAGCTGATTGATTCACAATAAAAAATCAAAGCTTTTCAGGCCTGCAATATCTGATGCATTAGTCTAAGCCTAAAAGAGACGGGTCTTTCTTATCTTGTACAACAGAGCTGAAATTCAGACAATAAATACAGCTTCAAACCTCCCCATCCCCCTTCTACAAAGTAAGTTTCATTTTTATACAGAAATGAGGGAAGTTATTTACTGCTGGCTTGCTCCTGTTATCAGGCTAGAGTCATAGCTGCTGTAGCAGAGTGTAGCAGAAATGCGTGGAAATATTATTAACTTCCAAATTAAGCACAGTATTTGTAAGTTGCAATTGGGAGTAGAGGATTTTTAATTAGGAATCTTGACAAGGCTTAAATGAATTGTTTTTGTCCCAGTAAAAACGGTGGCCTTGATAAATTTCTGTTACTGAAAAGCAAGTTAATTTCCCCTGTTCAATTCTTCTTTCAGTGGCTGTTATACATCATAGAAACTAATTTATGGGGGGAAGCACTGAGCGGGAATTGATGATTATTTTAAGAATAGCTCAGCACAAAACTACTCACATGAGTAAAGGAGGCTGGGATTTGGTTCCCCGTTCAGACTCCACAAATGCTATTATCAGACGCTTCAGAAGCTGGAATCACTTTTCCCCCATCTTTGTGGCATACAAGAATGGAACTTAACCTGGGGGTTTGCACTTCATTCTAATACCAGTGGCTCACAGGAGCGCCGGCATCAGTTTTGTGCTCTGACATTTCACATTAAAAAAAAAAGAAAAGAAATCATTACCACTGGTTTTCCAGTTTTAAACAAGTTAGCTCTTAAGCCTATAGAGAGATGCTGTGTTCTGCTTGCAGTAGAAACCAGACACCACCAGTAGCTCATGCCACAACTGCTTATCAGCACCCTTTGTGGTATAAGAAGCCATCACTCATTCAGGGCTGCCAGCAATGCCTAACCCTCTTGTATCAAAATGAATCTAGTCAATCTACATTTACAATGTAAACTGTTTACGTTCAGCTGGTTATTGTGGCTAAAGCAGGTTAGGGAGTGCATAAACAAGTAGATACATGGTACGCTGCACATACAAGGCACGATCTGCTTGTTTCTTTCCTTCTATTGGATTGTTTCTTTCCTTCGATGGGATTCTGTTACCATGACCACATTACCATCCTTTCCTAACAAAAGCTGATGTTTTCCCACCTGGTTTTCCCACCTCAGTAAAGCAACTTCAGGAACAGTTCATGCAGGTGGAACTATCACAAGACATCCACATTTTTCTGCACAAAAGCCTTTTGGACTGCTACCTGCTAAAGCCACCTGGCTGGATGGTCAGAAGGAGATGTTCAGTGATCTTTGTTAGAACTGTCACAGTCACAGCCCGTGGCAACCTTTCTCCAATGTGGTTGGCAGGGATTTGGAATGGCACTGCCACAGGAAAGACAGAAGGATCAAGAGCTTCTACTAGTTTGCAATGGAACACCTGCCCTAAAATAATTCATGGCACTCACTCCAAACTACAGAGCAGTGCTGCGGAAAGCCCAGCACAGATATCTGGAGAAGAATGAACCATTTCTGTTAAGGATTTTTTTTCAAATGGTGTACATGTTGAAGGCTTTGTCAACAGTCCTGGGCAGGCATAATTTTGATGGCCAACTCCAAAAGGCCAGACCAGGCTGCTACAGGCCAGACTCTGCAGATTCAGCCTCTGCAAAAGCCTGTAGTCTTCTGAATACATGCAATTCCCAGAGAAGTCAATGATTTTGAGGGCAGCATTTGGCCTGATGCTGTCATCTTCAGTAATTATGCAATTCAGTTAAAGTGGGAAAGTCACTTAGGCAATTTTGAAAAATCACACCTTAAATGAGGAAAAAGGAGGAAAATACCATATAGGTATGTGTATATAAAATATGTAGTGTACATACCTGTAATATATGTCAAAAGATAACATTTGCAGTTATGCTGCTAAGCATAATTCCATTTTCCCTGGACTGTTAGACTGCGTTCATCCCTGTGGCACGTGAGAGCCTTCTGTTAGTGCATTAAGTCATGTATCTTACACAACTGTTACATGCTTATTCTCAGATTCTCCTTCTAGGAGGAAAAACTTCTCCAGTTAGATCTCTTATTTTGGTGGACCTGAGGGATTTTATTTATTTGTTTGCTTTTTCAGCTATGTGCTTCCACATAAATATGGTGGATAAGGAAAGATCAAAGGACTCTGCCTTGCACTTGAAACAGAAGGTACAAAGGTTTGCCAAAAGCTCATTAATCCATCACTGATGCTGAGGTTTCCAACTTATCCTCTGTTGCTTTGTCATATGAAGCCTTACACAGGGCACTTGGAGTGCAGAAGGAGTATGCCCTGAATGCCAGCCAAATGAAAGGGGACAGCTGAGGGGTAAGTGCTAATGCGGCTGAGGACTGTGGGATCTGAAAACAGAAGGAAAGTAATTGCTGCTGATGTGAATTTCCCAGCATACATGCGAGAATATGGGGATAGAGCCAAATAGGTTCAGAAAGGGTCTTCGCTAACACCTGCCTAAAATGCAGCCTCTGTCAGGCGCAGAGGATCTGTCTTTGTTCAGATCATCCATTCACATACTTCAGTGTAGCATGTACTGCCAGGTCTGCTTCATAACCCTGTTGAGCTTGGGACTCATTCTCTCTCTCTCTCTATTTCTCTGTATTATTCTTTGGCTCCTTCATAGCAAAATTGTTCTGACTTTCATCTTTAACTCATCAGACTTCTGGTATCTTGAATGTCACAGTGTTTTCCATAATGTCCAATCCAGAGTAAGGATGAGGACTTGCATGATTATTAGAAGACCTCTTTCTCTCCTGTGCTGTTTAAAAAGTTACACCTCTCTTTGACATTACCTAAGATGCGTCTTAGGCAAATAGCTTGTCCTACCTTTATTTACTTGTAGTTCATAGGTTTTTGTGCTACAGTGACAGCTTTTAAAGGAGAGTATTTTCTTCTGCCAGGTGTCAGAGAAATCTAAGATCTCTGCTTAGTGCTAGGCAGTTACACAATGCATGATTGCTGTGATGCTGAGTAGGATAATCAGCTTTTAAGTGCGTGTAACCACCAGTGGAGTGCACGGAGCTGCATGCCAGCTTTTAAAAGCAGTGAGTTAACAGCTGGTCAGCTTGACTCTGGTGCACTACAGGGCCTGCTAGGTAATATCTGACAGACTGGTCATGGTGTGAGACAGCAAAGTGTAGGACAGCAGTGGGAAGGCTGCCAAAGTCTGAAAAAGGACATCTGACATACAGATGCAACCATATGAACTTTTCCTTCCCCTGCTTTAACTCACCATGAAATGAATGTAATGCCCTTTTGGAAGAGTTCCTTCAGTTGGCAGAAGCTTGCTACTTTACTTGGGAGAACTCCATCATGAGGCTGCAGGGTTTTCAGCCTGAAAACAAAATACCAGAACATCCCACATACTCACTCTTTCCCCTCCCATCTGATGTAGACTCGCCCTTAGCCACACTAAAATATGCTACACAGAATGACTGGGTGATCAACTGAGTTGTGCTGATTTGATCTAGTTCCCTCATCTTACAAGGCAACTAGCTTGAGTTGGTAGCCTTTGTCATGTATATGGTAAAAAGGTTTGGATTGTATACAGGAAATGGAGAGTTTGAAGCCACAACTTGATTTGATTCTGGTGTAAGGACAAATACTTTCTTGCACTGTGTGCAGCCTGAAAGAGACTTACACAGAAGTCCATCTCTTACCCCTGTGATCCCTATTATGGAAGAAGGAGCTTTGGCTGGCAGGGAGTGAGGACCCCGGCCACCTTGCATTACACAGGTTCTGGACCAGGCTTCTAAAAAGAACAAAAGTTCAAGGTTTTATCAGCAGCAATTTTCCTGGCATGTTTTGTCAGCTGTGAGTTATTTCTATTGCTGCTCTGAGCTGGTGGGAACTGATCTATGAAAGAAGTATAGCTACATTTAAGTAATACTAGACTCAAACAAGTATACACTGACTTTCATAAAGTTTATGAGGTGAGCTTGGTGCTGCACTAACTTGGTAAATGCAGATTTAGTTCACATCTAATTCACATCTTCCCAGGACCTCACTCTCATTGCTGTCTGTCCTTAGTAAATCAGTACCTTATACGTACATATGTAACAGGTAAATGCTATCTGCCTGTGTCAGATGTGAGATGTGTATCTTCCCC
The DNA here is from genome assembly GCA_003993805.1 of Himantopus leucocephalus. Lineage (NCBI taxonomy): Eukaryota > Metazoa > Chordata > Aves > Charadriiformes > Recurvirostridae > Himantopus > Himantopus leucocephalus. The sequence goes on from RSEF01000002.1 coordinate 47,340,067, forward strand.
AAACATTGTTATAATGAGATATATTTGCCCTCAATGTAACACTCTGTGATCTTAAAAGGCCAGCAAATTATACCACAGGCACTATGAAATATCCTAACCATGTAATTTCATGCAATTTAATCAACATCACATAGTTTTTTGAATATAATAATTTAGTTTCAAGCAGTCAATAATTAAAATCTATTCGAGAACACATTTAGGTTTGTTTTAGTACTTATTTCATTTCCACATTCCACAAAAGATTTAAAACATTCAAGTATCTCATTTCAACTCCATTATACTTGTGCTGCTTGTTCGACAGAAAACGCACTTTTCCTAAACACATTTTGCTTTTATCAATACTTATGATTGACCGAGAATCAACAGAACAGAATTGGCTGCCAAAGCCTCGCGTCCTGTTGTGAGCCACAACTCTGGCAGTTTGCGCTTTGAAACTGCATCAGCTCTCCGTCAGAATCAGCAGTAAGTCTCACCAACATCCCCAGTGTAGTAACACAGGGGCACATCCTTTCTTTTACCTCTCCTGAACACATTAGGATGTGTTAGAATGCAAATGTTAGAATGCCAATCAAATTACACCTCCTGAGGGATGTAGTGGTTGGGGGATACAGGCCCGAAAAGGCTCCTGGGCACTCAACAGCCACAGCTGGTACTGCAGCCTTTTCCTTGCTATGGGGCAGAAGGCACATTGTCTGCTGGCAACAGCAGCCTAAGGAATGTCCTTGAGACATCATCCAATTACATCATCGTATTACAAGCTGGGTTGCTACCTGCATAAAGTCTTTTTGGTGTCTGGGATCAGAAACTTCCTTCTAATTGACTGAGATGGGCTCTCTGTGTGCTCTTGGAAGTCTTTTTTCCTTGAACCATGAATAGATAGGGGCAGCGGGAAAGGAAAAGGAGAAAGATGTTCTACTCTACCGATTTGAAACATATATGGCCATGAATTTAATAAGCTTACTAATGTGACTGTCATGTCTCTTACACAAAAATCATCATTTGCATTTTCCATTTAAGAACTTGATATTCTTTATAAACTTACTTGAATTCTGTAAAGAGAGCTGACAGTTCCTAAAGAGAAAAAAAGCCACATTATTATTATGTCACTTCCAGAAATGCTAATGGCAGGATATGAAGGACAGCGTAATTATAGTGTTGCTCTAGTGATTCTTCGGTTAAGGTTTTCTCAGTACTTTAATTATAAACTACTTATTTCAGCAGTTTAACTTTCTAAATTCTCAGTCAAACACCCTTTGGGTTTGATTCACACTTTGTGGTGCTTGTTGGTGTAAAAACAGGCTCCACCAGTCAAAGTCAAAGTCCCGTGCAATCAGGAGCACCCACCTCTATGGAGGACAGCTGGACTGAAGACGAGGACCAAGGGAAAAACTGGCTTTTTCTGCATAAGAGGCAAACTGTTGCTGAGAAGTAGGTGCACTGAAGTCAATAGGAGTGATAAAACTCTCGGAAGAGATGTCTGGAAGAAAGTTAAGCATATATCAAGCAAATTTGACAGGCCAAGTTGAAAAGCTGCAAAATATGTAAATCAGACGAGGTCAAAGCACAGCAAGAAAAAGAGAATTCTGTAACTCTCTAGCCAGCATCTTAGAGACCTGCTACCTCAGCATATCTGAACTCGGGGAAGGAAACTTAACACAAGGAAAGAACAAAACCTTTGAAACAGCATCTTCTTAGATGCTTGTCCAGCAGGCACAGTTCTCCATATTTCACAAAATGATTTTTCAGTCCTTGAATCCATTCTCAAAGCTTTGGTCAGGGAAATTTACTTTTCAGGTAATGTGTACTTGAACTCCATTGGGATTTATGTGTGATGCATTTAAAATGATGCCTCGGTGAATTTATGAATAAGAGATGACTTACTATGTGACCAAATACTTTCCTGAAGCGGGGCCAAGAGAAGGGACAGGTAGTTTTGTTAAGCTCCTTAAGAAAGAAATCCAAAAGCAGATTACATCATTTGAACAGCACTACAAACTTCTCAAAACTGTAAAGCACGAATCGAATGATTAGCAAGACTCCTTTGTTCAGAGAACAGCAATTTGAGAAGGCTGATCTGTAAAGCCTCAAAGACCTCATTAGGAGCTTGTAATCATTAGTTTGTTTTCTTACTGTTATAAGTGTACACTGACAGTTTTGCCTCAAAAGCTGTTGCTGCTTGTCCTTGGTGGGGAACAAGGACGGAGTTTTAACTTTTGTGATAAGACAGTGTGTTGTGATTCATTTCAAAAGTGATGGCATGAAAGCTGGGGAGTGGGATTGAGGGAGGAGATCAAACAGACGCAGTTCTGGAATAGTTTGCAATAGTTTGTGAATAAGAGTGGGTATTACCTCGATTTCCTCTCGTCACTGTCTGTTGACAAGTCCTTCCTCTGCTCCTCCCTTGCTCACCCATCCTTCTACCTCAAGCAAAGGCTTTTGGAAAGTGGAAGCTCTCTGAACAGTTCCAAATGCCTCTTTTCCTTAAAAACCATTCTCCCTGCTCCTTGACAAGGGAAGTAAAGCTGGGTTCATTCTGAGAAACCACAAAGTTCAAGTGGAGGTTGAATCTGTATCATCAGCTTTGGTAACATTCATTTTTGCAGGACTGTGCTACAGCTGGTTTTTGTTTTGTTGTTTGGTTTTTTTTTCTTTTTCCCCTTCATTCCCCTGCTGTGATATGCGGTGCTTTGCTGTAGAATTGGGAGTGCATTTGTGTGCCTGTGTGTGGGGAAGTAGCCAGCATTCAAAAAATCTTAACAAAGATTTATGAGGCAAATTATGTTGTTTGTTAAATACCCAGATGGAAAATCAGAAACTCTAGACGTGGTGAGTAGTGAGGGGATCAGCAAAAAGCTATGATTCAGACAAATAGAAAGCCTCATGATTTAATTTAAAATGAAATAGTGTTCCCTTTCATGAATAACAAAAGGGTGTTTTGTGTTACGTGTGTACACCCCACCGACACTGTTCCTGAAGCCGAGTCCTGTATTCTCCATTTTTGTTCCTTTGCTGCTGGTATAGGAGGTACATAGTGAGGGGCAATGCCTAGTGAATCTATAATGATATTTATAACAAAAAAAATATTCTGCCACAAATTATTGCAATGCAGCTGATTTCAGACGAGGAATGAGTTGGCCTGGGGGAGAAAAACCGGGGAGCTGGGACTTGTCAATATAGAGCTTCACAACCTGGTAGGAGCCTGCGGTACAGGGTGCAAAAGTGTAAGATCCCTCCCTCCTCTCCATTCTTCCCCAGACCTTTAGGTCCTCACAGGCTCACGAGGGTGGTGGCACTGCTGTTCATCCTGGGCAGAGGAAGGAGAGCTGCCAACGGAACCAGGAGGCAGAGCCATCCCAGTTCCTCCAGCTGCCTACTGCTGGGGCAGGGGAGCTGATCTGCCAGTACTGCCCCAGGCACGCGTGGGCAGGAAAACAGGGGCAGAGACACGGGTAACGCTGAGTAGAGACACCATGGTAGTATCAGCACCTATTAATTTTCTAATTATGTGATACTGCCTATTTTTTTGAGTCACGATACCCCGGTGTCAGCATAGTGTTGCCTATCACTGAGGTCGTTATGCTGTGACTCACTGTTGTCTCATAAAGCATAGGGGAGCTGAAAGGCAGAGTTATCTGAAAATGTTTCATTTCCAACGTTTCATTTTCAGCAACACTGTCAATGTTTCTGAAAATGATGTTATCCTTCAGTTCAAAGGTTTTCCTTTTAAACACTGCTTGCTGCATTTCAAATAAAAATGACATTCGCCAGCATGCAGGCCTTTAAGCACCCAAGATACTTCTGGAAATGTTGACCTACTACTTCTTTGTACTAGTAATAACTAATAATGTTGTCTTTGTAGGAATTCCAGCTGTTTAGAGGAATCATGCTGCAGAAGGACTACTTAGTTTTGAGCACTTCTAGTCCAGTGGTGCAATGGCAATTAAAACAGCAGGTAAAATACATCCGTATTTGGTAGCCTAGACCAGCAGTGAAAGGTGGGTAAACTGCATTTATCATTGACCTCTCTGCCCATGCTCTGCTCCCTGATACAGACAATGATGTTAGGACTGGGTGTACTACATCTCAAGTAAACAGAAAATTAAAAAAATAAAAAGCAAACAAGTAAGTGCCATTGCAGGTGGGAGGTGTTACTGGTCCAGACAGCTAGAGTCAGTGGCTTTTTTTGGCTCTGTTTCTCTGTGAATTGAATACAGGGTGCTTAACACATATGGAGTTACCCACAAGTTTACAGTATGTGGGCAGCAAATGAAAGCCTGCTGCTGTATTTTATTACTGCTGTGTGCTATGTGTTTTCTCCATGGTATCTACTTTTACCTAATCTTAGTTATTAAATCACACTACCATCCGTTAACAAGACCTTTTTAGAAGGCAGAATGGAACAGCAATTTGGTATAATGCAGATGACTCTTCTAAAGTTGTTTTCTTTTTCTCCCTTTACTCCTCTGGGAAATGTCCAGCATGAGTAGAAAAATTCAAAGTACTTTTCATTTGATGAATCCATGCTTATTGCCCAGTTGTTTCATTCTGCTGTACTTCAAAGTGAGAGATCTGTATTTCTTTAACAAAATAGTTTAATTAGATTCTTAAAGAAAAAAGATGTGGGGTTTTTTTTTAAAGCTTGTGTATACAGCATTAAATACCAAAATCTCCCTTTATATACCCTGATGAAGTTTCTTAATCTTCAGAGCTACGGTGGTATGAGGACACTAATGGAGCAGACTGTCTGTCTGGGGAAAAGAGGCTGAGAATTTTTCTCCTCGTGTGATGCAGGTGAAAGTATAACAATACAAGCTGCAGTAAAGGACAAGAGTAGAGATAAATGCAGTATTTGAGAGAGAAGGAAAGGCATTATAAAAAAGACCTGAACCACCTAGTGATGTGTTTGTTCAGCGGAGCTTTTAAAAAGTGCACTAATGGCCCATTTTATCTATCACCCCAAGTCAATGAAAAACGCCCATTGACTTAAATAGACATTGGATCAAGTGCAGAGCTTTTAGGAATAATTATACTCAGTATGCTGAAGTTCTTAGTATTTCTCTTCAGGCTGAATGCTACTCCCTCCATTATGTGCCCTGACTTCAAACAAACAAACAAGCAATCCCCTTTTCCCGCCTATGCAAACTGAAGCTGTAGTGCTCCCGCTACTACTCCCAATTCTGCTTGCAGATGTTGAAGACGCTTTTTAGATCAAAGCAGTAGTCTAGTCCCAGCAAACACTGCTGGATGGGAAAAACACATGTAAAATGTGTCTTTGTTGCACACAGCCTTTGCTGGATGGCTGGAGCACAGCTGGTGGGTTCGGAAAACTTTTGACTTCTGAAGGTGTTTTCACTTCTTGCCCTCAGGCCATTATGCTATTTGGCCCAAGAAATGCCATAATCCACACTTCCAAGAAATTTCTTCTAAGTATGCTGGTATAAGTACGCTGGTATACTCAGGAATACGTTTTATCATCAGAAACCAATCCAAAAATCTGTAAAAGCCAGTGAAGAATAAACAAGATGGTGGCTGGGAACAAAACTGGATTCCCTCTATCCTGTTGTTATAATAATAATAATAATGATAATGATAATGATAATAATTTAAAAATCCTAGTGCAAATTCTTACCATTCTCCTATCGCAGCTAAATGCATGGATGAAATTAAAAACATAAGATGATTCTGGATGTCCTGAATTAAGGCACAGGACACATCCCACAGTTTAGCATCCAGTTTGTACGTTAGTAAAGCTACCGCCTTACCTCATGTAGACAATGAAAAACTCACACTGAATAGTATGTGCCTCAGTAAGATTGGGATATCTTACAGAGGTAAAAAGGGAGCTGTCTAGACTTTGAGTGTTAGGAGGTTTGTGCGGTATGTGTGATGATCTCTTAGCAAAGTATTAGTGCCCACACTATACTGCTTTGGGAGCCTGCCTGTTTTATCAGTTTTTATGTTTATATCAGCTCAGGACAGGATAAGTACAGAAACTGAACTAGTTACCCATCTTCTCTGGTTTGAACTTACCTCTTTTTTTAGAAACAAAGCCCTTCTATCATAAATAACCCAGAGAAGCAAACTAATAGGTGAATGAATTATAGAGTCATAGATTCATAGAATAATTCAGGTTGTAAAGGATTGCTGGAGTTCACCTGGTCTAACACCTCTACAAAAAATTAAAAGATTGTTCTTTGTACAAAATAGCAAGGGAAGTTTTCTTACGGTTGCTAGGGAAAAAAACAGCTGAGGATATCTTTTTTGTTCTTATTTTCAGGACAGCAATCTTGATGCACAATGGGTTATTTACACTGACAAATTGGTACTTAAACAAATAAGCTGACCGTAGATCCCTAGCTTGGAGAGAAGTTACTGCAAATAAGCAGAGACCTAAAAAGCATATAAGTAAAATGTCTAAATAGAGAAAACCCTTGTGAAGTGCTCTACAAAGGTATGTGGTAAAAGAAACTAGCACAGTTGTGTTCAGAGGTGAACCTGATAGCAAATAGACTAAAATCACATTTTTTTACCAATTTGAACCCAAGGACCCTAAAGCTCTTTTTCTCAAATAAAAAATGAATAAAGCTTGGCCATCTCTCAAAAGCTGGTGTGGAATGGGACAATCGTTTGTTGGCAACATTACACAGGATCATGAAATGAGGCCATGAATATCCTCACGAACTGAAAACAATGCCATATTAGCACAGGCAGGTGTCCTGGTTTGAGCGACACAGGACTAATTTCTTTCCTAAT
>RSEF01000002.1:47348802-47362509 GCA_003993805.1 Himantopus leucocephalus
GGGGGGGGGGGGGGCTTCTGTTCAGCTTAAAACCATGTTCTTACTCAATTTCACTATGAGTAAAGAAGGACTAGCAGAGTCAAACGACTTCATGAACACTCTTTATTTCCCTGAAAGCAGCAGCAATTATATATGATAACTTTGATAGCTGCATCAATCTTTCTTAAATAAGACTAAATAACATGGATCAAAAATGTGCCTTCAGTGTTCATTCACAGATATTCTGGTCATTGTTTAGGTATCTCTGTTCCTTGAATAAGACACTCACTTTCCCTCCCTCCTTCCCTTTCTCTCGGTGGGGCTGCCATTTTGCTTATGCTTCAGACTGGACGTCCCACAGAGAAATAAATTGAGAATAAAGAAATGCATCTCATCACAAGGTGATATGAGAAAGACTTTCAAAGTCATCATGAGGTAACTTTTATTCTCCTAAAAAAGGTTTTGTTCATAGTTTCACTGACTTACCAAAGCCTCCCTGCCAAACTTGACCTGCATGATATTTTTTAAGTCTGCATGTATTAATTATTTTTGGATGAAAAACTGAAGCAGAAGGATGAATTACTTTGCAGCCATTTTAGTATGTGTCTCGTTGGCTTATCTATCTGTTTGCAACCCTATACATGTGCAGATGTTGGAGAAGTATGAGAACAGTGAGTAGTCTGTGATGGTGAAGAAATGGCAGCTATGGTTTGCTGGAGTGCAAGGGCTCCTGGAACTATTTTCAGGAATACTGAGTTAAATGATCTCTGCTTTTCCTCCTGTCTCAATATGAGAGATATGACTGCCATCTCTCTATTGTTATTACATCTGCAAATTAATTTCCTTCCCTTACTGGATTATTGGCAATTTCTGAAAATAACTGTTAAAGTAATGTCATTGACTGCATGCTGGTGAAGCATGGAAAGTGGAGCATTGACCTGGAAGTTACTTGGTAGCTGCTTCTTGTAATTAGGTTTCTTTTGTGTATGTGGATAGCACAGTTGCTTGCACTAATTGTGCGTAGGCTTATTGCACATTTTCTACCCTGCTATGTGAATAAATGTCCAATTTACATAAACAATGGTGTCATTTGCATATGCAAATGGGAATTCAAAATCTACACAGGAGCTGAACTTCAATTTATGAAGATCAGAGCAGGCGTTCCATCTCTCTTTAGTCTATATTGAGACAGCCAAAATGCCACCACAACTTAATCTTGAATCATATTTCTTGTATACAGAACTATGTAGTCTAGGACAATTTATATCTGCCTTATATTATTGGTAGTGATTTGAATGTCTGTACATTAGATTATGGCTTTAAATTCAATATGTTCTTACTGTGCTATAAATTCAAAACACAAACACAGTTCTTGTTCCCGAAAACCAACAGATGAAAGAGAAATGAAACAAGAGAAAGAAACTACCTGTCGAAGTGTGTGGGAAGAGGGAGACAAGCAGCATATATGTTAAGAAACACAACAGATTAAAAAAAATGTATCTTTTTAAGAACACGTGTGGTTGTAGCACCAACACAGGCAAGGAAACTCAGTAGGGTTATTATGGTATTATTCCTTCAAATTTACCATTCTTCACCCTCTTTGCAGTATCACACCTTTTCTCACTTTGAATACTCTGGTGAAGAAAGCATTTAGTGCCTTAACAACATGTGGGACAGACTTAAAGGGCATGCTTGCTTTACACTGGAGGATCTCAAGCATTCATTTTCTGTTTCTCACAGATCCTGTTTGCTCTCCTTTTGCGGAGGGCAAAGAGTTTAGCATTCCCTGGCCACAGTGGCCCTCTGCATTTACTGTGCTGAAATTACCTACTTTAGTTAAATATATTTGGTTTAGTAAAAGAAATCAGAATAAAGCACTTATCTCTTTTTCCCACAGCCCCTCTCACAGCTGTTCCTATGGGAAGAACAAATTCTGCCTGAATAAACTAAATTTCACCTACTATGATTTAAATTATAACGGTAATAATTTCAATAGTATTATTGTCATTGCAGAAATAGTCTGGGTTTATTGTGCCTAAATTTGGGGATTTCTAGCTTTCCTACGCTTAGATAAGTCATTGCTATGGACAAACACTGTGATGCCTGATGGTTTCCTGTTGTTGACAAAACTTTAAAATAAAGCTGTATGGAGACTTTAGTTTGGTTTTGTTGTCTTGAAAAAAAAACCCACCACATTTTGTGCAAAGCGCTTGAAAATGGAACATTTCATTCAAATCAGTTGTATTTTGGATTCAAAAACATTTCCCTGCTGGCTCATAATTTGCTTCCTTCATAACAGCACTATGACAGCCTCATCCCACGTGAGAGAAGGTCTTTAATGGTGGAAGTGAAAATCCAGCTAGGAAGCTCAATGTGCAGGGGAGAATGGGAGCATTCAGCCAGCAGTGTATGACTTCCATGAGGTATTGTAATAAAACATCCAAATAAAAGAGCTAGGTTTTCACATATAAACCAAAAATGGAGACCTTTCCAGCTTTATGATATTAAATTTTTTATTTTGCACATGAAGTAAATATTTTCTAAGAGAGGAAATTGTTTAGTAAAAGTGCTGTGTAGCTGCTAAAAAATAGATCAGCATCACAAAAACTACATCCAGGAATTGGAAGAGATTTGGAACAAAATTTGAGAGAATATTATGAAGACTTTATTTCTAATTTTATTCATTCTTACTTGGGTGTTTTGGTAGCAGCAACACATAGAATTCATTTTCCTTGCAAGGGTCTAATGACTTTTCCTGGTGTTTCTACAGTCTTCGCAGGTTTCTTAGCAACTCCAAAACAGTATTGTTCATTCTTCACTCTGTGGGATGTCCTCTCATCATCCGCGGCTCCTCTAAGGACTTCAACTCAATCTGGGTCTTCTTTGTCTGATATCACCTCTTTGAAAAATTATGTTTATTTCTGGATATATGAGGGATATATAATTATGGAGGCAATATTAAAACTATAGGAAGCTTAAAACTTATCAGCAGTCCAGTCATTCATGAAAATTCACCTGACCTGAGACATCGAATTGGCAAAGGTGCTTGGGGAAATCATAGCAGGAAACTAAATCAAAATAATGTTCTAAAGTGGAGACGCTTTTCTGATCAGTGAGGGAAGGATTAGAAAACAAATTGAGGTTTTGATTTCATATAAGAAAGTTATATTAATCAAACATTTTTAATTCAGAGTGTTTTCTTCTTGTTACATGCTGCCTTGTTCAATTGAGGCTCCCCCACACTGTAGCTCCTGACAGTTGCAGCCTTGACATTTCTAATAATGCTTTCAATACCTCCTGAAAATTCCTGTAAGAGAGGATTTATGTGACGAGTTAATCAAAGCAGACTATACAGCAGTGTGTTTTCATCCCAGATAAATATCCATGTTCCATTACTGAAGTTGATAAAATATTTGATGGACAGCAGTGACCTCCTGCCTACTGTTCCTATGCTACCGGATATTTATTTTTTAAATTCAGAAATGCATGAGCAGGTTATATACTCAGATTTCTTCCTAATCTTGCAGCTGATTGCCTAAAACCTTCCATCTGTGTCTTACACTGGTTGAAGGTAGAAGCACTTGCTTCGATAAAACAGAAGCTGCAGTGATTCGACATAAATTAATTTTTCATGCAGACTGTTTCTGTGGGGCTGCTGGCGTGAAGTTCCCATGAAAAGCACGTGCCTGGCAGAACTGTCGTAACCTAAAGAAACCAAGACTGTAGCTGATGAGGAATGACATATGATGAATAACTCCAGCTCGTTTTAAGGTAAGGCTCACTTGGAGAATGGTGGCTCTCTATCCAAGCCAGGCAGCTGCAGTCTGTGAGATACAAACCCAAATTACTTTCACAACCAGCTGGTCCAGGGTGTCTCCCACCATTTGAATGTTGCAACATTACACAATGTAAATCAGGAAAGAGACTAGCACACTAAATCCACTGGCCTCTAAAATAGCAGCTGTTGCCCCTCTTTCTTCTCACTACCTCAGCTGATTTATCTGCAGTACTCTCAAGTATTCATTATGAATTGGGATTATGAGAACCAAAGGCATTTTTCACCACTGAAGTGAAACAAGAGATTTCAGCAGTTGCGTTGATTAACAAAGAAGGACCAGTTTATAGTGTAACCAGTAAAGCAGTGTAACCATATGACTTTCATAAATGTTACTTTGGTTATGGCAGTGTTTGCCTGGCTTCTTCTATAACCTTTCCTGAAATTACGGAAACAGGGAAAAGAAAGATAATGGAAAATTTCCCAAGTGTGATGCCTCAGGCTTTGCCTAGAGTCCCAGGGTACTGCTCATCCATCTGCTCTTTGCAAGAGAAAAGGTGGTTTGTGTTTGCCACAGGGAACTATTTTCCAAGGCTTGACACCAGTGGCACCAACTGCAAATAAGGGTCATTAGCAGTGTAGCAAGAAGTACCCTTCAGCATTGGGTCTCCTAAAAATGCCTGCAGGTCTGCAAGGATCATTGTCACACTAAAATTTTTACTGTCTGCTCAGTTCAGTCGTTTTCCCCCAAGCCACCTTTTAGCCAACTTTAGACAAACTTAACTGGCCAAACAAGGCCATACTGTTGCCTGCCAAAAGGGTAGGAAATGTTACAAACGCACACAAAAAAATCCAGTTAGTCTTAATAAGTAGGTAGCCATGCTTATCCTTTTTCAACCAGAGCCTAAATGTGTCCGTGTTCCAGGCAGCCTCACTCCAATGTAATTTCCTGCTGATTTTCACTGCTTCAGCTTCAAAGTTTGCACTGAGTAGCCACTAGGACTTTTCCTCTTCTCTGCAGGAGCTTAATCTCCCTTCTTTCTTTTTTGAAAGCTTTAGTGTCTTCAATCACCCATGGTCCATGTCTTTGAGAATTGAGATTTGGAATGAAAATGTGAGGGCTTGATGGCTTTTTCTGGAGGCAGGCATTGAGGGTTATCCTGCTGGATAGCTACTCTTGTTCAGGGTGGGCTGAGGAATTGAATATCCTGCTGGAGCTATTAATGTCACATATTTAATGTTATAGAAGAGATGAATTACACATACATTCTCCAAGTTCATGGTCTTTAGTATATTACCAGCTTTCAAAAGTTATTACACGACACATCAATGACGACAGTTACTGTAGAAAGCCGACTAGTCCAATATGCACTGCCCACGCTTGCCTTTAGCGATTGTGCCTTCAGTGTAACACAGTCCATCTTCTACTCATTAGGTAGAGCCTCTGATTACACTTCCTCAGGCCTTCCTTTGGAGAACAGCAGCTTCATCTAGCCAGGGCCTTTTGCAGAGAGATATCAGTAGAGGCGCCCAATGGAATTAGTACACCATCTTTGCTCTCAGTTGGGTTACTCCCTTCTGCGGACAGTGTCACCCGTTTGTGAGACCTGATGGTTACTGCCTTCTGTACTGAATGGGGGTTGGAATCACTTTCCACTAACAGCACCTCTGTTAATTTAATTAATCTTTGGATTTATTTGGACTGCTATCACGTCTTCCCTGGACTTCTAGCTGTACTTAAATATCACACAATGTTTCTTTAGGTCTTGTTTGTAGGGACTTTCCCTGTGCTACACAAATTACAAAACCTTTTAGCAGTAGTATTAGTTGCAATCTTACTTCATCCTTCTGTTCACTCTTTACACTACCTTTTAAATAGTTTAATTAATCAGGGAATTAATTTTATGCCAATTCTGTAAAGAAAGCCCTCAGTAATGGACGAACCAAATAATTAAAGTATTAACATGTGTATTTATAGTATTAGATCTAACAAAACATTTGAAATGTGGGAAGTATAAGTGATTTTATCCTCTTGAGAAGTGCAGTATTCACTCAAGTATATGCTGATTTTAGAGTCTTCTCTTATGAACTGGAAATTTAAATACTGCTTGAAAAGACCTCCTACTGAATTTATTGACCTGTTGTTAGGAGTTTGACATGAGGGAGATCGCCTCCAATTAACTCAGAAATTAAAAGCTATTCCTAACATTTTAGACCACGAAACTTTATGTAACCTTCTTAAAACCCACTGGGAGGGTTTAATTGTGTACCACAAGCTGAGAAGGTGGTGTGTTTGCAAGACTGGGTTTTAGGATAACAAATCCTTCAAGGCAGAGATTTTATGTTTAAGGTATATACTTGTACATGAAAGCTGTTTGAAAACAATCTAGAATGTGAATTTAAAGCATTCCAGCTATTTTTGCACAAACTCTTCATGTGGCCACTCTTAATCCAAACAGAGGATCTTTCTGAAATTGCCTCAAACTAGTTTGGAAGCAGATTAGTATGAAGTCACCCTTAGTGGGGAATTAGAGCAAGCATAGAAGGGGAGCGACCATGGAGCTGCTTTTGTAGAGAAACTCTTGCTAGGCGGTTTTCCCATATTGATGCAGCTCATCACAGTGGGGTCCTGATATTGACTGGAGCTGCTCTCTGCTCCTGCACCACATAAGCATTTATGAGTGACAGCACTGCAGACTATTGAGTTGTTTGAACTGTTTATAGCTGCGCTCCTTTTTTGAAACATAACAGATACCTCTTTTGGGTAGATCTCCTCCTGGCAGCAAGCTGTCACTTCCCAGGTTTTGTGCTGTGGTGAGATGAATGCTTAGAAAGCAGGATACACTTGATTTTTATTCATAAAGCATTGCACATGTGATAGAACACCCCAGCTTCATCTAATTAAGCAATAATTCACCATGGGCAGCAGTGTCTTTCAGAGTGGTTATTGACTGCCTCAGCTGGATTGCTGAAAGACATAAGGCTGCAGGCCACACAACTGGAAGAGCAGTAGTCCTCTGGGAATTTATTTTCCAGAATGCTTTACTAATACGAAGTAAGTAGTTTTGTCCTGTGTTAAGTTTTGCTTGCTTATGCAGCGCTTATGTTATATGCTGAGACTAATGCCTGGCTTCATGGAGCACAGCAACATCTCTGTGCTAATGATGAGCGATCGAGCCAAGACAGCTGAGCGCAGTCATTTACTGCTCCAGGTGTGTTACCTGAATGAGATCTATTAGCCCTCCTTAAACTGTTAGCAAGGCCACTAGGGCTAAACTTTGCTGAAGGATGGAGGGAGCTATGATCAGGGCTTTACTAGTGCTTCCTTTCTTGCTTGCTTTTTGTTTAGATTTTGTTGAATGTAGCTTTAAAGTCAAATGTAAGAATGAAAGAGTGGAGGGTAGGCTGAGTGGAGAGCAGAAGCATGTACGGCCTGTGGAAGAGGTGAGAAAAGGGCATACAGAACCATCTGTGAAGAGAAAGGAGAGAAATTGTAAGTACTAAAAAGAGCAGAGGAAGAAAAAGGAGAGCCAGGAAGTAGGTAGCATCATTAAAGAAACACGGAAAAGCTGAGGGTAAAGGAAATATGGTCATAGGACCTGGTGAAAAAGGATTGCTAGTAAGAAAAGTAGGCTATGAGAAGGTGTACAAGCGGTACAACTTGTGAGGGAAGGAAGGGAGTCTGGAAAAGATCTGGTCAGAAGAAACGTTGATAATTTTGCACATCTGAGGACCTAGAAAGGTAATGGAAGAAAAGACTCAGAAGCTCTGATGTGTTACTGGTAGGCACAGGCAGGAAGCAGGCTGATGGCTGTGGGGATTAGGCACTTCAGGGAGCTGCTCTGTAGTCCTTTGATTACAGGAAAAGGTGGTAGGACTGGCCAAAGGAAGAAGAGCTGCTGTTAAGAAGGAAGAAGGTGACTAGGTAAGACCTTCACACAAAGTAGCTTCAATGTCATCCTGAACTTGAACTGAGATTTGGTTCTTGTTTGTGTATCTCGCCAGCTGTGTTATGGGTTCATAGCTGTGCTAAGTAAATTCTGGGGCAGTAGCTGAGCAGTTTGTGTTTCTGCCCTTTGCTTGAAACAGTGCAAGAACAATTTGAGTGATGTTTTTCTTTGCATTGCCGAGCCCAGTGCCTCTGTAATCACAGGCTCTGTGGTCTTTTGTGCCTGGCACAGAGAGAAGCAACAAACAAATCATCTTCCCTATGTATATCGAGTCTATATTCTGTCAAAATTTGTGAGAAGTCATTGCGTCTAGGTTGCTTAACATGGCAATTTCCTATATCTTTCTCTGTCTTGATTAACTTGGTCTTACAGAGCTTTGTGTGAAATCCCATGTTGCATTATGTTGTCAGGACTTTTTTTATTTTTTTTACATATATGTGTATATAAAGGATATGGAAAACATACACACATAACCATTGTGGGGGAATGATCTATTTGTATCAGCACTTCTGAAAGGTTCTCTCCTCACCCTTATTCTTTCTTCCTCTTGTAGAGGAGCTAACGGAATACTTAGAAAACGTAATTAATCATAGATTTCTTCTCTTTTCTCTTCCATTGAAAAATCAAAGTAGATGAGCTGGAGAGTGGCAAGGCACAAGATGATGATGGAGATATTCCATTATCTATCACATGCATTTAAATATGGCAATATATTGCTGTAGTTTACTATAGACTATAAGTATTTTTTGTTGTTGTTGTCTGCTGTATCTGACAGGTAATAGTATGATTAAGGCATAAGATTTTATTTCTATATTCATCATGGAGTTAGGCTTTTATGGTCAATATATTTTGTTTACAGAGCGTGTGAGGTTTTTGTTTTGTTTCTTTAATGTCTGGCTAGTGGAAAATGTGTCTGTTTCTAAATCAAGAAAGAACACACAACAATAACACTTGTGTGCGTGTAGAAGATAGCAGTTTTTATTGTCATAAATATGTCTTAAAATAGAAAGTATTTTTAGTGATAAGTTTAGGGTTTTACCTGCTTTGCTGTTGTAGAAGTTTAACAATCTTGGAGAAGGCTAACCACACAAAACTACTTCTTTTCCAGGCTTGTTAAAACCTTTAAGCGTTAACTTCCTAAATGAATCTACTCAAAATTGTAAGCGAGGTTACTCTAGTCAGCTGAGACTAGGTCATCATGCGTTTATTACTGTGGCAACCGGATTTAGTCAAAAGGGATTAGCTAAAATGTGGATCAGTTGCATCTGTTCTGCTCTTTTATAGAGCACCTAGGCAGAGTCTAATGTGAAAGCCAGTGCCGCGCAGGTTCAGACAACCAGTGTGGAGGCATCCTCCAGGCCTCGTGATGATGTAGGAGCTCACAGTAGGATTAGAGCTTTTCTTCCCTTCTGCCTGCCACAGCCAGTGGCTGGTGATGTTTCTAACCAGCTGGAGAATATGTGGTAATGTTCAGGTAGGACAGTTGCTGTTCAGTCAGGGGTTGAGTGGGCCCTCTGAGCTGTGAAACATGTGTCATAAGCTGATGCCCAAAGCATAGCTAATTGGCTTCATGACATGATAGACAGAGGAATGCTGGCTGAGACCAACATGCCATGAATGAGTTTGAGAGAGTGTTCCTTCTAAGAGTAAGTCTAGTTTGGTGTAGGCAGAGCACAAATGAATTGAGGCACTGTGCTGGCGCTGTGTAGCAGAGTACGAGCTGGGGTCATCCACTGTGCAGATGCTATCTGAAACCTGACAATTCCTGCTGTCAATTTTCTAAGTACTTCAGTGAGATGGCAATTATATGCAGAGCCATACTGAGATATTTCTGCTCCAAGGGCAAAATGGCATCTGTACCATTTCCTCATGTTTTTGAGTTCCACGCTGCAGTCTGCACCTCCCAGTCCCTCTTCCTGGAGGCCAGAAGGAACATTAGCATGGATTCAGTGTATGCTGCCCCCAGCTGCTGTTCTGTACCTGGGTTAAACAGTTCCCCCGGAAAGTGGCTGGCCCCAGTTGTGCCCAGCCCTGCCTGCTGGGGTCAGTGGACATGTAAGGCAAGGAGAGTAGCAGCCCTTCCCCTGAGAGAGCTGGGACAGTGAGAAGTGTGGAGGCATGAGTTCTCCCTGAAGCATAGGCAATTCTCTTTGCAAAATCACATTTGCAGCTGAGAACTGAAGGTAATATTTAGGCTGGGTTGGCAATAGTAGGGCTGTTCTCTACTTGTTCCCTGAAGCAAGGTTGCAATGCATGGCTGCCAAGTGTCACAAAACCCAAATGAATAACTGCAGCAGGCTTGACTTCAGCCTCTCTTTCCTCAAGTGAATTACCACTTGCATTTGTGTCACTTGTTCAGATTTCCCCTAATCTAATCATAATTTCCATCCTCAAAAACCCTGTAAAATAATCAATATATTTGACCTCCCTTTAGGTGATAGATGGAAAATCTTTGAAAATACTGAGCAAGGCGCATACCAGCATCGTCTCCAGGTGATGGATTGGTGCCCCAGGGCCACCTGAAAGTTTCTACCTCAGAGCATCTACCCTGTCTGCATATCAACTGATCTAGGAGGAAGTCTTACAAACCTGGACAGGAGACCAATGCTAATATAAGGTCAGAGAGGAAAGTTCTGCATTTACTTCTTTTTGAGATCCATTTTCAGTATTTTTAATATACCAGTTCAGCTAATAAAACAATCTGACCCATAAAACCTCCAATCATTACCAGCTAAAAGCCTCGTGAGCACCAGAATAGCTGGGGAGCCTGCCTTAAATTAGTCTATCGTATTTAGTGCACACATGGCCCGTGCTGTAGACCACTGAAGTTGATTAATCTCTTGTTTTGCAATGGAATGGAATTGTATTAGGTAAGATCACAAAATGATTTAATGAGGTTTAGCCATGGAGATGCTAACCTGTATGTAGAACGTACTCCTTAAACTGTTCCGTCTAGATCTGCAAGTTCAGAGGCTGACAATTAAAATGAAAGTGGGTTTGTCTGCACTGGCAAACTCAAGAATCAGAAATAGTTAATGGACTTAGAGTGGATTAGTTAAATCAGATTAATTTCTGATCTTATTCCAAAGCAAATTAAACTCAACCAAGTTAAGGCCACTTTAACTCTGAGTAAAGCATCCACTTGCCAGCTTAATGCAGTTTAACTAATCTTCTTAAAAAGTGAACTTGGATTACTTTTCCTGAATATTCTCCCACACCTACTTCCTTTGCATTAAAACAGAAATGGCCTCAGCAGTGCCGTCTTCAGGCCTTTAGAGCATGGTTGAACCCAACACTCAAAATTAAATCCTATGATTAATACTCAGGGAAAAGTGTCTGCGTGACTGCTAGGGATAAAGTGAATGGATCTTTATGCAGTTTTATGTGCAAAATTGAAACAGTTCAGACTACGCATCTTCCATATTTTCAATGTTTATACAGTGGATACCTACAAANATGACTGCTAGGGATAAAGTAAATGGATCTTTATGCAGTTTTACGTGCAAAATTGAAACAGTTCAGACTATGCATCTTCCATATTTTCAATGTTTATACAGTGGATACCTACAAACAGGGTGACAAAGGCATCTAATTTTAGCAGCAAACTGGATGGAAGACTAGCATAACGGCAGGCAGGTTGAATCACCTGAATTCTTATTGTTCTAGGATCAGAGTACTCTGAAGTTGTTATGATCCTCCTTGTGTAATTTCTGCTATTTAAAGTTAGTGGGTGAGTTGTCCCTTAAGTCCTGCTGAGTGCTGAATGACTAGGAAAGTTTTGAAGCTCCTCTCTGTCATGCATGTAGACTTTGAGCTGGTGGCTGCCCAGGTGGAGAGATCACTCCGTGTGCCCTGCTCAATGACTTATTTGTGAGAGTGGCAGAACCTTTTTCTCCTGTGGTTTTGCTCTAAGGAGTGTGGCTTTTTCACTTTTTGTTGGTCTGATCCTGATGGAGACAAAGTATTAGGAACTTCTGCTTTTGATGTGGCCAGCGTGCAAATCTTACCTACTGTGACTTTGCCTGGCTATGTTGTGGATAGAAAAAAGAAATACAGTGCTGTTTCCATTGCATTTTTTTTTGTTTGTTTTCTTAGGTCTGTCACCTAAAGCTAGTTGAAAATTACACAATAAGCTCTTTAGCACAGTGTATATATATATCTATAACATGTTTATTGTGGAAAACTTTTGTGTGATGCAGTTTACTGACTAGAGCTCAGGACTGCAGAATATCATAACCAGCATTTAAAAATAGGATCAGGTGAGTTATTTTCTTTCTCTGTGTACTTACCCCTATTTGAATATCATACTACAAGACTGCAAAACATAGCTCAAATTCAGCAACTGGTAGCACTAGGATAGAAAGGAGGGTCTTAAAGTATCTCTATCGATTTTTAGTTGGGCAGTGTGTGGTCTCAGCAGTTTGTCTGTGTGCTGTTATTTGCAATATCAGCGCCTAAAGTCCTTGTGATCTCTCTGATTTTGATGGGACTTGTCATGTGAAGAAGTCATGATTCCTGTCAGCTGAATTATAATGCACAACTATGCTGCTGCTTTCTTAGATCTGCTAAACCATGATTCACAAAAGCCTCCTAAAACTGTCCTTGCTTTATTGACTTATGTCTCTGTTGCTGGAAGCGGATTACTTTTGATTGTGAGAGGGTTTGAAAGAATGAGAAAGACGCCTGCCTTGGAAAATTTTTGAGGTTATGTCAGGGGTATTTGAGCCAGTCAGTCTCAGAAACAGGATGGGCATGTTGTTCCAGTGTGTGCACAAGCTCATCAGACACAGCTTCTTGACCTTAGCTGGTCACCACACACAGCTCTGTTGTGCCGTTTAGATTTACTGCCTAGAGACTCGTGTGTTACTTCATCGCATGTTGTAGATAGTCCTGAAGGAGATACCTGAGCTACCAACTCAATGTCTAGAAAATGTTTGGGTAGAGGTTTTTTGAAGATGGGAAACGTCCTTATCTTCATTAACACCATGACCCTTTTACATCACTCAGGTAATGTAAAATGAACTTAGAATGAAGGTAAGTATAGCTCATATGTACGTAAATTCTCTTCTGTGTTACTGGTGGCACAGGAGGGCTTTGGTCTAGAATAATTTTTGGTTCATTGAAAATGAACTATCTTCTCTGTAGTGCATGTTAAATAAATAAGAAATCATAATAATTCCCACTTAACAGACAGTCCAAACAACTATTTTCTCACACATCTGTGGGTTTTCTTATATGACTTTGTTTGAAAGGACAAAGTGAGTATCAAAATACGAAAAGTTTTCTTCCTTGACAACAGGCCAGGTTTTACTCAAGAAAAAGGCAATGCACTTTAAATGTTGATCCATGGTAGTTTCCCCTAGCCGATTTGATCTGATCTGTCACTAAATCCCAACACTTTGTAATGTAATAAACTCTCAGTCTTTGATTGTATTTGACACCAACAGAGGAGCACTGATCAGAAAAATCTTCCTTTGATTTCTCTGGGTAGTGGATCAGATGCAGCAGTGAAAAGGAAGGAGCTAAAGAACAAATGAACAACATAAAAAAGTGAACTTTTTATCTCTGTCCACAAAGATGTTCTTTAGAACTACAGACAACATAGCCCTTTTTTATTCTTAGAGTGAGCAAAACCTTTATATATACAAGTACCTGCAAATCACAGACTAATATGAAATGCCTTTTAAAAAAAAAAGTCGATGCGTACATGGCGATGTGGGATTTCCAGTGGGTCCTTCTGGTATATAATCCACCACAACTATGCATCTGCAGTCTCCTAGCCCTTTTTTTAAAAAACAGATGTAAGTCTTAGATCTGTTCAAATGCAAAGATAGTATTTATCAGCCTTCTGTTCAGCTCCTGCTAGAGTTAATTGAACTGAACCAAACTTTCAGACTCGTCTTGAATCTAAGAGTCCAGGCACTACTAATATCCATACGTCTGCAGGCATACTCTTGGGATGCAGATACTGTATCCTTTCTGGTATCTCTATCCTGAGAGCAG
>RSEF01000002.1:47362609-47433051 GCA_003993805.1 Himantopus leucocephalus
CATGATTCTAAGGTTGTTGTCTTCCAAAGTTGATGTTGCCTGTGTATGTCCTGAACTCACAGCATATTCCCGTGTCGGTATAGGTGTAACAGGTTTTAGATGCCTCAGCCATCTGCAAATGTGAGCAGGGTTTGCATGCTCTTGGTCAATGGATGTTTTAAGAACAAATGAAATAATTGTATATTCTTCTTAGCTGCATTTTTAAATAGAAATATTTCCTTGAGTTATGAATTTGAGCTATAATTTTTCATGTTGCTTTCCAAAGCCACACTGTTCCATGACTAGGATAAGTGATGATTAGAGCTATTCTAAAGTAACTGTTTTCATATCAGTAGCAGGGCTGAACTGAGAAAGGACAGGCACATTAATTATACAGTAGACTTTATTTCCAATGCCAGCTCCTGCTAGCACAGGAAACTTCTCTGGTTAGTCCAGAGCCTCTGTTTTGGCTCATGCACCTTTGGAAGTGGAAGCCAAGGTACTTTAGGAAGTTTCTTGTTCATTTAAAATAAAATGTACAGTAATTAGACAAAGCAATCAGTGCCAAATGCAATGCACCACATATGAAATACTTAATTACAGAGGAAAGTTATGTGTTCCAATTGACAGAGTAATCTGTACTCTAATTTACTTGTCTTACAACTCATTACATCTGAGATATTGATTTTCCAGTAGATGGCTTTAGTGGCAAATAAGTGCATTTTATCTCAGGGACCTTGGTTTGAGTCTGATCTGTGAACCTCTGTCAAATCAGCTTGGAAAGCTCAAACCTCTCTATTAGGTGGTGTCCATGGAATAATCAAAGCAGGCATACTTCAGTAGTGCTAGTAATTTGTAAATAAAGGGCAGAGAGAAATGAGTCTCATAAAACGGTGTTGCTTTTGAGACTTAAAAGATTATGTCCTAGCAGGTAGCTGAGGTGAACAGCGATTAGACTTTAATTATATGTACCTTGACTTTTAGGGTTTAATATCTCATTTATTTCAATTAAACTATGTGAAACTTTGTACTGTGAGCCAAAAGTGGTGGTGGTGGTGAACCTGGAGTCATTAAACCTTGTCCTGATCTTTCATAAAAAGTTGAATATCTTCAAAGTGTACTTCCCTTCCTGATGCAGCAGCTCGATTATGGGTGAGATCAACTGCTAACCTTGGCTGGGGAAGCATGAGAAATGATTAGCCTTTGTAACATTTAGCTAAAGCACTGTAGTTGCAGAAGCTCTCATAAATCATATTTTCCAGAAGTTTTCAGCATTTGCAGCTCTTGAACAGATGGGTAAAAGTTATTTGTGCTAAGTGACTCAAAGCCACAAGACCTTCATCGATATGTATCATGCTCCTGGCACTTCATTTTTGGTTGTGTTGTGTGGTGGTGGTGTCTTATTTCCCTCTTTTACAAATCACTCCCTGGGATGATATCTTTTGTGTTTAACTTTTTTTCCTGAAGTAAATGGTCAATTTAAGTGTTTATTTGCTAATTTATTGGTGGAAACATTATGCTATTCAGTTTCAAAAGTAACACAGGGGTTGCTGGAATTTATCAGACTCGAGATCCATCTCGAGCTGCGTTTCCAGAGACCAGCAGTAGCCAATACCGCATGTTTTAGAGAAAGATTAAAATCTAATCTTTCATGGACAAATTTGCAGTAATATCCCTATACACAATAATATCTGAAAACAAGCAGGTAGTTGTTGATGAAATGTATTTATTTTAGTTAGCTTCAGATGGAAGCTTTTTTGTGCCTGCAGCAATACCTCCCCTTTTTAATCCTGCTGAACTCTTAATTTCAATAGTATCTTGTGGAACTGAGTTTCATGTGTGTTTATCAGTTTTAAGAATCTCTCCTGTTCTAGCATGTTTCATTATTAGCTAGGATCCCATTGTTGCATTTTTCTATGTTATTTGATTTACAGATCTGTCTTATTCCCAGTGTGTGTGTGGCTTGGTGTTTTTTTTTCCTTCTTTCCAAACAAGAATTATATATATTTTTTTTGTTTTTAATCTGTTCCAGTACGGAAATATTTCTGTGTCTCTAACTGTTTTTATTGCCTTTCCCTGTTCCCTACTACTACTGCTGTGTTTTTTGTGAAATTGGATGACCAGAACTGAAATGTGATTGTACCATTGATTTTATATAATGGCACTTTGATATTTTCCACATTGCTTGTTATCTGTTCCTTAATGAAGGCTAAGAAGTTATTTGGGGTTTTTATACTGCCCTTGGACACTGTGCTTTTCAGAAAGATTTTTTTTTTTTTTTTTTTTCTAAATGGTTATGGTAAAAGGCCATCAGACTATGCAAGGAGTTCATCTTGTTCCTTCCATTATTCTGCATTCAACTCCATTTAAGATGCATTTGCTATTAGGTTATTCGGCTCCCTAATTACATTAGGTTCCTTTGTCACTGATCATTCCTTGGACCATGTGAGTTGGCAAGAAAACAAACAGGTCCTCTCTCCCCACAAAAATGATAGTTTGCTTTCACTGTATCCTAAATTTTGGTTCACTTGCATTTTATGCTATTTCTCTTCAATCTTAGTCACATGGGAAGGTGCCTGCCTTTGTGGAGTGACATTTCTTTTCAAGGGGTGTCCTCACTTAAAGGCTTGAGCACAGGGAATAGAGTGCAGGCTCAGAGCCCAATTTATTCTGGTCCTATTGATTATTCTTGGAGTACATGTAACTTCTTTCTTCCACCTGATTTTTGTGGCAGATTTGAAGAGGTTTTTTTCAACACTGTCTTTTTGGGAGGAGATCTTTTCTGAAGATGTTGCCTTGAGGCTAAATGGCATCTTGGATTTTATCTAATTTTTGCCTCTCTATCTATTGGAACACTGTTCAGTCCAGTGGCTGGCAATCTTTTGGGAAGAATGCTGTATCCTGCCTGAGTGCTGACTTGTCCCCATGAATATCTAGATCTTTCCCCTGCTGTGTGGCAACATGAACCATCTGTCATATGAATTAGGTAATACCAGCAGAAGAAGAGCTTCTCGTTCATCAGAGGAAACCTTGGCCTTTTGAATAAGAAGGTATGATAAGAGGACTACTGTACGCTTTCAGTTTCTGATTTCCAGAACAACCCCAGTAGTGTAGTGCAGCCCTGAGGCAAAACAGCCTGAATATTATTTAACTAATAGAATGGGCCAATACTGTAATGAAATCACCAAGGATATCAGGAGGATATGTCTTCAGGATGCACACGTTACTAGGGCTACTGGAAGCAATATAGTCACCTTGGGGTATAAGCTTGCCAGAGCTGCTTAGCCTTGCTGATGTATCCAAACAGAAATAACTGAAGGATTCCTACACAGCCTTGCTTTGGGCTACACATGCACTTCTGCATAAACTGCAGCAAATCTCTGGATGGTCTCTAAATTTAGGAGTTCTAGTTCATCACTTCAGATTTATTTCTTTTTTCCACATGGATACTTGTTTTCTCCTGAACTATAGATTTATTAAAACTAAGGCTTGGGAGCAGAGGAATTCAGAGGATAGAAAAATCTGGAGCTCATTTAAGTGGTCTTGATCAGAAAAAGAAAAACATGGCTGCCTTTCAGCAAAACACTTGGAAATTATTATGGTTTTGATTTATAACTATTCTATTTAATTTTAAACATGAACATGTAAAACTGACCTGTATGCCTAGGTGCAATAGACCAGAAAGACTAACTGGAATATTAATGAGAATAACAGTATTATAAAGCTTGTCATGCTGATATTTGTGTTCTCAGTGTCAATGCTACCTGGCATCATGACAATTCCATTTTTATCTGTTCATTTCTTAAATTGCCTAATTGCTAGGTTTCAGCAGTATGCAGAAACTTAATGCATCATTAACAGATCACTTAAGAAAGACTTTCTTAAAGAGATTCTTTTTTTCTCTTATGCTTCTAAGTCTTTCCGGCTCTTAAACTTTATACTTGTATCTGCAACAGTTTCAACTGGTTTTGGATGGTAACAGTAAAAAGATACTAATTAAAAGTAAAGACAAAATAACAGAAAAAGTATGTTACTGTGTCTTCACACCCTGCTCAGTAGGCTGGGATGCTTGAGTGCTTGTTGTTCTTGTTTTTGTTGCATTCGTGACCTCGGTTCTTGATTAGTCTGAACTTCCTTTTATGCAGTGTAGAATAGTTAATGATCATCTTACTTGAACAGGCCAAGATTTTGGCACTTCATAAAGGTTTTGCTTTCGCTCTAGTCTTTACTCCTTCACTTCCCCCTCTAATCAATTTAATTCTATGAGATATATTTCAATCATCTGTATCAGTGCTGAAAGAAATAACATTGATTTCTGTGTGCAGTCATTTCAGTAGTTTCTTTATGAAGCATTACGTTATCAGAAGCTGTGGTAATAGGGACCTTGCAATGAGAAAGTAAAATCTCAGCAAGACACAGCTTCTGACCTTGTGTGCTGTTTCCTTAACAACAAGATGGAGCATGATCTTGACCTTGTCTCCAAAGTGCTATTTTTGATCTTAGATTCAAACAGTGAAGCTAATAAGAAAGTAAATAACATTCATCCTATGTTGAAGGCAAAGGAAGACATACTGCTCTTTTTTTTCATCTCATTCCTTGAATCTATAGATCTATTTTTTTTTTAGATGATGTATATGGGCTATCAACAAGACCCTAACCTGTGTTTTTTGGATTTTTTTTGGTCAACTTCTATCTAGAGATTTTCTAACAACTATCCAGCTCAGCATAAGTAGATTAGTGGACTTTTACAAGATGTTATATCTCTTGAACTGTACTCTACGGACTTGCTCTTGTCTAGGTTGTGAATAATCTGTTATCATGTTATTTCTCTTATTTCTAATCCATGCTTGATGTCCCTTAGCACTTCTTTATATGAGAAGTTGGTGTGAAGGCTATGAGGATAAAGTGCAATAGGTATGCCGTGCTGTCTCCGGGAGACCATTCAAGTATGCACTTAACAGCACATCTAATATGAATTGGCTTATGTGAGATGGAGAAGACTACCTCCTTCTTTGTGCAGTGTCTGCAAAGGGAATTAAAATTGAGTGGTTACTCTGCTGAGAATTTGTATCCCTTGTAGTACATGTGTTCAGAAAACCCTCACTTCTACTGACAAGCGNTACCATAGGTTGTGTTGGTACCCTAGTCTTTTTAGAATGCAGTGTTGTACAGGGCAGTGAGGGTATTTGTTGAACAGCAAAATTATTTGAAGAGAGCAGGGACGGCAGGAACAGTAATACTTACAAAAAATGTAATTTTACACTAGGTGTATAGTGGAAATAAATAGCACAGATACCTGATAAAAAGACACGGAGATACATTTGCATAATTTAATTGTGTTCATAATATTCTCATAATGCTTACACAAAATATTCATGTAAAGAGTGGAATGGGAGTGATTGTTAAATGATTCAAGCACACTGCATGTGCTTGAAAGTTAATCAAGAGTATTTCTGAGTCCGGGTTAACTGTGTAGTTATATAATCCAGAGCCTGCCTGCTTTGGAAAGATGTGCCTAATGATTTGTCAGGAATCTGATTAAGTCTTTGCAGTACTGACACTCAGCAGGCTGCTGTATTGGACTCTATTCTATTGAGCTCATATTCTCGAAAATTCTGTGTGTACCAATGGATTGTAGTGCTGTTTCTTCTCTTATGCCTCTGATGCCTTAGTAGCTTAGGTCTAAAACTGGCCCTGACACCTCCAAACATCTGTGTACCTTTAGCATCCTTTCTCACAATTTCAACTCCATATGTACCTTGGGCTACTACAGCATAACTCTTCAGAGAAGCTGGGGTAAATGCTATGCATATGCCTTTCAGAAGTGTCAGTACTCTTAATTGCATGGGGAAAAAACAGAACTAGTGAAACAAATCCGGGATAAGTTTCTATGACTCATTTTTTTTACTACACTGAAATATCCTTTGGATTCTTGTTTCAGTCCCTCTGGGATGGTCCGGAATTGCTTTCTTGTAGCTCATGACTGGTCTCCTGAGCCGCTGAATCTTTTCAGCTTAGCTCCTCTTTGACCTCGGTCATTCCTGGAGCTAGAACAGCATCCCTGCTATAAAAGAATGTTCCTCTCTTATCTCCTTCCCAAAGCTTCCCCTTCATTTCCCTGAGGTTTCCGATGTTACAAACCTCCTTTTTAACACTTAATTTCTCTGGTAACTTTCCATTGCACAGAATTCCCATCTTACAGATAAGTAAAGCACTAAGCACCCTCCATTAGTTTTCTTGGTAGAGAGAGATACACAAAGACACAGAGGCCTTTCATGAGGCAGTGATTGTTATTGTATTCAGTTCAAAACACTGCATAGACTGTTCTTGGATTTCTCATACCCTCAATTTTTTTTGTGTGGAATCTTTCCTAGATGTTTCTGTACATAGGATTATTTGAAGTTTTAACAAGTATAGTGGTCAAAACAGAAATTCACAATACTTGTATGGACATTTTGACGTCCTGATAGCCCCATTTGTCTCATTTTCTTCACATAGAGAGTTCCTGTACACACATGTGCTGGTGTAATGTACTTATACACACCTGCCAGTTTCAACCACTATGTTCATGCAGGATGAAAAGAGGGAGGGTCAGATCACACAGAGCACAAGTCACTAAGAAGACAAGTAATTTTAACTCTTGCCATTGTTTTTTTTCAGGAATGGTCTCTGGGGGCTCACAGATCATATTCTATTGTATTATTTCTACCAAGCCTGAAAATGAGATATGGCCTGTCAATGAAATATCTGGTTTTTGGGAAATTCACATCCTTCTAAACCCTTATGTTCAGCAATCCATGGATTTAGTAGTCTTGAGGTCCTGCCACATGCCGCTTTACAGTGACATTTTCAAGGCTGATGTGTCCAATATTAAAAAAAAAACCTAAACCCAAAACAACCCAAAATTTTTATCCCATAGCTCCTAAAAAGTGAATGAGCTGTGTACACAAATGAAACAAGGCTATAACACAGGCAACAATTTAGCTTCTCAGACAGACAAAGAACCATCACCACCACTACCACGCACACACAAACATACACACACTACTGACTTCTTCAGTGATCTTTTGTTTTCCACAGCATCTTTTCCTTGAGTTTCAGAAGGGCCCTGAAACACCTTTCAAAGGAATGAAGTATGCAAGGATCCTGCTCTCTGTACTCATTTCTCACTTCACTCTTCCTCACCACCATAGAGCAGAGGGAAGCAGAGGGACAGTGTGGTGTTCAATCTTACTTCCCCATATCCATATGCAGCTGGGCGATCTAATTTTAGGCCTGTCAGCTTTCGCAGTGATAAGTTAACAATATAGATCACATATAAGCTGCATCACAATGATTTTTAAATGAGATTTATTCATTTAAAGTGGATGATAAATGGTTCTCTTTTATCAGACTCTTGCAAATAAGATTAAAGCAAGATTATTTTCCTGGAATAAGAGAACAGCTGGCACAAAGTTAATGTCTCTAGGTCATACTGTGCTTGCCTGACCTTGCAGAGCTGTAGAACGACAATGGGAATCATCCAGGTAGTCTCTCTGCTTCCTAAATCCTGTTTGTGTGTTACAACCTGATGCTACCTGGAGTACTGATATGTTGTGAGTTATGTGAGTGCTGAGAGGCTTTGGCAGGAACAGGCAGTGGCCTAGACAGCACAGTCTGCCCTGGCCTTTCAGGGAATCAAGCGTACATGCTCAGACTTTTCCAAAAATGTGGGAAGCGCTGCCCTGTGTTCCTTCAGCATTTT
Organism: Himantopus leucocephalus; assembly: GCA_003993805.1. Classification (NCBI taxonomy): domain Eukaryota; kingdom Metazoa; phylum Chordata; class Aves; order Charadriiformes; family Recurvirostridae; genus Himantopus; species Himantopus leucocephalus. Next base: position 47,370,333 of record RSEF01000002.1, read on the forward strand.
AGAAGGCCTACCATGTTGCACAGAGTACCCTGAGTACGCTCCCCTCGGCGTTAGTCCATCCTGCCAGAGACTTGGCCTCAGTCTATTCTAGATTCTAGGAGACATCCTGGTATTTTTATTCCCCCTCCCCCAGTTCAGTTCCTATGAAATAGCATAAGGACAGTGTTAGAGCCCGTTGCAGTTCTAAACTTGTAAGGTGGCACAAAGAATTTTTTGTGTGTCCTTAATGTGACACGAGAGGATGGAGAAAGCCAAATCTTTGTGGACCTGTCAGTATTATATATGCAGAGTAGCTCCTGAAGTGAACTATTCTCAGAATTTGTTTCAGAGGGAACAAGTTCATTCATTCTGAGGGACTGGGAGAGAACTAGCTCCTCATTATCAGTGAGAACAATGGATATTTCTCCTGGATGAACTATCTCAGACTACAGGATAAAACTTTTCCTGTTGTTCTTCATTGTATTCAGGTAGAGGTTCTGGCCTTGTCCTTGGATCTCTCTTGGCAGGAGATTGGCTGTACTCAAGAAAGCAGGATTGTAAAGGTTTGCCCACATGATAGGACTGGAAGGTTGAAAAATGACACTAGAGTTCTGTTCCTCTGACTTCCACAAATTCCTGCCTGCCCTGGATCCTTGCAGGTGCTGGAGGTGGACGGGATGTTTTATGAACTGGTAGTGATTCCTCTTATATCTTATTTTGCTAATATATTTGCATTTCCCTCTAACGAATCCGATCAGAGGAGATATCCTGTAGTATATGTACCTGTAGCTTTCTTATTCTTCTCTATATTATCTCTATTTACAGAAGAAATAAAGTCATACACTTGACTCACTATGTGTCATTGGTGAGAGAGCTTTGACTGGCATTCTTACTCTAGGGAAAGAATGGGACTTTGTTATGCAAAGTACACCGTTTGTAGTCTTGTGTTTCTCCTGTGCCACGTCAGCATTTCTCCTATGACAGAGAAATCCCATTCCATTGCTCGATTCTTCTGCTGCTTCTCAGACATTATTTTTCTAAGAATTCCTAGCTATGAGTCTGTCTACAAAGTCTATAGTTGATGGCATTTTTCCTCATCTGTCACAACCCTTCATGCTCTGATAAATTAACTGTATTGGGCTGCAGATTTAAATTGGAAAGTAGCGCAGAGTATTAAGTTATTTTATTGGCGGCTTCCTTTTGATCTCTGATTGCTAGTCTATAATCTGCTCTGAACCTAAAGCGTTCTTTCTTGCTGGAAGTAGCTGTCTATTTTGAAGGTCTGGGTCAAGTCCAATGTTGAGGATCAGACCAAACAGTGGGCAGAAGAGGAAAAAGTAAATTCCCTGCTCTAGTTTGAAGCAATGCTCCATAGATCTTCTCCAATTCAGTAAGTGAAATCACTCCTGCATAATCATCTAGATCTGGTGGTAGTTCATCAGATGTCCTTTAGCAGTCCTTTATGTAGTGATGCATAGCACATAGGACAATTAGAGAGCTGGGGTATAAGACTGAAGATTAACTTCAACTAAATTCTCATATAAGACCCTGTTGTCCTCTTGCAGTAAGGTCTTATACATACATACATAAACATTAAAAAAAATATTATTTAGGGGCTTTTTTCATTTTGGGGGAAAACAAAAAGGATAGTCCCCTACGAAATGTGGGGTTAGTAAAATACCTGAAAGCATTAGATACTTTGAAATACATATATAGACACATGTCTACAAACAGGCTCTGAAAACTATTGAGAACAAAACATCCAGCTGTGCTTCTGTGCCCGGTGCCTACAGAAAGAGTTCAATAGAAATAGTCTGTGTTAATCTTCTGTGCTTGGACTCTGAACTCTGATGTTCAGCTCCTCAAAACATAAGTGAAACAAGGCATATCAGCGATTCTACCGAGCAGTCAAAAATCAAAGCCTCAACAACAGAGGAAAAACTTTCTCTTTTTTAAAACACTCCCCAGCTTTTCTGGAGAACATCACTACAGGACTGGCCTAGAAAGAAAAAAGCAATTGGGGATTTTGGAGTGCTCCATGTCCTTGTAGTGCATGTGAGCACTACCATTAAAGGCATACTGAAAATAAACTCTTTTTTTTTNTTTTTTTTTTTTTTTAAAAAAAAAAACCAAAACCAACAAACATTGCTAGCAATCAACAAGAATTCATGAAGACATTATTTTATAGATCAGAAATTGAGATTAGAACAGGTAAAGGCTCTAGATCTCTCATGGTCATCAGGTTTGATAGAACTCAGTTGGCTTTTAGGTGGAATAAAGTTTATTTAGTACTGTTTCACCTTAAAAGTTAAAAGACATCATGGGCTAATCTGAAGAAAAAGAAGCATGTTGTAATTAACACTCTAAAAAAATTTCTAAGAAATTGATTCAAACATGGAAAAACTGTTTTTTGCTCCATTTGTGAGATAAAAGAATGCACTGGTGGGTAATGTAAGATGTCAAACTTGAAAGTGTAACTCAAAACCAGGGGGCACTGAGTGCAGCACATTTCTCTGTGTACTGTCTGTCTTCTATTTGTTTTTCCTTTGTATGTTTTTATCATTATATCTGTAGCTGCTAATTTGTGAGATGTGAAAGGGGAAAAACAAGAGAATGAGAACACCTCACTCAGTGTAAGAGGATTTTTGATCTATTTCACATCATCTCACTGTTTGTTAGTGATGGAATTGAACCCAGCCTCAAACTCCAATGTAAATTTGTGTGTTTATATTGGCCAGAATTTAATCCAAACCTGCCTTGAATTATATAACTGATTCTAGTGGACCAATCCAACCTCACAGATTTGGCCAGCTTTGGGCAGGGAAGGTGTGTATGTGACTTTTTATATAATTTTGAATCTTTGGGCCAGAAATGGCTTAGCAGTTCATGACAATAATTTGTTTTATATAATTCCAATACTGCAGCTGTTGTGTGTTGTAATGCTTGGCCTCCATCTTACAGGGTGGATAATGCCACTAAGCAAGCACCTTTGACTTCTTAAATTTCTCTTAAAAAGGAGGGATTTCTTCTTTTAAAAAAAAGAAGTGTTTTCAGTGCTTCTGAGAAGGAGGGAGATGGTAGAAGAAACTGAGGGCTGTGGCATCTCACACGTAAAAGAGAAGGGCTGCATGATGTTAGACAGGAGTAGACAATCAGGGCATGGGAGAGAGGAATTGAGCCCAAAAGGCTTTCAAAAGAGATTTAAAAACAGCAAGCCTTACTTCAATGAGTTTGCAGTCCAACAATGTGAATTAGTATGTGAGAAGTGAGCTACCAGTGGTGACAGAGAGGAATTCTGGTTGATCTTTGCATCTCTGTGTGGCAGAATAGAAAGAGGTAACAAAACCCAACTTTGGGGGGTGGGACCAAGGGGATGGAGTATAAGCAGAATAAATGGTGGAGGTGAATGAACTAATTCTGTTAATTTCAAGGTATTATTTTAGTTTTCTAGTCTTCTTTGTAGGAGTGCTATTGTAAGTAGTGGAGAGAAAAGAGCTGGATAGATGTGTAGATGATAGCAGTAGAAGGTATACTTGCAATGGGATTAGGAAGAACAAAATGGACCTGTTTGGCATGATGGAAGGGATATGACATTCTGGGCATGGGGAGGAGTATGGAGAACCATTAGGAAAAAGCCCAGAGGTTGTGGGTTCGCAGAGAATAACAAAGGTGAAAAAAATCCTGAAGCTACATGAAAGTGCATTAAATGAAAAGAAAATGTAAAGGGTGGTGTAGTGAGAACCATGATACAGGCAGCGTAAAGCAACCCAAAACAGGCTGAAAGTGAAGTGATGGAGTTTCAACCAGTTGTGGAATGGGGCTGTGTTTGCCGAGCTTGGAAGGGACAGTGAGCACAACTGGAGAGCAAAGCAGAGAACTTGCTTCAGTGGCACTAGGAACAGGAAAAACTTGGTATGTGGCTGAAGGACATGGTAGGAAATGTAACTATGTGGGAGATGGGAAATAACCTATGATTGTGATGATCACATGAACCCTAGGTCATTTCTCCTACCAGGCGTGTAACACTGTATCTTCTGATTTAAACCTAGTTCTGTTTGTATCTAGCTATGGCCTATCAAGGGCACCTTGTTTGCCCAGAGAGTATTGCACTACTTTCTTATATAAATAGATAAAATACCATAGTCCTATGTCCAAAAAAAAGTCTGCGATCAGCTGGATAAGTAACAGTTGAAGCAACTTTTCTGATGCCAAATTTTGATTGTATATCAGCTATTTCTAGTGAGAGGGCCATTCAGATGAAACAAACAGCATTAGTTTACACCAAGTTACAGCTTTCCATAACGGATGCTTTCATTGCTAGGCATATTTGGTGCATCATCTACTATTGAAGTAATTAACAAAGTATCTTGGCACTTTAATGTCTCTCAAAGCTCATTTGATGGCACAACTAATTTGACAGCTGTCTGAATTACAACAATGTGTGTTAATGTTATGTTTTCTTAATACTGGAATTAAAGTTTGTCTTCCAGACCAAAATTACTGTCTCAATCTGTACTTCACAACACTGTGGCATCGATAGTCTGATAAATTGCTCAAAACAATTTTCAACCAGTCAGAGCAGATGATTTTCTTCACTTTGGATGAATATCAAAAGTATTTCGATCCTCATCCAACTGCTTCATCTTGCCAGATATTACGTGATAACACAATGTCATTTTGTAGTGACAGACCATAATTTTGTTCATATTCCAAACATTGCCCTTTATAGGATATAGAAGCAGTGCTTGAACACTAAAGTTCACTTCACAACTTACAATCTGAAATAGTATCATAAACGCATCGCATAAAATAACCTAGTGAAGGGTTATTTAAGGAATAGTTTCAGAAAATATGGTGTGATCTTACGCTCTTTAGATCTGATTTGTAGCTTAAATAAATGCTGATGAAAGAGTCGGTCACAGACAGAAGTTGAAAAGCAGATGAAGCAATGGGACAAAACTCTCAGGATCTAGATTGTGGTATCAGCTAGTGATAATTCACAAAGAAAAGATTCTCTACAAGTATAGTTTATACAAGGTTTCTGAAATGAATCACCAGAAGTAAAGATTGTAAAATGTAAAGGTCAGTTGTCAATTATATATCTTATACTTGACAAACACTAATTCCCTGACATCTTATCAGTCCTCTGTGTTAGCCAAAATACTGTGATTCTTCTGTAGGAATCAAACTACAAATGCTTATGGACCTCTTGCAAATCATTGACGTTAATGGATCATGCCATATCGTACACAGTTTTAAAAATAATATTCCATCTTTTATTTTTCTTCTGACTTCACCTTTCTGTTTTCTCTTTAGTTTTGACTGACAATGCAGATACATTCCAGAGCCCTGCATGTTTGTGCTGGTGACAAGAGAATGTCTATACAGGCAATTTTCTGAACACTCTAAATATAGATGACAGGATTTTATACTACTTGACCATCTGACTTTTCAGAGATTTGAAAGGGATTGGCCTTCCACAGAATTTAAAAAAAAAAAAAAGTGAAGGCAGCTGAGTCATACTTAAAATCATGCTGATATGTTTTAAGAATCCATTTTCCCTTTTTTTTCAGTCTTTTATCTAAGATACTTTATCTCATTTATTTAATCTTCTACATACAGGAGACAGCGATAGGTCAGTCTCTTGAACACTTTTCACTGCTCTATTGTGTGATTGGCAAGAATTTATTTTATAATAGTTACCATTCAGAATAACATTTTCTTAAATTTTGTGTAGGATCAAAAAAGGGCATTGATTGACTGTACTTTAGAAAAGGGCAAATACTATAGGGACAGGAGTACGCTTTAACCAGAGGGTAAATATTTAGGACTTGCTTTCTGTTTTTAATACATAGCAATTATACATGGGACTTCTCCCCTCTGTTCTTTGTAATTGTGATACCTTTGTATATCATGCCTTCATGCAATCATCGCCCTTCTAAGAGAGTCTTTGCTGTTGCTACATCTTGTCATCTTAGCCACAATGGTTCTTATTACAGGTAATTTAGAGAATAACTTAATTAAACAGACGGTATTTGTTAACACAAGTTGACTGTTAATCAGGGCTAATTCTGTGCTTAAATGAACTGTAACAACTTGCCAAGACCCGTTCCAGTCATATATAACATGAACATAATGTCTTCATACTCATATTACCTTAGGGCATCTCTTTATACACAGTTTTACCCTGCCTCTACTGGTGACTACATAGCTGTTCTGTACATCCAGGAGTTTACTTTCTAAGAACAGGGGAATACCTGGAGGAAATAATGTGTCCAGTTACTCCTATTACAGCAGCACAAACGATCAGAGTTCTTTTGCAATAGCTGCTTTTTATACATGAGGCTAGAACGAGTGTCTGCCTCAAATGGCTTCCTGTCTAAATAAGCACAAGTGGGAAAAATTAACTATTATTGTCCTCACTGACAAGAATTGAATAAAAGAGTAATTTACTGACTAGCCTTAGGTCATGCAGGAAGTTGATGGCAGTGCTGTGGATTGAATGTATCTGAAGGTCCAGTGTAGTGCTCTATCCAAAAATAAGTCCTTATTCGTTAGGTATCTGAGTGAGAACATCCTGCAATATATCCTGACATTCCTTTTTCTAGAAAACATTCTCCTAGTGCTAATCTTAATCTTAACTTTTTTTTTTAAGACCTATAAAGCTTTGAACTTATATTAAATTCTTGGAAGAAAGACTGAGAAGTGGTTAAAGGTGGTATAAACAATAACTAAAATACTCTTGGGAGTCAGTTCGGTTTTATTGCATTTAGTCTGCTCAGCCAAGTAATATATATCTAGTTCCAGGTACTTGCTTCTTGTTTCAGTTTGTATAGTGTAGGTAGGAAATTGGCACCATAGATATTCTTTACAAGAAGGAATGATGTACGTCCTTACGTAAAACAATTTTGAACAGCTCACAGGAGCTGAAAAATGCTAGTTAATTTTCCCTTTGATTTTCTGCAGTGTTGAGGAGTAGTTCCCAGGATATTTTGTTGGCTGACCTTGCAACCTGGAGCATCGTGGTCTGGTGTTACTTCTTGCAGACCAGTTGACAACCGAAGTTTGGATGTGTTACAGATAGTGTTCACACATTTATATGTGTATGTTAATGCAACTCTCTTGTCTTTTTCCTCCGGCATAAAGCCTTAAGTCCTTTGGTTATTCCTGCTGTGGTTTGCTGAGGGCTTGATAACTAGAGGATGATGTTAAAGAGGAGGGAACAACTTTGTCTTGTCCCCATTTCAGTCTGAAGAGACCTGTCAACACACAGTTCAGCAGACACTTTGCTGCGAGGAAGGCATCCAGGGAAGAGAAGCCACACTGAAGCAGAGTGCATCACCTCACTTACACATCTTTTGCTTATGAAATGGAATATCCTGTTCAACCTGATAACACTGTTACAACATTCAAAGAGGAAGGCATAGTTTTATGCCATCAGACTTGATAGAGGAGATATAACAACTTTCATCAGGTTGTCATGGGGAATTTCACAGCCAAACCACCTCAGCATGGAGCATTACCCGCTCTGTCGTTAGCCAGGAGCTGCTATGGAGCACAGTCATATAACATTTGTTTCTGTTATGCAAATATCTGAAAGAACCAAATTGAGAACTTAACGTATTTTTTGCCACCTGTCTGGTGCAGGGCTTCAGTGCAAAGGAAATTTATTGGTGGACCCTGTAAACTTGGATCAACTTGATTAACTCTGTTTCCTCAAATGGAGAAGCAGCTGTTTGTGCCAGTCCCATGTTTGACGTCAGCACTGGACAGGTAAAAAGTAAGTTGAGTTATTACAGCCTTCTGCCTGATTTTTATCTGGGTTCTTCTAACGTGCTGATCCTTGTGTTAACTCATCACTTAATAATTTGACAGAATTAGTAGCAGCTACCATATGGGTGTTAGCTGAAGGACTGTGATTCTGCCTCATGAATAAAACAGGAAGTAATGCGGGTCAATCTCTGTTAGTTATTGGATTGTAGTGATTTGTATGTTCTCTTGGATATATATGAAAATAAGATTGCCCTTAGGACAGCAAGGATATTTTAAAATATTGTCTAAATTCACTTACAGATACTGAATTCTAAGTCGTGATGCTTTATCTCTATATTTTTATATGATGAAAGCAAGCTGTCTTTACAATTTGGAGGAAACATTATTATACCACTGTATAAATCTACATTAGGCTTGGGTCTTGAATGCTTTAAACAGTTCTGGTTCCTCCATCTCAAATAAAATGTAAAATAATTTTAAAAGTTAGAGAGATGAATAACAAAAATAATCATGGGTACTGATAGATTTCCATAATGCGAAGAAGTATGCTAACATTGTTTAGCCTGGAGAAAAGTTGACTAAGGGATGACACGTTAGAAGTCCATAAAGCCTGACACAAAGAAAGTGAGTAGAGAAGCTGTTCATTGTCCTTTCCAGTGTAAAACATAGGAGATGTCAAATGAAATTAGAAGGTATTAGTTTCACAGCAAAAAGAGGCACTTCTGTGTGTAACGTGTAGTTCAGTCAAGAAAGTTACCACAAGATGCTGCAAATTTTTATGGAGTAGTTGACAGATTCATGGAAGAAAATCTAAGGAGGGCTGCTTAACAGAAAGCTTTTACCTCTGCCTCAATAAACTGCAGGAAGCTGGGGCAGTATTGTGGCTAAATACTTATTTTCTCCTGCTCTGCTCTAGGCAGAGTGGTACTCGCCAGTGGCAGAGTTGATGATGGTATGGCAGAGATTAAGCATGATACAGGTCTTCTTTCTATTCTTGTGTCCTGGAATCAGTATCACTGCTATGACTGAGAATTTTATTCTGGTTTTGAGGTGAAAAGCTCTATCTAAATACAAATTCCACTTTAAAAAAAACCAAAAAACCCTTTGTGAAGACTGATGCCTTTTTTTTATAGCTAATTACAATATAGATAGCTGTTGAATGATTGTAGAAGAAATAATGGCGAAACTTTGAAAGGCTAATGCTGAACTGTACAGGCACCTTTTCAAATGTGTCCTTTCAAATGTTTTGTTGTCATATACAACCAAAATTTCAGCATTCGGGGTTGCCTGTGTCCCCATACTGGATCTGCCAAGGTACCTAGATGAGTTAGGCATCCACTTCTTGCTAAAGTTCAGCAGAAGTTGGCATCTTCTTTGTTTGACCTTCTGGAAATCCTTGCCTGAATGTCTGTGTACGGTGCTGTGTCTGCAAATTAGAATCGTATTACTTGGGGCACCTGTAAGAAAACTTGGCCAGATATCTTAACAAGGCAAAGATTAACATTCATCTGGCATACGCATCCTGGAATAATGAGCGTCTCTTCCTCACAGAGATACAGATCTGAATAGCAAACGCTTTCTCCTTTTGTTTGGATTTGCTATTCACCTCCGCTTTGATTTTATGTTCTGTAAAGATATTCCAGAAACATTTTTCTCTCTAATGACTAGCTAAATATAAAGGGAAGACTAAATCTTAAATCATTCCTCCAAAACCCGAGCTATCTCTCTGAATATGTTTCTGGATTAAATAGATTTTTTCTTTTTGCTACAATTCTTTTTTTTTTTTTTTCAGTCTGCTAAGTCTTTTGTAGTAATTCTAGAGGTACAGCAGCATAATGTGCCTACCCACCACTAATTTTCTACATGGCCGAGAAATGTCAGGGATTTAATGCTGGCAATATCTTTGGAAACCAATTCAGATATAAAATAAAAAGAATCCTGGTTTACAATTGATTTTACTGAAGTAACCATTTCCTAGGCATCATTATTGTATACAGTAGGAAATGGGTACAGCTATTTCCTTAGAATAAAACAAATTGTGAGGCCTGTCATAAAAGGCTAAGAGAATACCTTCTTTGCTTCACTTCCCTTTTAACTGCTTCCATAAAATTTAAGAAATTACAATAAAACTTGGGAAGTGCTTTCACTGATGAGCTCTATTTGACAGTACTTAGGAGATTATCTTGTGCTCAAGACCAATTGTAATGTTTGCACATAAGAAATTATTTAAAACGATGTGTCTTTTCTGGCTTTTTTTTTTTTAGCTTAAAAGATCTCTCTCAATCTATCTCTCCATTTCTCTCTCTCTTTTTCTTTTTCTTTTATTTTTTTTTTAAAGGAGGATCTTTAAACAGTTCACTGCCTCCTTGGCATTTCTTCATTCTGCTTTTCATTTCATGTGAAGTCTCCTGGGCTCTGACCAGTTCAAAAAGCACCTTTGTAGTTTTCTATGGTAAATGACTGACAGTATTGGAAACTATGCTCTTTGTCTGACAGACAACTGCGTTCACACGGCTAAGCATTTCAACTGAACTTTTAATTTAACCCTACTGACTTCTTTTTCTCCTTCTCTCAGCGTTGTCTGTGTTGTATTTTCTACCGTGGCAACGTATCTTCTGTTTCTGAAGTGGCTGCGTTTTTTCTGTGATCCTAAATGCAGCTTTGGTGCATGGTTTGGGATCTAATGAAGATGTGCTTTGTGTGTGTGCTGTTGCATATAATAACCTGAGACTTTCATATCAAAGCCAGTTAAAAAGTGGCCTGTGCCAGTAGAAATGGAGCTTGTTACTCTTTGATAGCTGCTAGGTGACTGACATGGTGTCAGTCTGTTTACTAGTGGAAAAAAAAATGCTAGTAATACTATCAGTTTTGTGGAAATTGTAAGCAAAGCAGCTAAAGGATGAATACAGCTGGAGATTGAATAACTCTCTTATGTTAGTGTCTCTGTGCCAAAGTTGTGGCACATTGATGAGATGACTGGGAATTTTTTTATATGCTCTAAATACTGTTATCTCACTTAGAATGCTGTGGATAGGTCTCATTAGCTCACATGCTTAAAATTGCACATGTACTTTGGTGCTGCCAGTCCAAAAGCTGCAAGACTGCTGTTGGATTTGTGGCGTGGATGGAGGCTGTGGGATGTTTCCATGAAGCTGCCTGCTTCTTCCTTGAAAGAGGTGGGGAACAGCTGTTGGGTCAGACACCTATACCAGCCCAGGGCTAGGATCTGAACTGCGCCAACTACCTCTGCAGGAAAAGAGGGGACAAAGTATGTGTGTCCTTCACCTATACTCGGGCTGGGACTTACTGCCAGCATGCACCACAGAGACATCCCAGCTTGTGAAGAGATTCCCTGGCTCACATTTAGCCCGAGTGATTGTCATTTTGGGGCCACCCAGGTCCAAATAAACAATGTTGATGCTTAACAAAGTAAGGAAGACAGTCCTTGGTCCCATGTCAAAAGTACTGGCAACATAAGTAATTGATTCACTTCAATAACTGGGGAATGTGAAAAGGCAGAAATCTTTTAAATTAACAAAGTGATGAAATATTTGTATATATATAAAATGGTATGAATTTAGTATCTTGCACAGACAGCATGCAATATTTTCATTCCAATATAACAATTTATGGCATTTGAAAGAAATTATTTTCTTACCCATATGTCTCTTTTCTACAGCACTCAATTTTGATATGTACACATTAGAATCTTAAACACTGTATTGTATTTGTATAAGTTTTATCTGTGCATGTTGCAAGTGGGTGTATAAATGTCTCCTGAATGTTATCAGTTACAGGTCATGTCTTGCTTTGAAATGAGTATGCTAATGCTATATTAGAAGTTTCAAGTTCAAATACATAGCTCATAGAATATGATTGCAAGATGCCCCCAAACCCATTAAAAAGCCATTACTTTGCTTCTATGTCTGCTTGCCTAAGTGCAATCTGTAGACCACAAATTTCACATCTCTTCATGTTATATCAGATACACTTCTAGTGTAGTCTATAGAATACCTACACAGTGCCATACAGGATGTGTATCTCCTGTGTGTCAAAAGATGCCATACTTTGTTTCTGCCCGTCCACTGACGAACTAGAGACTTGACCATCCTCCATTATACTACTTTTTTACAGTCAAAGGGTGACAACATACTCCAATATACTTGTATTTGTCTGTACTCGCCTGGCATACAGAGTGATTCTGTACTATGCTATAATTAAGCAGAAAGACCAGTTTATCTTGAGATGCCTTTTAACTACAAATGATAACTCTTCTCAGATTGTGGAATCCTGTGGTGCGCTTGAGATGCAAGGGTACGTAGGGACCCAAGATGCGAGAGGTGAAAACCTGAGACTGTAGTTTAGTGCAGCCTCAGGAACACCCTTTCCGAGCAAACGTGAGTAGCTCAAAGGAAACACTGATGTCTGGAACTGGGAGATATTGTATTTATATGTATACTTCAAATATAATAAATATAATTATTAATATATGGTGAATATAGTTAATATAATCATATTAGCTATATTCTATTAGCATAATACAGTTGCCTTTCTATACATAAGCCTGATAAGGACTTGCACAAACAGGACAGGTTTTTTGCCTATATGCATAATTATAGTAAGATATTTAACCAAATAACCAATAAATGTATATTAGTCATACAGAGCAGGCGAAGGCTAGTTCCTTTTGTATGCAGCTGCTTTCATGAGCCTTCTGGACACAGGACAAGAGTGAAGATCATTAAGGGGCTCACAGACTGCTTAAAAGGATATTACCCTGTTTCTGTACACTGCCTTTTATAAAGCTCGCACACCTCAGAATGCATTATTACTAAATTACTTATTGATTCTGAATAAGGCACATCAATGCATCTGTGAGTCTGATTTTATTTATGGGGTGGTTCTGATAGAACAGTGTGATTTATGTATTTATTCAAGTCAGTGGAGAAAATTTATACTTCCATATTCCTTTCTGTAATGGTTTAAAATTTGTAAGTCAGTGTTTCAATTTTTTTTTTTTGCATTTCTGCATATACTGTTTTTTATCTTCAGCTGACCAAATATTAATGTGAAGAATGTCCCTATTCCCCCTATCTTTCTGGTCTCCCAAGTAACATGATGTAGTACATTTGTTTTCTAAGCAGCATACTACAAAGACTGTAGAAGCTACTGTAGATTTGAGAAGGTTCATGGGAGCGATGGTGATAACGTTTTGTAGAGGGAGTCTATAATGTATTAGATGGAAAGAGCAGACATAAGAGGCAGTCTGAATTGAAGAGGATGCTGTGCAGTGCATGGATTTTTAGGAGAGAGATATGGTCACCCACTTTCCAATTCCATGGCTGGCATTTTTTCCCTTGTTTAAATGTTCCCTGTCTCTGGCTTCCCACTTCTTCTTTCTTCTCCAAGGTGCCTGTGTTTAATTTCTTAGCTCAGGTTGGATTCTGTGGACTTTAAAAGACTGAAGGGTTTGTTAGGAGAAGGAATGGCTATGGACAAAGACTGGAAGAAGAGGGTATTTCAAATAGGGAAAATTGCACGGGAAGTAGAGATGATGAGACAATAAGGAAATGAAGAGGAGTTTTACAGAGTTTCTTCCCCTGCTGCCCATGCTCACACCTTTTCATTGTGAAATTGTGTCACTTCTTTCCAGCTTAGTGTTCCTGAGATGGAATCTACCTGTTCTGGTTGACATTCAGTCCTGTTCCTTCAGTTGTCTTCATAATGTTGTTGAGGTCATTGACGTTAACCCAATAGCAGAAGAAATGTCTCCCCAGTCCTCAGTTCTCTCTGTTCGGCAGGTGGCTGCAATTGGGCTTTATATGGCTGTGAATCTGTAGCTTGTCTGACTGTTACATGGACACTTTCTTTGCCTTTCCTAATAAAGTGGCTTATACAACCTCTCTGTTTTCCCAAAATCCCATAGTTGCCTGCAGTTCCAAGGCATTGTTTTGGCTGGCAGGTTGCAGTGTCCCTTTCTGCATAGAATGAAGTAGGATGAAGCTTTTGCCGTGTCTTAACAGGTAGGTACCTCCTTGTACAAACAGCACGATCATTTCTGAGTCACATTCAGCTTGCTCCTTGCTGTGTTTGAGGGAGAGTCTGTAAGTGAAAATAGAATCTAGAGATGTGTTTATTTCTCTCGGCTGGCTTCAACAGTTGTTGGTTGTGCATTTCTTATTTTTCTTCTTGTAAAATAGTGAAGCTTTTGATTGACATTATTACATTATTAAGACTAAAATTATGTTTAACTCTACAGTGACTATGCAGAGCTCTAGATAAATTGTAGAGCATTTTGACTATTTTTCATTATCTTCATATTCTCCCATCCTTGAAGAAAAGTAAATGAAAATCAATGAACTTCCTTGGGAAGTTGTAAGGTGCTCATATGCTATAGTGATAAGGACTTACAAATATCCAGATAACATAAAAATATATACCTACAAACATTTCAATAACGTTTTCTAAAGTAATATTAATGACACATTATTTTTCGTATTACTGAACTGTTGAGGATAATTTTTTGTCGTATCAACATATATATTGCTACCATTATGCTGATCTTAATTGATTCTCTTATAAGAATTACAGTTGCTAATTCTGTATTCGTAATACATGAACTTCTTCATTGGCAATTATTTTATGGCTCATTTAAACTGTGAAAGGACAATTTCACTGCATTTTCTTTTCCTTTCTGTTTCTATCTTGTTTTTGGAGGAAAAAAAACCAACAACCCACCAATGGAAATTTATCACGTCAAACTTCTGGAGAGCTCTGATTCTTGTCTCCGTCTTAGCCCTCAGTCTGTTAGCCAAGCAAATGTGATTCAGAGGTCATATTGTTAATCCTCTGTTGCATAGCTAGTCTGCATGGTGCTACTAAGCTGCAGACATCTAAGCATGAAGGTATGCAATGTACTGAAATTATATTGTTGTCAGAATTGTTACTAGCACTGATTTCTGCATTTTCTGCAGAAGTAGTTAGGGACAGAAGGATCAACTGACAGGGAACCCATGAAAAGAGGTGTCTTATTATACCCAAGTGTTTCTCATGGTAGAAATTAAGTTCTTGTCCCAAGTACACAGGGAGATACAGAGCAACAGAAGCACCTAAAACTGAGCACACCAAACTGCTCACCTAGAACTTTGTGCATGGGAGGGTGCCTGCTATTTCCCTCTCCCTGAAGCATGCAAGATTCAGCAGCCAAAAGTGAGCTGCAGGCTGTAGCTTGGAGGTGTCTGTTGTGGGTTACTTTTTTGGTGATGGTGGAACAAATGCCACTTTTTTTCAGCTTATGTAAACAAGTTTGTTGTAAGGGGATGATATTTGCTGGACATAACCCAGAGTGCCAGCACTCATCCTTTTTGCAGGCTGATAGGTGGAAAAACACTTCACCACTTTCCCTTGCTTGGTCTGAGTGGACTTGTTGCCCTTGCCTTGTGTGCAGTACTCAACGGAAACAGTGTTCACTGATTAATGATGGTGTTCTATGCCAGTAAATTTGACTATTTTTTTTTTTCTGCCTTGCCCCGTCTTTTCATCTAGCTTTCCTGAAAGCAAGAGCAAAAATCTGAAACATCTAGCTGATTGTGATTTTTTTTATTTTTTTTAAATATTATTTAGAAAACAGGTTCACTGGCACGTATGTGCAGCATCTACCTCTAGTAGACAGAAATACGTCATCCACATTTCAGCTCATTCTTTTCAGCAAGGAGATTTTTGAAGACTTAGAGTTGAAAATAGCAGAGCAGGCAAAGCAAGGAATTGTTTTATCAATACCTTTCATACTAAGCATGTGACATTTTTCTGAGCAGCAAGAAATTTGTTTTCAAAAGATGTTGTGAAGCTCACAGATATTCATTAACTCCTGGTAGCAATATAAGCTTGAGACAGTAGTGACAGGCTTTCTTCCAGGACACTGCTCATTGTAAAAAATAATCTTCCTTCAACTGGAATGATGCTTGGGTTACGGTAGCACTGTAAAATTCAACGACCATCTAGATCATCCAAGCAAGAAGTATGCAGGATTTCTGATTAGTCACGTACAGCTCCTTTCAGCTTTGCTGGTGATACTTCCTGTAGGCAGTGTCTGTGGGGGGAATCCTGCAGCTGAGCATCCCTGGCTCCCTTTCCAACCTGTCCTTCCAGGAATTGCAGAGAGCGCAGAATTCTGCAGGAATACTCAGGCACTAATTATTTTTTGCAGAAGGGGCTTGTTTGGCCTTTGATTTTGAACTAACAGTTAATAGATGGGGCAGTTTCAGGACTGGGTTGGGTGTGTTTCACAGCACTTGGCAAATGACTGCCTGACTCACAGGTACACTTTCCAATTGCAGTGATATAAAACACCTCTCTGTTTACTCTCTTTATTCAGGATATGTGTTCACAAAAAAGATATATTTTTTTTTTCAATACAGTGAGTGGTGTATTGGCATTGATAAGGTGAGCTTTACAGAAAGTAATTGGGCAAGTGTTGTTATCCCTGAGTTACAAACAGGAACTGAATTTGCATTTGGCTGCACAAGAGGTATGTCTACATGGAGGAGCAGCCCAAGGCAGCCCTGTATGGTCTGTAGGGGGTAGAGAGCCTATGGCATGGGCTGGGGCAGCTGGAGCATGTAGGGATCCATGGCTGTGTCTACACTGCAGAAGAGACTAGGGCAAGGGAATGGATTCTTGGGGCTGCTGATTGTCCCTCATGCTTAATACTTGTTTTAAAGCCTGGAACTGTTTTGTGTTGTCAGGACCAGGTTTGTGTTCCCCACCCTCAAACAATATCCTAGGATGCTCTGCATCTTCAAGGTTTCTGCTACATCCCAGAGCGTGCAACCTATAGCCTCAATTTCATGCTGATAAAATGTTATTTTGATGAGCTGTGACAGAGCCATCACATTATTCAAAATGCTCTGAACTGAGAATAGCATACAAAGAAATACTGTTTATATGTTCAGGCTGCGAGGCAACTACAGGGGACCAAAGGGAAACCCTGGGCCAAACATTATGTAGAGCTTCCAGGCAATGCCACTCAGGGCCTTGAGCTTTATTTAGCAATATGGGTAAAATCCGAATCCACGGCTTAGTATATTTGAGCTGATGTGAGATGCTGTTTGGTACAAAGTGTGTTTTCTGTGGTCGTTTTCTGGCAGTGAAACAAAGGTGGTAAGGTGGGCAGGTCAAGGTGCTCAGTGCTGCTTCTGAAAAATACTCTTGAATTAAGCTGGAATCTCATGAACTGGTGTGGGAGCAAGAGCTGAAATTTAGGACCTCCAGGCTTCCAGTCCTTGTGCTCCTCATCTTCAGAAAATGCTTCACTGAAATACGGTAAAAGAGGGAAAAAAAAAAAAAAGCATCTAAAGAAGGCAAAATTATGGTTCCTGATGACATACTGTTTCTGTCATTTCATCAGTTCAATGGAGAATTGCAGTAGAGCAGTACTAGTTCTGCCCTCTGGAGCCTCTGGGAGCTCTGACTTTATTTGCAGTAGAAGTTGGACTGAATTTCGAAGTAATAAGAAATTTAAGTCAAATCCATCGCTAAAATTATGTGTTATGGATGCATGAGGGATTAAAGAGTTTAAAAATAATGATTTACTCAAGTCAGCCTTGAGGATCAAAGCTTTGGCTTCTCTGCTGTCTCAAGGTGGACTTAGTACCTCATGGGATAGTTTCATGGCTCAGTGCAACACAGAATTTGGCATTCAAAGCTGTCAACAGCATGGATTAATAAAGCATTTACAGTATCTTTAAAGTTGTTATTGCAAGCCAACTCTCACATAGTTCCTGAGTGCAGCTGTAACTGTTTGTTTCTGAATGCAGAGTTTCTCTTTCTCTCTTTTTTTATTCTTTAGGGAAAATATCCTTGAAAAGATGGTGATAGGTGATTAAAACCAGCAGGAAACATATAAGGGAATTGTTGGTGGTCTAATCAGGGATTTAGAGACTCCAGTAGGGGAGAAGTATTTTATAAATTTGATACGAGAGTAAATAGTATTATCATCACTTTGCAAATCCAAGAACTTATTTGAGATCATTATTCATAGCCCAGGAGTTTTTGTGTTTCTTTTCTTAGCTAACTGCATTATGCCCCTGTCTCCAGCAGAAGGGCAGGAAGATGCATATAAACTGAACTTCTTAGCTGGGATTATCTCATAAGGCAACCTTAAATTTTGGCAGCAAGTCAAAGGTTTACAGCACATCAGCAAATGAAACATGAGGACAGGTCATGGTACTGCTATCAACTCTCTCTCTATCAACTTCCAACAAGCAGAGGTCAGAGTAATTATCTCCTTGTCACTTTTGGGGTCTTACTTTGTAGCAAATGAGGTGATCAAACTGTGCTATGGAAGAGCATTATAACGCTTGGGTAGTTTCAGCACAATGTGGTTCCCTTGCAAGGCTCCATGGTCCTCACACAGCAAGCTCTCCTGGTCTGCTTTCAGCTAGCAAGGAAATGATCTGATGGTCAGTGTACCTGGTTGCTCTCACTAAGCCTTTTCCAAAGTGGGAAATATCTTACTTGCTTCCTTGCCATGCACTTGCAGGAACAGAATCATAGAATAGGTTAGGTTGGAAGGGACCTTGAAGATCATCTAGTTCCAACCCCCCTGCCAAGGGCAGGGACACCTCCCACTAGACCAGGTTGCTCAAAGCCCCATCCAACCTGGCCTTGAACACTTCCAGGGAGGGGGCATCCACAACTTCTCTGGGCAACCTGTTCCAGTGTCTCACCACCCTCGCACTAAAGAATTTCTTCCAATATCTAACCTAAATCTACTCTCTTTCAGTGTAAAACTGTTGCCCCTCTTTCTATTGCTACACTCACTGATAAAAAGTTGCAATCCTTTTGAATGTGCCTCTGAGGAAATGAATACACTGTATATTGAACAGCAATACTTTGCACAGGTTTGGTGCCTTAAGCAGAAGATGCTTTAGGCAGACCAATGGAGTAATTGAGAGATGTACGGATAAAATTTAACTGCTAACTTCTAATGTACATATGAACATTTAGACAAATTGAGAGAAAAGGCAACACAACTCCCTAATTATTATGAAAAACGGTATTCATGTTTTGTACAATTATGACTATATTAAGCCTATTTCAAGCAACTAATATGCAGATCTGATTCAGGAGAGATTAATTGGTGATATGAACACTTAAGCTATATAATTTACTCTGATTGAAGAGGCAATACTAAAATATGGTATTAGCAGATGTTGGATGTAGTTTTGCTCTGAATCCATTCACTGAATATGCTAGGTAAAGCTCCCCTTATTCTAACCAATTAAATACTGTAATCCCCTGGATTTGATTTGCATCTGTGTTTTGTTTCTTTGAATTATTCTCCAAGTGCTGTTGCTGTAGCGATAGCCTGTTCTGTGATGAAATGAAGCACATTCCAGATTCAGCTGTCAAGGTCTGTATGGGGCCCTTTGGCATGATGAGGCAGGGTGCTTATTAAAAGGCACCTGATCCTTTCTGTTTAATATTCAACACCATATTTTCTTTCTCCACAAACTCACTGGTCATCACAGGGCATGTCTCTGGGCACTCTACTAGGTGCTGTGAATTATTCACTGCCACTCTTCTCACCCCAGAACAGAGAAAGTGCACTTTGTACATCATGCTGGCCCCAGCAATTCCCTAAATCCACACTTTCTGAGACAGAAGGGAAGCTGCAAGACATCTCCTTAATTCCATTGACAATGAACTAGTTAAAAAATACATTAATTCACTCAAGCTCATAGGTTCTGATCCAGATCCAGAATTTCATCTACAGTGTGGATGCCCCTGAAAATTGAAGTGTGAAGTAAAGGAAGAGATAGATGAATTATTGAACTGCAGTATTTCAAATACATGTAATAAAAACTGACTATGATCAGAGTTCAATTGGGGGCCGATTTCCTTCTGCATGGTATAATTCTGTTTTATTTGCTATAAGCACAGAAATTACACCTAGATACCAGCATACATGCTATGCAAATTTGCCTTAATACTGTAAAGTCCTAAAGTATTAGCAGAGCAGGATCCTATAAAAGCTGTGTCCAAAATGCCTAACTATGTGCAGTTAACACAGATATTAAATTGAACGCTCCTCTTACTATTATAAATGACTGCTTTGCTGTCTTTGTCAGCAGAGTTGTGGCATTCATCCTGTCACTAAGAATAAGAATAAGATGACCATCTGCATTTCTGCAGAGTGATGGCTACCCAGAGTGAGTTCAATAAAAGAAAATTATGGCTTTGTGCTTTGCTACAGCCAATAAATCATGAGCAGGTCTCACAGTGAGGCAAAAAATGAAAAATAACATTTTGTGGAAAGACTCTTTATAGGGTACCAGCTGAGCAGCCACTTGAATTGTAATACCCCCAAAATGAACATCATGCAAAGGTGATAAGTAATGACCTGTTTGTGACGAATTAAGCACACCAGGTTTTTAGGGGCACTGGTGGATACACGTCCCAGGACCACTAAAGGTACGCTGGCGATCTCTGTGTGAAACAGTGACAGCACATGAACACAAGCCATCAGGCCATTTTCTGATGAGCTTCCATTTCCTTCCTTCAAAATAAATCTCTTCAGTGCTAGTTCAGCATATCATTCCTCTCCCTTCTCTCTGACCTGGGCTTCTGCAGCAGCCTGTTCCTTTAGCCTGGAAGGCTGTTTGCTATCTCCTGAAAATCAAAGCAGGTTAAAAGATGGCCTCAGGGGACCCCTTGGAGGTGGTATAGGCTTTCTTTTTAGGGTTTGAATATGCCATGTTGGAGACTGGGGTTCTCTGACCAGGCACATTGCTGTAAAACCTCCAGTTACCTTATTTGTCAAGGAATAAAAGCCTTTCTCGGTGGTGGGGACTCTAAAATCACCTGAAACCTAAGCAGGAGTTTTTGGTCTTCTGAACCAGTTCTTCCTAAAGGCAGTTGATTTTCTGGTTTTGTTTCCTCTTTCAGTCTACTTTGAGTCAGTGACTAAAGCTCTAATGTTTTCTTCCCAGTTTAGTTATCCTGAGTAGGGGGTGCATTACATGCATGGCTTTACAAATCAACAGAAATAGGTGCTAAATGAAGGTGGAGTAAATGCTGTGGAAAGTGGGTTTCTAAGTAGGGCTTTGATGGCCACCTCATAAATATTCATTGGGGTCTATAACACAGTTGGATATTTTGAATATAGTAGTAAACTAAATTATTATTTAAAGCCTATTTGTAGCCATTTTCTCACATTAATAGGTAAATAACTGTTTAAGGCCAAATTTTTATTTGAATTTAGTACTAATAGCTTAAGGGGTCTCTGATTAAAATCAGGTGTAATACAGATAATACTGTGGCTCTAGACATTCAGAACTGTACTCCTATCTATTTCTTTTCAATTTTTTGCAGTCTCTGCTTAAATACCGTGGTGATTGTCAGTCAAGAAATGCCTCCAGGTGCATTTTCCAAAGGACTTGGCATGATGTCAACAGGAACAGTGCTCTAGAAAACCTCAGCTTGAACAAATATTGGAAAGGACAATAATCACTAAAATTCAGTTATCTATAAACACTATTAAACGCACCGTGGGAAAAAGGGAGAGAAAGGGGAAAATACGTTTTTTGCATCTAAGGTTATTAATCTTTATTGCTAATTAATAAACGTTTGGACTGTATTTATTCTCTAAAGGACCACTAGATGTCAGCACATATCTAGGCTAGCACAACTGGAGGAACAACCATCTGGTAGTATAAAAACCCCTCTGCCCTGTAATGATGTGGTTTAGATAGCATACAGTCACTGGCTCAAATTGTTTTGTTTAACTTTATAAAGATTTCAGGTACCCAAACTGTAAAAGTGACTGTTTCGGCTATCAAAATAGCACTTGTTCCTGTTTTGCAAACTACATTCATTGTAATCTGTGTTCTGCCCGTTGTCTTTCAGGAAACACTTCTCATGAGAAAGTCTACCAGGTGCAGCCTTTTAGTGAGGATGGCTATTGGATTTTTATCTAAAGATTATATGGCCGAACTTATCAGTGTGAACACGACAGCTAATTCTGTTGAAAGTGGGGAAAACTAGAAATCTGAATAAAACTTCAAATATAATGTTCATAGCATAATATGATGTGCAACTGTTCTGTGAGATCAGGTAAAAAACCCGATGTATTCTGAATGTGCTCAGCTCACTTGTACTGCATATAAGAAATAATGAAAAAAAATTATTTTATTATGCATTCAGCCTATTTAAAATGCACAGACATGCTTAACTGCTTGCATTATTTTAAAGTTAGATCAAAAGCCTTCTTGATCAATTTTGCCACACAGTAGTAAGGATTACCATTTGGCCATATATATGTTCATATGCTATGCACTCATTACTTAATACATATCTAGATCCAGTGTCAAAACAAGGAAGAGTTTGGGTAGTTTTGACAGGTAGTCCATTCTTCCTAACCATCCATATCTTCAGGACGATTGCATTTTGGAAAATTAGCCATATAGACTGGAAACTGTTATTTAAA
The DNA here is from genome assembly GCA_003993805.1 of Himantopus leucocephalus. Classification (NCBI taxonomy): domain Eukaryota; kingdom Metazoa; phylum Chordata; class Aves; order Charadriiformes; family Recurvirostridae; genus Himantopus; species Himantopus leucocephalus. The sequence goes on from RSEF01000002.1 coordinate 47,392,573, forward strand.
CAGGTTTGGGTTTTTTTTCCTCATAGATTGGAACGTGGGGTTCTTAGCTATTGTAACAATCCAGACACTACTACAACTGCTGCTAGCAGGAGTTAGTGGACACCATGTCACCGCTGAATCAGGCTGTAGCGAACTATAGTGCAACCCCTGCGGTGCTATCAGTCGATCAGTTATGAAGAAAGGGCTCCATGCTCCTCATTCACCCCGCTTCATCAGAGACACTCAGTTGATGCATGTGGGATAGCGGCACAACAACTTATTTCCTTCCAGAGGCTATCTGATGTGCCCGCTGAAGGGAAACTACAGGAGGAGCCTAGTGATTAGATGCCTCAGTGGGGGACCTGAATTTAGCTGGAGTGAATCTGGGCCCACAACATGAAGTTACTATGAAATGACTTGTCCCTTGGCCCAGGAGTCACTTACTAACAGTAAAGCCCCAATTTCTCTGCTTCTGCCATGTCTCTGCTGTGGCAGTGGCACTGTGCATGTTCCTTGCATTGAGTTACAGACTCCTGAGGTCTCTGTGGTCCTGTGGACAAGATACAGGGAGCTGGAGAAAAAGCAGAGAGGCTTTTCAGTGGCTCTGGATGGCTTTCGTCAGCCTGCCCTTGGATGTGACCTGGTGTGATGAGGGTCATCTCGTAGCAGTCACAGCCATCCTATTTGCACTTAGCATATTTTCCTGCCCTGTCCCGGCATCTGCCAAGCGTTTGCACCATGTATTTTCAGTACGGCAAAACATTCAGCAGGTTGCCTGGCTTAAGTGCATTGCAATATTCAGCCTCTCCCATGATGGGTGTCTTGATCAGAGCATCAGCCTACGTAAGGAAGTGTTTCATCCTTGCAGTATTTCAAAACCGATAAACAGCTGACCAAGTCCAGAGAGGGAGAGATGCAGAGTAAGGGGAAACTTGGATTCAAGAGTGAGATCAAGTCTGCTACCAAATTTTGCTCACAGAAAATATATCCTATTGAACTACAAACTTGACTAATATTATTCACACTGAGCTTAAGGCAGGTTGCCTAGCAGCAGAGATCTTAGTGGGATTTAGCCACAAACAATGTCTTGCTGTCCACGTCTCATCTGTTAGTAAAATTTAGGATGCATAGGAATTTTCATGCCACCGTGCCAAAGGTGGAAGAAAGCAAAGTGAAGCCCCTCTGGACCTCATACAAGCAAACCAATGCAAACCTAGGTAAAATGGTTTTATTGTTCCTGGCAAATGAAGACTGTTTGGATTGCATACACCGCCTTGTCTTTTTCTAATGTGGAATAAAGGAATTGATCCGAATTTTTTTTTTTTTTTTAACAGATTGCTGTAAATTCTGTGTATTTGAGCTGGGTGAATAATGGTGAAAAGTGGGAAGGAGCTGAGGGGGAGTAACACTTGGTTTAGAAATAAATTTCATTGTGACTTCTTGCTGTCTTCCTGTTGTGTGAATACTTGAGAAATCTGTGAGGAAACTGGCTGAATAAATGTGAATGTTGGAGTCTGTTAAAAATACTTTGGTTGCCTGAGACAAAATCAATGATTTGCATAATTATCCTGACTTGGCACTTTGATCCAAATGGCTCTTGTTCCTTAGCACAACTTTGTATGACTCTGTCTCCTGGCCCAAAGCAGAGGCCTTCTTCATTAGCAGTGCTAATGAAGAAATGACAGCATCCCTTTAGCTGGCCATTGAGCAAGAAGAGGTTCAGCAAAGGGGAAGTGAGCCTTGCAGTTTTCCAATATGTTCAATGCTCCCTGTCACTACAGCATCAGCCCCGGATGAACTGGCGAGTTTTTGGCTCACCATTGATCATTCTCTTTCTCAGACTTGATCTTTCTCCGTGGATGTCTTTTACTTCTAAGGAAAGTCTTCGGCTTCTCAGAGTTTAAATCCAGACAGACAAATGATTCTCAAGATTGTTAAGACTGGTGAAAGGTAGGATGATAATTTTCCTTGTTAATATGGTACCTGGAAGCATTTTCATTTTTGTTTGGTTCTAGAAGATGGGCTGTGGTATCTGCTGGTGGAAGCTTGCATATCTTTTACTGCAGTCTATGCTGTGAATTAAAATTGGCAGATAATTTGGATTAATAGCTCTGTAAACAATTGTGATATGATATAAAATACATATGTATGTTATTTCTTAGTCATGTTTCAGCTAATAAGACAGTAGCATCCTCAAAATCCGTTCAAATCTGCCCCTATTGCTGAATCAGGCCTTTGTTGAGGATCTGTGAATTTTTACTTGGTAGCACTTCCTTGGTACTCAAGTGCTGTGTTCAGCTTAGTCCCATTTTAGTGAATAATTGTTGGTTAAAAATAAAATCAAAACTGATTTTTTTCAGTCATTCTGTTTTGCTGCTTAGGGAAGAAAAATATCATCCGTCCTTCCTGAATGAAAAAGATTATAGCAACTGATTTCACATTCCCCTCTCTAATGAGATGGAAACTGTTAGTCTCCAGTTCAGCCATTGGGTATTAATAAAAGGTATAAGCTGTGTGTGGATCTATTTTGTCTGGTTCCTGACATCAGCTTTTCTTGCTACGGGTCTGTGTTTACACCTGAAAGGATCCAAAAAAGATAATTTCGTAGCAGTTATCCATGATGGTGGACACTAGGATTCAGAGAAATAAGGTACGCCTTTCTAACAAAGACACTAATTAATCATTGGAAACCATTTATGTAGCATAATAGTGTAGAATAGTGGTGGGTCCTTTACAATTGCTAATTTTTTAAATCAGGATTCAATGTTTTCTTTTGAAAGATTTGTTCTAGTTCAATTACACACAATCATTGTACTTGATGCAGGAATTAATAAAGGGAGATCTTGTGTCTTTTAATGTTTTGAAGTTCATTAACCATTAGTCCAAAATCAGCAGCTCGTTGCTAAGAGGAAATAGTCTAATAACAGTGTCAATGTACAGTCCTTGCCTCTCCATGCCAAAACCTTACTAAAAGGGTATTATAGGATCAGAGATGTATTGATTAATTACATATTATTTTTCTGAAATGAGAACATTTCTCCATGTAGAACAAATTCTCTTTCTATTTATGGCATTTTATTGTTGTATGCATCTCACAAATAGGCTTATTTGCTCAGAGTAAGGCTATTTTCATCAAATACCCATCATGGCCACATCTCTTTGGACAGGTCTGTTTGGGGATGCAGTGTACTCCCCTGCGTATCTATAAACCCTGAATCTTTGTGTGTCATGACAGTCATGGGCTTAGAGTGCTTTCGTATCCTAAACCGGTATAGGAACTCTGTAAGTTGAATGACTGTACTCGTGAATCCCTGGTTATTAATTCTGGACTAGTATATGTAGCTTTAAATGATGAATCAGACAGAATGAAGCTGGCCATTAGAGTGCACTTGATGTTAATTGAAGCCATGACTCATTCATTTGCATTTTTTCTTCTCACAAAGAATGTTTAAGTAAGACCCTTTGCTCCTTTTAAGATCTTGGAATCTGTGTCTAGCCATATATTAGAGAAGCTACTGATCACAGTGGTTGACTAGAAGGTTCTTTAACCTGGTATCGTGAGCATGTATTGCAATTTGAACTCCTTCAACTTGAAAACTGACTAGAATTTTTGGGGAGCCTGCCCTTTTGTGGCACAGTTGTGGGATACCTGTGGCTAAGGGTGGGATACTGAGATTGTTCTGGATCAGTGGTTACACTGCATGTGAACAGTGTCTCCTTGCCCAAGGCCTGCTCATCAGTCTAGTTTCTCATTGTGCAGGCGCTGAAGTAAAAGGCAACCACAGTCATTTTTTCATACTTCTCCTATTTTACTTTTCCTGCTGAAGATCAAGTAAAGATCAAGTCGCAATGAGCGCACCAGTAGACTGGTTACTGTAAATACATGCAGTAAGTGACAGTGCTGGTCTCAGGAAGTTTTCATTTTAAATTGACCAGGAATCTGAAGAATAGGAAGCAAACTATTGCAGAACAGTGGCAGAATTAGTTGTACATTATCCAGCAGTCAGGGGCCAAATAGAGATCCTGTCTCCACCAGGCAGGAGTGGACTGGCTGAAATTCCCTAAATATGTAAGCCTTGCAGCAACAGAATGTCTTTATAAAATGTGTCCTTTTTTATACCCTAGAAAAAAATCTTGTAATGTTATGTAGTAAGGATATGATTTTCAACCAAGTTCTGCAGCTTGCTGAAAGGGTCTTCACCTGTTTTTTTTTCACTTTTCTGTTGGTTTCTAGCAGACTATATAAATTAGGGATTAATTTGGCCCATTAAATTTTAAAAGATTAACACTCTTCTCATTTTTATCACAATTTAGAAGTGAATTACATGGTTGCATTACAATCATGCCACCTAATTTTACTTTTCATGTTATTTTTCTCCCAGCATTAATTTTGTCCATGTTGCAGCATTCAGCTCGGTACATGTCTCACTGCAGTCCATTATCTGACCAGTCGAGCCTGCAGCAACAGGGAATCTTACTTAATTGGAAAGATGCACTGACGCAGAAAAGGTACATGTAACTTCTTGCACTAGCTATACCTTTTAAAAACACATCGTTACAAAGATGACAAACTGTCGTCTGTTCTTCAATCCGAAAGATTTTCAGAAGCTGCAGAGTCGGAAAGTAGAAGGACTGAAGCCTAAAATTCCTTCGATGTTGTGTTATGGAATAGATGTGTAAAGAATGACTGTATGGGAAGCATCAGGTGAGAATTTTTAGAAGCTTTTCAAAGCAATCACTGAAATCTGATTTAAGAGTGCCACTTCATTTTGCACTTAATAGTGTACTCCAGATAAACTGTGTTCTAATGTGCTTCACAAAGTTAAATAATACAGCTACTGAGATAAAAAACAGCAGAAGACGACAGTCACAGCAAGCTATAGGCTCAGGGAAGAGTGTTTTCAGCTGAGATTTAAAATGAAATGGCAAAATTAGAGTGTATTATTCTATACCACAGTGGCCAGAGGTTTTCAGCAAACTCCACCATACCTGAAAGGCGTTGAATAATAACCAAAATTAATCAGACAAGAAGAGTGGTTGGAAGAGTTCAATGACCTGAGCCCTACTGACACAACTTCATTTGAAACTGAACCTGAGTGACACTGCGGACTGCGCTGAGCAGAGAAGACCAAGTGTAATGTGACATTCATTTTCCTCTTTCTGACCTTGCTTGCCTGAATGCGCTGGAGCACTTAATTCCTTACACTCCCATCAGCAGTATCTAATAACGCGAGAGTCCAGTGGTAGCCAGTCCATTCTGTGGCCTGTCCAGTAAGGCAGTGTGAGCTCAGGCAGTTCATTCCTGGAGTGTGGTCCAAAATATGTCTGCCCTTGGCACTTGGCAATTGTAAACTCTGCCTAGTTTTTTTTTTTTTCCTTGATCCTGATACCAGAGCATGTTTCTGAATTATCACCTGCAAGAGCAGCATTCTTCTGGAGATGGAAAACAAACCTCAGCCTAAAAAATACAATAGGATTACCTCAATTTACACCTACTGAGAAGCTGGCTAAAGCAGCGTTAGCTGATCAGCCTCTATATTCTTAGCTCAGGCTCAAATCATAATCAGAGACAGTTTTAAAATTTTGAATAGCACGAGGAGAAAAAGATGGAGATATGTGCTATAATATTTCATCTGAAAAGGTCTTGTAGGTATAGTTGTCAACTGTTTAACGATTTCACCATTCATATATCTTTTTTAACAGTCAGTTTCTTTCAAAACCTATATGCTTTAGATTTGACACACTTCAGGCAGAGGGGTGATATCCCTACAATACTGTATCCAAAGCCTGAAGAAACACAAATAATTCTATAAAAGTTGCATGCGTTTTACCATCGTCCCAATTTTTTACTGCAGAAATGTTGATTTAGTTAGATCCTTAATGGTCTTTTCCCTATAGTACCCTCAGCATCCCAGTAACAAAGAGCCAGCTGCTTTTCCCAGCTTCCATTTAACACTCGAACAAGGAGTCATGCTGTGCCCAGCATTATTGGGGCTCACAAGGAAGAAATGGGAGTCTGTCCAGCCTACTTTTTAGGGTTTGCCTAGCAGCTTTGGAAATCAGTGGCAAGATTCAGCCTAATGTTAGCAGCTTGTACATAAAGGCATTGCTCATCTAAAAGACAATTTTTAAGGCATTCCCCATAGCTTTCTCCTTCTACCACAATAAAAATGACAAGATGCACTCCACAGAAATTTTCAGGGGGGAAAGTCCACTCCAAGTATGATCTGTGCTCATTTTAGAGCCTGTTAAATGTTAAGCAAGGCAAATTAATCTGCAGTTTTGTAGGACTATGGTATTGTGTTAAGACTAATGAAACTGATGGGTGAAGGATAAAGACATTACATTTGATGAGGATCTGACAAGAACATCTATCTTTGTTAAACTCAGTGAGTTGGTGTTGTTAATGGCTTTCTGGAATCAGAATTTGTGAAAAGGAAAATGTTTCTCTGTATTTGTTGATCTTTTGTAAATGTTCACTCCTAAGCAACAGACTGAATATTTGAGATGCTCTGCTCTGTCATTCCTGTAGTAGAGCCTTACTTACTTAGGCCTAATTAATTTTTGGTTTAATTTCCCTGTGGCTGAAAAGAGGCAAGGACTGAATTTGGCTCATCATCCCTCCCACTTATGCCACTTATGTCACGTTTGAATATGAAGAAGAAATCAGTATTTTACAAAAGGGATACAGTGTGATGACAAAAAATACTGTGCAGCAGAGGATATACATATTTTTTTAATATTAGGGCTAAAAGGATGACTGTTTTCCAGAAACTTGTTTAAAATTATTATAAAATAAATGCTCTACTCAGGAAAATGATAGAATGCAATTGGGATCAAAAGGATAATTAAAAGGGGTTAAAAATCACTGCAACGCTAAATGGAAATGTCTGATGTATTTACAAGGAAAGACAGTAGCGGTATGCTGTCTGATATTGCTACTCATTGCCCAGTATCTCAAAGTCTAACTTAGGAAAGGTATGAAGAAGCGTAAAAGATTTGTAGCCCATAAATTGTGAACATCAAGTGGGTTTATCAGAGGAGAGAGAAAAATATGACTTATTGGAAATAAGTTTTCTACAGAACTGATAAGTGAAAGTAAGCTTTTAGTAAACATCTGCTAGCAAGCACAATGTTGAAATACATGTGGCAGTAAACATTTTGGAATCCGTAAGTCTTTCTGGGCTGCATTCCTACAAACTAATGAAAACAATTTTGATGTACGTTTGGCTGGTAAGCATTTGGCCACCCACAAAGTCATCTGCTTGAAAGTGTTGTCTTTGGCATTGCTAAGTACCTGTATCTCTAAACAAGTGCTTATTAGAAGCAAATCCAGCATGCAAGTGTGTAGGGGAAGAGAGGTAAAGATTTGGGGTAAAGCTTAACCAACGTTTTTAAGTAAGACAAGTATAAAGCTTGCCCTGAACTGGCAAATTCTTTGAGATGAGTAATGAAATGTCGGTGAGATTGGCTTTTTCAAACCGTGAAGCTTGCAGGAGAGTGACTGTGAGGAGAATAAGACCCCTTTTTTGTGTCTGTGTTGGTGGCAACAGTGGGAGGATATATTTTCCGAGGGCTGTGATGCTGTAGGTAATGGAGCTGAACACAGTGCTTATTGAAGCCTAGCTTAAACCCCTGTTTGTCAAAGACACCCTGTTTGCAAATATTAAATGGATATTGAAAGCATGGTTGTGAACAATTTGTATTTTTAGCAACAGGAAAGCAGGATAGAGAACCGTGTTGCCAAGACATAATGTATGTAATATACAGTTCTTCTAGAACTAATTATTATTTTCTGAAACTACTGCAGAGTTGTACGCTACCGTGACTGAAAAGAGTGGGCTTTGTATAAAGTTAACATCAGGAGATACAGGTTCTAGTCCCAGCTTTTGCAAGAAATTAAAATCTTTGTAATACATAGCTTCCCAGTCAACACTGGATTGGCTTTTAGACTGCTTTCCCCTCTCTTAAAATTGCTAGCCTAAAAAGTTCAAAGTGCTTTGCAGGAGTTTGGGAAGTAGACACCTACATTTATTTTTACTACTGTGAGGACTGAGGCAGATGAGTATTGTAGTCTGATTTTCTAAGGACTCCCCTCCCTTTACTGTGTCTAATAAGATGGACGTCAGCATATGAAGGAAACAAGAAGCAAAAGTCTTCTATAACACCAGTAGGCTAAATTTCTGGATTCACAGCAGAATATCGAAGCTTGCTTTTACTAAGTATTTTATTCTCCTCTGTATATTTTCCTCAGCAAGAAGATTGCATCCCTGTGGAACATACATAAACAACTAAAACAAAGATCTACTGTGGGTTGTTGAAAAGTGCCAAGATCTGATTTCACAATTACAAGGTATGGATAATTTTGTAGACTTTTGAAGGCTGAATTTAGAATGCGCAATTTGGAAAAATGGGTACTGATGTACCACAAACATTAATTGGTGAGTGCATTGCCAACACAAGCTTGAATTTTCATTATGTTGCTAAAAACCAGGCTCAGGGAGAAGGAAGCAGTCAAGAAATCAAACTGACAGTGTGTGAGATATCCTACATCATCAAGGAAAGCTGCTGAAGCAAAGTGAGCGGGCTGATATGATTCCAGCTCCTGGTACTGCCCGCCAGTGTCCGCTGGAATGTGTCAGGCGACCGAATATGAATGGGCTCCAGTGGGAGGGATGGCCTTTTCCTTGCAAATATTTCTTCAGCTCTTATGTTGCCCCTCAGCAATAAGGGTTGGCTTTTTATAGAACACTGTCTGATTTGTCGGCAACCTTTAGGTATTTTATTGATTTAACATTTCTTCAAAGACGCAGTGAAATATATGACCCATGGACAATGTGATTTTTTGAAAGCCGATGCTGACGTCAGGGGTATGTTGCCTGGTTCAAGCTCTGCTGTCTCTGGAGTTCATTAGAAGTTTTAAATATGCTTTCTATTCCGTTTATGAACTACATTTCTTTTTCCACACTTGGTAAGGGTGCTGTTTTACACTGCCTTCAGTGTATATTTCAAACCCTCCTGCTGAATTGAGTCATTTCACGGTGAAGTAAGCTGAATGTAAGAGAAATATGCCTTGGTTGGGACACTGTGGTTTAGTGTATCAAAGCAATAAAGAGCGAGGAACAAGTTGGGACAACTTTCAGATTCCATTTTATTTATTACTTAAAAGCAATGAAGTAAAATGTAGTTGTTTGTGCCCTCTGAATGTTAATCTGCCCAGCTGCTGAAATTGCAGTGAAAGGTGATAGCAGGCTCTGAAAGAATTGCGTGTAGCTCATCTGAACATAAGGCTGGTCGGCAGGATAGTGAATCAGAAGCTAATAAGCAGGCAGGGCTGGGATTTGGCGTGTGATAGAAGTGGGTTCACCACACAAGGGTTTCAGAAATAGAAGCGCAGACCTGAGCAGCCAAGTTTGTGTTGAGACACAGGGCAGGCTAACTGTGACAGCTTCTGAGCATGCAGCAGCCACCACTGAAGATTTGATGCTAGTGTCTAAATGTAGCTCTAACTTTAGGTTTCTATTTCTGAAAACTCTGCCCCAAGTTTTCAGGGTTTTTTAAATTTGGCTGCAAAGGACAAAATGTGTAGCAGAATAGAGATAATAATGGTATCTGATGGTAGCTGGTAGATGATGGGAGAATAGACATAATGGTAGCTGATCTCCGAAGGTCGCTTCCAACCCCTACCATTCTGTGATTATGTATTCTCTGTCCTTTGGCAGATACTTTGCAATACCGACATGTCAGGCTGAGCATCCTTCAGCTCCTGGTCCTATACATCTGTATGTACCAAAAGATGTGATTGAAGAGTTCCTACTTTCTCCCTCCCCTTCCTCGCACTTGCGTTATCTCTCCAGGCATCCCCATAGGTATTAGCATTGCAGCTGCTGCTATTTAGCTAGTATTGCTGCACAGTCCCCACTCTTCTTTTCCATTGTAGAGATGGAGCAAGAAGACATTTGATAAGCTTAAAGTTGCTCCCAGTCCATTGAAAGCTTGAGCCAAGAAGCTAGGAGACCATGTAGTACAGCAGCACCCCTCCACATCATTCAGGGGATGGCTCAGTGATGGCACTGAGTAAGGAGGTCAGAAGACTGGAGTTGGTGTGTCTGGATTTGGTGGCAGAGATAGTAGCTATTGTTGCTACACATGATTAGCAATATGTGAAAATAGCCCTGTGTAGAAACAGAGGGATTTCCAAAACTGATGGGGCAGTTTCATGCTAGGCCAGCAGTAGTGTAATACAGACTGAAAGCAGCTGGCCAGCTGGCTTTCCAAATTCTGGCACAAGCTGTAAATCACAAGATCCCTCTCTTACATAAGCGGACCTACTGTAACACACACGGCTCGTCTCTGAGGATCTCTAAATAGCCAGGGCTGGAATAACTCCTGTGTCACTCCAGGTTTCTGCTGACACATGATCATAGAATCATAGAATCGTTTAAGTTGGAAAAGACCTTTAAGATCAAGTCCAACCATTAACCTAGTACTGCCAAGTCCACCACTAAACCATGTCCCTCGGCACTACATCTGCACATCTTAAACACCTCCAGGGATGGTGACTCAACCACTTCCCTGGGCAGCCTGTTCCAATGCTTGACAACCCTTTTTGTGAAGAATTTTTTCCTAATATCCAATCTAAACTTGAGGTTGTTTCCTCTTGTCTATTGCTTGTTAGTTGGGAGAATAGATCGACCTCCACCTTGCTACAACCTCCTTTCAGGTAGTTGTAGAGAGCAATAAGGTCTCCCCTCAGCCTCCTTTTCTGCAGGCTAAACATCCCCAGTTCCCCCAGTCGCTCCTTGTAAGACTTGTGCTCTAGATCCTTCACCAGCTTCATTGCCCTTCTTGTAGTGAGGAGCCCAAAACTGAACACAGTATTTGAGGTGTGGCCTCACCAGTGCCAAGTACAGGGCAACAATCACTTCCCTAGTCCTGCTGGCCAAACTATTTCTGATACAAGCCAGGATGCTATTGGCCTTCTTGGCTCCCTGGGCACACTGCTGGCTCATGTTCAGCCGGCCGTTGACCAACACCCCCAGGTCCTTTTCCACCAGGCAGCTTTCCAGCCACTCTTCCCCAAGCCTGTAGCTCTGCATGGGATTGCTGTGACCCAAGTGCAGGACCTGGCACTTGGCCTTGTTGAACCTCATGCAGTTGGCCTCAGCCCATCAATCCAGCCTGTGCAGATCCCTCTGTAGAGCCTTTCTACCCTCAAGCAGATCAACACTCTTGCCCCACTTGGTGCTGACTGCAAACTTACTGAGGGTGCACTGGATCCTCTTGTTTATATCATTGATAAAGATATTAAACAGAACTGGCCCAATACTGAGTCCTGGAGAACACCATTTGTGACTAGTTGCTAACTGGATTTAACTTAATTTACCACAACTCTTTGGGACCGACCATCCAGGCAGTTTTTTACCCGGTGAAGAGTATGCCAATCCAAGCCATGAGCAGCCAGTTTCTTCAGGAGAATGCTGTGGGAAATAGTATGAAAGGAGATAAAGTTACACCAGGGTGGAAATGCTGTGGTGAATCAGATTGGAGCACAAACAGTAATGACTTTTGCATGTCTGCTAAAAGCCAGGTGATAGCTGGTTCTACAGAAAAGCAGAGTGTAAGTGAAGTCTTCCTTATCGTGCTCTCTGCAGTGGCCAACTTTTGTGGCCAGTGAGGACTGCATGCATAGAATGGTGGTGAGTGGACTGGATTTCCCAAAAGAAAGTCTTACGAAAACAAAACTGTGGTCTCTATGCATTCTTCCAGCGCAGGCAGCAAAACTAAGGCATGTGAAAGACAGTGGACATTACAGACCCTCTAAAGTGGCTCAGAATTTTTCTGAGGTCTTCTGCTGCCACAGGTACCCTCCCCCCCTGTTTCTAACAAACCTGATGTCTTAGAGTGGATTCTGATATTTTAATCTTTAAAGCAGGAAGCAGTGAGAGCAATAAAATTTAATCAACAGAGTACTTGTTTTATCAAGTAAATGGGTAATTGTGACATTTGACATTCTTACGACACTCTATTTCTTGAACATTTGCCTAATTATCTCCACCCTTTAAAAATTCTGTTCAGATTCGAGTTTAGCAGCTCACCACATAATCAGATTCAGCTTTTCTGAAATATTTTCTTCTTCTTGTTGTTGTTGTTATTGTGAGATAGTGCATTCTCTTGGAAATGTCAAGTATGTCAAATATTGTACTAATTTCAGTTTCCTTTGTCACAGCCCTGGACTTTATTAAGAAAGTACATACTGTGAGTAGGTCATTCCAGTAACAAGCTCCATCCTAAAGAGCAATGGAATCACTCAGATCAGAGGCCAGAGAATCTCTGTATAGTTAAAAGGACTCTCTTAAGGCCCCTTTTAACTCTATTATTCTGGGTTTCTTGGATCAGCCATTTACGGCTATGGTACCTTTGCATTCCAGAGGCATACTTTTGGCAATGAATGTGTGTCACCTAACTACAGTTGTCAGAGGCTAGGCATTCATCAAGCTCCCTCCTAAGTTAATAGAGGAAGAAACAGCATCTCCAGGAGGCAACTTACCCCCATCATCTGTAATACCTAATCTTAGGATGAGTGGAATTTCCCTCTGAAAAGCTTGCTTCTCCCAGCTGATAGAGGAAATAGAAAAAATTGCTTAGACTAGGCATTCACGGTCTAGACAGCAGAAGTTAGGTAAAATTAGGCCTGCCTGAGGGACGTGTCATTCTGTACCTGACAAGTTTGTGCAGGTTCCAAAAGTGACAGGACAAATGCATGGACGAGGAAATAAAAATACATCATCAATGGTTCAGGAAGCTGTAAATTGCTGATGGCTGGCATGGTACTGTAGGACAGTTTCTCTACATGTTAACTCTGTTCTTGTTGTCTTCCCTAAGCATCCAATTCTGGCCCTTGTCAGAGAGAGGATTCTGGCAGGAAGGACCTCTGGTCACGCCTGCTGTGACTGCTACTACATTCCTGAATTCCACCTACATTGAATATTTCTTAGTATTCGCTCAAGTGTAGTCACAAGGGATAGATGTTGTATGTGTTTGGAGGATTAGTACAAGGATTGTGTATCATCTGAGTTTCCTTTCTGCTTCAACTAGTCCATAGACCATGTGCCAGCCCTCTGCCTGAAGTTGGCATTGAGTTCACAGAGTGTGAGCTGGTTTCCTGAATGGATGAGAAGGCAGGTAGCAAGCCAAAAAAAGCTAGTTTTCAAAGCCTATGACTGCAGAATGAAAGACATAGACATGTAAAGAAATATCTGTATTATAGATCTAGACAGACATTAATGAGTGTGTGTCCTAACTTTCATACCAAGGTTATAAGCCCCTGCTTATGCACAAGACAAATCGAGTTTGTCTAGCTCAAACAGTGGCAGTTCAAACTCCCTCTTAATTACAAGATTTATGCCTTTGGCTTTATCCAAAAGGCTGATCTAAAGGAATGAAAGAGTACTTCAGTCTCTTAAGTCCCCTTGCTTCTTGTTCTCATTATAATAAAGGTAAAGGTCCCAGTTAGAGTTGGTCAGACATTTTTGTAATTAAAGCTTTAAAATTTAATAGTGAAGTGAATGTCTTACACTTTGGCACCTTTGTTTGTTCCATCAAATATTGTTTGTGATCTTCTTAATGAAATGAATACTGCGGGGTGCTGAAATACTTCAAATAATTTGTCCTCGGGGTTTCCTCCTTTTGATCTTGATTTTTGTTTTAAAAAATTGGTTTCCTGTGGTGCAATGACTTGTGAAGTTCTGGCAGTGTCACCCAGTAGTTCAGAGATCAGTCCTGAGTCATCCATGGGATAAGGAGTCGCAGATGTATGTTATGCATGGCTGGAACTCCTTTGAAACTGCCAGCATCTCTGCCACTTGTCCCAGGGCCAGTGGAGAGTAAGGATGGCTCATTTAGTGTATTGACGGAGTGGCACCTGGAGATTTTTATTCATTCAGAACCTGATTTTCCTCCTTTAGAGATTACTAGTCTATCAGAGTGATTTCATGTCGAGGCTTGTCTCACAGCTTCCAATTTATTCCAATTTATCTTTAAAAAGACCAGGAAACATTTTAGTCCCACTGAATTTGCTAGAAAGAATCTCAAAGGTACTCCAAGTGAAACTACAAATGTCTCTTGTGTTGCACCTTTGACATTGTAGATGGTCTTGTCCTTTCCCCTCTTCCTCCCTCTGCCTGCTTTTCAACTACGCTCATGTTTTCTTGCAGGCATTTTGTCCCCTCAGCAGTGCCAGAAATGCTTTACATGCCCTGCACTCTGCTGGTAAGTGCCCACTTGGTGGTGGTTTGTGCTGGAATAGTTTTCTTGCTACCTGGTGTGTCCTGGCAGGTGAGGTGTCCTTCTTCAGAGTGAGGTGAAGAAGAGCACTGCTGTCCTTGCACACAGAGATCAGTAATTTCCTTACCAGTGGAGCAGTGGCTTTAGTGCTCCTTCATTGCCTGCCTACTGAGACTGACAGTTCAGATTATTGCGTACGTTCAGAGAGATCTAGCAAGAACATAACAAGTTCCCTGTGCCTCGGAAGTTGCTCCTTTTACAACACTGGTTCTGCTAGATAGGCATATGCTGTTTATATGAAGAAAATAAATCAGTATGTGCTTGTTTTGAGAATACAGCATTGTAGAATAGATTTAATTTCATTGCAACTCTATCAACATTGATAGCAAATATCTGTAAGGCAGAACAGAAGGGTAATGTATTTCTTCTTTTTCTCTTATCTTCTTGTTGTTTTCCCTTCTATTTGTTCCTGCTGCTGTAGACTGAGAACCTTTGTGCAAAGCACAGAGCCAACTTCAGCTCTCATCAGATTACTCAGCACCTAGTAAAACTGGATTTTAATGGGTGCTTGATGTCATGTTGGAAAAGTATTACTTTGTGCTGCTCCATGGCATCATTATGTTCACATTCAAATCCTTGAAAAAAATGTACGTGCATGCTGATTGGAACAAAAACTGGATCTCACTTTTAGAATATCTATGACTCTCTCAATAATGCTTTACTGAAAACATTGATTATGGTTATATATCCAGCAGAGTTAGCATACCTTTTTGAATTAAAACAAATTATGAACCTCACTTGAACCACACTTGTTTGAAGTAGCACAGGTAAGCCAACTTCATGTGCCCATGATACTTTTTGGATACCATGTTTCTGTTCTGTTGCACCTAAGCATTCAAATGGATTTGAAAGGAAAATCATCTGGAGTAAATACAAAAAATCCACAGAGCTTTTATGGCTGTGCCTACCAAGCAGTGAGGAGGCACAGCATGAATGCACTTACCAGAAGGGTTCCTGCACACTAAGGGCACTTTCTGCAAGTGGGCAGGCTTCAGAGGAATTCACAACACCCCTCTGTTTCGAAGTCTTCATTAAAACAAATATTTTCTACTTACCTGTGGCATTTCTGCAGTTTTTCAGAAGAATATTCATACTTATCCTAACCTCTTGGGAGGAAATTCAGCTCCATTCAAAAGCAAAGAAGAGGTATAGACAGCCATTTATGTCTCACTTAAAGCCTTGTTTTGAGGGTTTAAGTGCAATTTTCTATATGGAGATGAATTTCATTCTCCAGTAGCTCTAAGTATGTTGTTAAAATTGGCTATAAGTCACACTGAAGGGACAGCTCATCTCATGGTCACTGTGATGTTCCTTAACCTTTTTACACATACAGTACCTATAAAATGCCTTTACCCAGAGCAGAATTGCACCTTGCTTGCTTCCTTCCTTCCTTCAATAATAAACAGGCCATATTTGGTTGGCCAGAACAAGCCTTGAATTTAAGATTAATTCAGCACATTATATTGGCTGAAACAAACAAACTAAAAAGAAGAGGTAGAAATGTTGACAAGAATAGTTCTGTTATTTTCCAAACGTGAGTATTTCAGCATTAGGGATTTGATTCAGAAAGGAACTTAGATACCAATAGAGAAGGGGGTGATGCCTTCCTTTTCTCCATTGATAACCCATATTCCAGTGGTTCTTGCTTGGGATTTAGTTGAGGAAGTTTTAAATCTAAGCTGAACCTGAACCAGAACAGTGGTTTTCACATCTTAGCACAGCCCTTGTTGCTCACCTCTAGGATGTTGTGCTGACTCCTCCTGCTGTAACATTTTTACTGCACAGTAATACAGAAGCATTTATTGCAGCAGATAAGAGAGGCCAGATAGCTTCCTTTACAAGTACGATGTGAAAACATCCAGAGGGATTCTCACTGTCCCTCTTTTGTCAGAGAAATATTTGAATATGCTCTATACTAAAGATAGTTTTCAAATTGAAAACAAATAGTTTAGTGTTGACTCAAAATATTTTTTTCCATTTCTTGATTTGGGGGCTGAAACAGAAATTTGGATATTTTTTCTTTTTATTCATGACTGGGAAGACCGTCAAAAGAATATGCTTTTAGTAATGTACATATTATTTATAATGTGCGCTATTAAGTACTAGAGCAAGAAGCTTTAAGCTGGTTAAACAGTAGTTTAAGTAATGTATATTATGCAGACATATCTACTTCAGCTGCAAACTGCCACCAAATGTAAAACTGATGTAAAATCTTATAGGCTTTTAATTAACAAGATATAGCTTAATCACCTTAATGGATTGCAGGGGTAACAGACCTGGCCTGTAAAAACCTTCTGTGAATCATTTTCCAGTTTTCCAGGAACCTGGACATAGTAAACAAACCAAGAGGTGGGTCTGTTAAAATAGTTAAGATAAATCAAGTACTGAATAGCCCTCAGCTCCAGATTCAGTGAAAATTCTGTCCTTGAAACAACAGGCTGGAGGGAGAACCGTTAATATGTAAATGTCTGGTCATCCGCTGCTGCAGCTGTAGCTGCTTTTCTGGCTATGACAAGAATAAGATATAATTCAGTGCCTACAAAATGGATCTGGTGATGATAATTATCGAAAATCAGCTGTGCTGTTTCCTTTGTTAAGTCCTGCTATGTGGTAACTTTTTGCAGGTTCCCAAGAAGTATTCCTTTTCATACAGACCTTTGGTGCAGAATCAATACTTTTCATCTTGTGGCTACGAAAGTTTGCTGAAGTAGGAAAAATTGCACGGCTTTTGCATTATTTTTTTTTTTGTTGGGGGATGTATCCTGGAAGACCCCCAAAAGCCTGTTCCTTAATATAGGCTAATTTTCACCCCACCTAGCCTCTGGCCCCAGCATTTACAGCTCTACTCCGTCCAGCAAGTCTATTATGTTTAAAATTAAACTTCTGCTAACATTTTGGGTAGCATGTCTCAGTTGTCTTGTAAGACTCTCCCACATACAAGGTATCCTCTTTTTAACAGTTGTATCAACTATCTTAGATGAAGATTATTATATACCAGCTTCTCCTTCCCTGCCTGTCACCCTTAGGAAACAACATTAAGAGCTTCTGCTTGAATTGTTACCATTTCCATTGGGTTGCTAAGCACATTTTAAATGTAGGCTGTCATTTCTTTCTTCGCTTTCTTTCTCCCTCCTCTCTTTTCCTCCCCTCATCTCCAAGTCCATTTGTGATGTTTGTGGAGTTGTTCTTCGGCTTCATTACAGCATTGATTTTTTTTGGTTAATTTATCTAATTCCCAGTCAAATGAGGACATGGTACTTGTAAATCATTTGGTTTCTCATTAATCTCTTCCAGTGCTGGCTCCATTTTTCAGCTGTCTCCCTATTTACTATCTCTAGCGAAAAATAGCCAGTGTTCCCATCACTTGTCACAAGTAATGTCACGGTTGCTGTGGATCCATTGGCCTGAATAATCAACATGATTTTTTTTATTAGAAGTCAAAATATTTGCTGCTGCTGTAGAGAGCTGCATCTTAAATCCCATGCAAGGAAGTTCACTAAATGAAATGCAATAAGCAAAAGATCTAAAGCCTGCCGTGTTACTTTGTGCCAAATCTTATTCATTAGTTTTTCTTTAACAATAGCTGTAGAATTTTAAGATGCTGTTTAGAGGAGCAGAAATCCCGAGAGCTGCATGCTTATGCCTTGATACCTCTCTGGCAGAGATCCCATTGAGATGAGAGGAATAAGGACTTCAGCATTCACTTGAGAGATGCAAGTATCAGCTTAGTCAAACCCACAGGTAAAGAATTATTTGCTGCTACCCTCAACTATAAAACACTGGTATCACATCACACTTACTAGCTGCTTATAGGTAGATCGGCAGTCCAGGCAGGATGACTGCTGATATAGCAAACTAGCAAGAAAATAATTTTCTCCCAAAATGAAGAAGTGCTTTTCAGGGCAATAGGTGGCACTCCCCCTTCCAGGTCAGTACCAAATGGTCCCCTAGCAGGGTAGGAAAGAGAATTAGGCTAAATTCGCTACTGAATGAAAGGGTGATTGTTGCCATTGTTGTAGCCATTACATTAGTGTTATTGTTGAGGTAGAACAGGCCTCAGCTTTAATGTTCCCTGGCCAAACCTATGCTTCAGCTGCGTGAGAAGAGTAGACTCTTGTGTCCCCTAACATTGCTCTGTACTATATGACAGCTTTTCAAAGTGGCTTTCATTGCATTTCAGAGATGTTTGCAGCTTATTTCTGTATAAGCACACATACGTTTTGTGATCTTCAGATCGTTAATCTCAGCCACTGTTATTATCTTATTTTGAAAAGGGACAGATTTTGCCAATAGACTCTTTTTTGGTGTCACTCATCCTGACTTTTTCCACAGGCTTTCTGCAATAGTCACTGAAAACAACTTTAATGCCATGGTTATTTTAATTGCCACTCAGTGACTCATCTTCCTCTGGCTGTAATGGGATTTAAGGAGCATTTAATTTTCTCTGCCATGTACAGGGCAGTTACTTAGCCAACAGAATGATAAGCATCTTAGACTTACTATAGATAGAGACGTTATGCTGATGGGAAGGATTAAAACATGTACACATTTTGTATTTGAGACAGCAACTAATAAATACTGCCTCCTTGAGAACAGAAGTCCTACGTAGGGAAGATCAGGCCATAATGTTTCTTCATGTGGCAAAAATATCAGAGGAGATGGAAGAAATTGGTGAAGCTTTGTTTGTAAAGTATGCACCGGTTAAATTGCTGCCCCTTGCTGATCAGCCTAATCTTTTAATGAGGCTAGGTAAGCAAAAAGGAGGCAGTAATGATGCTGATGACTCAGAGATTTCTCTCTGTGAAAGAAAACAACCAGAAGATGGTTGTCTAAACAGTACAGTACAGTGACTCTCCAGGTGTCCTTTTCACGTGTAAAATGGTTGCTGGGTGGCAAGCTAACCAAACTCGGAAGTTCCCAGTACCCCTGGGTCCAAGTGCTAGAATACAAATCAGTATATTGTAAGAGTGTGAGATTTGTTATGTTTCAGCCACACTTTGGCTTGCAGCATGCATTTTTCTTAAGCCTGGATTTGTGTTGGTCCTTTTTGTTCAAAGAATGATGCAGCAACGCAACAGCTCGGAGGCTAGAACCAGCACACAGAGATGCTGGGGCACTTTGTTCTGCTCTGACAGGTGGGATTTAATCCATCTTTCTTGATGAAACTGCCCTGATCTGAGGATAAGGGACAGTACTTCTTTTACATACCCTCATTCTGTTTTTTGTAAAATAATTAAAGATTTGGGGGGTATGCTTTGCATTCAGTGTTTCCCCCATGGAGAGTCTGGGGACATGAACATTGATTTCACTGCAAAATTTGTAGTCACTTCTCTAGACCTAGCAGTGAGAACTTCCCGGGGAGAGTCCTGACCACTAGATGACAGAGTCAGGTTGCCTTCCTTCACCCTTTTAATTTTTTATGCAAAGTGAAGCAGGCTCAGCCAGACAGATGGTAAGGACCTCTGCCCCATAAAATCGCCAGACACTTGTGGTAAGAACAGTTTTCTGGAGAGGTCAGGTTGAATCCCATCAGGTAGAAGATGGCTTTGAATGTGTGCTTTCTGTCGCTTAATTTGCTGGATTTACCACTAGATTGTGGTACAAAACAGGGAGCAGTAGTTCATCTGTTAGCTGTGCTTCAAAAGACATGCTGATAGACCATCACCTGGACCACCCACCAACTGGTGGGACCCAGCAGGGCTTGGCACTCAGTTGTCAAGTGATGTTAAGTATCTGTGTGCACAGCCAGAAGCACTCTAGATACTTGGGGAACACTCATGTTTACACCTGAGTCTCTTGAGGAACTTCAGGTTTTGTGTGCCAGCTGGGGAAGGAGGCAGCCAGCAGTTTTATGAATCTCAGCTTCAGGGTTGGGTGGTAAATACAGAGGCAAGTGAAATGTAGATGCCCTGGCCTTTTTGTGCATCTGGTACTTAGTAGCTTTATCACTTGAACAACATGGCCTTCTGCCACTGCAAGCTCATGCCAAGAAAACCACAGTAATGCATGTTTGGTGCCAGCTGTACAAGTTACACAAAGAAAACTAGTTAGAGTAAAGTTTGGAAAATCTGAATGGTTTCTGCAGGGGATTTTTTTTTTCACCTGCAAGGCTTAATTAGTAGGACTCCAGATTGTAACAGTGCAGTGCTGGAAAACATGTTGGATTGTATTGAGACGTGTTTTTTTATGAGGTGCTTTCATGTGCAAGTTTTGATGATATAGTGAAGTTGTTGAAAAATCCAGCAGTGCTTCCTCAGACAGCTCCAGCTCATGCACACTGCTTTAGATATCGGAACCCATTTTGTTGCAAGCCAGAAAGTTTCACATCTGACTTCTTTTTCATCATACAGTTCTTACAACGGTTTTATTTTTGAATTTGTCACTGTAGAAATCTACATGACCTTTACTATAATCTTGAGTAGTTGCAGCAGGCTCAGTACAATGTATGTTCAAATGTACCAGGTTGGTGAGAATGTCACATGCAGTACAGAACATCTCTGTGCTTAGCATGGGGAGCTGTTAGCCTGCTATGCACACGAAAGCAGAAGAGAGCAGTGCCTTTCACAGTGCGTAGGGTTAGCTGAGCACTTGGTAATATTTTTCACTTTCTATCAATACACTATAAAGCAAAAATGTTAGTATACATATTTCCAGGCAACAGCGCATTTTTGCACATTGGTAAACACCGTAATTCTCTTCTGCTTGTCAAGATGTGCTACCTACGAGTGTGTGGCTTCACAGGAGGCCATTAAAAACCATAATGTTCCAATCTGGATTGGCACTTACATGCCCCCCTAAAAGCAAGTCATTGAGACTGCAATTTTGAAACCCTGCTAAAAAAGGCAGCATCTGTCTCCTGACGTGTCTGTGCACTTACTGCTGGAAACCAGTTAAACCAAGGGAATATTTATAGCACCAGTGAGAGAATAAAGTTGGTCCCTTAACTGTGACAGAGCCCATTTCAGTCCTGTCAGCTGTCTCCTTCCTTAGTTCAATATCAGAAAGCAAGTTCCATTCAATGGTGGCTTCATGCTGCTGCTCTCCGCTGCTAGCTGAAGCTTCAGTCAATGTCAGTGTGAGTCGGTTATTAGACTCTTCTGTCTGTACCGGCTGCAGCTCCTGCTCTTGGTCCCTGATCTCTTGCATCTAACATCCACTTGCTCTCTTGATTGTGTAATGCTTCATGGAAGTTTTCTAGTCCATCTGTGTGTAGGAGATTTTAAGGATATGCTAATTTTATTGTAAATTATTGACAAGATGAATACGGAAAGATCTGTTTGTATAATGCTTTTGATACTGGAGAAATCTGATCAGACGTTTTCCATCAAGGAAGCCTCTTGTCCTGTTTTTCCCTCTTTGTATGCTTCATTGTGAGTGTCTCCTGCTTGGCAAGTGGTCTGAGAAACTGAGAACTAGCCCCCACAGAGTTTATAGCTGCAAATACATGAAGGCTGTAATCAATTTAGGCAGCTCAGGCTGACTCATTATGTTGGTGTCTGCACGTTTGGTTCTATGGTGACTATCACCAATTCCTTCCCTGCAGGTTAGGGTGAGGAGGCCCAGTGAACACCTTCTGAGGCATGCTCAAAAGAACCCAAAGAACAGCGTTTAAGGCACTTGGATATCATTAATTAAAACTGTAAGTGAATTTCCTTAGCTAAACCTAGTAGCAATCCTTCTTTGACATTTCAGTTATTGTGCGTTGTTATTAGGATTATTTTTAGGATGTTATTAAAATGATTGTCATTAGGATTAAGGGCCCCAAGCTCTTTTCCTCCTAAAAGGATAATGTGTTCTTTTTATTTTAGATTAAGGAAATCATAGACCTGCCAAATCTCACAATTGCTCAAAAGGCTCCTGCCATGGCATCGCAACTCATTTTCCTCACCTGTCTGTCCTTTGTCCTAGCCATCCACTACATAACACCATGCCCTTTCTCCTGCTTCAAGGAATCTGGTGATGGAAGATGTGCCTGACCAATGTGATCTGTCATCTGCCTGTAGTTGCACTTGGTGCATGGTTTGGTGGAGGGGCAAGGCCATGGTGCTACCGTGAAGCACAGATACGCCCTCTCATGAGATCCAGTGTTTGAACAGAATTTCAGAACTTCTTCAGCAGGAGCCTTTTACCAAGATCCCTCCCTGTCACAGGCTTACCAGATCCAGTCTACGCACTGGCTACTGGGAAAGAAGCAGCTTGAAAAGACTACAAAAAACCTAAACCAAAATAAACCTTCAGTGAGAGCTATGTGAATACCTTTCTTAATAGCCAGAAGTGACACTGACACAAAATGTTTGCTATGCTAAGAAGTCTGAAGGCACAATGCACAGAAAACAAGTACTTTGGCTACATAAATCACAGAATTTGAGAATATTACCAGTGTCCCCTGTGCAGATCCCTGTTGACTATTTGTGCTCTAGAGAATATAGTGTTTATTTCTCTCTTGCAAATTATCTTGTACACACTTTTCTGACAAACAAACTTTCAAAAAAACCTTTGATTTATTTTTTCAGGTCCAGAGGCCGTAGCACTGAGACCCTGAGTTCCTCCACTTAGCTGCCAGAAATTAAATCCAGGCTCTTTGATTCATGACCATGTCTCTTTCCCATTACGCCTGAGCACCGATACCCTAAACACTGAATTCTGGGAATCTGATTCTGAGCTTCGCACTCTTGGCCTCTCCATCTGTGTGCACATACCCAATGGGTACTATGTCCTTATGTGCTCTTAACTGGTATCTCTGTTTAGGGATCCTTGTCTGATATTCTGGGACTTGGAATTTGCTCTTTTGGATTATCTTGGCAGAGAGACCTGAACTTGGCCCTCTGCCTGCTTCCTTTGACCTTTAGCCTTTGCAGTGGTACGTTCTTTCCTGAGACCTGTCTTCATCTCAGCTGTCTGAGAGAACAGGTCCATCCTTTGCCCTCTGGTTTTGTGATCTGCACAGGTCACTGATATTGCAGGGAATGGGATCTCTGAGAAATCTTGCTCTTGATTTTCTTTTTTCCCCATTCCTTTTCCAAGTATCCATCTTAGCACCTTCTCCTTTCACTTGGCCTTGATTTAATATCTCATGGAACTTCACGCTTTACCCACTTCACAGCATTTCATGTACCTTCTCATGTTAAACCAATTCAAAATGTCTTGCAGATCTCTGATTCAGTTGTAACATTATGAAAATATCAAAATGGAGAAGGTTTCCTGAAAAAAAAATCAAAACAAGAGTTAGATACTTTCTTATTTTTGTCTAAAAAAACCCCAAAATATTCACATCCATTGTACTTTGGCATAGATTGCTGGAGCTGAAAATGTCCCTGTTAGATTAAACATTGTGGAAAAAGTCCACATGAGAACATTAATGACTTCAAAATACAGCAGTTAATTTCCATTTCCCTTCCTTTTGAAAAAAAATTAATTTGGTCATCTAAACGGTGATGATCTGAAATCTTTCAGTAAAACTTCTACAGATTTCCTGAGCAGTGTCAGACAACTTCCATATCACACCTAAATATATACCTATTGTCTTTCAGAGAACTTTTTAGAAATAATTCCTCTTGACCAAGTTTCAATTATTAAAATTGGTTCCGTCTCAGTGAGGAGACTTACTGAGCTCAGAGAGAGATCAGAGCCCTTCTTCTGGTAGGTAACTACACCTGTAAATGTACTGTGAAGCCTAAGATGCGTTCAAGGTCGGCTTCCCCCTCTGACTACCAATGGCTTCAACATAAAGCCATCTAGAGGGCTTTCCAGGTGAATATTAGTGTGGCAATTTGGCCTTAAGATGAGCCTCTGCTGCACAGTACTGTAAAGATTGTGTAGGGGCAGTGCCTCTGGTGCTAGATAAAACAGGCCAGGGAGCATTCTCTGCCCTTAGGCCAGGTAGCGTAGCCTAGCTCATGTTCACATGGCTAAATTCGCCTTCCCTCTTCAAACATGATGACTGAGCCCAAATAACTTAATAAGGACATGCCGATACTGTTCCATCCCCAAAACTGAGCCCAGGTAGGATGTGGGAGAGTGGGAGTTAGCGTGAGTGAGAACTGGGCTGGGAGCATCTAACACCTAAATGGCATTCGATGATCACAGACCAGAATGCAGGTCGGTACCTGTCCCTGCTTATGTTACAATATATAGTTATTAAGATTGAACTTCTTGGGTATTTTAAGTTCCAGTGTTACACATTGTAATGATGATCACTGTGATGGCAGGGTCATAATGATGACAATTAGCAACAAGGCTGACCACCAAGGAAAAAAACCTTTGCTATTAATGGCTAACCATTGCCAGCAATAGCAAAGAAATTTCATGAAGAAAAGGTGTGAATACTTCCTCCACTTACTCCGTTGGCTTTGAAATGGTTTCATATTCTGTGACTATGAATGTGTAATTGGAGTAAGATTGGAAAACCTTTGCTCCCTTCAAGGGAAAAAAATGATGACCAAATGGTGCCTTTGCCTTAGAAGTGTTGCCTCAGGTTGAATCCCAAGTAGCTTCTTTTTGGACCAAAATAGTTTATGCCCATGGAAACTCTACATTTGCACATTGCTGCTCTGAGCCAAGTCCTTTCAGGCTTTTGCCTTGAGGTACTCTGTCCTGTACAATTCTGATCATGTAACCAATAATCCTGTGCTTCGGTACAAGCCTTCCTTTTCATTCCTAAAAATGCATGTTTTCCAGCTCAGTTATAAGATGACCTAACAAATATGTCTCCTGTAACCTCATTTATTTGTTTAATGGTCAGTGCAGCCCAGCAACAAATGTCAGAAATTTCACTCTTTCAGTTGCAGAGGAAAGAAGCAGAAGTTCAACACATGGCATGTCAGGGATGGACAGAGAAGCATAGGCCTAATTATCATTCCCTAGGTGATTTTCATCCAGTTCATTTTTTTATATCTTGACAGGGCAGTATTGTTTTCATAGGTCTCTGATCTGAAAGGCCTAAGTGTCAAAATGGATCAGTGTTCTCTTCCTCTGTGTCGTGACTGTTATCTTAATTTATTGTTCTACTTTTAGAAGAATAATGATCATCCACTCACTTGGGTTAAAATATAAAGGCATCTGGGAATTCCAGGTCATATTTTTTGCTGGAAAATTCCAGTTAAAATATTTTCTGATAAACAATGAAGTTGATAATATCTTTGAAATATGTGGGGTTTTTTTAGTAATATTTGATCATTTGGAGGTAAGTTTTATTTATCCAGGAAGAGGTATGAGGAAAGAGCTTACTATGGTACAGCTTTGTGTGTGATTGTCTGGCCCTAATCCTGCAACTTGATCTTTGCAGAGGGACTTCTCTGAATGCTGTATAGTGGTGCTTGAGGTCATGGAGGATCTTTCTATATTACGTTAATGGAACTGAACACATAGACTGCTGGGGTACCACTGGCCGGCACCCACACATGCAGATGGTGCAGCGGTGCTAGACTCGATCAAGCAATACCGCTGAAGAGCCACTGGTTATGATCAGCTGCAAAAGAGTTCACTGAAGTGAGGCCTAAACTAAAAAGGTTGGGAGTCAGTGGTCTACGATGTGCCACATTGAAGACTTTTGTAACACTTCCAATTCCCAGCTGAATTGTTCACAGGAATGGCCAAAGTGTTGTCAAATGCATGGGGATAGTCCTGCAATCCACTTTGGGGTTTGGCTTTCACCTGGACCTCCTCATCCAGAAGACAAAGATCCCTCCTCCACTCTCCACCGATACAAAAAGCCTGTACAGTTCAGTAATAGGTAATAAATTGCAGTAAGCAGTCAGTAGCAAGATGGTGTGACCGTTACTGTGTTAGGTGAGGGTCATACTTCCAGTCATGGAGCACAAGGAAGCCTGGTGGAAAAGAAGACACCAGCCTCTTCTCTGTCAACAGAGGTGCTGGCAGAACAGAGGAAAGGATCCGCTAATCCAAGTACTTTCTAGTCCTTATCAGTCTTAATGCTATATTCTGAACTTTCTCTACGTATATATATATGTGTATATGTCTATATATATGCCACTTGGCACATATATATACACACACATATGTTTAAATGTGTGTGCATGTATATCACATGCATGCAAAGAATACCTTGACAAAACTTCGCTCTGATTATTAAATTAGAACTGAGATATGAGCTTCAGTACATAAATGAAGTACATACTGATGGCAGTACTGCTGGAATAAGGGTAAACTGCAATATGCCAACTAGATCACTTACTGATTTTCCCTCTGCAGCAACAGCATGCACCTAGACTATGTCAGGAGATAACTGTTAGCTGTAGGGTATGTAGACAGGTAGGGTCAGAAGATCTCAAAATCACATACACGTATGACAATGTTACTGAAAATTCCACCTGCAATCCACTTTAATTGGAATAAAAGGAAGTAAGTAATAATTCCTTCTGACAAGGGGGAGGCTCTTGACAGGCTTGTTGGGAGACTGACACATCGGTCTATTCAGCCTGCCCCTGAAGACAGAAGAGGACAGCAGGGTGCCCCACTGGGAACTGCAGAGCGTAGTCCTGGTGGTGAACCTGAGCTGGATGCAGTGAGCAGTATAGTTGAAGGAGTAGAGAGAGGCAACCTTGTCCACAAGCCTTCTTCATCTGGAGCTGGACCACTAATTTCCTTTCATCACAGATAGCTGTACTCAGACTATGGCCAAGCAAGAGAATGTGACAAGTGATAACAACAGATCACCCATTTGGTGAAGCTGCTAGAACTGTGTGTTTGCCGTTAAGGCTAAGTCAGTTGCTAAGAAAACAGCTGCACTGATTTAAGCTCTTATAGTCTCTTTGCTGTTCGCTATCCTTCCTTTGCCAGCAGTTAGTATTCCTGTGAGAGACCTGGCAGAAAGAAATGTTGTAACTGTGCCTCCACCATTCCCATTCACGTTCTGGCATCTTAGTGGAAACCCGCGTTCTTTGGTATTGCAAGCTATCAGGTGCATTGGGAGATAAAGTGATTTTGGTTTAAACTTGGTGAGAGGTTTAAACTAACACAATTCATCTTTAAATTAACTTAAATTTTAAATTAAATTAATTAAAAATCATGGTTTTGGTTAAACTAATGTTACTTCATTGTGAAGTTAATTATACAGACTCATAGCTGAATAGTCAGAAAAGTGAGCTGTTGTGGAGATTTTTTTTTCTTTATCAGGGAATCATGAATTTGTTGCAGGCAGAAGTAACAGGTTTTGGTACTGCGCCATCATAAATGTATGTTACTTGAATCTTTATTGCACCAGATCAAATGCTTCTATGCAAACCACGAAAATGAAATTCAAGAAAATTGCCCTCATTAAGGTATAAATGAAACCATTTGCTGCACTTACAGAGACATTCTCAACCTGCTTTTGGCATAAAAAGTGTCTTTTACAGCCTATCTTGGCAAACACATCTCCTGCCTCCCAATTATGAATGCCTTGGGGTGACCAAGTAAGCAATAATTCCAGCTGGTCCTGACAGAAGAAGACACTGCTGCACTGCATTATTTTTCTGATGAATGTATCCTCCCGATAAGCTGAAACAGGCTTTGCATCAGCAACATCTGCAACACCAGGGATTTAGAAAGTGGGTCAGGTATATTGATGAATTGGAGAAGGCAAATGGATGAAGGAGGATATGTGTGAGCACGTGTATAAATGTGGATCTACTTTTGTCTTCATATTTTCCTCCAAATACCTCGCTAATTGATTCAGGTCCTCTGGCGGTAGTCATAGAGGGAGCTTTCAGTATAAAGTGCTTTACTTGGAGCTTTAGTCACCATGGCTGAAAAATCTGCCTCTGTTACAGTTAATAGTAATTCATTTTCTTGACTTGTATGGGGACAGCATTTCTCCTTGTAATTCCTAAACTAGTTCAGGGCAGGATCTAGGTAACGCATTGATTATGCTATTTGTCCTCAGCGCTGCTCTTTACTATTGGGTCTGGAATTGTGTATGTGGCAATGACAGTAGGTTGCTTGAGGTTAAAAAACGTCTAAAATAAGATGACAAATTTCAGGAGAGAAAGGACTAAAATCTGCAGACCAAGGATTACAGTCAGCTAGAGAAAGAGGTAGATGGAAAACCGGTGTTGTTTTGAGTCTGGTGTTAATATATCAGGCAGCCAGGCGGGAGGACGTATTGTGAAAACATCTGCAGTGTGAAGTTTGATTCCCTGGGGTGAGAAAGGAGATGGTGGAAGCAGAAGCAGCAGCTGCAGTCAGACAGAGAAATCTCTGCTTTTGTTGTTTATTTTAACAGCAATATTGAGCTTATGTTGTGTTGATGGCTCTGGAGACTGTCTAATTTTCTTCTTGCTGGCCAGGCAGGGCAGATTTGGAGCATGCTTCCCGGGAGCCGCCCATTAAGTTGGCTAATGCATAAACTGGAAGGGCCACCTAGAGGGAACAAGGATCTTGAAGGAAGCACCTCAGCCATCAAATTTAGTTCTTTGCAGTAGCAGGCAGCCCTGTGATAAATGTTTGATACAAATAAGTCAACAGAAATGCTACTCTGTGTATATCCCAGGAGCCAAAGAACACTTCCCTCAAACTTGTGATAACATAAAAGTCTGTAATACAAAAGGCAGAACCAGGAAAGCACACCACACCACAAGAAAAGGGCAGAAGAGACTGGGGCATTGCCATTGTGTTCAGACTCTAAAGTATCAGGGGAATTTGTCCCCTAAAGAAGTCTAAAGATCCTACAAACTAAACAATCCCTCACGCTATTGACAGAGATGAAAACCTTCCAAGCCTTCCCTGCCAATCTGCTCTGAAAGAATTTTTTGGCCCCAAACCTGGTGACCAGTTTAACCCTCCATGCCTGAGCAAGATGCATCATGATTTGGACAGCTGTTTATCCTCTGCGTGCATTCAGTTTTCTCACTGGCCTCTGTCTTCTAAGACACTTAAGGAGGTTCTCCATTAGTATCAATTACGGACATAGCGATAGTGAGTCACACAAGAAACTGACTGGACACAGACTTTGAGACCCATTTTATGTTGACCGCCCACCATTACAGAGACCTTGTAAAATCTTGTAAAAAAAAAAAACCCAACACTCTAAAAATAAGCTAACTTTCTTTTTATGTTTGTTTGTTTTGCTGTTAGTCCTTGCTGCAGGGTGAAGGAGAAGGGGCTCATTAGAGACTAGCACAGGAGTCTTGTTGGTTTGTATTCCTACATTACCACCATATGTGTCTATCTTCTTTTTCACTGTTGTCTGTAGTAGCAAAGATCAGATAGAAAGTCTGGCCTTTCCTATGCATTTTTATAAATTAAACCCCTCCAGGTGGGACTGCTGTCAAACTAGGTTAACTTTTAGACTCTCTATCGTAGACAGTGTCTCTTAAAATTGCCCTATGGGGTTTCAAGGCCACTAAAGGCCATAAGCTTCTAGCCTTTAAACAAAACAGAAGAAAGCAGATGTGTAGACATTGTAAATGAGAAATCAAGTGAAAGCTTCAGCCCATTCTTTATACCAAGAGGTTGTACGTAACATTCTGGAGCAGGGCACAGCAAAGAAGGGGCTGTGAGAGAGTCCATTAGTAGTTATGTTGTTCTGGGGCAGAAACTGGCATTTCAGCGCACAAATCACCAGCTACTTTCTAAACAGATGAACTGAACTCTGACTTGCAAACCTTTGAAAGTCTCACGTATAGCTCTCAATATGTGGGAAAGATTGGGTTTATAATGCCTTAATATACCAAAAGTTCCATATTCTTTCTAGTGCTGAGCAGATCCTGGAAAAACCCTGAATGCAGTCCTGTTATTTAGCATTTTGCTGTAACCTTTTTATTGAATTGATTTTTTTTTTTTGACTGGTAAGGGAGAAATACTAATTAGCGCTCTCCATTTTTGATAGCTTGCCTTATTATAAAACTAATTACTGTCTGACTTTTATTGTTGTGAGAATTAGAATACTGAAAAAAGCCTTAGAGTAACAAAATTAAAAATATGAGATTTTTCTAATGATTCTGTGCTGGGTCAGACACGTATTTCTTAAGAAAAAATAATTCATTTTCTTTGGAAAAGAAAAAGAAAAGAGAGTACTCTTTGGGATACTTGAAGTTCTGTTACTGCACCAGTTCCTATCCTCTGAGAAAATACGAGTAGTAAAATGTAAAAGATATTCAGGGCTAAAATTATTAAGAAAAAATGCAGTTTGCTCTCAGCAGAGGTTTCTGCTTGAAAACTAATGGCAGGATTATTACCTTCGTTCTAGTACTGAGAATACTCATGAATTTGTTTGACGTCTGAAAAGAAACCAAAGCATCCAGAATGGAACAAAAGCCCTTATTACCACTCTGCCACTGCAAATCAACTGAGTAACAACGGACTAGGACTTAAGAATATATTAATGGATTTACAGAGAAGGGTCAAAAATAGTAGCGGTATTGTCTTTTGGTGGCCAAATACTGTAATAAAAAGCAAATGGTCTTAAAGAGTCACCTTGAAAAAACTGGAAGTAATCTGAGATACCTAATTTTGTTACAGTGGGTCAATTTATGTTAGGGGACTATATTATTGAAATTTTATTGAAAAGTTTTAAACTATAGGGATTGACCTTTGAAGAGGAATCAAATAGCTACATGATTAAGAAGAATTATCTATATCAGTGTAAGTAGCCCTATTTCAAAAAGGCAATATGCTGATCTGAGCTACTGATTTAGCACTTCTAAATACCAGAGAGAAGAGAATCTGTTTCAGTGAATGTGTTAGTTTTTCTATGTCTGAACTGCCACACTGACACTAAAACTGTGTACAGACAAACCTTAAGAAATGGGTTGCTTATGTGCAGGATGCAACACAGAAGATGTAAAATTACATATTTTGGTTTTATGTCGCTGTAGACATTAAATGTTTGAAGATGGTTATGATTCAGGAGAGAACGTAACTTGTTTTAATGGACCATGGTTGGTTGTGAAGTATATAATTTAATGGCATCTTTATCCCTAAATGTGTTATATACCACTCTCTATTGCTTTACATAAGTAGGCACTAAAAGAATATGTTAAAATGATGCATTTTCTCTTTGTTTAATTTTTAACAGTATGTATGTTTATACATATTAGGTTTATATACTTGACAGATATTCCCTATAGTTCGGTTTATTTGTAAAATGGTACTGGTATCTTTTCTAAAACAAGGTGGAAATTCATTTTGATTTCTTTCCATTGCACTGCTGGCCGGCCTTTTATTTTGTGACTCGTTTGGCTTCATTCTTTCTGATATGCCCATAGAGTAAGTCTTTGTATCTGTATTCTTCCATTTTGCCAAGTACAGTAGACTATGCAGTCCTGTCATCTCTACTATTTTGAATACAACTGGTTGAATGAGCAATCACAGTCTGCATTTCTTTACCCGTGAAATCCAAAGAGACCCCAAGAGAAAAGATGTCTTGGCAAAGAATGCCTTACAAGTTTGAATGGGGAGTGTTTCAGGAGAAAATCAGTTCTGAATGATTAAATAAAAAAATATTCTTGGAAATAATGAATCCTTCTTCCTGCCTGGGCAGCCCAATACCAGCACATGTTATGAAAGAGTCTACATAACTGAAAGATCCCGGACTTTGAACCATTTCCTTCAAGTTGCAATTTTTGGGTTGCAGCTAATAAAACTTAGCTAAAAAGTTTCTCAAAAATACTGTGTGAATTGCTGTTTTCAAGAGACTACTTCACTTAATCCTAATGTCTAATAGTGCTCCCAAAGTGTTTGATAGCGAAAGAAATAGCAGCGCACGGGCTCCAGTTCAGCTATTCAGTTATGAATGCCAAAGTGAAAATGTGGCTGAAAATGCTCAAAAGGCGCTCTTGGTTCAAAGTTCTCCTATTCTGTCATTTGTTTACACACTGCCATGTCTACACTGGAAACCCTACTTCTTTTTTTTTGTTAATATACTGATCTTATTGCAAAAAGTCTGTAGGTATACACGTCAAAAATCTACTGCAGAATAAAGGTTGTGCTATACTCATTAATTACCACATCTTCTGTTATCAGCACCTTCCTCAGGTAGACCTGTCCTANGTTGTGCTATACTCATTAATTACCACATCTTCTGTTATCAGCACCTTCCTCAGGTAGAGCTGTCCTAGCTTAGCCTCAGCTCTATCAGCAGAAACAGCTGGTGCTTTTCACGGGCATCTTCTTTGGAGGAAGTGGTCTTCCTAGCCCTTAAGAAGCATAAACAGGGGTTATATTGTTTCAGCAACAAGGATAGGCTTTTCTCCCAGTTCGANAAGCATAAACAGGGGTTATATTGTTTCAGCAACCAGGATAGGCTTTTCTCCCAGTTCGGGGCTGGGGCTTCCACTTCTTTTTGCTGTGTAACAATTTTAATTCATTCTCAACCTCAACACGTGAAATGTACCCCATGTGCAGGGCGCTACAGGGGATGCAGGAGATGGGAGTTCAGATTCTTGCTCTCTCAGCAGGGTAGCAGGTAACTTTCAGCAAGACATTAGCATTGACTTGACCTTTCTGCACACTATACTGTCTGTACGCAAGCTGTTTTCTTTAATCAAACAATAGGGACTTTTGAGAAGTTATGTAAGAGCTGAAGATGCTAAGAGGAGTGAGCTGCTTAGCATAATTCTCGTCCTGAGAGGTGCTTATATTTCTTGTTTATCTCCTTTGATGTCAGAAAAGGTGCTTTGTCACAAACTAACGTTTTTCCTCACCACAAAAGAGTTGCTGGANGGAGAAATAACAAAAAAAAAAAAAAAAAAAGTAAGTTGCGGACATTACTGATATGCACTGTACTGTGCCCAGCTCCCCATCATCCCTGTTTCTTGGTCTTAAGCTTGAATTTGCAAGGCCAGCTTGTCACATACATTGCTTTTTTGTAGCCGATGATGTATTTCAGAGTTGCGAAAGCTGTACAAAACCCAGATGCATCAGGACAGACTCGAATTGCAGTTGAAGGCGTGTCTGTTGGAAGTAACTGGTCGCTCTACTTTCTGCATGGGGACCTAGATGTTAAAATCGCTTCCGGTTATCACAATGACAATGTTTGGCATAGCTCTGCTTTTTAACCAACAATGTAGAGACAGACAAAAGGGCCATCGAACTACTTAATTTCGGCCTCTGCTATCATGAGAGAGCTAAAATAGGCCAAAAGTGCCTTCTGGTTTCATATAGCTAATACTGTCCTGAAGAAGTTAGTCCTCTCCCTATTGCTGCTTCATTTCTCCTGAGACAGAGGAGTAGTAAGCCACCTAACTGAAACTCGTTCTCTAATCTACAAGTGTTTACATTATTTAAAACCTGTTACCATTAAAAAAATACTTTGTTCTGGGTGTGGGCTGGTGGCATCTGTTTGCTTCTTGCCTGTGCCTAGTTTCTGTATCCCAGCCCTGACATCAACTGTTACAGTCCATGCATACAGCACATTTCATTTTACCTCAGACCTCTGTAGCCATAAGACGTCTTTGCACAAATACAAGAAATAGTGCTCATTGCAGTGAAATTGTACAAGGTCACATCAGATACAAAGATGGCCCAAAGAAGCTTTTTTCCACCCCTGAATGCAGTTTCACGATGCTCACTGTACACTGTTTGTACACAGCATTCTATATTTGCCATACAAGTAAGCGTTGGAGTAATTTCATTTGCAGAACCCATAGGCTCCTTTTTTTGCTAAGTAACGTTGCTCAGTATGGTTCTGAAATTGCTTGCTGCTTTGCATCCTTCTGAATGTTATGTGGTCCATGACTCTTGTTTTGCAACAGGAAAGAATTCATATAAAATCTGTCTTGAATTGATATAAACTTCATTCTTTTCCTGACGTTTACAGAGACAGGCAGCTCATACATTAGCCCTCCTTACTTAATGTGGTTACATGCTCTGGAAGGCAATGTGTTCCACTTACACTCTGTGGTACCTGTAGCTGCCTCCAAATGGTACCACACAATGTCCTGCATTGGATGGAGAGTTAGACCTGTTTGAGCGCATTTCTTGGGTTCATGCTACTTTCTGGTGGCTGCAGTTACAAAGAACAAAAATCCTGATTCTAGAAACAATATTCAGGCCTTTTATTTTATGGCTTGCTAGTGTGACAATTACAGCTTTTGCCGCAAAGGTGTTTCAGGATGGCATATACTTAGGATGATCAAAATTTCCTAGTTTTTATTCTTTTGGAAAATACAAGAGTTTTTTTTTTTTTTTTAGGAAAGGAACAAACATGCAAGCTACTTTATGTGGAAAACCATATATATAGGGTTTTCTTAAGATTTCTGACACTATAAAACGTGAAAGTGGAGGGTTTGCCCCATGCCTGCTTTGTCACCTCTACTGTTGTGCTCTCCAGGGTTTATTGTCTCAAGAATATCTAGTGAAGCCTGATTCAAAAGTATCTGTGAAAGATTTTGGAAAAGATCCATTGTGGGAGAGGCTAATTGATGCAGCTGACTGATGAGTGAAACCCTGTCTTTCTACTAATTGCATCTTCAGCTTTTGTAATCATCATGCATGGCTTTTATCTCCTAACTTCCAAGATAAACCGAGGACTGATCTTTGATCTGTCACATATGATCATCTGTTACAGCCCTGTGCATGCCAGCACTCCGGCTGCAGCAGCGTGCAGCTCCGAGTGGGCCATGTGCCAAATACCCAGCCTTGAGGAAGAGTTTGCAGCTTGCCTTAAGCATTGTGTTACTTTTGCTACTTCTTTGGCAATAGCCAAGCTTGCTAGTTTAAAGATAGCTCATACTTGCCCACACTAGCTGCAGTGACCACAGCAGAGCAGTATCTGGTGTTCCTCTGATTTTTCTCTCTCCCTCCTCTGTGATCCCCTTTTGCTTTCTATGCTTAAAATAGAATGTTAGAGATTCTTGCATTAAAACAAAAAGGAAGAAAAAGCTATGTGTACCTCTAGTATCTTTTTGTTTATCAAAAAACATCAAGTACAGACACATAGTAAGGATGAAAACACCTTGCTTTTATTAGCCATTTTTCCCTAGGCTTCTCTGTCTAGAACACAATGAACAGGCAAATGTGAATTACATGGCTATCAAAAGATTTTGGTGATGTTATAAACCATAAGAATGAAGCTCGTATAGTCTTTTTCTTTGTAATCAATGAGATCTTGAGATAAAATTAGAGTCTGAGATTTGAAATATCCTCATTTATTTGTTACAATTCTTGAACAGGATTTCCTTATTGCTTCTGCTCCCTCTTTTGTCTGCCTGATTCGAATAGCAAACAGAAGCCCTGCTCTAATCGGTTGATCGTCCTATTTTTAATTTGCAGGAGTGATTTAATCCCTCTGAATTACAGAAGGGGCAAGTGACTTCATAAACCTGAGTAATGAGATTTGTTAAGCATTACTTTATCATGAGGATCTTTCCTAGAGCAGATATCTACCCCGGGAAAATATTTGATTAAAACATAGTGGGTGAAAGAGCATGCTGATTCCCAAATCCTGCAAGTTCCTCCTCCTATGAGGTTTTAAATTCTTTTGACTCCCGCCAAAATCAGCATTAGAGAAGGGATGACCTGGTTTGCCAACACTGATTAAAGGAAAATGTACAAGACATATCAGTTATTCAAAAATAGTATTACAATTTTGAGATCAGGCGCCTTAGGTAGTCTACCCTTTAATAATGTATGTCGCAAGGCTTCTTTTATTAAGCATGGGAATAATAACAGTCAGATTTGTAATTATCATTATTGACTTGAATGAACAAAAGTCAGTCTTGAAAGGCTGCATGTTCAAGGGTTGTAAATAGCCCTATTTGGACTACCCTACCTTTCTTTTTTTTCAAGAAAATATGGATGTGATTTAATAGATTTAAATACACAACAAGGATATCTAAGCTGGGTTTATGAAATCATGAAAGACTTGCCAGCAATTTGAGTGAGCTTCTGTTTGAGCAGCAAGTGGGGATAAAGTTAGCGACATGAGTTTGCCACAGGCCCGAGCTGGATGTCCTTTCAGTGCCTCTGATTCTAGTAAGCTGATGTTGTCTCCTGCTCATCCTGCCCCTGGCACCACCAGCAGAGACAGCAGTGAGTTCTGGTATTTGACAGGTCCTTGCCCTGCCTCCTAAGGATGTAGAGGCTTTTGCTGCTTGTGAACTGCTCCCTGTGCTTTCCTCCACCTAGACTCTTCACAGTATGTGTGCCTATGTGTGTTTCAAGCGAATGACACTTGATCACCTCTATATGCAGATCATAATCTCCAGAAAGTGTCCTGTAGCCGTATTTTGCTGCTTGAATTCAGTATTCCTTCTGCTGGCTTTGTTGTCTTTGCTGATGCCTTTAGGGTCCGAGCCTCACCTACTGATGTTCTGTTGTTTTGAGCCTTGATGTTCTGAACAATGTGTTTTGCCAGCCAGCTAATGTAATATTGTTCCTTTGAAGGCATCAGATGCTGCAACTTGAGAGCCTAACTACTTCTTCACTTTACTGTATAGAATGATCGGTCTTCACCTTTGGTTGGCCTCCAGTAGCACAGCAACATTATTCCTCTAGGCATCAAAAAGGTAATGAATGCCCTTCAACCTCTTAATGCTTTTTCTTCCCTGTCTCAGTTACCTGCACCAGACTACTAATGTTTGAGTTCCACAGATGATGTTGATACCAATGGAGGTAACCATGACACTTCAATTATTAATGCCCCAGGATCTGATTTTCACAAGCGCAGGGATCCTGCAGCTTTTGTTTACTTCATTTGGACTTGGGAATTCTTTGTAATTCTAAAAATGGAGCCCACAGCTTCTCCTGGGGAAAAGACAGACGAGACCCTACTTTATGCAGCTTCCAGATTAGATTTGCAAAAGGATCTGGTGACTTTGAAAGCTTCCATCTTTAAGACCCTCTAAAGGGCCTGGCATTTTTGTATATAATTTCTAGAAGTCAGAACTATCCACAGGGTGTTAAGGTTTGCATACTAAAATTAGGCAGTTCAAAGTCTTTGAGTCCCTTTTGGATAATGTTTTCTTGTTTGAAAAGCAGCCTTTTTTTTAATTTTGGGGTAGCGGAACAAAAAAAACTATAAAATGAACTCTCCCTCTCCCACTTTATCATTCCTTCTGTAAGGAATGTATTTTTATTCTACTGTTTAATTTTAACTATTTGTTTATGACCATCAGTTTTCTACATAGTTTAGAGGAGGCTCCTTACTTGATGAAAAGGTTGTGTCTTCACATAACAGACTTCAGGGAGGGGGACATGTGATGAGAGCAGAAAGGGCACTGAGCTGAACATCGCCATACCAACTTTGTGAACAGAAGAGAGAAGATGCAGGTTGACATCCTGGCAAATACACCAATTTAAGAAGAATGTTAGTTCATTAATGTTTAAAAGCAGTTCTCAATAGTTCATGTGCAACACAATTCAGTTGTGTGGTCCTGGCTGCTTTCAGAGAGGTAGGTATTACTCATCGGTGTCAAACCTTTTAGTCTTCATTGCATCCACAGCTCATTATGGGGGATCATAGCTTCAGGTGAAGTAACTTGATGCATTTATGCACAAGCTGGGCAAGAAATCCGTAAATATTTAAAACTGATGTATATTTACTAGTGTAATATTGCACATAGAATTAGTTGTCTGGTTTGTCTGCCAGCGTTTCAAGGCTTGCAGTTTAATTATGTTACCTAAGTCTGATGGCCGGTGTTTTTAAGGGATTCATGCTTCTGCCCTTTCCTTCAGCTTCTCCTTAAGCTCTTCTGAGCTCCTTTGTGACCCAGATGAATTGAGATCTTGTCA
Source organism: Himantopus leucocephalus (assembly GCA_003993805.1). Lineage (NCBI taxonomy): Eukaryota > Metazoa > Chordata > Aves > Charadriiformes > Recurvirostridae > Himantopus > Himantopus leucocephalus. Next base: position 47,430,568 of record RSEF01000002.1, read on the forward strand.
GCTTAGTGCACTGACAAATGAAAATAGGTGACTAATGTTGATTGTCTTTTGATATTTCATACTCTGTTTGCCAAGAATGTCTCGTGTACTGTGATCATCTAAAATCCTACACACTCGGGATAGTCATTTTTTTCATAGAGACTGATTGCAGGCAGTTGACAAAGAATATCATCTTGAGCAGTTGCTCACCAGTAGCCACCCCTTCTTATATTTACTTAGTTTAACAAGAAATAATGAAGTAATATCACAATGGACCATTTAGTCATATGGTCTGATCTCCTCTGCATTCTATGTCATTAAATTTCATGCACGTACAACCACGGAAGGCAGTAACCTGCATTTGGGTTAAACCTGTCTTCCAGGAAGATATCTTGTCCTGGTCAGGGGACATAAAGCCATTAAAAATTTCTTGGTGTCTTTGTTACCTTGTTCCCGTGATGTATTGTCACCTTAAGAAGAAAAATCGTGTGCTTCATTTGAATTTGTCTGACTTCAGTTCTACCACAGCTTCTAGTTATGCCATTCTCCGCTAGATTAAAGAGCCCTTCAGAATTCAGTATTTTTTTTCTCCATAGAGGTACTTATATGCTGTAATCAAGTCAATCTTTTTGATACGATAAACAGATTGAGCTCTTTAAGTCTCACTTAGCAGCATTTTTCTTCAATTCTCAAATCACATTTTCAGGTCTTAATCTGCCCCCTCTCCAATTTTTCAACATTTTTTTTTCAAAACATCGGCAGGAACACAGTATACAAGATTGGTCTCATCAGTGATATATCCAGAGATAAAACTATCTCCCCTACTTGCTACTGCCCTGATGCAGATTAATCCTTCCTGTTACCAGTGTCAGAGTGAATATTTATGATGAGTTGGTGACTACAACCCTTAAATCTTCTTCAGCAAGCGCTGTCTCCCTCTCAGTACACAGCACCTACAATCCTTCATGCTTGTTACAGGGATTTAGTTACAGTAAATGTAGTTCCTTTGACAAAGTCCAGTTTGCCACCCAGTTCAGACTACTTCATGTGGTTGCTTGGTCCTTATTACTTTTACCATTTCTCTCCTCTTTGGGCCATTTTCAGATGTGACACCCTTTTCACAGAAACGTACCTGTTCGATGAAGGTTCCTTACTGTCAGCTACTTTTTGTCATCAGTCATTCAGGCAAGTCTTAGTCAATTTAGCCTGTGCTTTAATGATATAATGGGATACTACATTTTCTTTCAGACTGTCTTAAAAGTTTAAATCATCAATATGCACTTACCCAAATGAACAATCTCATCAAAGAATTAATTTAGAAAAGTTTTATTAGACCTGGTTCTTCCTTAAAAAGACTGGAATGATTTCTATTCCTTTCTGGAATTATTTCTATTCCTTTCTTTGAAATATTTTAAAATTAAATCTGTTATTCCCATTATTATTTGGGGTTCTGATGTTGGCCTGTATTTTCTTGTCATTGCAATTGCCCTTTTTTGACTACTGGTATAACATTAACACCCTTTGGAATTTCGCAGGTATTCCAAAGTTTACTAAAAAAGGTGAAAGAGCCCAAGTATCTATTCTGGAACTGGGAGTAAGCTATCTAAGTTTGCTTATAAAAGAATGGTCATGATTCCTATCTTTCTTAATTACTAGCAGGCTGGAGCAGTTCTTCGTAGTCCCCTTGAGATCCATCTACTTGTTTCTTTTGTAGCACAGAAGTACTTACTGAACATATTTACATTTTCCACATCAGCACAAACCCACTTACGAATTACATTCACTGATGGGCCAGTATCACCACTGGGTTTTCTTTTAGTCCTAACACACTTAAATTTGTCTCATTTGTCTAGCTCTCACAACCACAGATTTTTTTCCTATTAACTTCCCTTATCAGTTTTTGTTATTGTAACTTGTAATTTATATCAACTGTAATTTATACAATTTCTCTTTGTTTTCCATTTTATTTCTAACTGCCACCTTTGAACTTTTATGGGAAAATTACTGCCTTCTGTGATTGCAAAATCATAATGGTTTGGCTGTTTATTAATAGAGTCTGTAAGAGAGCCCCTTTTTTTGGTGTTCTTACCATTTTGCCCTATCAGTTCCCCTTACTGTTTTTCTAAGTTTCTGGAAATTAGCTCTTTTGAAGCAGCAGAAATATGTGGTTTTAATTGGGGCTATCCTTCATTTACCCATGATGAATGCAATCAGGCCATGATCACTTGTTCCCAGGCAACTACGAACTTTTAATTTAGTGATATCTACCATTTTTATCTATCAAAATGAGGTTGAAATCTCTTGCGGTGTAGGATATCTATTGGGCTACAAAATTACCTTCTGCAAGTTATAGAAGTTATTAATGACTTAGTAAAGGCTGCAGCTGATGCTAGAAAAGGGCGACATTTGTTTCCTCACAAACAAGGAAAATTAGGATACTACATAGACTCATAGAATTGTTTGGGTTGGAAGAGACCTTAAAGATCATCTGGTTCCAACCCCCCT
>RSEF01000002.1:47433151-47469739 GCA_003993805.1 Himantopus leucocephalus
AGGTAGCAAGTATGAGGAAATAAAAAGATGAGCATTAAGAAGGCCTGTGTCGCGTGGAATGGGGCTGGTGTCCTGGAATAAACTGACATAAGGAGGTCAGCCACAACTCGCTCGGAGGCCTTAAAATAGCCCTCAGCGGCCGGCGGTGCCCGGCCGGGCTTTGCCCAGCAGCAGCGGGCAGGCACGGCGGCAGAGAGCCGCGGCCCCGGCAGCCAGCTGCCTGCCCGCTGCCGCCGCCGCTCACCCCCGGGGAAGGCTTTTAAGACACCGGGTCAACCCCCGACTTGGGGAGATACGGGCAAGCCCGGGGCGTTACACACGCCTTCGTGTACCGCGGCCTCCCCGCCGGCCGGTCCCCGCCGTCGGGGGGGGGGGGGCAGCCGGGCAGGGGAAACCCTTACGGGCGGCTCCCCCGCCTCCGGTTCGCCCGGCCGTGCCCCGTTACCCCCCCTCCCCCCCCGCCTCTTTCCCCGCCGGAGGAGGCGGCTGGCGGCGGGCCAGAGGCGCCGAGGGTATTAATAGGCGGCCCGGAGGCAGCGGCGGGTGTGCGGGGCGAAGGCTGCGGGCTCGGTTCTGCCCGGCCCGGCCCCGGACGGCTCGACGCGGGAGCGGCCCAGGGCCACGCCGGGGAGGTGCCTCCGGTCCGCACCCGTCTCCCACCGCGAAGGCGAGATGGAGGGTAAACGCTGCCGGGGGCCAGAGCCGCCTGCTCCCTCCTCTCTCCCCGCTCCAGCGGGGGCCGCCGTTCCCGCCCGCGGCGCCTCAAGGCGGCGGCCGCCCTCTCGGCTGGGCGGCGGGGCTCGGGGAGGGCGGGGGGGGCTCGGGGGGGCGGGAGAAGCGCCTCGATCTCTGCCCCGCTCGGGGCTTTTAACCCCTTCCTCCGCCGGCCGAAGGGGGTCCCGGGGTCGCCATCCCCGCCATGGCTACCAGCGGGGCCGGGGAGGAGAGAGGACGTCGGGGCAGAGGAGGGAGGCAGCGGGTCGGTTCGCAGGCAAAGGTGCGGGAGGGACAGGGGCTGCCTTTGTCCAGGGCTCCGAAACTTCTCCGGCACCGAGTGGAGATGAGCAGAGAGGTTCCCTGTTGAGTATCTATCTCTAACCACCTTTTTGTTAAAGGGCAGCAGTAACGTAGCCGCAAAGGTTTAATAAGGTATAGAGTTTGCAACAAGTATTATAAAAGCATTGCAGCAGAGTATTTTTGTTGAAATAAATGATCTTTAAAGAGTGGTGCCTTTTATTTTATTTTTTAATTTTTTTTTTTTGGGCACCAGAATAAAATAGGCATGGCAATATGATGGTTGGCTTTGGGGCGAAAGGTCTGAGGAAGGGAGAAGTTAATCCTGTTTTATAAATGTGTTATCAAGTTAACTTGTTTACCTGCATCAACAGGAAGGTGTTGCATCATTATGTAGTGAAAAATAAAAGTTGACTGTATGTTTATGAAAGTTGGGAACGTGGAAATCCGATGGCTAATACGATAATAAGACTTCCGTAGAAGCTTTGAAAATGAAAAGAGACTAAATTGTGGTATGCCTCTAGGCTTTAGGTATGCCATTATTTGCAAGGTTCAGAAATGAGGAATTCCTTTGTCTTGTGAGTGGAAACTGGTTGCTAAGTCAGAAAACAGTAAAAGTGTTTGCAGATGGCAGTCCCTTCTCCCACAACATCAATATTCTTGATAAGAGTTTCTCCGCTTATCCCAAATTGGGAATCTTTTATGAAAACAGTCAAAAAAGCTTGGGATCTAGTATGTTTCTTTTGGTTTTACCCTAAGCATGGATGAAATACTAAAAAAAGGTTTTACTCCCAGGTTGAGAAAGTCTCCTAGCTTGTCTCCCAAAAGTTCAGTGTCTCACATTCATGGGCGACGCAAGTCATTGGCGCCCTTAATCAGTGGAAAATCTCCAAACAAAAATAGTATATTTGAAATTGAGAAAATATAAGAACTCCAGAAACTTCTTATTTAAGGACAATTGTTCCCTTTTTCTTAATTTGCTGTAAATTGAACGAGCTTTTTAAAGTTCCATGACAACTCTACTATACAGTAGATTATTCTAGAGTGCACAGTAGCTTAAGGCCGTGCTGTATGAGTAGCAGCAGCTCCGAAAGTGATTCCCTTCAGATACAGCTTATCTTAATAGCCTCCGCCAAGACAACACCAAAGATAAGCTTCTATTAGTCACTAAGACCGAGATCTCTGTGTTCCCTTCAGCTGAGTAAGCGTTCTTGTTCAAATATTGTCCAAAGTATGCCACCAAAAGTCTAATTTCCTACTGAAGACATTGGCTTGTGCTGGTAAGACAGAATGAGTCTAGTGGTACGATCCCCACCCTTGTTGCTGCAGGTTTTTCAGTACCTCTACCTTCCTCACGAGTACCATCTATAACTTCTGCCTACTTTCCTGTCATCAGAAATTCTCTAGTCTCCCAGTCTCCTCTTTTTACCTTTGGTGATTTGCTACGTTTTCTGTCTGGTGAATGAACTTCACATCAGTGGGGTGGTGAAGGAAGTTGGGCTGCACTGTAGCCTTTGCTGGGGATGTTGATTGTAGTCTGATTATTTGTGGATTTAGGTGATTTGGGATCTGGGGAAAGATTTTGCTCATTATTCAGAGCCATTGGAGAAATGAGGCTCAGGTTCTTGAGGTGGTAAGGCCTTTGCTGCCTCCTGAAAGTTTGTTTTTCCTAGTAAGTGTGCATCCACACTTAAGACCAAATCTTTTTGGGGTGGTGTGGGCAGCCTTTCTCCTTTCAGTACTAATTTTATGTGCTTTTAGATGGATCTTGTTAGGATTCTATGGGAAAACATCTGGGAGACCAAGATTGAAGGGCGCTTGCCTGTTGCAGCAGTAGCATTGTGTTTGCTTTGCACAACTGGAGCAGCTGGCAAAGCGGACACAAGTGCAGTGGAGACTTGGATGTGTTTCCCAGTGCATAGAGTTATCCTTGCAGTGGCTGCTGTGGCTGTGAACGCAGTGGGAGCACTCTTGGGCAGTGACATTGTTTTTATAACACCCTTAATATATCTGACAGTGAGTGCTTGTGAGGTTCATCTTGCTTGTTGTTAGTTGAACCTCATTTCTCTGAGACGTTGTCACTACTGTCCACAAGGGCAGCCTTACTGACTATGCAGGGATGGGTAAGAGGATTCTTTAGGCTATGCCTTCACTAACACNTTTAGTTGAACCTAATTTCTCTGAGATGTTGTCACTACTGTCCACAAGGGCAGCCTTACTGACTGTGTAGGGATGGGTAAGAGGATTCTTTAGGCTATGCCTTCACTAACACAAAAGATAGCAAAATCCCATGGCAAGTGGGGACCAAGTTGTAGATTCTTACTCCTAGCTGCAGAAACATGTCTTGACTGCATATATCCTTCAGTCCTTTGTCATCAGGGTAGCTTTCCAAGGTTGTTTTGGCATGGAGAAGGCCTGGAGAATTCTCTATTTGGAGGAAAAAAAAATAGGTGAGATGTTCCCTCGTGGGGCATAAGGGCTGAGTCTATTAAGCAGAGTCTCAAGCAAGTTACTAGCTCATCAAGTACGACAAACAGAGTCGAAGCTGGAAACCACAAGAGGAAGGAAGCAGCCAGCATTTATGCAATATGCTGCTTTTTAACTTCTGGCTGGCAGCTCGCTGTGTATATGGTATGTTTGGGGCGTTATGTGGTTTGTGTCTGACAGCGAACTGGGGAAGGAGATGAGTCAGCAAACATTTATTTAATGCAAGATGTTGCTGTGTTGCCGTCTCAAACAGGTGTAATGTGAAGCGTGGTAAAACATACTGGAAGTTAGGGTGACTTTAAGGCTCTGGTAATGTGACACTTGGGGTAGTATTTTGGTCGGAGTGGAGGGGTAGGATCTCTCCTGTGTCTTAAAATCTGATCTGATAAAAAAGATATGAGGATCTTTGGTAATATCACATCATCAGAGGAAGGGAAACACAGGTTTGCAAGAAATGAAGTTTGCATCAAATAAAGCCGTTCTGTGTGAGTGCATTCATTGTGCTTTAAAATTAATAAGAATTTTCTTGGCAGTTAATGAACATTTAGTGAAGAAGCTTAATTTGACATTTGAGAAGTTCAGTAAATAATTTTTCTTTCTTGATTAAGGCATCTTTTAAGCTGTCATTTATACAACCAATAATTGTCACTTTTTAATGCATTGGAAGATCTTGTTGCATACTGATTCAGCTATTACTGCCTGTTAAACAGTTTAGATTTCATGTGCCTTAATTTCCCTGCCCTTGATTATTTTAAGCAGCTTGCTTCTTTAAAGACCGTTTGTATTCCACAAGCATTTATTACATGTTCAAGACAGAAAAGATGGACACATTGAAATACATGTCTGTATTACTCTGACTTCCTCCCCCTCCCTCGCTGCAGTCAGATTTGGGGTAGTCAGTCCTAATGCTCATCCCAAATGTTTACATAAACTACCTGTTCTGGCTCTGCAAAAATCAAAAGTTAGATATTGTATGGCCTTTTTTGCTTTGTCTCATGTCACAAGTGTTGGAGGTAGTTGTTTGTAAAGCATTGATAGCTCAAGGATACTCGGCAGAACATGGTTAAATTGGGGCCGTTTCCCTCCATTTTTTTTTAATCCTCCCATCTGTGCACACAAGTTATCTTATTTTAACATTTATGTGGTTTATACATGTGCAATGAGAGAATAATACATTTAAAAGGCAAATGGTTGTTGCTTTGTGGCACGTCAGTGGAGGTTGTTTCTGTTGATGACTATTGTCAGGTTTGGTCTGAGGGTAATAAAAAAGTGACTTTGACCTTGTTCAAATGTATGTATGTCCGTCTCTATTGCTGTTTCTTGAGTATATGTGATTTTGGTTTTTTTAAATGAAAAACTTGTCAAGTGTCAGCAAATAGAGGTGTCTTTACAGAAAAAGTCACTGGACCAGAGGTTTTTCAGTGCCATAAATACGATGAGGAAAGTGGTTCTTAGTGACCAAGGTCTTTTGTCAGCAAAGTAGCAATAACTCTACAAAGTAGCCAGTTAAATCTAGATAATTTGGAAGAGCTTTTGGCTCTAAAGCTTGGATGTCCCTGCCCTTTGTCACATCTCACCTTATGTAAGCTGAAAAGCCTCATAAATATGATCTTATCCATTGGCAAATGTCAGGGTTTCAACAAGAAAGGTTGTCTCATAAGCTGTTTGGTGTCCCTCTGCTAGTTACGCTGCAAGACAGTTTATGTCTCATTGAGCTTCTTAAACTCATTTCTCTCAAGCAGGCCTACTCCATTGTTTGGGGATTACTGAGCCCCCTTTGGGGCCAATACGTCATCTTAAAAAGCCGTTACACCTGCCTGAAGGGGAAAGAGGAAGCAACAAACGCCGTATGTACCTGGTATTTGGTTGCAGTGCTGGTGCTGATCTCGAATGACCGATTAAAGTTTTGGCGTGGTCAAAAAAACCCCTTCCAAATAAGCTACCCATCTTCTGCCTTTCATAGAGGAGAAATGGAAGGCTGGGATCACGGGTGCAGCCAGACTGCAGGTGGCATGGGGAGTCTGTTTGGGCCTCCTTCAGCTGCCTTGCTGGGGTAGGGATCACACTGTCTCATTGGTGAGCCCTAGCATGCATAGCATGGTCAGAGATGTGCTTCTACCAGGCATCATCCAGGCTGCTGCCCTTCAGAAGGACTGCCACTGTCTTCTACTGGGACTTGCCAGGGTGTGTTGCCACCCAGCAGCTTGGCCTCTTGCAGCTCAGGAATGTTTTCCCAAAACCACATAGGAAAATCAAGGCAGGCACAATCTGAAGTGATGGGTCCAGAGCCCTGCCGGGTCCCTCATCTGTGTGACTGGTCTCTGCTGATCTGACCAGCGACATTAGAAAAGTCAGTGCAGGGAAGCTTGCTCCATTTTGAAAGTGGATTGAACTACTTTGCTGTACATAATACGCTAATAAATTATGAATGTCTACGTAACAAGTAGTTCAGAGGACCTAGTGGGCTGGAAAGTTACATCCCGATTTACTATGCATTAGCTTCCCCGTGTTAGTAAATAAGGGCATATCTCAGAGGAATGTTGTAGACATAAGTTAGTGAGCAGTAATTGGAAATCCTTTGAGGAAACAGAAAATGTGGAAGTGTTTATGATGTTAAGAAAAAGTGAGAGGAAAAAAGTTGACTAACCTGAACTTCCTGAAATGAAATTTAGGTCTTTCATCTATTTTTACATTTTAACTTGCGTTGAATCCCAGAAAAATCAGTTTTAGTAAATTACTGCTTTCTTAGTTGATTTTTGAAAGACTGGAGTTAAAAACTGTTTTTATATTATAACTAAAAATATAGTTCTTGCATAAAATTACAGGCTGTCGTGGACTCTTTTAAATCAAGTTGCAGGACTTCAAATTGGAAAAAACCCTTATTTTCACTTCGATTTTTTCCAATGGGAAGCAGAGAAATCTCAGGGGTTCTTTATATTCTGTGTGGGTCACACATATATTTGTCACTTCAGTCTGCCTGAAGTTGTTAACTTTGCTATCCCATGCACAGTGCCTGTGATTGACTTGGATATTGCAAATATATTCACTTTCCCACAGAAAAAGGAACGTTCATTGAATGTTCATTATCCATGTGCACCTTCTGCTTAAAATAAAAGCTTCCTACACTGTTGGCAGATGTTAAAAATTAGAACATGTAAGCTGAGAGAATCTCATTGGGGTCATGGAGTTGGGATTTCCATTTCATAGTTGGCATCTGCCATTTCTCAGTTTTGCATCAAGGTGAATTCCAATTCTCCACAGCCTTTCTTCCTAATCGGAAATGTTACAGCATGAATCATTCCTGCAGTTACTTGGTTAGAGCATTGAGAAGTTGTTGCTAAATGTTAACATCAATTCCTGAGGTTTGGATGCATAAAAATTCCTGATTCTTGTTTCTTAACTTTTGTCTGCTTCTTTTATTATTGTTTTTTAGCATACCCTGCCCGATATTGTTGTGTATAGCAAGTGCTTTGCACGCAGTGAATGGGTGCGACATGTCGTGAACGTTCGACTAATTAAGGGTGTCCCCTCAGGACTCTGGAAACATCTCTGAAAGCAGAACCTCTCTCCTAGCGTGGACCTTACATTCCCTGTCAGATATTCGTCGCTGGGGCTCCTCTCCAGATTTCTCTTTCTCCTCCCAACCTTTCCTTTCAGAATGGGAAATTCAGATGTGGGACGGAGAGTAGGACCCATTTTTTTAATTGTTGCCATTTGGCGCTAGCAGTGTGCTCAAAAAGTCTATTCAGGGGCCTTTGAGCCCGGACACAAGCACTTTTGTTTTGCTTGGGTCCTGCTCTATAAAGGTCACTTTTGCATTTTCACAGTCGGAGGATTCCTATGTGCGGGGGGGGCTGTTACAGACTTTCTGAAGGGGAACACCCAACTTGTTCCCAGTCCTTGTCCATAAACCTCCAAAACAGGAGCATGTAGTACAGGGGCAATTGCATGAGCCCTGCTGTGCCTACTTTTTCTTCATATGGGACTTTCCCAGGATACCAAGTCGACATGTATAATGGATCCTAATAAACCTGCACCTCCTTTACTTGGCCTGGGAAAGCAGTTTACTAAGAAACAACATATTTTGCCTTCAAACTGGAGTGGCTTTGCTTCAGTTGTAAACANGCCCTGCTGTGCCTACTTTTTCTTCATGTGGGTGACTTTCCCAGGATACCAAATCGACTTGTATAATGGATCCTAATAAACCTGCATCTCCTTTACTTGGCCTGGGAAAGCAGTTTACTAAGAAACAAGGTATTTTGCCTTCAAACTGGAGTGGCTTTGCTTCAGTTGTAAACATACAGAAAGCAGTGATTAAAGAAAAAAGTGCCTTTAAAGATTATGTATGCCAAGGGACTCAAATAGCTGCATAGTATGGGACAGGTTGGTGTGTTAATGCTTTGATAAGTGACATGGCATCACAGTAATCCATTAAACATGGTGGTGTGGAGTCTTGACACTGAAGTTCACTTGTTTTTTTTTTCTGGAGACGCTGAAAGAAAATACTGAGGGCTTCTGAGAGAAGAACAACGGCTAGATCACCCAGGATGAAGAATTTAAAATTTGTTGCTGATTAATGGTACCAATTATTACTGCATTTGTTACAAAGCCTTTGGTCAAAGCCAGCCTTTTGCTTTCAATTGACTAGTCAGTGGTGGTAGTACAGTGTAAACTGAACAGGATTTGGCTCTGGCATTCAAGCACAGGCTACTCTTTCACAACCACCCCCTTCTGTTTCTGCCTTTTCCTTGCGAGCAGTAAATCTTTCTGGGTATTTTATTCTACTCTCCCAAATGTTGTCAGAACGTGCCAAGTACAAGGCTCCAGTTTCTTTTTGTAGTGCAAGAATTTAGCAGTGAAAGTTTCTCTGTGTTTATGGAAACACAGATGCAGCTTTTAAAATACTTGGTAGTGCTTACATAAAGATATGGAAACATCTGAAAAGTGTTTATTTTTCTGTACATAATTTCAACTCCAATTAATTTATGTTTTCTGCTGGGAAAATAATATTGATCATAAAAATGAAATGCTGGTTGGAAATCTTTATGCTTCTGTAACAGAATATTTCTTTCAGGATGAAATGTGAGAATTACGGGCTTGATTCTGCTGCTGCTGAAGCCAGTGGCTAAATGCCCAATTACCTTCAATTGGAGCAGGATCGAGTCTTCTCTTTTGCAGAACGGTATCTTGAACAGTCAGTAATCCTTAATCTCTGGTTTGAAGCGCTTCCATTTGGTAAAGTTTTTGTGCTGTTTCAAGCCTGGAGCTGTTTGGCTGAAATTGCATTTGATAGCCTGTTTTCTGAGTCTCCTTAGGAGTCTGTTTCTGTATTCTTAAATAGTGACTTGCAAAACCTGAAGACCTTTACCTCTGAAAATGTGTACGTTTGGGGCTCGATTTTAGCTGCTGATTGTGAAATAGTTGTTCATATTAATTTCCAGAAATAGTCTTATGGTATGTTCCAGGGCAGAATTTATCTCAGCAAGTTCAGATTGAAATGGTAAGTGGTAACAAAAAATATTATTGACAAAGTGGTCAATAGTTGCGAACATTTCATGAAATGTATTGTGGGCTAAATCCTGAACTCTTTGCTGGAGCCTTACCCAGGTAAATTGCTGTTGAAGTGCAGGCTCTTTTCTCTCCCTTCCTTCTGACCCTTCTGCTTGGCCTTTCTGTTTCATAGACTGCCTGAGGCACAAGACAGATGTGTTGGGACTAGGTTTAGGCTATCGTCCATTTTCCAGGGGATGTCTTCTTCCTCAGGCTCCACAAAGTGTCCTATGGAGACTGTAAAACTGTGTGTATAGGGGAATAGACCTGCTTCAAATAGGGAACTGTTGTTAGATACATCACCCAGCCCCCTAAAGACCTGGTAGAAAAAGTAATGTAAAGTTCTGCTTTTGCTTTTCACGGAATCGCTGGAAGGGATCATTGTAAAGTCATGGAATACTAGTATCACGTCTCTGCAAAAGTATCAGAAATAGTCCTGATGAAGTTACCAACGGAAAGCTTTTGCACAGCTCTGGTTCTAGCAGAGAGTTAGTGAGTTCTCTTGCTCTGCCATCTCTTCTTCCTGTAACGAAAAGAATTATCAATATCTGTGATCTGTGATAGATATTAATTTCCTATAAAGTTTTTTCAGATCCTGTCCTCTTTTTCATAGAAACAAAACACCTTTGATATACATGGAGATCATGGAGATGTTAGCATCTCCAGGAGGTGGCAAGGCTGACATTATTATTAATTTTTTTTTAAGGCATCTATTTATGCATCAAATAACTAACTCTTAATCCAAAAATAGTCCCTGTTCTGTCTGTCAGAACACCTGGTGTCTTCCAATTCCTTGTTGATACCTGGTATTTTGTCTTGTAAAGTTGACCTACTAGTTTGTGTTTTCAGAGAGAAACCTCTAAAACTTTTTTAAAGCTGCAATTTCTGTACAGTGCCTCTGCTGTGGTGTGCTGTGAAGCATGATGAGAATTGATATTTCTGATGTCTGGGATTTTCCCTCTTTGCCTGTAGAAGATGGAGTATTGTTTACCTGCTTGTTCTGTATCTGTCCCACAAGAACATTTATGCCTCTCCTATAACAATGTGCTGAAGACTACTCTGTTCAGAAAAAAAAAAAATTAGAAGTAATTTCAGAAATGCAGAGGGTGGGGTTCTCATTTTTGTCATCAGCACTATGGGAAACCTGAGCTTCCACCTCATGTTGGAATTTGATCTTGTTTGTCATATCTCTCCTCATAGGTGAAAGTAAACTAAATAGCTTCTCTGAATCATCAGTAAATAAAAATTCATGGGATTGACAGGGTTTCTTTCACTCAATGGACCTCCAAGTCATCCACCTTTCCAGGCAGCATTGTTGTTCTTCTGTATCCTCCTGCGCATGAGGAACTGTAATTATGATAAAAATGATGAATGTGTCAGACTGCAGTGTCTGGCAATCTTCTGGAAATTCAGTTGTTTGTTTAGACCTGTGAAAAAGCTACCTTTCTTCTGTACTTTATAACTGGAGCAAAAGGTAAAGCAGAAGATAAAGTTGTTTTGGGCATAAAACTTTCTCCTTACATCTTTACCCTTCACCCCCACTGTAGTTGAAGAAGACTCTCCAAGGCAGTGCTGCCTGGCTTCATAGATCTTAGCTATTCTAGGGCGAGGTCAGTGGACTGGCACTGTCTGTAACCCAGATAATTTGGATATGGTAGCTACCGCTTCTCCTTTCAGCACTATACTGTTTCAAATGTCTGTTCCCTTGATATCTCCAAATGTCTCACTTTCGTCTTTATCCTTACGTTGATTAAAACCGGAGTCCTGATCTTGCTGTATGAAATCAATACATGAAATGGATATGTGGTCGCCACTGTTGGCCAGTGTCTTATAAGCATCTTGGATGTGCTTTTAGAGTAATGTAAGGAAGGAAGTAGCAATGTGTTTATGGAACACATCAGGAGAGCATGTCTTGTGGATATGTGGGGGAGAAGAGATCATCGTTGAAGCAAACAAACAAGATAATCTGCACAGTAAATTACTGTAATTAGTGAGTAAGGGCGCTTAACAAGATCAGGGCTGAAAGGAGAGAAGTACAGGTGTGTGATATTGACAGCAATCTCAAAAGGTTTTATCTTCATGGACTGTGGGTCAGTGAAGCACTTTGCAAAGGATGCAAAAGACTCAGAGCAATAGGACTGGCTGGTGGGAAGGAGCAGCATAAAGATCTGTGAAGTGAAGCTGGAAATTATTTCATGAAAAAAGGGGAGCAGCAGGGACCATGTGGATGGAAACATTTTCAGCTAAGAAAAATGCCTATGATCTTGCACTTCATTTCTGTTTATCCAGCTGTATCATGTTCTAGTCCAGAACTGTATTTTCCACTGTGTTAGGAAGGTGCCTTGCATGCCTTTGTATGCTACAGAAAGCAGTAGATACAATAGAGTAGGCTATTATTACCTACATAATAACAATCCAGCTTTGAAGTAACACATGTTGGGGTTTTTTTGTCTGCAAAGATTCTCTCACCAAAATCTAGGAGGTTTGTAGATGTGAAAAGTCCATGTGATTTTTTTTCTTAAGTTGTCTAAATCATCAGCAATAAAAGAATATTTTCTAGTTTATGATTTAGTTGTCCAGGCCTTGCTCTAATGGTGAGTTATTTATCTTACAGTTGGTATTTGCAAACAGGAGATGCTCCAGAAGAAGAAGAATGCTGTTTTGGTGGATGGGGTCATCCTGAATGGTCCAATAATGGACTCAAAGGCAGGAGAACAGTTTGTGGAAGAGGCCTGTAAGATTATAATGGAAGAAGTCATCCAGAAAGCTGATGATGTAACAGAAAAGGTAAAGCCGTGGAGTGTTGTTGAGAATTTGTAACAGAGATAATGAACAGTAAAGCAATTTTTTTCTAAGCTGTATTTTATTGCACTTTAAGTAGCCTCAAAATTGCTTCTAGTCCGTGCCTGGCTTTGAAATAAAAAGACAGCCTTCCAAATTAAAAAAGATCATATTGTAAAACCTTTCAATAACATAATTAGCATACATATTTGTCAAAAAATAATTAGTTTTTCCATCTTGGAGTACAAAGGTCACTTTCTCTGACATGACAAATGGGTGCAGTGTTTTTCTTATTGGGGGTGGAGGGAGTTACTTCTTTTCTCCTCAGGGACACTGGTATTGGAGGAGGAACAGTGCACGTGGTACTGCTGTGAAAGGGCAAGGTTATGAGATTGCTATGGGTTTCGCAGAACCTCTGCTTATGGGCTCTATGGGAAGAGGGCCTGAAAGTAAAACATGCTTGCCTTTGGGCATGCTCTGGTTTCTCCCGCTGCTTGGCAGAACAGCATCTGAAAATGCTGTGATTACAAATCCTTAGCTAAGGACAGAATTTGACCCGCAGGCCTGTTGCTTTTCTGCCTTCCAGTATTCCAGACTCTGATTTTTATGCTCAAGCAATGCCTGAGACACCAAAACCAAGATCTGGTGACACCAGTTTACCAGAGATATTTTTCTGGTGGCATGTGGCACTGCAATGGGCAGTTTTGTGAAACCAGTGCCGAGTGTGGTGCTTACCTTGTACCTTTATAACCTTTTCCTCTTGGCTAGCCTGTTCACTGCTGGTGTCTCCCCTGTCCCCATCACTAGGTTTGTGAATGGCGAGCCCCCGAAACACTGAAGGAGATTCTTGACCTGGAGATGAGGGACACTGGAGAATCTCATCAGAAACTCTTGCAACTCTGCCGGGATGTTATACGATACAGCGTCAAAACCAGTAAGAATGTGATTTCTAGTGAAGTTATTTTGTATGCTAACCTAGGAAGACAGGATGATGTTTACAGAGTTCTGTCACCTTTCAGGGAACTGGGAGTGTGAATGTTTATTTTCTGCCTGCCTATACAAGTATGCAAACATTTGGCTGTGTTTCAGTTGTTTGACTGAATGCTGGTCACCATAGGTTTGACTAAAATGTGTAATCACGGCAAACTAATCGAAAACTAATTCCTGTAATGCCGTTGACATTAGTGGTAGATTCTGTCACTTTGAAGTCTTGTGAAAGTCACCTAGACCAGTATGATATATAACAGTCTAGCAAAACAGGTGGGAGAAGGACCTCTGCGTGTGATTTCCTGCTGTCTGAGTGTTGAGGAGTGGACTCATCATCGTACATGCTTAGTGATAATTACCCTACATTTACTATTGCTCTTCTTGAGCAATAGTCTTACAGGGTGTTAATTTGCTGATAGGCAGTAATTCCTGTTGCAGACACTGTGAGAAGAGAGCCTGCAGTGTTTCAGAGACAGTGTACCACAGCTCTGCAGAATTAGTTCTCTACGGCTAACCTGTCTGCAGCATGCGTAGTATAATTCAATCTTAGTGAAAAGGGATGAACAACATCTGTTCAGGAAACAGTGCTGTGGATCAGGAGCTCAGGATTTCAGATGTGGCGTAGCTTAGGCTGTGTTTTGGAAAGTGAGAAGGACGTTTGATCGAGTTAGTTGTGCATTTCCAGGGCATGTTCCCTGCTGCAGTCACTATTGCTACAAAGTAAAACTGTAAAATAATTTTGCGACTGAACGCATGCCTTTGAAAACCATAGAAAAGTAGCAATACTGATCTACAGGGGAAGTGCACTAATAATATGCAGATATAATTACTGCGTTACTGGAAGGTGTTCTGTTTATCTTACTTTCGCAAATTGCCTTCAGGTTTTCATTTGTTACACTGTGTCACCTTAGAAAGGATACTGTATATAAAAATATGCTGTGCAAATAGTCTTTAATCTAAGTATAAACATTTCTTGAAGCCCCAGATAGAATATAAATGGAGCCATACAGTTTACCTGGTTTTGCATGTAAAAGTACTATGCTGTCGATTAAAATTTAGGTGATGATCCCACTGCTGAACTGACTTGTTTTTATAGTCAGCAATAGTATAGACTTTTCTCATAATTAGTGATATCTCAGAGTTTCAAGGCAGGTAAACAAATTCTCTGAACTTGTCATTTTAAGTCTGCAGCAAGTTTTTCCAACCTGTTATACTGCCTCTCTCCATCAATATGGAGACTTTGGTGGGAGCACAGGCATAGTTGCCTGGGACTGGCAGGTTGCTGTATTCTACTGCTTAGCAAAATTTGGCTGAGCATCCATCGTGGCCTCTCAAGACCACTGTTAAAAGCTGCTGTTGTCAATCTGTCAACTCAGTTGTCAATCCCTTTTCTTTTTTTGATTTATAAAACTTGTGAACAACCCCCATACATTCAGTGCACTACTTACATCTCTCAAACCTTGTTTGGGGACCTGAAAGCAATTATTAAATTTATTTTCAAAGGATTGCCTAACCTAAGAAAGGGACAGTAAGTCTGGAAAATACTGAGAATGGTGGAGTGAATTGCGGTTTGCACTGATCGGGGTTCATCCGAGAGGGCCTGTTATATGTTCTCTTTTCATGCATATCCTGTCATTGCTTGCTTTTAATCTGTATTTTCAGACCATCCAAGATTTTTCAATCAGCTGTATGCTGGAATAGATTATTACTCGTTGGTGGCTCGTTTCATTACAGAAGCACTGAACCCAAGTGTGTAAGTATAGTTCTTTGTCCTCTTGATGACAAGTTAGCATGCGTTTTGGAATAACAACTTTTTTTGTGTGTCTATCAGTCTGTAGTAAACCACCACCACCACCCCCCCCCCCCCCCCCCCCCCCCCCTTCTGATTTCTGTTTTCAGTGTTACAAAGGAGGTAGGAATTGTGCAGGAATTTGGGAGAGAAAACAGTTTAGATTGGCTGAGTACCTTACTAGAAACTTGGCTAAGCTGATGAGGCCTTCTTTCTAGTTTGTGAGGTGGGGCTTAAGAGGAGAGATCTTTGTTATTCAACACTTTTAAAACGGGACTTTTTTTTTTTTTGCTTAGTGCGTAAAAATGAATTAATCAGATTTACTCAGTTGTTGGTTTCCTTTGAAGCATTCTGCACAGAGTTGAATGCAAATGGTTACCTGTCTACTGTTCACTTGCAAATGTAAAGCCTAAACAAAAAGTAATTGTTATTTGCAGTATGTCATTATATCTGAAATTTAAGCGGGAGACCTACATTAAAAGCAAGCTCTGATGTATTACTTTGAGAGTGGAAGTGTCAATGTGATTCTGTCAGGAACTAAGCAATTGCTCTGCTGGGTCAGATCCATAGTGGTTTTGTTTAGATTTTTACTGCTGATGGTGGTCAGCTTCTGATAGATTAGAGAAAGGTGCAAGAAACATTTACCTAGTTTTAGGAATGTTCTGTGGCATGAGTTCTGTAGTCTTAATATCAATCATGATGTTTTTATTTTTGTTCAGATATACATATGAAGTATCCCCTGTGTTTCTCTTGGTGGAAGAAGCAGTCATCAAGAAAATGATTGAGTTCATAGGCTGGGAAGAAGGTGATGGCATATTTAATCCAGGTAGGAGCAGTTCAGATTTCAAGTTGAGTCATTATAAATCAACTAATACAGTCATTCTGTGAACATTTGATTTGTATAGAATATTTGAAAATGCATGCAAAAATCCTGTGATGCACACCCCCCCACCACCTATTTCATCCAGGCTTATTCTATGTGTTTCTAGTAATAATTCTGTGAATCTGATCAGCAGATGAATGAAAGCAGTTCTACGTTAAATATAATTATGTGGAAATTAATTGTTTGTAACTGATGCCCTTCCCGACCTTATTAACAACAATACCAACAGCCTCATTGGGCTGAGTCAAATTGGTTGACGGACAGGGAGCTGATCTACCAGGCAGACACCAAACAGTGGTGCCTGAGGGCACTGATCTGTGTATCCTGCCTATCAACTGTGGGAGCCAGAATTTATCTTAGTGGGACAGTCATGATCTCAACTCCTTTGAGTGTTGATATTTTTTTTTAAATGTTATGGTAAGGCCAACCAAACAAGTATTTCTGAAGCTCCTTGATAAGCCACAGTTTTCAGATGGTCTGCAAAGCAGCATTCCAGCCCAGTGCATGGATATAATGGAGCATAATAATATAAGTCCACTGATTATTCAGATAACTAGGCTAATTACTAGGCTAGATGTGAAGCTTTTCTATCTAATTTGGGGGTGAGAAGATAAATTAAATGAGCAAATAGATTTAACCCCCCCCTCCAAAACCAATACAAAAAGTCAGTAATTCTAGCCTACATGTAAGTAATAGAAAAATAAATAAAAAGAAAAATTAGGGGATTTTAGTTTAAAATATATTAATGATATGGATTTTTTTCACGTCAGATTTGATGTGTATTTTCAGTAGAATCCTTGCTTTTACTGCAGAATTGCCTAATTAAAACTTACTGAGGTACTATCAAAAGAGAAATGAATTTACCTTTTTGTGCTGGTTTTATGTAAGGTTTTTTCTTATTATTTTGCTCTTTTAAGTGAATAAAACCTGTCCATATCTTATTCTTTTCATTATTTTTTTTTAATTCCCTCTAATGGCCTTTTTCTCCCCATGACGTTCTGAGGCCTGGTTGCCCAAGAGATCGCCTAGGCTCTGTACTGCGCAGCCACAGCTGAGCTCAGTGCAGGTGGCTGAACTGGAGCTGCTTTAGTGTAAATGGGAAGGAGCTGTTGCAGGGTGTCCTCTGTCGAGGAGGGCTCTGTTTGGGCACAGTTCTTAATTCTTCAGGAAATATCCCCAAAGAGTGTTTCCACCAGCTCTGTTTCCATGCATGCTGCAGAGCCCTTTATTTTATTCCTTATGTAGGCTCCTGAGGAGGACATGAGCTGTGATGCATGCACCTAAAGGCTAACTCTATGTTGTTTTTTTTTTTTCCCCCGATAGGTCAAGCACTCAGACACAGGACAGATGCTAGAACTATGGCTAATATGATACGTGTATGTCTCTTTCTGCAGGTGGCTCCATTTCTAATATGTACGCTATGAACTTGGCAAGATACAGATTTTGTCCTGAGATAAAGGAAAAAGGGCTTTCGGGTTTGCCAAGACTAGTCCTGTTCACTTCAGAAGAGGTAAAAACAAAACAAAAAAAGCTTTTTCAACTTCATTTTTCAATTGGCTGCAAAATTATATTGTTTGCATATCTGATAGGGGACTGGTACAATAAATTTGTCATCAGTGTATGATGTGGAATATTTGAGCTAAGGGGAGAAGTCTGATGGTAAATTTCCCCGCAGAAGCTTCCTTGCTTGCAGAACACAAACACAGATGTTCCTGCTCTTGGAAACTGCTGATGTAGGAATACCTTGTACGTGGGGCAAACCCATAGCAGAATGTACGTGGGATGTTGTGGAGGTCTGCAGCATTTGATTTCCCACAGCATAAAGTCTAGCAGGTTTTGGATGTCAAAGTTTTTTTCCCTGCAGGTTTAATTTGGAATAAGCTGAGCGCTTGCGGACCTGTGAGATGGTTCTCTGCAGCTCCCACTCTGCCCTGTGTCTGAGTATAGGCTGCCTGTGGTAGAGAACCCAAACCAGCATTTTGGAAAAGCCTGCTGGATCTTTAGACAGCTTTTCTTTAAATAATTGAAAATATGTGGCTACTGTTAAAGTTTTTGAATAATATCTGTTTAAACTGCCTGTGGAAAGCTGAGTAATATTCATACACTTATTCTGAAGCTAATTTTTTTAGATGCTTTTTTCTCTTACCTGTCCCTCCAATTTTAAGAGTTTATCAGTTGATTAGTACTGAGTTGTTATTAATTCTGACTCCACTGTATAAAGGTCCCAGTGGAAGTGAGAACCTTCTTGTACTAGGGAGTATATAGTTACTTGAATGATTTTAGCTTTTAAGTTTATGCTCCAAACTGTTTGCAGTGTAAACAGACAAGAGAGCTTATTTTGGAGAGGCCTGAGGGATGAAGGCATTGCATAAGTTGTCCAAGACAGCACATATATTTTGGAACGGAATCCAAATGTCCTAAATAAAGGGATTTTTTTTCCAGGCAAAATATATTTAGTTTTTTTCTTTCTGAAAAGAGTGTATATGAAATGACATGCCGGTTCATACTTAATCCATCATGTTACATCTTAAAAATAGCTAAGGAGGAAAAAATGAGGTTGAAACGTGTTCCTTTAATGCTTTTGAGATGAAATGCATAGAATTTTTACCATGAAGTTGCAAGATTTAATTCCAAGATTAAATTAAAATACACACTCTCTTACTGAAAAATAAACAAGCATTTAACTTAATGAAAAAAGAAATTTTATTTGACTCACAGAATAAATTTATTTTGGTATCTTTGCTTCATCAGAAACACCAAAACCATAACACATACAATTCACCAGGAAAAATAAATTGGTAAATTATTTGTAAGGCAATGCTTTTCATCTCTGATACTTTGCTTGATTCACAAAACCATGTTGTCTTCTGTACTCAGTAATCACTTGTTGTAAAACTGCCATTGTTAGTATTTGGGACCATTGCCTAAGATCTCTGGTATTTATTCATGGTTATGAGGGAGATGTGCATGTTAATGTATCCTTATTTTAGATCCACTTGTACCGAGTCCAAGTTAACGTTACCTTTTGAAAGTTTGTTTAGTTCAGATATATCAAATTATTGAAAATATATTTAGTAAATGGCCCATGCTAAAAATAAGTATATAAATGCTTGTGTCACACACTCTTCATTTTATATTATTTATTTTTATTTTCAGTCGCTCTTTTTGTGTGTATGTCTTGGAGGACATAGACCTGTTTTGCACTGGTCAGGCAAATGATTGAAAAAATCATCCTGGAGAAGTTAACAACCTGTGTTTTTCTTTGAAGTAAATCAGGCAAACAGTGTTGGCATGGAGAAGCCATGAGGCTGTAATGAACTGAGAGTATTGATAAGGAATCAAAACACACGGCTGCTCAAGGCACTTGTGCCGTTGTAGGGCTTGGCTTCAACACTGTGTTCAAATGAAATTATTTTTGCCTTGAGTTGCCAAGTCCCAAAGTTTCAGTCTGGCACTTGGCAAACTGAAAGAGTTGGTGTGCTGTAGAGCAGGGGAATACACGGCCTTGTCGGTGACTTAATTTTATGTGATCTGAGGCTACGTATTTTTTGTATGTTCTTGGATAACATGAAGGTGTATGTTTAATGTATGGCCCACCCAAGGTCCTCCTATGCTCTGTTTGGCCTTCGGGAACAAAAAGGCTCTTTGTTCCTGCAAGTAAAATGTTTAGCTACTTAAAATTTTGGTGATACACAATGAACACTGTTTATGCTACCACTCCATTGTTCTCTTGCTGGACCATTACAGAGTGATTCCTCTTGAGACAGTAGCAGTAGCAGAGAAATTGTTATATCCCACTTTCTTGAGGCATGATTTGTGGCTCTGTAGGAGCTGAATACAGTTGTAGTTAGCCTACCTTTTTATCGCTTTTTGCTCTTTCAGTCCCATCTGAACTTTATTCTGACCCAAGAATGTATCGTATCGATCTGAAAAGTAGAAACTGCTAAATTTGAGGTAACTGAGGGTAGAAGAGGATGTGTAAACGTGCATGCTGATACGAGCAGTTTTTTTAGATGCAATGAAACTAAATTCCTCCCCAGTGCAACTTGATCATGAAAGTAATAAAGTGAGAGAACACAACATTAACTCACCATGCCGTCCCCTGTTGAAATTACAACAGACAAAAATGAGTAATAAAACAATCTCATAATAATGTAATTGCGTTATGCAATCATGTTTCCTAGAAACTTTTCAAAATCAAGAAAATACAAATTTATCTTCTGTTTTAATGAGCACATGGGGAAAGTACCTTGTCTTTGTAAATGTTATTAGGAAAAGAAAACTGTCTAGCTATAGTTAAAAGAGTACAGCAGCACATCTTAAATGCACTATTCCAACTTGATCTTGTGCTCAAAGGCATTAATTTCTTACTACAAATGCCAACAGATTTAATAATGTGTCCAAACAAACAATACTACAAAAGACAAGGCAAGAGTCATCTGAACTCACAGTATTTAAAGTTGTTATTTAAAATTACGTATATAATCTAGATACAAATAATACCTTTTATCTGGATATTTCTTTTTTTTTTTTTTTTTTNAAGAGAATTAGTTGATGCTGTTGTGACTGGAGCTGCTAAATATTCCGTGGTATATTTTTTCTTAAAATGCTGTGGTGTAATTTAGCATAATGGCTTCTAGTAAAGATAGTGGGGAAAAAAGAGAAATTTTGTCTGTTTTCAATCAATATAACTGAAAGACTACTTTTTTCATCAAAGCAAGCATATTTCAAGTCTATGTGGTACTATAAGTCTTGTCCCTTTTCTGTCCTACTGAAGACCTGACAAAAATTTCCATGAGGCGCAGAAGTACCTGTGGAGGCAAGAAATAATGCATCTTGCAGCCTGTTTTGTTCTGATATTCCCTTTATTCTTCCCTTTCCCTCTGCTTTTTGGCATAATCTCTCAGGTGCTCAAGCCTCTTTTATCTTTCTCCCAGTCTCCCGTGCCATTTTTTATAATAAAATACATGATTTAGTGATTGCCTGTTTACAGGTATACTGAATTTGCAGGTCTGCTGCTTTCTCAGTTTGGAGCAATCTGATTATTCCTGATGATTCATACATTCCATTTAAATCTAATGGATAGAAATCAGTGATGGAGGCAACTTGTATTTTAAGTGATTCAGTAATCGGTTGAAAACACTTCCAAACTTCCACTGAACAACACACAGCTACTCTACAATCATTATTACCATTATTGATTTAATTTGATGTAATGTAAGACTAATTATCCACCTATGTATCTTATTATTCTGAAGTCTAAATGAATGAGCCCTAAAGGCTATGTGGATGTGTCATGTTACAAAATCAAGCTTTCTTAAAACTACCTGACAGTATCAGGTAGTATCTTGGTATGCCTTTATTTAAAAAGTGGGTGATGGTGGGGGGGAAACCTTTTTGTCAAAAAGAAAAAGAGCCCTTTGAGATCATCCATCTCATCAAAATAAGCGTGACAGGCTTTAATACCCTTAATATATTCATACCCACACATTAAAATGTTGTACATTTTTCATAATTATGTTCTGCAGTAACTGCATTTGTGTGAACTCTCTGGAAGAAAATGGAATTAATTAACCACCTGGCTTCACCTCCTGTATGAAAAGTAACAATTCTAGACATCTTCACGGTTGCTG
This sequence comes from Himantopus leucocephalus, assembly GCA_003993805.1. Classification (NCBI taxonomy): domain Eukaryota; kingdom Metazoa; phylum Chordata; class Aves; order Charadriiformes; family Recurvirostridae; genus Himantopus; species Himantopus leucocephalus. Next base: position 47,454,276 of record RSEF01000002.1, read on the forward strand.
GAATGTGGGTTATTTTAACTCTTCAGTAATAATGTGAAAAAGAGCCAATTTTATTTTTTGAGAAGAGCAGTGGTAATACAAGGCTTGGACGATCTTGATTCTGAGAACTGTGTAGTCCTATGAGATGCTGCAAAGTCTCAAAACTGACACCATTGCTATGAATGAGTAGGCATTTGGCATGCTGCAGGTCATTCAGAGTGGTTTTGACATCTAAAAATATCTTCAGCTTAAGAAGGCTACTGTGTTTTGAATTCCCAGGCTAATCTTGATGATGGATTAAGATGAGATCAACATACTCTTATTCTAGAATAAGACAAAATGTTCTTATGCTAGAATAACAGCGTCCACCCCAGAGCAGGTCCTTATAGAGGTGAATGTTGGAAATATGGTAATACCTTGAATACTTGTTTAACAGAAAAAAGCTTGAAAAAAAACCCCACCAAACCAACCCACCCAAACAAAACAAAAACAACCCAAACAGAGTGGACTGTAGGCTTGGGTATCCTTCTCGCTAGAGGTATTTTACCATATTCTGATTGAATAACTGCCCATTTGTAACATCCTTTGAGCAGGTGAAGGGGCCTCTTCTTTTACACTCACTTCACAGGTTTCAAATGCTTAGGCCCTTTATTCAGTGCAAAGTGGGCTGTGTGTATCTGTAATCATTCAGAGATGTCTCTGTGATGAGACCTGGTTAAAATACTTTGCTGAAATAGTAACTTCATATTCTGGAAAATGCAGACTGGTCCAGACTCAAACGTTTTGCAAAATCCACATTTATTTAAAGACTTTTGAAGATGCGCCTAAGTCCTGTAAAAAGTCTGCTTGCTCTCATAATGGCTTCTAAGATCCACATTCAAGTGAACAACCTCGGTGTCTAAACACCAAGATTTTCAGGTCCTTTTGCAGAGATAGGGCTTTGAAAGCCTTGAAAGTCCCAATTGTACTGTATCTAAAGGCTTTGGTAAGTCTTGGGACTTGAGCTCCTTGATCCTATGAACAGTTGCTGCATCAGGCCAAGGGTCATTTTGGCATAGTATCCTCTCTCTGGCAGTGGACAATAACTGATGTTTAGAGAAAGCATATAGAAAAATCACAAGGATAAAGTGATAGAGGCTTTAGATATATCATAAGATACACCCTAATTGGGCGTCTAGTTTCAAAGGAGTGGTGCTTTTGGACTTTCAGACCTATAGACTGTTGAGTTCAACAGCTTTTGGACCTTTCTTCTCATGTATTTCCTAGCTCTTACACTCACTGATACTTTTGACTCAGTTCTATGAAAACATTTTGAAACAATTAATAATGACACTTCAAAATGTGTATTTTTCATTCTAATGCAGAACCAGCTTTAAAAAAATTGTTTGGAATAGAGCTTTTTATTTTTTTTAAGCTCACATTTTAAACATGGTGCACATCCTTTTATGTCTTATTTCCCCCCAGTCTTCAGTGTGTATCATTAATTGTTAAATACAAGATGGTCTTGGTGCTGTGTAGCTTTGTTTGCTTTTTGTGTTAGCATATGCTGTTGTGATGACTGTTAGCTGCTATTAAATTAATTTCAGTGTCATGGTTCCCTATGCTAAGGAATTTATTTCTTTTGTTTTAATTGCGTACTCACTTTTTTTTTTTCATTCCTCTCTTATTTACAGTGTCATTACTCCATGAAGAAGGCAGCCTCCTTCCTGGGCATTGGTACAGAGAATGTTTACTTCATCAAAACAGATGAAAGGTAAGCAAGCTAAAGCCATGGCTGCGGTCTCTGAGCCTTTTTAAAATGCAGTAGTGCTGTACATAACCAACCTATTTGAATGTAACTGAAAAAGTTTTAAATCTGTGTCCCTTAGAGGTAAGATGATACCTGAGGAACTGGAGAAACAAGTCCAACGGGCCAGGAAAGAGGTGAGAGGGGGAGAGAGAGCATGAAGGAGAGAGGAAGAGTGTCTGCAGACTGTGTGCTTGTGTCTGAGTGAAAGGAAGGAAAACTGAGTGAGTGAAATCTTTAAAAGTAGGGCCGTTAATGTCACAGTGTCTTTCTTACAGGTGCAATCTGTTTGGCTTGTGGAACAAGGCAAAACTTCTAGGTGCTACACTCTCATGAGGGAGAAAAATTCCACAGGGTGTTTGCTACTAATGAAAGTCCTGAGTACAACACTGCTCTGAAGCATTTAGCACGTTTCTTCTAGCATTTCTTTTGCCCTTGATCCTTTTTTAAATGGGTGCAGTATTTGTTTTCCTCAAATGGTAAATGAAAACTGTATGTTTTTCAGTTAATTACAGCAGCTATTGCTCTATCCTCTGCAGTAAGCAGTCTCTAAAACTATCATACAAGCTACAAATGCTAAATTTGGTCCTTTCTGGTATTGCAGCAAGAGTGCAGAGATTCCATCCTGTGCCTCTTTTCGCCCAGGGACTTTGCCAAGTAGAAAGTCAAAGGCCAGCATTTGGAAATGTGCTGATGTGTATATTTGGACATTAACGTACATTCCCACAATCTGTAAGACAGCACTTACTAGAGTCAACATAATTTACTTTAGAGAGCTTGGAGAGCTGAATGTGAATTCTAGGGCACAGAGCATCTTCCTTTGGCTCGGTTAGCTCACCTTATTTCTCACTTGCAGTTTGTCCATCAGAGCAGTAGGATTCAGAGCTCAGCCCTTAGTCCACGATCTGTGAATACCAAGCAACTAGAGTAAAGTCCCTGGCATGGATGTTGCCTACCATGGAATCCTACCTTGGGAAACCTACTTTTGTGGCTGATAGAAAAGCCAAGGTAGTGCTGTCCTGTCGTGCACTGGCATGGCCAAAACAGCTTTCACTAAGATCTGATTCAGGTACATCATCTGCCAAATGACCAAACTTTGAGTTTCACGCTAGATAAACTATTGATACACGGTGGCCCTAATGACCCAGGAAACTCTCTCGCTTGCCTCTTTTTGTACTTTGCATTACCTGTGGAAGAAAACCTGTACTTTTCTCATATGAGCGAGATGGGGGAAAAAAAAGGGCTGAAATAAAATGGAGCAAGAGGAAGGAGGCTGACAGGAGAATGAGCTCTTTGCTCTTGCAAAAATGGAATTCTTGTTTGTTGATGTAATAATAAATTTAATGGTTATTTGAAAGAAATGCTCTGGCATTTATGATTTTAAAAAAAGGTCAACCTCAGTATGGTGCTCTGCCATTTAAAAGCAAATGTTCTATATTAAAAAGCTTGGCTTTCAGGAGAATGCTGTTTCACTTGCATTTTAATGGAAGTTACAGGTATATTGGAAGGTTTTCATTTCATCAGAGCTTCAGTAAGTGTGTCTGTCCTTGATAAAGCACTACTTTACAACTTTTACAGAAGGACACTGCACTGAATAACAGTAAATGATCTAATGAATCTAGACAACAGAGGATGTATTAGCTAGCGATAGGAGCACAAACTGATCACCGACTGTGAGTAGCAACAGTCTTGGGCCTCTTTTTAGAGAATTTAATCAGGAAGATTTATTTAACTATATTGTCAAGAAGTATAAAAAATTAATTCCCTTCTTTGCAGGAAAAATGTAATAGTAACAATCTGGAATTTGTAGAGACCCTAGATGTGTCCCCATACTCAGTCATGTTAGCTACTGGCTGCTGGGGGACCTTTGACTTTGATGTAGCTGTGGGAGAAAATTGATGAGAAAGCTAACAGAAACTAGGTGCAGCAAATACATCTTTGCCTCACTTGCAAGTGTTTTATACTTGAGCTTCAGGCTGGTTTGTAAGTTTGATTGACTTTTGTGGCAGGTTGTACTAGGAATGAATGACCAAGGAGTGAATTATGGGCTGGTAATTCTTTGTGAATGTATGGGATTAATTTAAACTCATTGCATGGTTACTTTGCACTGCTTTAGCAATTTGTAAAGAAATTCTAAAATACAAATAAATCATAATTATGTACCATTCTAACAGTCCTCTACACTGTTAAAGAAGTATAAAACTATCAGAGTGCAAATGTGAATCAAGCCTGTCTCTGTAGTTAGATGTTTAAAAGTGGCAACACTTTTAATAAAAGAGACATCAGATTTCAGCTGAAGTAAAGATACATAACAGACTCGTGTAGAGTTTGATTTTTTCAGCTGATGTCTGATTTCACTGAAGCTACATTGAGTTACATCAGCAGAGAGACTTACATCATCTGAGAGATTTAATTCACTGCAAATGAACTCCAGGGATCCCAGACTGTACAATTTAATAATCACTTCAGTGCCTCTTCAGTAACTGCATTGTCATGTGGTGGGCCAGATGCTGAAACGTGCAGAGGAGTTCCTTCAGCATGTGTTTACCAGCAAGTGAGACTGCACAGTCATTGCCCTCAATTTCATGGAGCTGTTACAGACTCCACCAATTCTTTTCACTGTTTCAGTTTCTGCTCCTCAGTAGGCACAGGCACATCCTTCTGCAAGGGTACGTGACCTAGTCTGCTATTTTAAGTGCACCCCTCGTATTAGTTGAACGGGAAAGCAAGGAGCAAAGCCACTGAAACCAAAATGGATGGCTTGTGATGGTTGTCTGAGACTGCAACCTCACAATGGTTTTCCTTTATCCCACCTGTCTAACTGTAAAACTGTCTGAGATTTCCAGTGGTCTCTCTCCCGACATTTGGCTGCCATCTACAGCCCTTCCTGTTTTCTAGACAGGAGTAGGAGCAGGAGAATACCACTTTGCTGTAGACCAGGCATTGGGGTCAGATAGCGATGGTTGCTGTATGTGCTGTGCCAGTGCTGCCTGAGGCAAATCACGTTCCCTAACTGAAGGTTCCTCTTCACCAGGCAGAGAAATAAGGTCATTGTGCAGGTGGAACCCCTAGAGGGATGAGCCCTTTCCTTGCATGGGTAGCCTGCTGGCTGAGCTAGTAGCTTTATTGTATTTGGCAGAATGGCAGTAAATATGGTAGTAAAATGTGGAAGACTGAGAAATGAAAATCAGTGTACAAAGAGAGATGTCAAATATCTGGTATGTTTTGATCGTGACAAAACTAGCATTTGTCAAAACAGTCTGAAGCTGGTGAATTTTGCCCTGGGAGGATGGTGTTAACTGGAAATGGAAATTTTTCTTTTTTTTTTTTTTTTTTNTTTTATAAAGTCAGCACTTTTAAATGCAGTACCTTCTGCTGGGAAACTAAAATGTAGACTGTCACGTCTTTGTTCTACATTCCTAGTCCTTTTTATACTTTAGCTTTGCAGATATACTGGAGGAAATGAGCAGTGCAAATGACAGTTTTTTGTTTTGAATCCTGTTGCAGGGGTCAGCACCGTTTCTTGTTTGTGCTACAGCAGGCACAACAGTGCTGGGAGCATTTGATCCTCTGGATAAAATTGCCGATATCTGTGAAAAGCATGGCCTCTGGCTTCATGTTGATGTGAGTTTGTATACTGTGTAGTTTTGTTTAGCATTGCTTTTTTATAACTGCTATTTTTCTTTGACTGTTGATGTTTCTGTGTAGAAGTAAGTTGGGCTCTAATAACTTTTTTTTTTTTTTGCATAGAGAACAGAAATAGGTTCTGATTTGTCTCTATTCCATGTGTTGAAAACCAGCAAATAATTTGGTTGTGACAAACAGTCAAAGCTATTTTTTCATTGTCAGGTTATATTTCAAAATGACTTTAAAATCAATTTCTTCTTACTACCTCCTAAAAATGCTTCAAGTGTGATTATATACAAATATAACTTCAGATTTTTTCCACATTCTGTTGGAGAGTAGACACATTAGAATTGTGGTGTATGGTTTATACAGGTTAAAATAAAGGTGTATTTCTGACTTAACCAGCTGTAAATTATTCTGTTTCATATTTACAGGTTTGAGTTTCTTGTAGATCTTAGATTTTTCTTAAATTGTTCAGAAATGTTTCTTTTCTTTATAATTTTAGATTTGGATGTTAGAATCCATTTGTGAACCTTTTTTTGGAATAATCATTGAGCCTTTTTATTACCTGAAAGAGTTAGCTGTAAATGTATTTTTCTAAAACTAGGTCTCTTCATGTTTTCTAAAATTGCATTCCCTTTATAATTGCAATGCCACAAATCCAGAATGGCTAGACTAAAAGCCGTGGAGCAATGAGAGAATCTGGAGCAACATTAATGGAGACTTTTAGACCTGCTCTAAATTTTTGAAGTGTTTGTTTAATGTTGAGTAAAGAAAAATCACGTAAGCGGTGATGTGTGTTTCAAATAAATGTCTCATAGACATTAATAAATAAAGTCGCTGTATGTGTGAGTCAAAAGAGTTTTCTTATTGACTTGGGGAAAGATGCAGGATATAGCCCTAGTATTTAAAATGTCTGCAAAGCCTCCTCATGGTTGTGTGCTGGTGAGAATGACATGGCAGATTTGCAGCAGAAATGCAGCATTCACATTAGGCGCTAGTCTCTTGTATGCCTGCATATAGTTGGTGGAAAGAGGGGTGTGTTCAGAACTGTGTTGGATCTTAGGTGAGTTGAGTAGACATGGTTAGAGCCATCCCCAATGGCCGTAGGAGGACAATGGATAGGGTCCTAACCTACTCCCTGTAGTTGAATAACTGAAGTAAGGTGGGATGAGCCTGGACCATATTCTGAACTATACTTCATAGGCAGTTGATAGTATTTTGTAAAGAATTAACTTTCGTCTTCCATCTTTGCCTCATGTTAAGCTAAGGTAAAAACGTCAGTGAATATCTTAAAGTCAATTTTCTGTTTGAACGGTGACTGTAGTTGTCAGATGTTAATTGGTTCCCAGTGGAAGGACAAATGTACAGTAATAAATTGAGTTTATGGTCTGGAAGACCAATTGTTCTGTTGAGAGGTTCATAATATGAATCACATCTTAAGGGTTCTCAGGAGTTCTATTGGTACTTTTTTTCCATCTTTTCTTTCACCCTTTATGAAGAGTTGAGTGGATAGCTGTTTCTTGTTTTTTGTTTGTAGTTCCTAGCTGTATTTATATGAGAACAGGGTATGGGGAAGAGACTGAAAGCTTTCCACATAAGTGACATCAGGCATACATGTATATACAAATGCGCTATGGTAAAATGAGCAGACTGTAATTCATAATGTGACTTTTGTTCACTTACAGCACCATTAGAAATAGGTTTACTAGAATAATATTTGAAAAGGTACAGTGAGACCAGGCATCTGCCATTTAGAAATAGTGTACAAGAAACATAGCGAAGAGTTGGATTTTTTCTTTGTTTTTAAGCAAGCCTACCTCCTTCTAGCCCTACAGGCAAGAATGTAATATTTTTGAAAGCTCTGAGGATCTACATTCCTCAGAAAGGCCTGGCTTCTTGTTGAATGATTAACACATTATGTAGTCTGAGTTATAGCAAGTGAGTACTGCTGTTTGGCCCTGCTGTAACTTTGGAAGAAAAAAGATACAGTACAATTAAAACAAAGATTAAAAACAGGGAAAGTTCTGTCTAATTTAGGACTTTTCATGTATCATTGATGGGAACCAGGAATATCTACTGCAAATGGTCTCGAGCAGTTTATAAGGGTATCTTATATGAATGTCAGTCGTGTTATTCCCAGACTAACAGTGATGTATCTCATTTCAGAATATTTTCTGATCCTGAAAATTGATATATTTGCCTTAGGGAGACCGTTTTCATTAAATATGAAATGATAAAGCTCGTGATTGTTAGGGAGGACAAAAGCGAGACCATCAACATAAAATCAGTGAGCTTCAAGAAGATAAATTTCAATAGTCAGAAATAGTAGATAAGCTCTCACATGGAGACAAACCTAAAGAGGAAAAGGGATTTAAGGAAAAAGTTGTTATACGAAGATAATACCAATAAGCCCAAACTGTCTCAACAGTCAAGCCATTCAGCAGAGTGTGCAGAGACTATAACCAGACTTATTCTCTGCACATTACAGTAGTCATACACACATTCCAGTTGCTTATTGCATTCTATCATACATCTACGATGCCTTTCTTAATGACTTGTTTTGCATCATCAATATGCACTCTAGCACTTATGTACGTCATGTATTGTGTTCACGTAGCTTTAAATACTATGTATGAGTATTTCTTCTGTGCTCGTCCTTACTTTAACTTTTTTTTCCTATGGCTAGACCAGTACAGAAAATCAGGCTTGACATATTTGACCTATTAGCCTGTACTTAGGTAGTTTAATCACACTGCAAACATTGTGACTCCCATCGTTCAGCTGTAAGCTGTTTGTTGCATGCGAAACATAGTCATTTTCTCATACCTAGCTACCAATTACTTTGCATGGGACACAATTACAATAATTATCTTTGTGTTTTGAGCTACATTGCTCTCAGCTGGATTTGTCATAAACAAAATGTGTCAATCCAATTTGATCAATCTACCTCCCTTCTCTAGGCTCATGGATGGAGAAGCAGTTAACTTTATTGCGTCTTGGCAATATCTCATCTGAAAGCTAGAGAAACACTGCCAAGCTGCAGCTGTGGTAGTGAGTGAAAACCTGGCTGGAAAATTCATACCCAGAGAGCAATTATCAGTGGTTCACTGCTGAAAGGGGAGAAAATTTTGCGTAGGATTCCACAAAGGTCCATTCTAGGTTAAAAGTTATCTGGGTATTTTCATTAATAACTTGGATGAAAAAGAATACGCTGACTAAACTTGAAGATGACATAAAACTGCAAGAGGCAGTGGGAGGACAGGATTAGAAATCAAAGAGATCTTGACAGTTTGGAGAAAAAAGTGGAAAAACTAGGCTACAGTTCAATAAAGATAGAGCTCTAAGTTTAAGCTGTAATAATCAACTGCACAAACACAGGCTGGGGATTGTTTGCTAGACAGCAGATCTTCAGAAAAAGATCTGGGGGTTGCAGTGCAGTACATCACAAATCAGCAATTGTAAGCATTTTCAAATAGGGTTAAATGTCTTTCAGGACTGAAAAAAGAAGATACATAAAATAATTGTCTCTTTCTGCTTGGTGCTCCATCTGCTTTATCTAGATGGTGTCTAGAAATCTGCATTTCGAGAAGGTTAAGGAGAAAGATTAGAAAAAAGTAGAGCAGTGAGGATAAACAGAACCATACCCAGAAACTACGACCAATGAGGAAAGATTGAAAGCACTGATGTTATTTAAACTAGAAAAGACAAACAGACAATACTTCATAGTCTACAGACGCTTTAAAAGCTGCTGCAAAATGAAAAGGAATAATCTGTTCCCCTGACCACTGCAGGTATGACAAAAAGTAACAGTGTTCAGGACTGACATTTTAAATCCTTAGGGTTGTTATAGTTAAACACAAATTAAGTGGTTAAGTTGTGCAGCCTCAATCATTAGAGGTTTTTAAAAGCAGACAGAACTGGTGATTCCCAGTCATCTTAGGTGCCTTCTCATTCATTCTGGAAATGCCTGGACCTCCAGTACTATCATCCCTCTCTTCCAGAACTCCAGCAGTGATTTTTAAAACAAAGGAATGAAGTAGTGCCAATAGTGCTGTGGAGGCAGCAATTGCTGATGTCTCTGCACTTTATTTTTCACTTTGATGCTAATCACAATCTGGGTGTGTTCATTGATTAATAATCTCTAGAAAAGACAAGCGTTTGACAGAAATGAGATAAGTATGGCTGATTCTGCCTTTGGGGGTGGCACATGGTCGAGATGACTTCTTGAGGGCCTTTCTAGTCTTGTTTTTCAGAGACAGTGTGAAAATGTCAACTTTTTCAAATACAGACACCTTTGGATGCAAATTTTGTAAAGATTTATTATATTTCAATGGGTTGCTTATGAATTATGAAAATCACAGGATAACTTCATGACTGTTTTGACTTTACTGAATGATAGAATGAGAAGAGTAAAATTTGCCTATTAATAGGAAGTTCAGTTTGATTGTCTTCCCATAACACGGCAAATTTGGGCTAGCTGGAGAAAACTAGTTTCAAGTCCTGGTTCTGCCACAGGATTACTGTGAAGTTTGAGGCAAATAATTTCCTACCTCAGGTCCCACCTGTAGACTGAGCAGCAGCCCTTTCCTCAGCAGGGATGTTGTGAGCATGACAACATAAAATATGATGCGGTGCATTAATGTATTGCATTATGAGAACAACATGTGTTAAGACAAGTTATTAACCTTTCATTTCCCTTGTGAGCCTTTACCATTCCTGTCGCCCAGAGATAGCGGATCTTATTCCTAATGTATGGCCTATGAAGCAAATACTGATGCTAAATTCATAGATCAGCTATCACATCTGTTTCTTTCAAGGAAAAAAGAACAAAAGCCAAATAAACATGTATTCTCCATGCTTAGGTCAGGAATCTTTCCGTCAGTAGTGTTTTGGTTTTTTTTTTTTTCCCCCTTCATTAGCCCAAAATGCATGAATCTTTTAAAAAAAGCTGAGTCCAGATGTTTTGTGGACTGATGCCTCCTGTGCATCTCTGAGGAACCTTGCTTACTTCACAGGGAATTTGCTTAAGTGGATTCTGCCTGCATTAACATTGAAAATCCTTTTTTTATATTTAATAATAATTTCTTAAATGCACTGTATGACATATCTACTGCTTATTGCATGTTCTCCCCACCTCTCTCCTGTGGACAAATACTGTTGTTTGAGAACTGCAGATTCACAGCACATGGTGGGTGAAATCTGATCCTTGCAGAATTCATGGATGTGAATCACTTTCCCTGGCTCCAGTTGCCCAGAAATTAGGCTTGTGTAATAAAAGCTTTTTGTCTGGGTTCCTTCTCTAGTCTATGGAGAGATGCATCTGCAAAAGATGTCACCCAAAGACAGGTGTCTAGAGCAGATAAGACACACTTGATAAGGGTGTGGAGAGCTCCTCACTACAGAGAAGGCTTAAATGACTCTTCTTAAATGACTCTTAGACCACAGGCTTAGTTCTTAGATGACCTAAAGGGGATGTGGCAAGTCTTACTCCATTTTAATGTCAGTGGGATTGCTGGTAACAGAAATGCTGCTATTGCCTACTCACTGACTTCGCTTTTCATATCCAAACTCTGTGGAAAATCTGAGCCTGGACTTTGCAATTGGCAGAGATTATCATTCCCTACTGTTTCCCTTGTGAATGTCTTAAAAAGGAAATGGCTAGCAGGACAAAGATATGCAAAATGGGGTTTTCTACTCTCACTGCTTAGGTTTAGGCTGGGGGAAAGGAAACACCTCTGGTTCGGTATCAGGAATGGGTCTGGTTATGTGGGGACACTTCAGTTCATGCCCTTGCTTATACAGAAGGGACAGTGTAGTTTGTGGCTCATGTTGTGGCACAAACCATCAGCTCCTCTATTTTAGGCATAGCCCCAGGCTGCCATCTTTCAGTAGATGATATACGAAAGGCAAAATTTAGCCCACTGACCATGTAGTAAAGCAATCTTTAAATGAGATATAACTTCTTCAGAAATTATTAGTTGAAGCATTATCAAAAGAACGTTGTACAAATAATATTGTCTTGGCTCTATAAATGTTCCAACAGGCTTCTTGGGGTGGCTCAGCTTTGATATCAAGGAAGCATTGCAGGCTTCTTCATGGCATCCACAGGTAAGTCAGTTTAGTTCATGGGCACATTTGCCAGGGACTGAGGTGGAAGTTGTGGGGCCTGTTGGCCTCCGAGAGTGCTGCATTTTCCAAAATACATATTACTATTAATTGGAGAAATTTCTGAACTTACAGGGTTTTGGGTGAAAAAAATGGGAAATCTGATTTGTCTGCTTGGATTGTGTTTATCCATTTTTGATTCTCTAGTACCCATGATTATAAGTGCAATTTCCACCTCTCTTTCTCCATTTGTAAATTTTGCAGGGCTGATTCTGTCGCCTGGAATCCACATAAAATGCTGTTGGCAGGAATCCAGTGCTGTGCTCTTCTGGTGAAAGACAACTCTGTAAGTCCTCCTGTCCCTTTTTCTTTTCTTTTCTTTTTTTTTCTTCCTTTTAATGCGGCAGGCTGCCATTGCTGTAATATGGAAGTGGAAATAATTAGAAAACAACTGCAAGTCAGTTTTACTACACTGCAGTGCAAAGGCTGAAGGATATTATTTTGAATTTCACCACAAAATTAATAAAGGGTGAATAAGAGAGCAGGGTCAAACTGATCCAAGTCACTGTACTCACCAGCGGTCAAACTTTGCAGCTGGTGCCCTTGCTAGTTAACTTCTGTACCTGATTTGCATTTGGAATCAAGTATTTTGTCACCTGGGTCTGCAGCACTTAAGCACCGAGCTCATCAAAGTCCTCATAACAGCTGTCATCCAATTGGGATTGCAGCAGTACTGCATCTCTGTTTAAAGTAGGCAGAACTCCTCTTTGCATCCCCTTACGTGGGTGTACAAGAGTGGGAAAGGAGAGGGACAGGAGTCGGAGCGCATGCAGGTAAAGGTGCTGAGCCTTTTTTCCTCACTCTAATAGTTATTCCTCAACACCAGGGTGTTTTAGGCTTTCCAAAAGCCATGACTAATTAAAAAGTCTACCAAGCAAACAACAGAGCCCTGATCTCAAGTGGCACAAAAGTGAGATGCGTCTGCAATGTGATAAAAGTCCCTGCTTATACCTTTGTGAAATTCTTCTATCTTAATAAAGAAACCAGTAAGAAGTCAATTATTTCAAGCCCCATTTCAAACTCAGCCTGCTAAAATTTATGCCCATTTTCCAACATCAGGGGTGAGTTTTAGCTTATACTTTTTATGAGTGACAGAACATCGTGAAGATATCGGAGCCCCTGAGGTTTGCATCGCTATTTTGTGGCCATGGTTTGTAAATCACGTGTCTGTCAAAACAGCTGATAGTTTGTTCAGCTGCTAGTCCTTAGTTATCCATGTAATTGGTTACTAACTTCTTGTAGTAAGAACTGGTGAAGACCAAAGAACATAGATGGTAATCAGTGATCTCTTGGAGCTGATTGCTCCAAGTCAGGGGTGAGACATGGCGGGACAGCAAGGAGAAGTGTGCCTCCTCATTTCCTTAGACTAGAGTCTGTGGGATTAAAGAAGATTAGACTCCAGGACTACCTGTCCATCACTTTATCTTTATTCCAGGATGAAAAACAAGCAGAATGAAGTTATTGACTAAGATTAAAGTGGTGTCTTAATTGCAGGCTTGGGAAGAATTCGGTGCTATGTTTTTAACTAATTAGGTCCAGTACATAGATATAGCCCCAGGTAACGATTAGACTACTTGTGCTGCATAGTAGAAATTTCTCAGGAAGAAAGAGGAGAGAAACAGAGGAATGAAATATTCTGGCTGCCCTGGCATTTAGAGTCGCTTTACAAACACTGTTCCAACTTGAGGGCTCTGGCAGCCTTTCTGTTGTCTCCTTCCATGGAGTGTAATGTCTGGTAGAGCAATCCTATTCCACTTCTAAATCACAGCCAGGCAATGTTGTGCTGGAAATACTTGTAGAGCTGAATCCAAGGCTGTTGAAGGGTGAAAACACAAGTATTACTGATCATACAATCAGATCCTATTGTACAGTGAGACATGTTCTGGAAAGCAGAAGATTTCTCTGCATGGGGAGGAGAGGGCGTTTTACTTTGCGTTTAATTCCTGGAAAAGTGGCACTTACATGTTTTCTGTATATGCCAGTAGTCTTTATATGCAAACAGAAGCACATACAAATCTGAGTACTTTATTATCAGCTTTTTTAAAGTGTTGGAATATAAATCTTTAAGAAAAAAGATCAAATGCACGTTGAAGACACTTAAGCGAGGCCTTTCTGCCACACTTTGGTCCCCTCCATTCCATACCAGGCATCTGGACTCAGTTTCCCATTAAAAATGCTATTTTAATACCAGTGAGAGTATGGAAGAGTACATGTATCAGTTTCTCACTTTGGAGCTTGTTCCACTGCTCCTAAATTGCATAAATACCTATGGCTGCAGATGAAGCACACATTTATATGTGAACATAATTCTTTCACACTGTGGTTAGGATGCTTTAGTGGGAGCTGGATGCTGAGGTGGGAGCTGGAAAAGTTTGGCACACATTGGTCTGCTAGTGAATGTTCAAGGAACCTCAGGTAGTTTCTGCAAGAAATCAAAGCGGCAAAATGTTAAGCATAGATGTTAAGTCCTATTTATGATTCAAGCCCTGGCTCCCTTTGAAGGTCTGATCAAGGAAATTTTGTTAGCCTGTCTTCCCAGTTGCTTTGAGGTCCATTTGGAAAGTGTGGATTACTTTAGGATTAGGGTTAGCTGATTATAAGTGGACAAATGAAAGGGTTATCAAGCACTGGAACAGGGAAATGGTTGACTCACCATACATGGAGGTATTTAAGAGGTGTAAATGTGGTGCTTAGGGACATGGTTTAGTGGTGGAATTGGCAGTGTTAGGTTAATGGTTGGATCTGATGATCTTAAAGGTCTTTTCCAACCTAAATGATTTTGTGATTCTATAAATAATCCCCTTCAGGTTTTTTTATATACGTGTATATAAGGGTATAGATTGTTTAACAAGCACAAGCTTTGCATTTCACTTCATGTATGAAAAGATAATCTTTAGAAGAAACCATCACATTTCTGACGTAGTGGTTAACACCCTGAATTCCCATTAGCAAAAGTAAGTGACTGGTTTTGTTTGGTTTGGTTGGGTTTTTTTTTGCCACACAGCATCTATATATATGGTTTAGCAGTATGAATAGGCTTAAGACATTGCAGCTAGGTTATTAGAATGAAACATTGTATTTACATATTTTCCTAGACAGACTAAAAAAAAAAAAAGGATAAACTGCAGTGAAATGCTCATAAAAGAGTGTCTTCCAGCCTTAGTGAAACAAAATTGGAATGATTTCCAAAGAAAGTAGAGATAGAAAAGAAATATGTTTGACTTGATTAGAAGGGAGAAGCGTTTTCACCAAAGGGAAAGAGAGAATAGTTAATCCTCTGTAAAAACTCAGATCAATTAAAGTAGTTCTTCAGTGCTTAAAGCACTCAAGAAGTGGAGAGCTATCCCCTTTTCACTGCCATACCCTGAATAACTGTCAGCGCTTTTGTAATAAGATGGACTTACTGTATTGCTGTGGCATGAATGGCAGTGACTGTTCAAACACAAAGCTAGATGGACTGATATTCTCAAAACATTAGTGAGTCAACTTTGTTCTTATATGTTCTTAAAATGCTATAAATCAGTCTTGGGTTGTACATGCTCCCTTAAGACCACAGAGCTACTCCAATTTGTCCTTGCTATAATCCTTATGAACGTGAATATTATCGCCGTATAAATAGATAACTAATGTTTGTCACCAATATCGAAGTTCTGTGACTTGTTAAAGTGTAGCACTGGGCTAGGTAATTAGCAATCAATTCTAGGTGATGAGCAGAATTTTCACTTACTAGTTAAAAATAAAGTCTCAGAGAATGTAGCTGATGGAAGGCCCAGTTTAGCACAGAATATAATTGATTGAGGTGATCATGGTAGCCATCTACAGAGTAATCTCTTCTTCATTATTAGCAGTATCACAAAGCTGTCTACTTCCCTGATTTCATTCCAGGGCAGCTGCAGGAAATACT
>RSEF01000002.1:47496112-47513990 GCA_003993805.1 Himantopus leucocephalus
GCAGTGTTAGGTTGACAGTTGGACTCGATGATCTTAAAGGTCTTTCTGAACCTAAATGGTTATATGATTCTATCTGCCACCCCCTAATTTGTGCTTCTCTGGTGCCTGCACGTGACTCCTTTAAGGAGAGCCATTCATTCAGAGACGGTCATTGCAATAACTTAAGACTGACTGTGGGAAGGAAGAGGCATAATATGGAGAAAGTTACCAAGTCCCTTGCAAGGTAATGGGAATTTTTTCCCCTTCCCTTCAGCATTGCCTTGCTATTGAATAGTTTTATTTCATCTTATAAATGTCATAAATAAATCTGTCCTAAACTTCTCTGTTATACAAGTGCACAAAAAAGTCTACTATCAAATTTTCTATTGAGATGCCAAGCAATTACAAAGTGATTGAGTTGCCTCTGCTTTCAAGTATTATCTGAAAAAAACAACATTAACATGTTTTTTAAAGATCTAATAAAGTGCTGTGGTTAATTCTTACATCAAGTCGTAGGTGTGGGGTCTTTGCTGATGATATGGCAGACAATTTCTCCCTTGAAGGCTTTAACTAGAAATGACATTTATTCACTGTGGAGAAGCATTGCTGTCTGATAATTCTTTATTCCACACAAACAATGTGACTTTAAATAAATTATTAGATAGCCATACAATGATTATTGTAAAAATGTGTTACCAAAGGAAACTGGGAGTGCTTACTGGGCTGGCATGAGTAGCCCCAAGTAGAGAAAACTGACGCTGATTCTCAAGCCTAATTTTCAGAAGAATGTGCATATTTGAAAACAATACTCTATTTTTGGTTCACAGTTTGCAATGCCCTAATCATTGGATACAAAATGCAGTTTAGACCATGGAGTTTCAATGGTGAAGTTTCCTGTGTGGGGGTTTCCAACTTCCTCTCTAGTATCTCTGGCACTTACTTGTATTTTGTCATCATGCAGCAACTCTCACTCCAACTTTCTTTTTCTTATCTTAAAACATCCAAATTTAAGTTTGTTGTGGCATTGGTGAATCCTCTAGGCAGAAGACAGAAGAATGTGAACCTGAATCCTCACAGTGCTGTGGGCATAACCCTCTTCACAGCCACATTGCCAGCATGCACTGGCACTTTTATGGATCGCCGTACCATATTGCATCTTGGTACAAGGATGGGTGTCCCTAATGTTACAAAAAATTTTGCTGAGAAGATGATTTCAAAGGCAGTGTAAAAGCCAGGTTTGTCATCTGGATTTTTGTCACAGTAAGCTTTTATGGGTTTGGTTAAAAACTAGGAAGGATAATTCTGCTTATGATGCAATGTATAAAATAATTTGTAATAATGTAACAGCTTTACAGATGCAACCAAAACCCTATCAAAAGTGCTCTGAATAACAAAAGTATTGACATTATCCCTTCCCACTGCTAAAGTCTGAATTGAAAGATAGAAGCCCACTTCTGGGGGATAAGGGAAGATGGAAATAAAAAGTAGAAGCATTTGAGTCACTGGGGCTGTTGTCTTTGATGAGAACGAATAGCTGTATTTGGAAAAGAGCTGCACGTCATCAGACCTACAGTCCTAATTTGTGGAAGAGTCAGAAAGTGAACAGAAAGTGAACTCTCTGAACAAAAAGAGGGAAGATAAACAGAGGATGCAATTTGAAGGTAAACATAGGATGCAATTTGAACCTGCAGAAAAGAGATCTCTCTTCTGGGTGGTGTGGAAGTTCTGCTGTATGACTTATGCCCTTGTTTCTCACACTTAAAGTGTCTTGTTTCCAGCTGAAAAAGGCCATGCCAATTACATTGTACAATACAGAATTGTGGTCTTTTTTTCTTATTTGGTCATCTGGCTTCCATCTTTGACTTGGAGCTTGATCTTCACCTCATTATGCCGTGTTCTTTAGTACTTTGATTTCAAGCCCATATTGCCAGAAGGCAGCTCAGGTAAAAATGGCAGATTTATGGTATGCTTGTGACTGTGGAAATTACGTATGTAATTTGAAAGGGGAAGGGCAGGTAAGCACTGTACTCCAAAGTGAGTTTGGAGTATGTTGTATATTCCCTGCTGAGCTGTATGCCTCCATATGGGCATTAGAGTATCAGAAGAGGAATTAATGTGTAATACTAAAGTCTTTTTCCTCTTTCCAGGACTGTTGTTTAGGCTATTCAGTTTCTATGAGCTAGCTATTGCGGTCAAATTTTTTAAAACACTTCATTGTAATTACTACCTTGTTTTTATTTTACACCAATTTATTTTATTAGTCAGTGAAATAACTTGCCTTATATTAAACTGTGAATTAATATAATCCATTGGAAAAACCAAGTCTTTCCTCACTTGAGATAGTAGTAGTGTTAAAAACTTTTAACTGTTAAGGTACTGACCTTTTTGATGGCGTGCTTAAGTCTGCTGATAGCTGACCTGTTCTCCATTATCACAAACTGAGCAAATTTTGTTTTACAAAATTCTTGTCATATTTCACACCAAAACACATAAAAAAATCTGGTTTCTTTCTGTTTTATCAATGGTTAAGGAGGACTTACAATGTGACAATGAAATGTTTGTGAGAACAATTTTTAATGCTGACCTAAAAAACTCAGTCTTTGAATTTTTTTTACTTTGCTCTCAGATCCCTTTTTTTCTGTCTGATTACTTTCAACTACTGCAGTTCTGAAGTCTTTTGGAACTCAGTTTTTAGGACTCAGCTTGAATAATTTATTTCTGACTAAAAATGTGTGTCTGAAACTAGCAGTGACTTAATGCTAAAAAATCTGTATAATGTTTTGCTTAGCACTAGAGAGGTAGGTGAGAGAAAAAAAAGCTGTAACTAACTCAATATGTAGTAGTCTGTGTTATTTTTTACTTGAGCATTTTGGAAAATTCTATACTGATGTTTATTTTTTCTTTTCCTGCATAAACTCATGTTCTTGTCCCAGGAGGAACAAAACGTAGGAAAACAAAATACCCTATAATTTACAGAGTAGTAGATATGTAAAAAATGCTACAGGCTAAAAAATATTCTGTTCAAAAATCCAAGTCTTTTTTTAAAGGCTTTTCTACTGCTGTTTCTATACAGAAGTGCCTTATTTCTTCTCTCCTTGACCCACACCCCCCACTGCCCCATAGCTTTCACCTCTGTCAGTAAAATCAATCCTGTGGAGTGGGGAACTGGGAGTGGGGGATTTGGGACTTCTTGCTAAAGAAACAGATGATGTCATGCTAGGAGGAGCTAAAATACTACTTTGAAAAATTGTTATATGAAAATAGGTGAGCCTGTGTTCCGTTTCGAAAAACTTCCAATAGGCACTGCAATACATAAGAAACCTTTCCATCAACTGTTTTTCCATTATCAAAAAGTTCAGTAGTATGCCCTTAAGAATTAATATGTAAAGGGAAACACTTTCTAATTACCTAGTCTAAAACTTTGTTTTTATTACAGGTTCATAAAGTTCACTAAACTAATGTGAAGGTCCTGTAGTTGGACTAGAGAAAATACAAATGTGTAAATGAGTTTCTTCACAAATCTGATTCTGGAAGGACAGTCTGTTATCTCTGGTTTGTAGTTGTTTCATGCCACTGCATTAAAATGAGATTAAGAATAACAGTTTTGTAATTTTTGATAGCAAAGTAGTTTTCCTAGGTTTTAATGAACTAATGCCAAAACAGGTTTTCTTTATGGGAAACTTGATTATTAAAAGACAAACCAGAAAAAAATAATGTCTGTTGTACTACAAATAAAAATCATTCCAACATTCCTGCAAACATACCTGTGTGCTTACCATTTGGTGATAGTTATGCGCCTGGATTGTGACCAGGTTTCCAGCACATACGCGCATAAGTGAGCCTTCTCATGAGCAATCCAACTGAGTTCATTGGATAGTGCTTGCACTCATGAGGACAAATCGTGTCTCTGCTGATTTAGTCTCTATAGGCTGTATTTTTAAGATTACTCAGTATTCAGTATGATGATAGCCTTGGAGAATCTGGCATAAAGCAATTGCGAGCCTTTCTGACACTTGGCTTGTAGATATTTGTGCAGACAGCTTCCTTCCACATACCGGTTAGTTTGAATAGCTGGCTGTTGATCTTACATGTTTCCTTTTTTGGCTAACTGAAAAACTTTTGCACACACAAAAAAGGCATCTGATCTGTGAATAAGAAATATTTGTGATGCTTCATGGGTTTTTATTTGTCAGAGTGAGTTGCTGGGCTGCGGTAGCTCTGATACCCTTTCATGGATTGTGATTATGTTTTTATTTTTGTTTTTTAAAAGGCACTCAGTTGGTCTTAATCTTGGTAAAGTTTGTCCCTCTCATCTCTTGACAAGCCCAGAAACATGGTGGATCTCATTGCTGCTTCTCTAGGACTTATGACCAAAAGCTGTCTGTTGCCTGTGTTCCCATTTGGCTAGGAATTCATGTTCTGTCCGTAAGGCTAGGCTTTTCTGCCATGTCTAAAAATGTCTTGCATATCAGGGTAAACTGATTTTTATGTAGGAGATTAAAAATTAATAGGACTGAAGACATTCTGATTACAAACTAAAATAAACTTGTAAGTGATGAAGAAAAAAATAGGCTAAATGGTTTTCCTCTCATGATTCATTTTCTTTGAAATTTAAACAGATCAGACCTGTAAAATAGTGCAGGTAGATGTCCAGGTAAAGAAATGCTACCTTCCTTTCTGACACTTGTCAGACTGTAACAGAATCTTCAGGATTCTGTTAAAGCTAGCTGTAATTGAGGCAAAGACAGAAAAAAAAGTACTGTATTTGGTTACTACTTTCTATGCAGCTTACCTTCTTCTTGAGGAAAAAGTGATCAATGCTGCTCAATAGAAAACCTGAAAACCGTTAAACGTTTTGCAGATCTTTGGAAAAGTGCGCATGCAGCTTGTTCAGCAGCTTTCATTCCCCTTGTCCCTCTCATTTTCTGTTAGCCTATGTCCAACGCTTTTAAGCCAAATTTATAGCTGTGAACAGCAGAATAGGATGCCCTGACTTCCTCTGAGTTTGTGGCTGCCCTGCCCTGCCCTGCTTACCACCATACCTGCCTCGTTTTGATTGCTCACCTACCTGCTGAGTGCCTTCATTTTCCTTTCCCCAAAAAGTCCCCACCAGGGGATTTGGGACTCTACCCTCATCTCTGCCTGTGCCAGAGGCACGACTTGGGGCTGAACCATCAGAAGGGGTTGAGCAGGAGGCCAGGCGGAGCCATGCTGCAGTCCTTCCCCAGGTGGGAAAAAGGACTGAATCCACCTCTTCTTCTCATCATTGGCCATACTGGAGAATTTTGAAGCTACTTCCAGTTTGGCCAATTTCAAACAAACTTGGAGTGGGATGAGAAGAGGATGCACAATGTTGCTGCATAAACCTTTCTCTTAACCAAGTTAAAAATCTTTACTGTTATAACCTGATGGTAACAAGCTTAAGAATGATACAGTTTCTCTTTCTGTATTTAAAATTCTAATTTTATATTAATTTTCAGTGCACAGTATTCCTCTAATAGGAAAGAGCAATCTGTGGCTACATATATGTAATTTGTCTGACTTAAGGTGTTAGTTGTCAGCAAGTTCTAACTTGAGCTTGTTGGAGTGTTTGCAGGATCACTGAGCCTGTAAAACTCAACCTCAAAATAGGAAACACACTGAAATAAAATATGTAAATCAGTTCTTTGTATCCATTATTCTCCTTTAATTTTCAATTATCTGCTGTTCTGGCCATAGTTTTATTACTGGTCTGTGTCTGAGTCTGAGGTGAAGTTTTACTCTAGAGTTATTTTGTAACGCTGGACAATTACCTAATTAAACAGTCTTTGGTTGTCTCTAATGAGTTGTTCCTGACTTCAAACATTATGGTCTGATATTTGGAAGTAGTAAATGCTGGTTTTAGTCATAGGTAACTATGCTTTGAATTTATGTACTGTTCTAGAAGTGGGGGGGAAGGGAGGGTTGGTGGGTGGAAGTCGTCTGTTCTCTTTTATTCCCAACTCTATTTTTAAAGCATGGTGTTTCTGATTGACAGGTGGTGAATATTCAGAATTAATTTTATTTGGGAAGAGATTTGGCATGGCTTTTATCTGCCACCTTTTCATCACGTAGAATTGTTTACTTCAAATTAGTAGAGCGGTATTATTACAGCTCCAACATATATCTTATAGTTGAGTTGGTATATTAAACGTTACTGGTTTGGACTGTTGCTGTGTGCAGTGGCAATTTATTGTGTGCTGAACAATTTCAACCTAAATATGTTGCTGCAAGATAAGGCTAGTTATACAATTTGTAATTACTCTGTCATTCATTCATTCTTAAGGGTAAAGACTGTAACTTAAGTATTGTGAGATTTATATATTTTTAAATTTTTTTTTTCCTAGAGATTTCCAGAATCACACCTGTTTTGTTCAATTACCAGAGTAAATGCTAAATATTATTAAAATAATGTGCTCATTTCTAGACTTTTATTCTGTTTTACAAAAGGCTTTGTGTTTGAAGTTTTGTTCTAGTTGTGTATTCTTTGCCACTTTATTTGGATCGTTAGAAAAATAATTCCATAGCACATGGAACAGCAATAAGTGTGGCTTTGGAGAGTGTGCCTTAGGAAATCTTCTGAGGGGTTTGAAGGAATTGATGAAGAATGGATGAAGGACAAAGGGTAGTCTTTTTCTTGGAAGTACTAAGCAGTTTCCCTGAGGTGTGTTTTCTGCTGGGGTTTGCACTGTCTGAATCTGTTCTGCACTATAAAACACGGATTCACTTGTTTGCATTTATGGGATTCTTCTGTGGTTTTGATTTAATTCCGTATCTTTCAATGAGCTGGACAAAAGGCTGTGTTTTAAAGCATACGTGGAAAAAGGAGTTACATTAAGTCTGCAAGCAGATATTCTTCCACTCAGATCCAGATTTTTGAACTATTTGACCTTGTACCCTTGTAATCTCAACATTTTCCTAAAAGCCTAACTCAACACCAGTGTCTGCTGTAAAAGTAAGCTTTCTTACATTGTGACCTTTCTAAATTATATACAAACAGGGAAATATTATTCGTAAGTGTTTGATGGTTTGCAGTTTCTCTTGATTCTGTTGAATCTGTTTTGGAGAGAGAGTTGAGGGTGAAAGTTTCTTGGGTCTGTCCCTGCATGCTTCTAGTATGGTATTCAAATATAATTTGTTATCTGTCTGAATAAGCTTTTTGTTACTACTTCTAGAATTTGTTGGAGTAGCAAAATAACTTGGTACTTGGTACGATAAAAGACTGAAAATCTGGAGCTTCAGTTTTGGTTTTTTTTAAATTATTACTGGTTTTGAGACATTGTGGGATTTCTCTTTGTGTCCTATTCCAGCAAAGGTCAATCTTCTTTAAACATACCCCTTCTTCTCTTTTTCCTAAGAGGTTAGTTTATGGTTTATCTGTTTGGATTAAGTTATTAATGTTAAATAAATAGTAGAATATTGTTAAATAAACTAGTAGAAAGATTGATAGAAGATCCTGAAAGTATAGGTTTCTGTTGTGCTACTTTTATTCTGTATTTGATTACTGACAAAGGACAATAAAATATGTCCAGTTAGGAGCGTGAACTATTCTGGGGAAAGGTAAAATGAACACATGAAGGGGCATCATAAAAAAAAAAAAAATATTATAGCCCGTAAGGTGTATTGTCTAGGCTATTCTTAACTCTATTCTATAAAATGAAATCTTTAAATAGAATGATATTAAGGAAAAAGTTGTAAGTTCAAGAACTGTATGATAGTTAAAATGATCTTTGTAAAGGTGTTTAAAGGCTTGCTTCCTGCGATGTTTAATTTGTTCCCATTGTCTGTCAAACCGTCCCATCCCCTCCTCCAATAGTGGATCAATTCCTGATAAATACTGTGTTTCCGAGTCCTTACTGGCTCACTTGCTTCTTAAACTGTTACTTAACAAACGCCATTCATAGCAGTGTGCTGGCATAAATCGGTTACATGGTGTTTAATGAGAGATTGTTTTGGCATGACAAGTCACTGATAAAAAGAGTCTTTTTAATTTCTGCCTTTTCAGAGAATCAAAATAATCACCTGACAGATGGAATAGGACAGGAGAGAGATCGTGTTCTGAAGAAAAAGGCAAACAATGCAAAATACATAAAATCATTAGCATGTAGTTGGGTTTTTTGGTGGTTGCTTTGTTTAGTTTTTTAAATTGATTAAACTTTGCATTTAAATACCTATCTGCACTTTTACCGTTGTTGAATTGAGTGTGGAGACGTGGGGGGAAATCACTTGCAACACCAATATAGTGTCTGTAAGAATGGTCATAAGCAATGAGGCAAATACTGAGCCAAAGAACCAAGTCCTTTCTTTACAACTGATAAAAGACATTTCATTACAGCTCTTAAATTATCTTCCATTTCCATCCCTGTATTAGAATTTGAGAGTCCAGAGGTCAGTGTGATTCACATGTACTCAGGTTAGGAAAAGTAATCAATTTTGATGTTTCCAAAGGGAGATTTCTGGTACACCCTAATTTATTCTAATTTTCAGTAAGCAGTGGTTGTACTTAGGCAGCTAAGAAAGCCTCATTGTGTCCTGGCACGTTCCAGTTTCTCTTTGCCGTGTGTCTACAGATTTTAGCAAGGGAACTTCTGTAGTGAAATGCCAAGCTTTTTCTTTTTTGCTTTCTGATCTACAGGCTCAGAAGGGATTAAACCAGCATTCTTAGGTTCTGTCCAAACTATGTATTCCAGAAATGCTTTTCATCTAATTTGTTGAAATTAGTTAACCTAAGGACAAGCTAAGTCTTGCCTGTAGTTTTCTTTTTATTAGAGTAGATTAAGATTCTTCCTCATTCTTAAATCACGCCATCATGCAGGAATCAGAAAACATAAAGCTTGAGAATTTTGTAGAGTGGTATAGGAAGGGCAGTGTGATGACAAGTTTTATACCCACGTCTCTCAGAATTTTGTGGAAAATAGCAATAAGCCAGTATCAAGCAAAGCTATTGTCATTGCTTCTTGTATTATGGTTCTTATACATTCTGTGCAAGGTTCTCTTTAAAACACCCCCCACCACCACCCACCTTAGCAGAGGAAAACTTTAGACTGAAAGTATACATGTATGTGATATCCCAACTAAGATGTAGGAGATACTTGCCTGAAAAGATGGCTTTGTGATCCAGTGCAGCTGTTACAAAGCATGCAGGTGTCTATTCAAATTTGTGTTCAAAACATGATTAAAAAAGTAATCTTAGTGAATGCTGTTGCTAACTTCAATACAAAGGTGAGCGGGTAAAGTGTACTGCTGTGCTGCGGATAAGAAGAGGTGATCTTGCAGATCTTTCTGACCTGACCCAGCAGCCACATACAAGGTTTGTATTTTGTATGTGGCTTTAAATCGAGCTGACGTGAGGTCTGATTCTAGCCAGTCCCGAAGAACTTTTGTGTGCAGTGAAACTTCGTAAAATTTTATTGTTGTTTTATTGGTTTTAGGGATGGTATGAACTTGTGTATTTATATATAAATATGTATATATATATAAGCTGAATTGCAAGTATGTGTGAAATTAAGTCAGTTTTGAAGACTGTTGAACAGTAGTGCACAGTACAGCAGTGTGTGCGCGAGCTGGACTTTTTCCCCCCTGCTTAACTGCAGTTCTGTACTCTCAGATGCGTGCTGTTGCATGTCACACAGCAAGGTCTTGTTTCTTAACATTTATCCATTAGGAATTGAAAGTAGATAGTCATAACAAGTTTTTTATGGTTCATAATTTAACTGAATGAAAGTGTGTGTATTACCAGATTTGTTACAAAAATGTTTTCTTTATTTTTGCGATAAGGAAACTAGTACAGATTTTAAGTTTAGAGTGTTTTCTTACATAGTTTCCCCAGTTTTATCTGTCTAGTAGAGGTCAGATCTTTAACAGAGAGAGTGTATCTTTAATTTTTGCACTCGTAAGGACGTCCTCTTATAGCGTGAAAGTTTACTTCAATAGTAGCCTCTTGTTCCTTCTCTTATGTTCAAAGGTATCTGATTTCTGTTCATTTAATTCAAGAATAGGTCTGCTTTTAAACTATGTGCTGTGAGTATTGGTGACGATACTGAACTGGCTTTAGTTAAGGTAATCTAAAATCAAGGCAATTTGTAATCTTTGAAATTGCTGAACAGACTCTGGAAGAGAAAAAAAGTCTATGGCCCATGGCTGTTGGCAAAAGTTCTAACTATTTTTTTTTTTAATGCCAGCCAAGATTTTCAGAATTAATAACACCTAATGTTACTGATGAACGGGAGTAACTGGTATGTCAGTAAGCTTTTAAAATTACACATGCCATTGATCTCAAAAGTATGTGATAACTAAATTTTATCAGGAGCCTGGAGCTGGAGGTTGTAGAGGGGAGGGAACATGTCCAGAGTAGTTTAGCTACTAATCCTGATTATTTGTTTTCCCCTTCATGTTTATTTCTCTTTCGGCTTGTTTTGCATTCTGGAGATAGGGAATATAACAAAACTAATTGTGGTTTAATGCACGTGGGCAGCTCAGCCCACCCAGCCCCTCTCTCACCACCTCCCAGTGGGATCGGATAGACAATCATAAGGATAAAAATGAGAAAACTTGAGAGTTGAGATAAAGACAGTTTAATAGGGACAGCAAAAGCTGCATGTGCAAGCAAAGCAAACCAAGGAATTCATTCACTGCTTCCCATTGGCAGGTGGGTATTCAGCCATCTCCAGGAAGGCAGGGCTCCAACATGCATAACAGTTACTTGGGAAGACAAACACTGTAACTCTGACTGTCCCACCAGTCCTCCCATGTGGTATGGGATATCCCTTTGGTTGGTTGGAGTCAGCTGTCCTGGCTGTGTCCCCTCCCAGCCTCCTCGCTGATGGGGCAGCGTGAGAAACCGGGTAGGCCTTGACATTGTGTAAGCACTGTTCAGCAACAGCTAAAACTTCCGAGTGTTTTCAACATTATTTTGGTCACAAAAACAAAACATAGCCCCCTGTAAGCTACTATGAAGAAAATTAACTCTATTGCAGCCAAAACCAGTGCAAACTCCACCCCTTATTCCATACTGTTTATATCCTGCTCAGGTCCCACACTATCCAATACGTCCTCATTATCCACACCCCACACACGTGCCCCTTCCTGTCCTTTGATATATACACAGATACCATTCCCTTAGTCTATGGGAATGTAAAATTCCCATAAAACATCCGTAGAGTTCACTTAGTCCATGACTTTGGGTTCCATCTGTTGTGGTGATCACCCAGTGCAGGAGAGGTGGTGTTTTGTCTGGAGTTATTGGGCACCAACGCCAGCTCAGGTGAGGTCACTAATGCACTTGAACTGCCTCGTGTGGGGCTTATCTGCCACTGGTTTGGGTAGTTCCTGCTATAGCACTTCCTATAACATACAACTCAAATCATGGGTTACAACAACTTAAAGGTGTAGCCATTACGATGTCCACCCCAGTCCCCTTGGGCCAGGTTATAGGGTTTAACATTGCAATGAGCTCCTCCTCCCTTTGCCCCTAACCTGACTAGCAGCAAGGGGTTCCTGCTGTGTAGTACTTCCTATAACATGCAACTGACATCACAGGTTACAGCAGTTTAAAGGTATATCCATTGCAATCTCCATCCCTTGTCCCTTCTGACCAGGCCATAGGGTCAGTTGCAATGAAGATTGCAATAAACTCCTACCCTTGCCCCTGCTCCCATGTAGAGTCCCTCCCATGGGATGTAGTCCTCAAAAACTGGTCTAATGTGGGTACTCTCCACGGGGAACAGTCCTTTAGGAATAGATGACTCCAGTAGGAGTCCGCTGTGGGGCCACATGTCCTGCCAGAAATCCTGTTCCTACATGGCCACCTCTCCCCGGGCCACAGCTCCCGCCAGGAGCCTGCTCTGATGTGGAGTCTCCAAGGGCTGCAGCTTCCTTCAGAGCACATTCACGTGCTCCGGTGTGGGGTCCCTCCTACTGACTTCTGCCATGGGATTGCACATTTTGTGCAAAGTAATAAATTGTAGTGTGTGCTCAGCATTTGTTTCTCACATTAGTTTTGGTTTCTGCTTTTTTTCCTTTATTCTTCGTTGCCCTGTGTGCTCTGTTTTTCTTCCATTTTCTCCTGGGAACTACTCTTATTTTCTCTTACATAATGGTGACTTCTAGCAAAGAAACTTGGCTCTTTCTTGATTATACATGTATGTCCTATATACTCCACATACATAGACACTTTATAGAAAAACCTAGTGCCAGTGTAATCACAGGCTCTTGTGTTGTACTTACCTTTTTACTTCTGAAAAATTCGACTTAATGTTAAGACTTGTTCTGCTGAAGTACAGATCAATCTATTTTATTGTGCTCAGTTACCTTAGTATTATTTTGTGATAATGAAAATCTGGATCTCTTTCTAGAGATGCCAGATTTCTAGTATTTATTTTTTTTAATGTTTATGGAATTATTACTTTTACTTTCATGTATACTAGTTTTGAAAAAATACAATATTCAACTGTAAAAAAGTTTGTAATAATAAGAACTACAGTAGTTGAGAATTTATTTATCTGCTTTTAGTATGTGTCTTACATTGCTCAGTTGTTAACTAACACTAAATTGAATTAGATTCAGTGATTTGGTTTTCATCTTCCACTCTTCTCATTATCTTTTCTTTAATTAAGAGGTGTTGTTATCTGAGCCATTTGGAACAAGGAAAGAATAAAACATTAGTTCTGTGATGAACTCCAACAAACTTCTGTTGAATTATTTTCATTAAATAAAGTTGATTGTGATTTTTATGAAGCTACAATGCTGTAAATCTCAGTTTAACTACATCACTTAGGCTGGATCTGTGGAAGAATATTCCAGATTTGTTAGGAGTGTCCTACTACATACAATTCAAGAAAAAAAATGTTTTGTATTTTGTTGGGGGTGGTGGGGTGGGCATTGCCAACAACCCTCTCCCCTACTTTTGTCTCAAGTAAAATACTCTGCTAAAAGATTGACCACTTGTAACAAAACTGTAACATAACTCCACTGATAATAATTTTTTTTCCAGCACTCATACCTTTTGTTATTTAGTAAGGTTAACTTATTTTCAGAGTACATTCCCAAATAACAGTAATACTACTTTTCTTTCCTTTATTGAAAATAATTCCCCTTATCGCATCCATCTAATGGTATGCCCCTCTTGAAAATTTAAATTTGGTGGGTTTTTCTGGGGGAGGCAGGTCTTGGATGGTGTTTGGATTGACAGGTCATTCCCACATTCTATTCAGGTGTTAAGCAAGTAGGAACTATGGAAGTAATCACTGCAGCGTACTCGGAAGTATGTTGTGCCAAACCAGGAAACACCATTTGCAGAACACCATGCATAAGGGTGCATTACAATCACAATGGCCAAGCGAAGCTAGAAGCTCGCTAGCATTAGAAATTGTTCCCACCCCTGCTGCTGTCCTCACTCCTAGGTACATACTGTTGTTTCTTTCTTTTTTCCAGTGCTTATGTTCATCCAGTACCTTTGGAAACCAGTTCAGCTCACTAATCTGACAGAAAACTAGCCTAGGTTTAACCCCCCTGCAGTGGCCAGGGACAGGAAAAGAGGAGAGAGGAGGAACATCCTATTTGATGACAGTGAGCAGCTCGCATGGCTCCAGTCTCATCAAGGGCATAGTAGGGCTGTGCTCACAGGTACTCTGAGCAGCACCTGTGCTCCGTCCCCTGTTTGTCTGTGCTCTGTGATTTCAGCTGCTCACCTAATCGCTCCCTAATGTATTTTGGGTAGAATGAACTGGTTTAAAATAGCCTAATAGCCATATCTGTTGGGTTGACCTTGACTGGCCACCAAGTGCCCACCAAGCCCCTCTGTCACTCTCCCTCCATCAACAAGGCACGGGGGGAAAAAATAAAACAAAAAGCTCATGGGTCAAAATAAGAACAGGGACATCACTCACCAACTACTGTCATGGGCAAAACAGACTAGATTTGGGGAAATTAATTTAAATTATTGCCAATTAAACAGAGTAGGATAATGAAAAATAAGAACAAATCTACAAACACCTTCCCCCCCCCCCCCCCCCCCCCCCTCTCCNCCCCCCCCCCCCCTTTCCCAGGTTCAACTTCACCCCCCACTCTTCTATCTTTTCCCTCTGAGCAGTGCAGGGCGATGGGGAATAGGTGTTGTGGTCAGTTCATAACACTTTCTCTGCTGCTCTTTCCTCCTCACACTCTTCCCCTGCTGCAGCATGGAGTCCCTCCCACGGAATACAGTCTTCATGACCTTCTCCACTGTGGATCCTTCCCATGGGCTGCAGTTCTTCACGAACTGCTCCAGTGTGGGTCCTCTTCCGGGATTCAGTCCTTCAGGAATGGACTGCTCCAGTGTGGGTCGCCTATGGGCCATGGCTTTTGCCAGGAGCCTGCTCTGCTACGGGCTCTTCAGGAACTGCAGCTTCCTTCAGGGTACATCTGCGTGCTCTGACTTGGGGTCCTGTACAGGCTGCATGGTGGATATCTGCCCCACTGTGGTCTTCCATGGTCTGCAGAGGAGCAGCCTGCTTCACCATGGTCTTCTCCAGCCCCTGGAGCACCTCCTCCACCTCCTTCTTTGACCTTGGTGTGTGCAGTTTTCTCTCACATTTTTTCTCACTTCTCTCTCCCAGCTGCTATGCTGTGTTTTTTACCCTTCCATAAATATGTTTGTATCCCAGAGGCACCACCAGCATCGCTGAGGGGCTCAGCTTTGGGCAGCAGCAGGTCCATCTTGGAGCTGGGGAAACTGTTTCTGTCCAACATGGGGGCACCTTCTGGTGTCTTTTCGCAGAAGCCACCCCTGCAGTCCCCCTGCCACTGAAACCTTGGCACATAACTACATATGTGGTTCTACACGTTTTGATTGAAAAAAATGATGCTTTGCTCCTGTTTGAGTATATACCTTGTACACAAGGAATTCAGGAAGCCTGATTTGAAGTTCTTCTTAGTGAAAGAACGTGCAATGAATTTAATTCATAGTTCATATGTAATGTGTAATTGAACTTAAAAATTTTAAATTATCTCCTTTGCTTTATCCTTGGAGGCTAATCCTAACTCTATAAAACATTCTCCCTTTAGTATTTTCTATTTTTGCATAACAAAGGGAAAACAAAGAGCACTTTTGTGAACCTTTATCCTTATTATATTGTGCTACTGATAGTGATCTGGATATTAAAATGAAAGCGTAGGCTTCTCATGTGTTTTCCCTTTTAAGCAAGTAATTAGTACAATCCAACTTGTTCATTTTTTCAGAATATGAAATTAGCAGTTTGTTAAGATGTCATCTTTCAGTGAAAAATGTTGATCTCCTTGACAAGAGAATTTTACCTGTTTTGATACCTGGTCAAAGCAGAAGGATTACAAAGTGATTTTTTTGTGACTAAAATGCTTTTCAAATGCTATTAAAATGCAGTATGTGAGAACTAATACATGCTCTCTCTGGTCTTTGGATTTCTGAAAAATGTCTGTGACTCCCACAAGAAGAAAAGGAGGTTTTGCATTGCACTGTTTTAATAGGGAACGTTTCAAGCAGTTTCATGGGGTTGTTTCACAATTATAAAATACTTTATTGTCAATTTAAGAAAAATTATNAACCAAAAAGGGGGGGGGGGGGGGGGGGGGATTAAAAGCCTTTCATTCTTAGGCTTTCCAAAAAGGCAAGCAACTTTCCTGATATTTGGCTACTGGGTTTTCTAGTCTGTGGATGTGCAAGAATGAAAAATCAGGTTATAAAAGTGAATTTCTGCTTGAAATCTGCTAATGTTTTAGTAATGCAAACACATTTATATTAATATGAGCAGGAAAGGATTTTTTGTGGTGCTTTGCGTACATATCTCTGGTCTGTCAAAAGAAGTACAATTCCTCATGCTCATACAAGTTTATACCTCATAGTTTACAGTACAGTGATGGAGAAAATGAATAAAAATCTTACGTTGAATTGTGTATCACATTTTGAAAATCTTACCTTAGAATTCAGAAATTTATTTAAGTTTCCAGAATTTCCGAGAAAATTAGTTTTATTTTGGTCTGAAACACACCAGCATGTATTTCTACATTATGTAGTATTAAATTTCCTTCTTTTTGTGGTATTTCTTTGTCTCACACATGAGTGTGCATTGTTTTGAGGCATGCTATTCATCATATTTACTTTGGGAAAGGGGAGAAAATGTGGCTGGGGAGATAGTAATAGGACAGCTCTACTTGTTGGCAGATAGGGAAGTCTTAAGCAAAGGCTGCTCAGTAAGATCACGTTCCCAAGTAGCAGTTAAACCTTTTTGCGTCTTTTTTTCTCTGCACATTTTCATCTGTTTTCACTGAGTTTTCACTGTTTAGAAAATTAACTATTCTGGAAGTTGATCTGACAAAATCAGGTCTGCTTAGGCTTTGAAGTTTGCCCCTTCTAGTCATCTTGGAGGCGCTGAGGATGGCAGCTGTGGGCACAGCTCAGAGCCTGGGGTGACAGTGATTCAGACACCTTGCTGGTGCTTTTTTTGCTTCTCTTGGTTCTTGTGGTTTTCCTCATGCATTTCCTGATGCTCACAAAAGAATTCTGAGGCTGCTTTTAACTTCTATTTATCCTATAAATTAGTAGAGGATAATAATTTTTTCCCTTTTTTTTTGCCTAAGCCCCCTGGAAACAATGTACTTGTTTTTTCTTTGCATAAACGTGTCTTATAAACTGTTTTTTTATGTCCTTTTGTTTCTGATTTTTGCTGTATGAGTTGCCAACTAAGTACGATTTGAATGTTTCCTTTATTGTTCAGAGAACGGAGTTTGCTTATGGCTTGGGGTGATAGGGTTTATGTTATCTTTGCGATTCTCGCTCTTTGTAGCAGTTAGGAACCTGCAAGTCATGTTTTGAACGTGTTGATCTCCAAAAGGGAAGGGCAGAGTATAAATGACAGTTCTTCATCCTCTATTTCTTTGCTGTTTAAGACTTCAATTAATTTCAAAAGAAAGCTTTCTAGCAGGTGAAACTCTCCATACCTACTGAACTGACAGAGCATTCGAAGGATTTTGCTTTGTTGATTTTTCCTGGTATGGATAGCCTGTCTTCAGACAGTAAGTAGAACTTACTTTCCCAGTAGGAAACCCATAAAAAGTGATTCATTTAACAAAGAGCACATAAATGATTAACAGGTCAACAAAATCCCTCAAAATAAGTTGAGATATTCAGGTATTCAGCTTTTTTTATAAATGATGTTGTCCTTATAAACCATCCTTTTAAGCACTGCTTAATACGAATTTTCATTTTGTACTTCTAGTCAAATAGGAAAGAAATACACATTGTCCAATTTCAATATATTCAGAAAGCATGCGAAGAGCAAATCCATTTAGAAAGCATCCAATTTCACTGCTGTAATATATACAAGAAATTTCAAGTCGGAGTTCTTTATTCAATGTATAAATACCGTGCTTCCTCTGATGGAGTGCACAATAGGTATCTTATCATCATGAAATATATGTATTTTAAAAATATCCATCGTGCTTATGCTCAGCAGATCAAATTTTAAAAAAAGGTTGTTCATAAAAAAAACAATAAGGGCAATCACATTTCTCTTTTACTCTGAAAAACGCTTTGGTAGCAGAAGATACAAATTTGTATATCTTAATTAAACCAAGAGGCAAACTATATTTGACAACTTAAAAGTCTCATTTTAAAAAAGTATCTTTAATATTGCACCAAATCCAGTGTGCACTGCTGCAAAACAGGGGTTTCCTTTCCAGCCCCAGCTGCGTGCTCATACCATTTCTTTTGTGACAGAAGTACGGCAACTGCCTGCTGGCAGATTGACCAGTGGATCTGATGGAAAATTAACACATTGCTGGGGTAATTACATGGTATTCGAGGAGCAGACTCACCAGTGACGAGTCCAGGGGGATGATCACTTCCCGAGTCCTGCTGGCCACACTATTC
>RSEF01000002.1:47514000-47529365 GCA_003993805.1 Himantopus leucocephalus
GGAAGGGGAGGGAAGGGAAGGGGAGGGAAGGGGAGGGAAGGCACAAGCTGCAGCACAGAAAATCACAACAGGAGTAAGGAAGCAATTCTTCACAATGAGAGTGGCTAAGCACTGAAACAAATTGTCCAAAGAGGATGTAGAACCTCCATACTAAGAAGTTCTTTGGATAAAGTCCTGAACAATCTTGATGGTAGATCTACAACTGAGCAGAGGGTTGGTCTAGGTGACCAGTGTCAGATTTGCGAAACTGCAGCCTTCTGAGGCAGAAAAATTATTAAACTAATTTGCATCATTCATTAAACCTGAATGTGGAGTTCTCACATTAAAATACCTTTGTGGTTGACATTCTGTGAAAAATATAGAAAATTACTAATTTACTTAGTGGAAAAAGCTTCAAAGCAGCCCCTTCTTATATATAATATTTTCATTGTCTTTCTCTTGCATCCCTCATATCAAATAAAATAGATTTGAAGATTTTGTTTGCCTGTCAACAAGCCTAGTAAGTGGACATTCAGAAGAAATTGAATTGTTCTTTCAAGTCAAGCTAATAGGATGTTTTGTGAAACCTTAATTAGTTTCTTTTTTTTTTTCCATGAACAGAATAAAGCATCTCTTCTAATACAACGGCTTTTAGTCAATCTTATTTATATTGTCAAGTGGTAAGATATTTGAAGGAAAGGTATTTGTGGAATAGGGAAATAACAGTCGAATTGAATAAAGAAAACTTACTACTAAGAGATAAATTTCTCAATAATTTTATCAGGTGGTAGTCTTAGCACTTGTTTTTCCACTTTGTATCACTACAGTATAAAAAATATCTGTTATTATTTAGTTTATTATAAATTGGATTTACCTGGAGGAGAGAAAGGATTTAAATATTTAATGTGTTTTTTGAACTTGTCTGAGCTTTTTTTAGAGGCATCTCAATCAGCTTGAAGAATGACTGGAGCTGAAGATTTTTAATTGTTTTATTATAGTTTTACAGAATATTTGCTTTTTAAATTCTATATATTGTATGTCTCACTGTGAAAAATGTACCTATATATGCAGGCCCACTTTTAACTGAAATTCTTGCAATAAGGCTAGCAATTTCTTTTCAGAATTTGTGGGTGTGTAAGCGAATATCTCGGGTATAGAAGACTCTTCTCTACCGAACATATATGACTGCTACAAAGTTGTAGTTTGCACCGAGTGGTTGAACGAGCCACTACAGTCATACCATGCTCTGTTGCATCTCTCTGAAACATATTTTGTGTCATTAAGAAGAATTGGTGAGAATAAAAGCTCAAAGATCTTTGTCATGGAGCAGCTGGTACCAGTAATATACCACTTATCTTCTATTCCTGCTTAATATCCAAAGCACTCCATGCTCCTGCCTGTAGGAAGCCACTGCTGAGACATAATCTCAAAGTATCATATACTGTATATGCAGCTTTTCTAGCACATTGGTAGTTACACTTTACCAAGAACAATATTCTCTGGAAAAAAAGAAGGTCGAATATGAAACAGGTGTTATTAACTAGTTCTGATAAAACTCATACATTAAATATGGATTTCTTTTTCAGATAATAGCAATATTTATATCAATTTAGGTTTGGATATTTTTGTCACGTTTCACCAATATGTGCTCAAAATCCTACGATTTATTTTCCCTGTGTTGCAGGAAGAGTATTTTGCTAGCTCTGGAGTAACAAGAGGTTAGGTGTCAAGAACATGAAGCAAAATACAGGGATCAGATCAAGTTAAGCTGTACAGTAATGTAACCTTCTAATGATATTGATGGGAAAAAGGGAGGAATGGAGACACAAGTAGGAAACAGTCAAAAAGAGGATAGACGGGAGGAGCTGCTCTTTGTCTGTCACTAAGACTAGTCCTCTACTTTTCTATTGCCAGTCTGAATTGCACTACTGATTTAAAAGGCAGCTAGAAACTGAAGTGGGCATTTTAGACCAGCAGTAGGGTTGTTTTATGGAAGGTTGCTTTCCAGACAGATACAAAAGAAACCTCTGTGTTCAAATTACAATGATTTAATGTTTGCGGGCTGCTGATATTGCTTTGGGATAACCTGAAGTCCTTCTTTCAAGAAAATTTGCCAATGTTACCTCCTCTTAATAGTATCTGCCAAATTGTGACACTGTTCTTGCTGGGCCAAGGGTTTTGGTGATCCACAGAGAGGTTGCTGGAGTGTGTCACAGGGACAGACTGTTTGTTGCATATGGTTTAAATTAAATCAGGCATTAAAGTAGTTTATTGATTTATTAATGACACTAAACTGCCAATCAGTGAACAATATGTTCAGGATCGATATCATCAATAAAGTAGATACCAGACACTTACAAAATATCAGTAAACTCCTAAACATTTCTAAATACCTTTTTGTAACCAATGCCAAAGCATTCTAATTCCCACACACATCCACATTTACATGCACATACACACCTTCGCCAGGCCATGTGGATGCACTTCCCCCTTTCCTGTGAGTGTGAGTTCCCCTTCTTACTTACACCTGTTCTGGGAGACAGAGGTGCTTTTGCTCTATACCCATCCAGCTCCCTAAAATCTGCTAATGCACATGTCTGCGAGAAAGTCCCACCTGAGGTGGGATCCCTACTTCTTGCGTCTTTCATTTTGAGACTACTAGCTGGATGCAGACTACTTACGCACTCATTGAGAGGCAGCTCTGACTATTCTTGTTGGACATCCTGCTGCCATGGGGCAACTGATGGCAGTGCCAAGCAGGGTGTGGACTACTGTTGTGTTTCTTTTATCTATCCCCCCACCACAAACTTCTGTGCTTTCTTTGTACTAATTTTCAAGCTGATTTTCCATTGCAAAAAAATCTCTTTGCAATTCCCTGGCTACTGTTTAATTTCCCTTATGGATGCTTTCCTCTTCAGTATTAACAATTTTGAGAATGCGTCCTCTTAGGCAGGTCCCTGTGTTGTTCCATTCAGAGCACTAAAACTAAGTGCCTGTCACTTCCTTTAGCAAGGTGTTCCACTATTTCATAAGCGCTTCTTTAGCTCAGCTGAAGGCGGTTGTATAAACAAATTAATTATTTCTGCACAGTTTTCTACCTTCTTTACTTTCCATGGAATAAAATTAATACACAGCTTTTAATATGTAGAAGAAAGTGAGGTTTGACCAGTTC
Source organism: Himantopus leucocephalus (assembly GCA_003993805.1). Lineage (NCBI taxonomy): Eukaryota > Metazoa > Chordata > Aves > Charadriiformes > Recurvirostridae > Himantopus > Himantopus leucocephalus. Next base: position 47,517,152 of record RSEF01000002.1, read on the forward strand.
TTCTTTTTTTTTACACTGGTGCAAAGGAAAATATTGGGAGACTACACACCTAGTGAAAAAAAAACAAACCCACAAGCAAAACAACAACAACAACAAAACAACAACAAAAAACCCTGTCACAGTATGAATAATGTGGATCACATTGAAATGCTGTGGGAAGATCTTTCATTTCACTTCCGTTTTGAGAGACAGCAATTAAACTGAATGAAAAAGACCTGCTTATGAATCTTTTGCAAAGCTTTGAAAAATTAAGGCAGCTTTTCATAATGCTGGTAAAGGTTGTGGTCACGTCACTGTAAATTAGACATTAGCAAATCCTATGAAATACTGTAAGGATTAGAATCAGCTTTGCCAGATGCTGACTGTTAGAGAAAAATATATTCTCTGGGATCTGACGGCCCAAAAGCAGTGAGGCTGCTGCACCTCTGTGCCCCCAGGTCCAGCCAGTAACAAGGCTGAAGTTGTAGCCCCTGTAGGCACAGGCACACAGAGAAGATGTATACGCCACATGTATACACATATACACAGCCAGCCACACAGATCACAGACAGAGCACTCACAAGAACAGACAGCACCAACAGGCTCATCCTGCTCCCCTTTGGCTGAGCTGGTTAGAGGTCCATTGGTAAGAATATATGTTTATGCACACACACACACACACACACACACACAGAGAACTCTCCAGAACTCCCCTCAGCCCCAGTAACAAACCTCCCATGATACGGCTTTTAGAGACACTCCTGGCTTCCAGACCATTATATCTACTCATAGGCTAGTTTGGTTTGGTTTTTTGCTAATGATCACACACTCGCTCACACACACTCTCTCCTGATGCTGGCATCATGGACACACAGGCTTCTCACCCCTGGTCCTACCCTAGTGTCTGGCACTTGGTTTCACTCTGGTGTCTCCAGGCTCTGGCACCCAGGCATACGGGCCTTCCAGCTCACAGTCCCAGCCCAGCTACTGGCACCCAGACCTACATTCGATTCAGTTCCTTGCACCACAGACGTGTGGGCGCTCCAACCCATGGTCTGACTCCAGTTGCTTGTGTTTTGACCCCTATACACACATGCACATAGACACAGAGTGAACAGGAGTCCCTCACACAGCAAAAGACTTAAGAATCTAATAAGAATATAGGACAGACTGTGCTGTTCAGTCACAGAACAACGAAGTCACTTGCCACGGAAGCACACTGATCAGCAAATTATTTACACATAGCCAGCCCTTTTTATCCTCTTACCACTCCATTCTCCCACAGTTGTTCCTCCCCAGATCAGCTAAATCCATCCCTTTCCCTGCCTTTGTTTCTTCCTTTGATGGTGTCCTTTCCTCTGTGTTCTTAATTTGTGTTCCTGCCTGCCGTTGTGCCCCTGTGCTCCTGTGGGCCCTTGGAAATTGAAATTTTAAGGGATGATTGTGCTCCTGTGATAGGCATAGAAGCAACCAGGAAAACTACTATTTGGGTTCCTCCATCTGCCATTGTCTCTCTGTGCTCCTTTGTGATTGTGGAGACGAGCTTTTATCACATAGCTTAACAAGGTTTTGATCAAGACACTGGCAGATAGGGTTCTCACGCATTGATGCCTACATGAGAACAATTTTCTCATTTGGCATCATATTCAGTGGGGGCTCAATTCAGCTGTGTGAACATGGGCATCTAGTGCTGCTTGAGTTGTCCTCTGATCCTGACTGGCATCCAGCTGTCACTCCAAAAGAACGCAAGTCCTCCCTGCATCTTGTCTCATGCTTGCCAGCACCACACATATCTTTGACATCTTAACCCACTGCAGTATATTTAAGTAGCTGAGTCATACATGTAGTGTTTGTCACCATAATAATTCCATAGGCTTCTTTGCTGTGTTGAGTTTTGACTATAACATGGCCTAGGCTCCGGGGTCCGTGTGACGATGTGGTTTAGGCTGGGCTGGCCACTAAACGAATGACAGATGCTCTCTTTAACCTCTTTGCCCTCCCAACAGAGAACAAAGAGAGAATAAAAGAGAGAGACTTATGGGTTGAAAAGAAAACTGAAACTACTTTGATGAAATATGAAACTAAAACTACTAACAATAAAAAGAACAGATAATAAAATTAATAAGAAAATAATGAAATATATACAATATATACAAGACCGTATTGAGCTTCCAGGATGACCATGACATCACTGGCAGGCACCGGGAAAGTTCTAGACTGGACCCAGTGATGGATGGGAACTGGATTCCAGATCTGGATTCAGGACTGCACGGATGGGGATCAGAGGCAGACAAATGGACAGAATCCTCAGAAATCTGCCATTGAAGAAAGAGAGCTGACCCCTTTGATCCCTCAGCTTTGGTACTGAGCAAGATGCAGATGGGATGGAATAACCTGTTGGTCAGTTTTGGGTTACCTGTCCTGTCCACTCCTCCCTGCAGGTGTGACCCCTGTATGCTCTTCCATTTCTGAATCTCCAATGTGGCACATAACTAAGTGATCTGACCTTGGTTGTTACAGCAGTAAGTATAAGCAAGAGCCTCACTGCATACTATTCCTTGGTATTAACTATAAACATTAAACTTTGTCATTCTGGAAGCAGACACCATCTGAAAAATATGCCTTTAATTTCAGAGAGTGCAGTCAGTTAGAAGAGACTTAACTGAAAAGAAAAATTACTGAAAAGAAAATTGGTTCTGTTCTATCTCAAACCAGGACAGAGTAGTATGCAGCCACTTACATGTAGACAGCTTAACCTGAAACCGAATCCCCACTAGCTTTCACCAGCAGTCTTTAACTGCTCTATAGTCAACAAAATAGGGGGTTTTGATAACAGGAGCGAAATAACTGGATAGCAATATACCATGTTCATTATGAGAAAGGGGATAGATAGCGGAAGGTCTTGTAAAGTCTCATGGGAGAACAGGGTTATATGCTCTTCGGACTGGTTTGTGTTGTTCTGTACCTTGTATTGTACCTCACATGTGTTCAAAGTAGGAATGAAGTGCTTTCACTCTGATTTTCGATGTAATTAATACAGTCTCTGTTTCTTCATTTTACTATCACTGGAAGTATATAAATAAATTATCAGTGTAACAGTTATGTTTAGTTTAAAATCTGTACATATTAACTTTCAAACAAACTATACAATGGTTCATGGTGCACTGAGCAGTTTATCTCTCTTTTTAGCTGAAGTAATTAATCTTATGGTAGAAAAGGCAGATTCAGCAAATGAGGATTTAAGAAATCTGGCTTTTGCAGATCTCAGACCCTGAAACACCTGCTCTCGTAGCTTGTCTGACTGTGAAAGGCTGATCAAGCACTATGTTATTACTTTTGGCCACTGCACCACTCAAATTATAGAATCACCGTGCCCTCCTTTCAGATCTCTAGAAAGCTTTATGCCCCAAGGGTTTCTTGATGACCCAATGGGGACTTCAAGATGAAGGTCCTTCAGGATCCAAGGACCCTTCAGTCCTTGGGGACTGAACATAGTCTCAGAGGACACTAATGAGGAATTCTGAGGATGAAGAAGGCTTCAGCTGAAGTTAGTCCTTCAATGAGGATTGCTAGGAAAAAAAGTATCTGTGCATTTTTTACCTTACTCTGCACCCGTATAGAAAAAGTCAACCTGAGGTACAGTATCTAATGAATAAGAATATTTTTTAAAGCTCTATCCTCAGCTTGCTAAACCAGTGAGCTCAACAGATTTTTAAAGAATAAACAATACCGTGCTGGAGCAGCAGATTTATAGATACACAGGAGAAACAGGTGCAAGGGACATAGCAGGAAAGAAAGATGCTGAGATGATATTATGTGAAACGGTAACATTGTATTTTGTGATGCATTTTAACTTAGGTCCTTGATGAAGGATAAACCAGATTTCTGTTTTATCTTTGTGGATCTCCAGGATAACTTTCAAGTAAAGTCCATCACACTCTTTCCTATGAAATTAAAGACAATACAGAAAACATTAATAATGTCTTGAATATTGTGGAGACCTTCAAAAGATGTGGAGAGTAAAACCCTTGAGACTTCTCACACAGTCGTCTTCTCTTTGTTGTTACTGTGGTATTTTTTTCCTTCAAGAATTGTTTAATTATGGTGTTTAATAGACATATTCCCCTCTAGTCTTCATTCAGAAGTGGTCTCTCAGTATTTATAGCATAACCATAGCATGTAACCTGTATGACCCAGGCTCTTCACCGTCGAACAGTACAGTCTCAGTGCAGATGAGCATTCTCAGTTTGCTTCTGATCACTACAGAATATAGTTGTAAATTGATATTTAATGTCTCCTCAGCTAGAAAAATTAATCCAGGCATTAGAATAGTATCTAAGTAATCTCTTCAGTGTCTGGTGAATACGAACCTCGAGCACAGGCATTGTGGTCAATGAACACAGTATGATCTTTGCAAGAGCGATGAAGAGTCTATCCTCTCTTCACAAGCCTGTCTCACTCTGCTGAAAGTAGATAAGCTCAGGTCTGCTTCACACTAGCTGTAACAAAAAACCAAATTTATCTTCAAGTCAGTCAGACAACAGTTATCATTAATTTCACAGGGTCTGAGAACTGCAGAGCTTAGAACTAATTTAAATCCACATCTGAGTCCATAAATCCATGCTGGTGGATTAAATATTCTATGGAGGGTTTTCCTTTGTAAGTAAAGTTAAAAGAGTATTAACTTGTATCCAGAGTTGAACAACCTCTCAGCTCTGTCTTTCATTCTACACTGACTCTCAGAGGGACAGCTAGGATGAATCTACCATATGGAGTGCCTTTCAGATGATTGTCACAGCTCGTTCTATAGGATCCCTGCCACTTACATACTTTTTCACGTCTCTGATTCTGCAGGTAGGTACTTATGCAGGGCCTACCTCTGTACTGATGAATTTAAATTGATAGGGAATGTTCACATGGAGACTGTCACTGAAACTGGTCATTTATGTGGGTAAAATATTAAAATAGTTTCTCATATAAAAATGTCATGTGCCAATTAACACTCCCAAACAAATTCCAAGCTTGGTCCAAGACTTGGCATAACTTATTTCCAATAAACAATTCGCAAATATCTACCCTAACTGGGATGGGCTGGAGAATTTAAAGTATTGGACATAGGTAATTTCATTTTGGACCGAGCACGCAACTAATGAATTTTACTGAAAGGACAGGCATAGCCAACATTCTCACTAAAATGCCTATGATGTCTGCACTGCTATTTCTTTTGGGTGGACTGAAATACAAAATCTGGAAGCGTGTAAGCAGCACAGAGGATTTGGTGTATAGAGACATTCCCTTTGATTCCCTTTGCATTACTATTCAACATTGTGCTATGATGTCACAGGAACATCACAGCCTTGCCTTGATCAAGAGTTGTGTAACTGAGTGCAATGAACTGTGGCTGACATGGCTATGCAAACAAGAATTGAGTGTGACAAGCCTTAATATGGGTTATGGATCAACAGGTGATATTGTGTCAACACCCAACATGTTGGTGGCAAGCCCTGCCCAGACACTTACACAGAAGCTATCTGGAGTGAGTGCCCTGTTGCTGCAGGCTGAGCTGTACCAACTCGCTAGTTGGGTGATTGGGGAATGTCTCTGTTAACCGTACCAGTGTGTGTGCATCTTGGTCCTCTTCACATATTGAGCTTAGCAGTGTCACATGGTCTGGTGGTTCTTTTCCCTCCTTGACACAGCATTGGAAGATAATTCAGAATGAGGTACCATATCACGTTCCTCTTAGTTCTTTGCCGAACCCCATAGCAGTCTCCAAGTTTAACTCTAGCCACTACGTCTTTGGTAAGTAACTATTTCACTTTAACCGTTTAAAAATTAAATCATATTTATTTATATTATTATATATTATATAAATATTAGGCCTAGCTTCCTGCCCTAAGCTGTTACAGTTTGTTACTCATTTAAAAAAACTTAATATTTATGTAGCCACATTTTTCAAGTGGGTAACATAATTTCCATTATAAATGAAAAAAAAAAGATATTAGCATATAATAAAAATAGTTGAAGATATTCAGATTTTAATAAACAGGTGATTCTTTCCCCAGATGCCTTCCTGGTGTTGTAAAGATTGAATGGTCTGCTACGCAGACTATACAGTACTTCTGCGGTAAAATTCTGCCTCGAGTTAATGAAAACTTGACTGTATCTCTGAGAAGTGGAAATAGATCTATATCCATTGTTCAGAAAGTGGGCTTTCATCTGTACATTAGTGTTTCTCACTGTGGTTATAATAGCAATTCCAAAAGTACTTTAAACTTTTATTACAAACTTTGCTACTTTGGGAACTATACAAGCAGCAGATTTATGATGAGACATAGGACAGCTTTTCAAAACAAGTCTGGTTTTATTACTCAACTGGAATGTAAAGTTTTATGGGTTGGAATTGAAAAAACAAAGGATTTGATGTCCACATCGGTAGTATTGTGTTCTGATGAGTATGGCGCTTCATCTCTGTCTCAATCTTGAGCAGCAGAGTTTTTATCACTAATATCCTATTGAGACAATTCTTTGTTCTAAATTCTGCTCATGCTGTTTTCATATGCTTCCTCAGTCAGGTATTCATTAAAACTTGATATACAGTCATTCATCTTTCATTGTACTGTTATAGCAACTCCAATCTAATGTTCAGATTTTTTTAGTTCTTCGCACAAATACAGACATACTCATCTGAATAATGACAACCTCTTAATTCCTTTTTTTTAGGCATAGAATTATCTCCTCAGCCATGAAAAACAATAATAAAATAGCATTAAAAAAAAAAGATATAGAAAAATGAGTTCTATTTACCTGTTAATGAAAATAACACAGGGGATTTTAACGTTCTGCATGCTACCTATATCTCACTGATCTGTCATGGCATTATGTGCACAGCATGCTCAAGCAACAACTGAAAGCCGTGTTAATTGAATATCTGCCACTTTATGTGGCAAGTAGAACATCATGAGATCTTCAAGGTGTTCAAATCTAGGCTTATGCTTCAATACCTCCAAAGTCCAGGTGGATTGGGACCCCCCCCCAAACTCCTTCTTTCTCTGTTCATCTTCATTATCTTCCCTGAACTACCTTATCCTCCTGTGTTTGTTCCTAGTGATAGGAAACCTAAGTGTATCTTTCAGTTAGGACCTTTAACATGAATAGATAAGATGACCAGAATGTTGGGATGTACTGCCATATGAATCAGAAGTTAAACTGTACAATCAAACATTGTAGGAATGCCTTCAGTACAAATGATTTCCTTTAGTGTCTTGGGGACCATGGTATGACATTTGTAGTGCTTCAAAACACATAAAATTACCATAGTTATAATGGATTCACAAGGATACCAAACCTAGATTCCTCTTCTTCTCTACTGTTTAATCCCTCCCCTTTGCAATGAAGATTATTTTCATTTCTTGAGAAGTTAAATTTCAGTAATAATGTTATTTTGCAAGTACATTTCACCTAATTATGGTGAAGTTAGGCAATTACGAAGCAATGAGTTGTCATGTATACCTAACAAAAGCACATATGATTTCTTTCTGTCAGTCTAGCTTGTTGTCTGTTTAGCTACTTATGAAGTCAACAGTAGATACTAGAACATGATTTTACCTATATTTGATGCTTTTTTAACATTCACCCCAAGTGAATGCTTTTCAGAGAATCACAGAATAGTTGAGGTTGGAAAGGAACCTCTGCAACTCATCTGGTCCAGCCCCCCTACTCAAGCAGGGCCACCAAAAGCCAGCTGTCCAGGATAGTATCTAGATGCCTTTCCCCGCCCTCCCCCACCTCTCCTCCCCCCCAATATCTCCAAGGAAACTCCACAACCTCCCTGGGAAACCTATTCTAGTGCTCAGTCACCCTCACTTTACAAAAAAAAAATGTTTTCTAGTGTTCAGAGGGAACCTCCTGTGTTTCAGTTTGTTCCTATTGCCTCTTGTTCTGTCACTGGGCATCACTGAAAGAACCTGGGTCCATCTTCTTTGCACTGTCCCTTCAGGTATTTATGTACAGATCCCCCAGACCTTGTCTTCTCCAAGCGGGACAGTCACAGCTCTCAGCCTTTCCTCATATGAGAGATGCTCCAGTCCCTTCATCATCTTTGTGGCCCTCTGTTGAACTCTCTCCTGTATGTCCATGTTTCTGAGGAGCCCAGAACTGGACGTAGCACTCCAGGTGTAACCACACCAGCACTAAATATAGAGGAAGGATCACCTCCTTCAGCCTGCTGGCAATACTTTGCCTCATGCAGCTGAGGATACCACCAGCCCGCTTTGCAACAAGGGCACATTACTCATTCATGCTCTGCTTGGTGTCCACTGGGATGTTTAGGTCCTTGTCTGTCAAGCTGCTTCCCAGCTGAGTGGCCTTCAGCATATGCATGGAGTTGCTCCTCCCCAGGTGCAGGACTTTGCACTTCTCCTTGTTGAACTTCATGAGATTCCTGTCAGCCCATTTCTCCAGCCTGTCCAGGTCCCTGTGGATGGCAGCACAACCCTCTGGCATATGAGCCACTCTTCTCAGTTTGGTCTGCAAACTTTCTGAGGGTACGCTCTACCCCATCATCCAGATCATTAATGAACAAGTTAAACAGGGCTGGACTCAGTATTGATCCCTGGGGTTCACTGCTAGTCACTGACCTCCAAGAAGATTTTGTGCCGCTGGTGATGACCTTCTGGTCCCAACCATTCAGCTAGTTTTCAATCCACCTCACACTTCTCACTGTTTGTTTACTGGTTTCATCTTTACAATGAATTTTTAGCATAGACAGGTTCTTTTAATCAAAAAATAGGTTTTCACCTGCCAATTCATCTGCATAGACTAACATTTTAACTTTTTCATAATGTGCTGATTGAACTGTGCATTTTGATATTCCAACAAAGGGAAGTTGCTGAGGCTTTAAATACATCACTGCTAATATTACCTTGCTTATAGGCCTTCCTGGTTCATAACTTCCTGAATCAGGCTAATACTGTGGTCCTGATGTATGCACTGTTTGCATGATTTTTAATATATTGATTCTAATGCATTGTCTTTAATTATTCACATTCATACAAAAAATAAAGACTTGAAAGCTTACTTCTTGATACCTGCTAAGAAAATAATTAATCAAATTAATCTCAATGCATGAATAACAGCATTTTGGTCCACATCTGATACCTGGAATCAGTATAGAAGGAGAAGTTATAAAGCGGGTATGTGGTCATATGTATAATGCATATATTCCAAGTGTTTTCATAGCTACAGAACCCTGACATTCAAGTGAATGCTCCGTTCTGGGAAGGAAAAGTCGTACATGGAAACTTGTCCCCAAAGACCAAGAGTGAATCAGAAAGATTACTCACGTCTTCCATTTTGTTCCCTTGTTTTACATAAAACATAGGGAGTAGTTTTATTATAGACCAAATGCACTCTCGCTAAATTACTGAAGTTGTCTTAAACAAATGTTCAGTAATGTTACCATCTTGGCTAAATGTATCATGTAAGCACTTACACTTAAGACCATTTTTGTTTCAGGGTTGACAACTTTGTGTATGAGTCCACTGAGGCTATGCCTCTTCTGTGAAATAAAAACAGGGTCAGGGGCATTCTTGTGGGAGTGATAACATGTCATAGCCCAGTAAATAGGTTTTAGCTCTGGACAATCCTCAACTATAAGGGATTCAGTCTCTTACCCCCCCAAAAGTTACACTCCCTTGTGCCATAGGGCTAATCAGCACACTGTATATCCAGACATGGATGCAGGACTATCTTTTCTGACTCATTTGCATTATCCTGTAAGTATAAATACAGCCAAGCAAAAAAGTAATCCTAATTTGAGTATCTATGCTCAGTATCTTACTTTCCTAAGGAGGGCATGAATAAGCTCAAAACCATGCATGTGTTCACAGACGCACTGGAGAACATAAAAAGTGGAAGTGAAAACAGACATTAATTCAAAGTTATCAGGAAAAAGAAATAACTTTACATTCCAAACAGTGAGCTGCTTTCATAGCCTTCACTGTGAAACCAGCAACGAACATCAAAGTATAAATTTATAACAGACAAATGTGGTGCTTGCTTTACATAACAGCCAAAATCACATTCCTACCACATTCACAGTATTGTCTTTATTCTTCCCAAATTGTAGACAATATGATTCCTGGCAGCACAGATCTTATGTCTGTTTAATCAGTAGATGTTAGACAGGTTTTCACAAACATCACTTCCTTCATCGTAGTACGGAACTTACCTGTTTAATTCTAAGAGAACTACTCATTTCTGCATTTTCCTAAAGGGTCCAAATTTTGGAATTAAATACACTGTATCTGAGTCCTGGCAAATGAAAAAAGTCTGTAAATAGTTTGAACAAACTTTAATCACACATACATCAGGGAGACAGACAGAGAATACATCATAAAAAGCCATGCAAGTAACACTCCTTATTTTCTTCTCCCCCCTCATAAAAAAAAAAAAAAAAAAGCAANGGGCAATCAGTGTATATGTAAATTCTGTTTCTAAAATATTCAGTTTAATCAGTAAAGTAGGCACAAACTCAACAGTTAGAGTGTGCAGCTGAATCCATGATAAATATCAAGGCATGAAGTGTGAGTCATAAAGAAAAAAAGTGCAGTGTATCAAAATATTTCTGACTAGTATATATTAGCTTCAACCAATTATGTAAATAGCAATATGACCTGATAAGTGAATAGTCATTTGGATGAGTTTGACAAGGAAAATACAGTTTGATCACATTTCAAAACTTAATTTCTAGGGTGGCTGTGAGTTGCTGTCCTTCAGAATGACATTGACTCAAGCCTGTATTTTGAGACTTCCCCAGGGGAGAAAATCAGGCTCAGGACTCAGGCTTCTTGCTATACATACACAGGTCTCTTAACTGGTTCTTGAGATTCTCCTGTCTTATCTTCTATTCCCTTCACTTGTTCCTCCGCATATACACACACACCCATCACCTCATTTGCTTTCTTAATCAGTGACGTAAGTTTCTTTGAGAGGTTCTGTGTCATTAAAGAGTAAAAATTATTGATTTCTCTTACTTTAATTTATGAAGAGTTTATTTTCAGACTGTAACACAGAATCATTCCTTTTTTCCTGCATAGGTATATATTCTGCTTGGTTTTAAGCTTAGGGAAATTTCTTAGATCTAATAAAATGAATGCCTGCCAGGTTCTCAGTCTTAACTGAAACTCCTTATGGCATGTTTATGTAGATTTTTCAGTGACAGATTAAATGAAGAGGAGGAATAACAGCCTTGAAGCTGACATTCTTAATCATACTACCACACTTTATGGTCACCTTGATAACCCATATATTGCACAACTACTTTATTCTGATAGGTGAATTCTGTCTTAGAGGTAAACCAGTTCAAACTGTCTAGCACTCCAATCTGGCAGACAGGCATGTGCCTCCTTCAGGAAACTATATAAGCCTTTGAAGGACACAAGATCATTTTCTTGGTATTTTTTCAAAAAGTTGAGACATTAAAAAGACAGTAAATCAGTTTTAACTAACTTGATTTCTTGGGCATATACCTATCAAAATTGTTATTAGACATGACCTCTTATCATTACAATACATAAAGATCTAGCTATTAAAGATAATAGGAGTTGGAAAGTACCTTTAGGAAATAATTTGAAAATATAATTCCCTTCCTAAGGAAGCAGATAAGTCATATCTAGTGCTTCTAAAATAATTAAAAATAAAACCAACAAGAAACAAACCCGAAACAAGCACAACAAAATAACCCACAATAATCCATTTAAATTTTGCCTTGATCACTATCAAATAGAAACCTTAGATACTAGACTATTAGGAAAATGTATTTTTATATAGTAGATGAAGTAACTTCAGAAGCTTTGTGAAGTTCCTGAAATTAAAATACATTTTTTTCATGTTTGTTTTAAAGGTCAGATTAATTTTTGTTTGTGTTTTTTTTCATAAAGCGTAAATGAAAATTTTGAGCAGACCTAGTTAAGAAAGTGATAATAAATAATATCAGACATATATTTAAAACTAATTTCCAGGAATTGCATGTGTCATGGTTTTTACTCCCTTTTACCCTTAATGTTTCACTATCTACTTTCCTTGACATGTACCTTTTTGATTCATAGGGTGACATAAAACCAGTTAATTTACATAAAGAAATGGAAGAATCCATCTTTAACATGACGATAAAGTCACCAGTGCCCAGGCTTAATAGTCTTTTTAACTAAAAAAAAAAAAAAAAAAAAAAAAA